>CM076573.1:38931210-39545100 GCA_034641835.2 Pinus albicaulis | reverse complement strand
GGTAAGAAATAGTCCCAGTTTGGTAACACATTGTTTCTCATTAATATTTTAGGGTCTATCTTGAAAGGAAATGGCTTTTTTACCCTGTAGTTTATTTTTTCTGAGTTTCCAAGATTTTGAATCTATATATACAGTGAAAATCTCATTTTTAACAACAAAAATAAGTTTTGATAAGTTGTAAAACTTATTCTCATTTGTGTGTTAATGTTATTTAACTGTAATTTTTTAATCAAAATTTTATTGGTGAAGGGTTAATTTATTATGAGAACATCACTCTTGAAGGGAAAAATTTTAAACATAACATTTCTTGACAGGAAGCATAAGGACCTGAAACGTCAATTTTTTTTTATTTGACAGGTAAAGAGAAATCCAAATTCCAACCCTAGTGGGAGGGAACCCAACTCCCCGGGGATATTCCCACTCAGATTGTTGTAGGTGAGCCACAGGCAAATCAAATTTCTGCAACGGCCAAGTTGAGTTGGGATATTGCCTTCCAATTGATTGTCAGCCAATGAGAGAACCCTCAAATGAAAGAGACGTCCCAATTGAGGCAGAATATGAACATGGAGTGCATTGCGTGTAAGATAGAGTTGGCGGACAAATGAAAAATTGCTGAGGGAAGAAGAGATGGTGCTGCGGAGATGCATGTCTGGAGATCAAGAATGACCATTCTATTTGTATGACGGTGGCTGCAGGTAACGGAAGACCAATTGAAAAAGTGGAGAGCGGGAGTCCAATTGGCCATGGAATTATTAGGATCGGAGGTGATCAACTTTTTGAATGAGAGGAGGGACTGCCCATCATTATGAAAATGAAATGAGTGGGTAGAGGAGAAGGGGGGGGGAAATAAAGAGAAGAAAGAGTGCGGAAAAATCAAAAGAAGAGGGAGTGGGCATGGTGCTAATTACATAAATAGAGGCAATGCGAGGAGGTGAAAATGCATTGCTATATATATGTGAGTTGTTATGACAAGTATTTATAAGCAGAACAGGAGGAGAGGAGAGAAATGTGGAAAATCATGGCAACACTCAAGGAAAATCACAAATGGCATCATCTATCACAAATTATTAATATGTAAAGCAGAAAGATCACCGCTCTTTGAAAATAGGAAAAAGGAGAGCCAAAAGCGGTGTGCATCGTGTTGAGAGAGCAGTGCATAGTGCGGTATAGAGAGTCAAGAAACACTACTTATTGACCTCAATTTATTATTATTAGTATTACATGCAAAAATCTCCAGAGTCCAGAAAACATTATCTGCTCATGGCAGTACACAAATTACTATTTGTCACTGGTTCAAGTTTCTCAAATTAAATATTGTTTAATAATAAAGAAAATTGAGAGATCATCACTGTGTATTTTGTGGTGAGAGTAGCGCATTTGAGAGCACTGAGAAGTCAAGAAATCATTGGGTAGACCTTCCAATAAATCACTCAACACAAAATATTATTTAGTAACAAAGTCACCACGCTTCTCACGTTTCTCAAATTATTTATTATTATTGTTTAGTAATAAAGGAAAAACCACTCAATTTAATTATCCATTCCACTAAAACTAAAATAATTATTTCAATATTTAACACGGAAAAGCGGTCATAGATTCAAAAAATTTGATAATTGGAATGCAGCTAAAACTGTAGCTTAGCATGCGAGTGGTATAGGGTTTGATACCCCGCATCTCCATTATCGTTATCGTTCAATCATTCGAAAACTCCATCCTCTAACACGCACAACAATTAGTTTTGAATTTAATTAAACTTTGAACTTTTAAAATGGAAGGAAAAATGAAAACTCTATTTGGTATATCAAAGTGTCTGATTGAAACAAGGTTTATACTATTCATGCAATCCAACATGTGACATATCAATATTTCTCTGACTTCTACAAAGCCAATGGGGATATCGATTTTCGTAGCCAGGACTGGTTTATCCAGCATATGTCTATTATGTTCGATCAAGGAGCTAATGACTTTGTTTGGTAGGGCAGTGTCAAAGGCAGTGGTTGAAGCAGTTTTAAAATCGTTCACTCGTGATAAGAGCCCAGGCCCCGATGGGTGGCCTGCGGAGTTTTTCTTGTTCTTCTTCGAGATAATGGCGGATGAGCTGGTGAGAATTACTGATCAGGCACGGGTGTCTGGGTTGATACCAGGAGACATTGTTAGTATGAATATTTTGTCGAAGTGTACGAAAAAATACCACTTTAGCTATGCATAACTTATAGCCCTAACATCAAATATGGCTGCCAATATCTTCAGATTTGCAGTTAGTTGATCAAGACAAATGCTGCAAAAATCCAGATCTATGCATAAAAATACATTAAGCAATAAAAATAAGGTTTTTCTCCATGCATCCAATAGACAAGACAAGAATAATTTTTGAAAGAATTTTATATTAAGGGCACCTGGGAGGAAAACAAGAAAGGTGTTTCCAATTCTCCTCAATGGGATGGGTTCTTTAAAGTCCTCAGCACTTCAGATCTATAATTTCTCTCTCTTGTTGGTGTAGAAAACCCAGACAAACACAGAACTCAAAGGGAGCTCACAAAGTAAATAATGGAAAATTTGACAATGATAATGGCTCAAAGTCAGACTAAGAGTTTAGATCCAGAGTGATCTAAGAGGCAACAAAAGGTGAAAAATGAATGGGAAACCCCTTCTATTTATAAGAAAATATTGGGTCATTCTAGATCTTGGTGCATGATTAAAATAATATTAACCAAATCTAGATCCACCTTTTATGGAATATTTTATTATATTTGTTGGAGGGAAAAGGCATTTGACTTGGGTCAAATCCCTTTATTTGTAAATAATAAATAAATAAATGATTTATTTATTATTTTAAGGAAATGGTTGAATGATAATTAAATAAATAATGATTTATTTAATTATTTATAAATGATTTAGTCATATTTAACAAGGAATATTATTTAAATAAGATTTAAATAATTATTCCTAGAAAATAAGAAGATAAATAAGGATTTATCTAATTAATTTCCTTGTTTTGGGTTAAATATGACCAGGAATAATAATTAAATTATTTTTTAATTAATTATTCCATGAGGAAAATTAAACAAATATAGATTTGTTTAATATGTCCCCTTGGGTTTTCCTGTTTAGACCATAAACAACCTAATAAATGTGTTTTGTTAAGTTATTTTACATAGTGAAAGCAATTTTACTTAGGGTAAAATTGGTCTTACATGGTGTACTTGGGTCCATCTAATGATAATAGGTTAGATTACCAAAAAATTGTGTAATAGACATGCATATCACCTTTTTGGTTTTTATACCAAAAGCTCCTATGCCTGAGGTTTTTTCTGTTTATCGCCCAATATCTTTGTGTAATGTCATATACAAGATATCTTGAAAGATTATTTCTAACAGGATCAGAGGTTTTATGGCTGCTGTCATATGCAAGGAACAATATGGTTTTCTAAGAGGTAGATTGATTCATGATGCAGTAGCCATAGCTCAAGAAGCGATGCATACTATACACTCTAGAAAAATGGAGGCCCTTATAATGAAGATAGACGTTCACAAAGCATATGATTCTGTGGACTAGTCATACATAAGACTCATTCTCTTAAAAGTGGGATTGTCAATGGAAAACATAAGATGGATCATGGCATGTATCACTTCTGTCAGTTTTGCAGTTATTATAAATGGGTTTCCTTCTAATTGTTTTACTGCTGAAAGGGGTCTTAGGCAGGGATGTGCATTATCTCCTCTTATATTTATCCTCATTATGGAAAATTTTAGTAGAAGGCTTAAAATGGCTAATGACGTAGGTTATTTTGCAGGACTATCATTTTCCCCAACTGTGTGCACCACTCATTCTCTTTTTGTTGATGACCTACTGGTTTTTGGAAGGATACTCAGAAAATACTGGTTTTATCTTCACTACATCCTCTTCTGGTATAAAGCTGCTTCTGGTTTAAGTGTAAATAAGGACAAATCCCTTCTGATTATGAGAATGGTGATATTAATGAAATACTTTTAATTGTTGGTTTTATGGGGGTGAGAACCAAGGAATTGAAGGAGGGTTTTACTTTAGATATCATTTTTGGGATTCAACTGCGTTAATTTTGTCATTCATCTATGACCATTTCCATGAGAGGTAGTCGTAACTGACTAATTTCTCATGATTTTTGAATAGTCCACTTAGCACTCATTGCATTGAGTGATGCTCACAGGGGTGAAGAAGTGGGATTGAAAATAGTGAAATGAATCACATAGCGTCAATCATCACTTTCGGGGCTTGCACCCGGTAACCATGGCTTCTCGGGAGGTCACCCATCCCAGAACTCCTCTGGCTCAAGTGCGCTTAACTGTGGAGTTTTACTTATTTGGCTTTCATATTGAGATCTTAAACTTACAGGGTAGCAGATTGGAACTGGCTGACTAACAAATTTAGGAACATAATTCATAGGTGGGAAAACAAATGGCTTTCCCTCTGTGGGCAGTATACTCTGGTTCTTTCAGTTTTATCACAATTTGTGGTATATTGGGATCACATTTATTATATTCCTAAGCATACTGTAGGCAATATTAAATCCATCATTGCTCAGTTTATCTGGTCGGGATCACTGGAAAAGAGGAAATTGCATCTTGTGGGTTTGGATACGATCATGATTCCTAAAAGATATGGGGGTTGGGGGCTGCTTAACATCATAGTTTTCAACAATTCTCTGCTGACTAAAACTTTCTGAAGGGTGATAAATGGAAATGGAACGTGGTCATCCATCATTCGAATCAAATATGGTGGTGGCATATCGGTCAAGGATATTTATAGGAGCAATATAAAGCATACAGTCTCAGCATCGATGATCTGGAGAAGTTTCCTCAAAATTGCACACGTTGCGGCTGATCGTCTATGTTGGAGATTCAGAAATGGCCTTGATATCTTACTGGGCAGGGACAGGATTCAAGGAGTGTTTTTCTTTCCCTTAGAAATTATTAGACTGCTTCACAGACTGGCGCATAGAAGAATTTTCTTCCTTTATCAGACAATAGAGTGCTGGAATTTGGGATCGCCAATTTGGAAGTATGGGTTTTAGATGGGTTTACAAGCAAAGGAGGCAGAGGAATGGGATGAGATTGTAAAAAATCTAAGACTGGCAGGTTTGTGCTATCATGGGTGGGTGACCAAATCATATGGGATGGCGACTAAAGGATGGAGAATTAATGGTAAAGGATATTTATTTGCACATTATTTCAAAAAATTTGAGTGATAAATCTCTTTCGCCCTTTTGTCTTCTATGGTTCTGGGGCATCCCTACAAAGATTATTCTTTTTGCTTGGTTTCTTTGGAGAAAAATATATTAACTTGGGATGGTATTCAGCATAGAGGTTTCTAGGGACCGGGGAGGTGTCCTTTTTGCCATATGGATGAGGAGACTTCCTCTCACCTGTTCTTTACATGCTCCTTTAGTGTTAAGATTTGGGTTCTTTTCTCATCGATTTTGGGAAGACAGGACTAGCATCCTATAAGTTTTGAAGACATAATTCAGGTATGGGGACAAAAAAAGTAAAAATATAGACATCTACCTTTGTTTATATTTTGGGAAATTTGGGTGGCTAGAAATCTTCTAATTTTTGAAGAAAGCTCAACATCTTTATCTTTCCTTCATGTTTTAATTATGAGATGGTTGCCTAAAGTGACTTTGGATTCCCATCATTCAAGTGATTTAACAACAATAAATGCACCTCACCAAATTTCCCTTACGGAAATTTTCTTTGACGGCGCCCAACAGGGCGGAAACTGCGGGTGCAGAGCTTGGTTAAAACTCTGTGATGAAGACAGATATCACATTAGCTGGAATGGGGGGCCTGGGACAAACAACAAAGCAGAATTATTGGCCTTATGGAGTGAACTTTGGATGGCTTGTCACATGGAAATTGAAGTTTCTCATGTTTATGGTGATTCTAAGATAATCATTGATGATTTTCAGGAAATGGAGGCCTTTTCATCTAGGGTGCAATTGGATGGATTGATAGGGTGAGATATTCGATTCAAAGTTTGCATCGTTATCATGGAATCATATTTTCAGAGAGATAAATACCAGCGTTGATACATTGTCAAAAAAGAGTCTTAGTTCTCTTCTTGGACGCATTCATATTTCCCATTTCAGAGATGCCCGATGTTGCAGATCATACTTGATTCTGATTCCTTGATGATATCTATGTTTTTGTTTTTCTTCGTCAAGCGAGCGTGCTATCCTTTTTTTTCTGATCATTTCTGTTCAGTCTATTCTGGCAAGCATCAGCTGGTTTTTTCCTTATGACTCTATCAAGCGAGCATGAAATGGATTTTTTTGGAATCTTTGCTGGCTCTATTGGCTCTCTAAATCATCAAGCGAGTGTGAATACTGCTGATTGTTTTTCTCTGGACTTGGGTGTGCCTTAAATCTTCTGCAAGCAAGCGAGATCACACGTTCTGGGTCTAAATTATGATGCTTTAATCGCATATGGATGAAGAGATTGAGTGTTTTATGATTATATGTTGTGATTTTATGATTTTAAATGTGACTGTTGGACTTTAATGAAACTGTGTATGCAGTCTCTTTTTGTTTATTTTGTAATGATGTGGTTTATATCTTGAACTATGCTGATGATGCACCATACCAACCTATTTTGGTTTGGGTGATGGGATGACATTATTATGTTCTCATGTACTGTTTATATTTTTTTATATACGACATTTTTTTCTCTAAAAAAAAAAAGTTACACGTCCATTTTCTATGCACAACCGACTGAAATCAAATATCACATTCTACGTGTATATAATAAATACTAGAAATTGTCTTTAAAAGTGTAAGAGTATTGTTAAATTGTCATAATTCATTTCACAGATATGCATATTTGAATTTGCATCTCAATATTATCAGTCTTTCAAGAGATAATATATCACTATATCCCTATTTAGTTCTATGTATTATTTTTAGTATTGATTGATATGATATTAGGATAACCTACAATTTGTTTGAAATTTACAGTTGAAGGACTCATTTGAAATATTTCTAGAATGTGTTCTTGGAGGTTCAGTCACTAACTTAATTAAATTTTATGGGTCACTCGAAGCACACATTGTAATGATATAAACACACCAAATTATTTTGGGGTTGGCCTACCTATACAGCAGGAACATAGTTCACAGGTTCAATTGTTCAATTGAGACTGATACATTTTTGAAGTTAGAAAAAGGAGTTTTACATTATGCTTTTGTTCTTGATTCTAATGAGATATTGTGCCTTTTTGTTAGGTTATGAAAAATTCACACTCATGGATGTAGATGTTGTTGATGAGGTAGATAAATGTTCGAGTTTATATTTTGCAAGTTTTTATCATTGTCATAAATGTGTTGGTATTCTTCTGAGGAAGGGGAAAAATCCTTTTCTCTTGGCATCAAGGATGCCTCTACAGGAAGCTTTATGGAGTCCAAGCCTTGATGTTGATTGGTACTTCTCCATTGATGCATCTGAAATTGTTAAAATAATTGGAGAAAATGATCTAAAAGTCTTGAAACAGATTGGGATCAAACGCAATTGTAGGAATACTCTGGTCGCTCTTACACCCAAAATTTCCAAAGGTATATTGTTAGTTCCATTAGTTTCCCTTTTACATGTTAGGAGGACTTTTGAAATCTGATATGCAGTCTAGAGGAACAATAATTTATTATATGTTAGAAAGGGTACTAGCCTCTTCACGTCCTATGAGCTTGGATGAAAAATCTCAAAAGTTAATGAAATGTAAAAACAATTAATTTAGAGTAAAATGGTGTGTCAGCAATAATGAAGTCTAGAGACATTTGGGGTTCCTAGGATGATGATAATCCTGAAATAAAATTCATTAAATATATTTATTGAGTGGGAAGAAATAAATTCAAAATATTGTACAAATTCAAGTCAAATAGAAACTGCTTGAAATAATGACCACCTACCAAGTGGTTTTGATAAGGTATCTGGTAAAAGAAATAATAGTTATGATCCATAGAGTAATTGTAGAGTTACAAAAAAAAATCATAGAATGTATTCTCCAGTTTGTCCAGAGTCAGAATGCTCATTTAAAAAATTATTTTCCTCCTTTGATTCGAGTTTTCTAGGAAAATGATGGTTCAATTCTAGATGTTTTGCTAGCATTTGTTGCTCTAGTCAATGACACATATCAAGATGGAAATAAAGCTCTACATTGGGATTTGAAATAGGACAGTCATATTAAGGGATGCAGTGTAAATTTTCGGTTATAGAAAAATTTTATATGTTGGTGCTATCGTAACATCTAGAAACAAAACAAGACGATCTCCTTTTCACATGGCTACAGGTCATCGCCACCTTGAGGCACTCTTATTAATAATAAAGAAGCATAGGGGAAGTATAAACATACTGACAGGAACAAGAGATACCCCTCTGCATTATGTTTTGAATAATAATCATATTTCATGTGTTGCTCCCTTGCTCAGACATGGAGCTAATAGAGATGTAAAAAGTTTGATAGATCAAAAGCCTATTCAACTATCACATTCATCTAATATGAGTACATTGTTGAGTTTATATGATAAATAATTCCTGATGAAGCATGTGTTCAACATACATGGAATGGTGAACAAAATGTGAAATAATAAGCATTCATTACATTTACTATTCACAATAATGTACATCTATACATTTCCTTGTGACCCTTGGTCTTCGCATACCAAGTGGTCTCTTCGAATCCCTTTGACTATTTACATTCCACACCAACCCTTAACGGATTAGGTGTCCAACATTCCCCCACTTAATATGAAGGGGTATGTATGAGTCCAAGAATATAGTTGTAATACAAAACATGCAAAATATGCATGGCATCACTAGGTTGAATGTGCTCTCAGAAATTTTGGCATAAGGTGGTGGTTTAAGGATGATCACCAACATTGGAATGCTTAGTGCGGTTCCTGGAACTCTTCCAAATCTAGCAAGAAAATGAGGTCTTATGCTAGAGGAAGTGATCCTTAATTCTTTGAAGAGGGATACCTTCAACCTCGAAAAGTCTACATCCTCCATAAAAAAGGAAGAACCTCAACCTGAAAAGGTAGGTTTCAACCTGCAGTGGTTTAATGATGACCACCAACTCTAGAATACTTAATGCAATTCCTGGAACTCTTCCAAAAATTACAAGAAGCTGAAATATTTTGCTAGAGGAATTGACCCCAAAGAGGGAGAAGCTCAACCTTAAAATGGAGGTCTCAACCTCACATAGATGATTTAAGGTTGACCACCAACCAAAGGCATGATCAGGGGCATCTATGTCTTTGGCTACAACTATGAATATGGTATGGTAGGTTGTGGCTTTGAAGCTTTTATATGGCCATCGGTTCCCCCCCTGTCAGATACAAGGTGAGAAGATGGAGAATAATCAACTGCAAGACTTTTCAATACTCTAGAACAAGCTTTGACATATGACTGAAATAACTTCTTGGTTGTTGAAGCCCACTTCCAAAAAGCGATCCATCCAAGATGAATCTTTGTTCTTGTAGGAGGCTTGTTTCTAAAGCATCCATGTGAAGAATGAGTGGTTTTATGAAAATTCTCACATGGATGAAGATAAAAAAAAATGATCTTTCATATAGAAAACTCAGTCACAATGTTGGGATTTAACAATCTGTCATAGTTGTTGTGAAAGAGGAGCATAATATGGAACGATTGAAGGAGAGTTGTAATGAATAAATCCGACACTTTGAGACTGGATGAGATTTGAGTAATATAGAATATTAAAGGACACATCATTGTCATATCCAAGACATTTTTTGTGCTTGTTGTGGACAACCTCTTCCAAGGTCTGATGATGGGCTTGGGAAGCGCAGGCTTCATTTCTGCATATGTATGTAACTTTGCTGCTTCATTGGGCATTATATTTGAATCAAATTCAATTTTATATTATTGGTGTTGATGGGATTCTGTCTCAATGTTCTCAACAAAAACAAGTTCAGAATGATGAGTCCATTGTTGTAATTCTTCTAGCTAAAGTTGGGATTCCAACTGCAAAAATTCAATCTTTTCTTGTGCATTTTGCAGACATATTTGAATGCTAACAATAGTGGTTTTGTCGATTTTGATAGTGTCACCAATATTATATTGTATAAAAGTTTCCAGGGACTCGAATACTTCATAAAATTTAGCCATTTTCCTGACAACTCAAGCTAAAGAAATGAAGGGTGTCGGCTTCAACTAATAGTGCACCCGTTTACAATGTAAGCAAATTGTGAATATTCTTCAGCTTTGTTCCAATCAACCCTCTTCAAAATGTCTACTTCAATTTTAGAGGTAAATCTCCGATATGAAATGCCAAGAGGAAAATGACTACTTTAGCTACAAGAACCCAAATTCTCCAACAAGTTCCAATCGGCCCCTCTAAGAAGAAGGTATGCTACAACATGGAGAATGTGGCTCAGTGATGAAATTAATTTTGGAAGAATAGAATCAGATCAGTCAATACATTTGGCTTCCTCTACAAGTTTTGTTTGTCACAAAATTGTACTTACCATCCTAAATGTTGCACAAATTCTTCCTAGAAGTTATCTGCTGATATACAACAACACTATGACCAGTAATCAAATTTGACGATATCAACACCTCTACTTTCAATCCTTGAATTTCAGATAAAAAACGATTTGAATCTGAATAAAGCTTTTGGCCGAATTGTATGATTTTTTCAACAGTTTAAGTAAAACACAGAAAAATGAATATGTTTCCTGCAATATCAATAAAAAGACATGAAAATTGACACTATTTATGGAAGCTCTAATATTAATATAACTTTTCCCGGATGATATGATTTCGTCCATGCCCACGCCCCAAAAATGAAATTGGATATTTTTCCGGCAACAACAATTCAAAGTCCATCAATCCTTGCTCATATATTGCAATGTAGGCTCCTATTACTGAAGACATCTAGGGCATTCAATGCCTCTCTCCTTCAAACTCTTTTCTAAATTTGATAAATTTTTTGAATTTGTCTATAATGGTAAATTTCTCTAATTATATCAAGAGGAAGAGACAGATAAAAATAAATTGATATCATGATATCCACCTTGAACCATGAATGTATTGGCACCCAGCTCACTTGACGACGCAAGAAAATAAGTCGATATCATATTCAATTTCACTCAGTGCATACTTCCTCTTTTGGGATCCTCTTGTAGAAAATGAAATAGTTAGTGTTTAAATTCAGCTAGGTTGGTCTTCACCTTCCCAAAGAAGCTCTTTGGTACCACAAAAGAATGGCGCAGCTCGGGGTAAAGCTCGAGGACCTTAGGTTTACACATGACTCAATTTCTATCAATTTTAGAAGCCCTTACGATGATCTTCGAGTCGACGACACAGTTCAACAGTGTCGTTTAGGAGTTTAGTGGTGGAGCGAAGGACGGTGGTGGGGCAGGTGACCCTGAGTTCCTAGGATAGTTATTGTCTCCCAGGTTAGCGTAATCATCCTGGTACTAAATAGGGGAAAACTAACTTTTTCATCCCCAAAAATTATTTCCAAGCCAAAACAGTACTGCATGCCATTATTTTTATTTTTTATACAAAAGAGAAATTATAACCGGGTTGCTATCAATGTATGTTGTAACCGGGATGTTATCAAAATAATTTCTATTATTTGAGTTCGTTCCTCTCTCTGCTATGGCAGTTCAAATATCAAAGCATAATTTGTCTTTTCCATGGAAATTTGAATTCCAACCGTCGTCTCTGTTATGAAGTCGAACAAATATGGGAGTCAAACCGACTGGAGAGGTGTTCGAGGGATGTCGACTGTGATGGCTGAAGAGCTGTGCAGTGGGGAGAGGGAGTGGCTCAAGGTATTAACTGTGTGTAGGAGCCACCATGCTTGCATTGTTTGATTCTTCAAATAGTTTACTCTGCGCTTGTGAGATTTCTTCCCAACAATCTCAATCGAGCTCTCTCTAGTAGGCCACGAAATTCAATGTAGGAGTAACGCATGGAGACTGACACTAGAAATGTTGTAGAGGGATAGAGAAACACCGGTGATAGGGCAGGACAATTTTGAGGAAAATATTAGTAGTTACAAGAGCATAAAAACCAAAATTTAAGATCTGCACTCTTATGTCGAGGATGTTGAGTGAAAGGAGAGGTCTTGAGAGCAAGGAAAGTAAAAGTATGAGCTTTCTCAATTTTATTGAATTTATGTGTATTTGTAAAATAATTTTTATAAATCTTAATGGTCAGTTTTATGAAATTAATATAGGAAGTAGTTGTATTAAAGCAATGCAGGTTGTGACAAGTTGTATATATATGTGGATTATTTTTTTTAATAATTTTTTATTGCATATTAAAATTATATTGTTTATATAATTAGTAATTTAGTTATTTTTTGGATTGATAGATTATAAAATATTTTAATGTTTGATGTTTTTTCATTCACTAACTTGCTTTAATGCTTGAAAATAAACTAAATTTCATCTAATTTTAGATTTATTGTTTTTGAAAAATGATTTTAATATGAATGTGAAGTACATTTTTAAGCATGGAAAATTTGAGGGGCTAATATTCGCAGGTGGGCTAATTTTCTATGGTTTTTCCAAAAAAAGATTCGCCAATTTCCATTTTTTTATAAAAATGATTCGCCCAAATTTTACAATTTTAAATTATTTTACCTTAAAAATCGCCAACATTACATAGACAATATATATAATATCATTATAAATTTGAATAATTTTACATATACATCAATAAACATTTTATAGTCTGCATATTAGGGACTAGTGAGATTTGCCAATTTTTTGAACTTTAAAATAATTTTTCATCCTTAAAATTTTCCCTATTTTTAAGAACTTTTTATTTTCTCATAAGTTGTATAGTATCTTAGTATGATTATCTTTAGCTATCTTAGTATGCTCAACTTTTGGTTGTTTGTATATAGTTATTATATTTAAGAGAAAATAAATGTATTGAAAAAAATTCGAAACATCTTTATAGGTGATCTTTTTCAAATTTCAACATAAAGTTAGAAATATTTCTAGTTGTGTAATAAACACACACACACACACACACACACACATATATATATATAAGAAGTGTTGGTTAGATCATTATAAATATCCATATATGTAGTTATGTGACTTCTCATAAAGTATTGGGTAGATCATTTTTAAGAAAGGTGGATTAGAAGAGTCTTTCATTTCTCAAGAAAGAAATTGATTGTAATTCCACCCTTTAATGCATTAAGCATTAGATAAATTAAAAAATCACTCTATTGGATTGGAAACATACTCGATATAATTTCTATTTTATTCCAATTAAATTAGTAAAGATTGGAAAAATATTGGTGTTTTATTCCAATTAAATTTTAATTTTAAGTATGATGTATAGATTATTATGTTAAATTGACCCATTAAAGTTTATCAAAACATTCTTTTCTTTTCTTAAAACCCATAAATATACACTATCACTTAAAAAAGATTAATAAATTCCAACTTCTTTATAAGATACCACAACAAAGATGAAAAACATTAATTCCAAATACTAACTTTTAGAATTTGGTAATGTCCTTTAAATTTCTTCATTTGCATCTGTGAGCTTCTCAACCTTGATAGTGTTCACAAAAGGTCTCTCAATTAACAATATGTGTCTGTTCCAAGCTATTTTTTCTCCTAACATGGAATTATTTTCTTCCACTTGAGCTCCACAGTGTTATTATGATCACCTGCAATTTGAAAATCTCCTCTGCTTCAACTTCCCTAAGTTGGTTGGGAGGTGTGATTCAAACATGTTTAGATTGCAAATGAAAATGCATCAGATGCAATGGAAATTATTTGCTTCACATGCCATCAACATAACCGATTTGCACTAATTTATGTGCAAAATGACATAATTTAAAAAATCTGATTAAATAAATGGCAATTCAAGAATATTTACTTCGTCTTTTCTTAGCCTTCTTGGAGCCAATCCGCCTTCTCAAACATAGTGAAAAAAAATTGAATCCCTCATTTTTTCACATTACAATGTACTATATCTACTTGTTGAAGTCCAACAAGAAATTGAAGAACACACACTAGTGTGGGACCAATAGGTCCTAGCGATACATTAGTGTGAAGGCCAATTTAATTAATTAAATTGGTGCAGCGTCTAATTTAATTTTCCCTTAATTAAATTGGAAAAAATGTAATATTATCTCATGATCACTTGTGATAGTTAAATGAGTATGATAAACTCAGTTAGCTCATGTATTTCAAGTTGAGGGTGGTTGGTGAGGCATGCAGAGTAATTCTCTAAGTTATGGAGTTCGAATTGCAGTTGGTCCATTAGTTTAATGCATGAGTAATCAATTAACTCAGTTAGGTGAGTTAGACTGATTTGAACTAGTTGTAACTATTTGTTTCACTAGTGAGAGATAAAGTGAATTAAATATGATTTAATTCACAATCACTGATATGCCATGCAATTGATGATTTACTATTAATAGTTGCATGCATGTCAGTTCCAGTGGAGACCTATTTGAGACAAAGGATAAAGGGATGTTAACTATCAGCTATGTGATTAGTAGGTTTCCCACATGCAACCAGACATCCATTGGATTTCCCATGATCCTTGTGCAGTTTTTTAAGGATGAAAATCCTAAAGTATAGGAATTGTATTACACACGAATTGCGCAAGCAAGGAAGGTTGTTCAGAGGCTGATAATTGGCTAAGTGTTGGTCGATTTTGTCTAGGACAGTGTGAGACAGTTGTGAGAGTGTAGGAGACTCTTGTGAGAAGAGTGCATTGTAATTGTTTCATGATTCCATGGAGGATATACAATAGAATAGAGGGGTTTTGAGCAACAAGCTTTCCCCGGGAAATATATGTGTTGTGGTTTGATTTTCTTCTTTCTTTTACTTGTTTTGATTGACGATCATGTTTATTTTACGCAATTGATTTGTAGAATGATTCAATATCTTTCTTTAGTAGATTGTATGATCGGATTGAATCCATTAATATACATATGTTTGTATAATTTCTACATGGTATCGAAGCACAGTAAATCACTATAGTGGAGGAGAAGTTGAGTTTGTGACTGAATAGAATTCGAATTTTCAAAACTATTCTTGGTGTGACAGGGAAATCGGGATCGAAATGGATTTCAATGGCTTGAGATTGGAGTATGCGCTCAAGGTCAGCTCTAAATATATTGCATGGGAAGACAGGATGGAGGTAGTACTACAAGAAAATGGTTTGAAAGAATTCATTGATAATGATGTTCCCAAACTCATTGTAGCAGATGCTGCAAATCTTGATGCTTGGTAAAATAAGGTTGCAAAGGTAAGGAGGACCTACTAGAGGGAGTATGAGACCACATTGTCTCAAGTATCCATGGAAAAGCGACACCATATGCAGTGTGGAAAGCTTTGACAGATCTGTTTCAGAGCAGCAGTGATCATAGAAAATTGGCACTGAAGGACAAGATCAGGAAAATCAAAATGGAGAAAGGAGACACCATTCTAAAATATTTAACAAAGTTTGTCCAATGTCGGGATGAGATTGGGAGCGTCAGAATTACTGTCGCGGATGATGAATTGGTGAGCCTAGCTCTTCCAGGACTTCCCAAGAGTTGGCATAGTTATCAGGACTCTGTCAATGGAAGGGAAAAGCTGTCAAATTGGGAATGTCTGTTGAAGTTAATGCTTACATTCTATATTTGAGAAGTTTGTTTGATGGTTGAGAAATTTTCTCAACCTCTCTCTCTCTAAATTAGGAATAAGTTGGATCTCAAAAACTCTATTTAATAGAGTAATATGAATGCAATTTGTGTGCGTGTGTGTTTGCACATATACCATTTGTGTATAATATATGAGTGTTTGAGTGATTTTCAATAGTTTTTATCATGGTATCAGAGCTTCAAGTCGAAACTGAAAGGACCTGTGATGTGTGTAGAATTTGAAGTAAAACTAGTGGTGTGAGACAAGCTGGCTGTGAGCTGCTAGGATTAGTTTGTTGCGTTAGTTGATTTACTGCGTATATATTTAGGTGTGGCCACTGCATTTCAAAGGAGGTTGTCAAAGTTTTTATTCCCTTTGTGCCATTTCTAGTTCCATGTGGGGTTAGGATTGATGCATGCTGAGCCTTGAAGGCAGAGCATATCGAGGAGGCCGCGAAGAAAAGACAGTCGAAGAAATTCGATTGATGTGCCCAACGAGGATCTCATCTTGCTGGATCTCCATAGATGAGTTTAAACACTGTGACAAAGAGCTTGTGCTACTATGCATATTGGTACATAACAAGACCGAAGGAGCTTATCTTGGAGCGTATAAATATGTCTATAGCAATCAGAAATCGTTGTCTAGGAAGGGCTTGTAAGACGCCCCGTCATTCATTTTTTTTAAATTCAAGACACCAAATGGAAATTGTATAATGAATTTCGTGGAGAGTTGTTATGCTTGGATGAAGTGGTTGCCAATTGCGTGTTGTACGAGTCACTTCCTGTTGTACGAGCCGCAGACATCAATCCTATCTATTCCCTACTCCGTTGATCGGCCAAGAGTGTGATTGAGCCATCTCAATAGAACTCGCCACATAACTCAGCACAATGTGAAACTCTGCACAACGTGAAGACAACGAAATTTCTTTGATGAGATTGGGCTTATCAGACGAGATTTTACTCTTCCACTTGTCCCACAGCAGATTCTGTGGTGCACTCGACCGTGCAGCAGAGTGTCCATGCCGATCCAAGTCTTGCAGTAGGGCTTCTTCATTTACACTATCATGATTGTTTCATCTAGGTTGCATTAAAGTGGGTCACAGTGTTTGGAATCAGAATACCAGAGAAAACGGGTTGAGTGGGTTTTAAATAGTAGTATTATAAATTTTTTGTAAATTATGTGATGAATTTCAAAAATAGATAAGAAGGTCATTTTGTAAAGCTGATTCTAGATACATTCTTTATCTAGACGGCTTCCCTAGATAACTGGCGAGTATAGTGGTTAGCACCCATGTATTTTGGTGGATGGGAGCTCGTCCATAGAATGACTAGGAGTTCAGTGATTGCAATCAATTTTTTTCGAAGAGATCAAGTGGCAGTGCTCAACATGGATGGTTGTCGAGATAGTATGGCAGTTGCGGATCTAGAGAAGGATCCCCCATTCATTGAAGACGTAGAGTGGTCTTCTAATGAGGTTATGCAACAGATTGAGATGCTGTCTAGTAATTGACTTCGGGAGGTCCTTGATTCAGGAGTTGAGGAAGTGAACTCAGGAATCCAACTTGCCAACTACACCTTTACGAGGGTTATGAGGCAACATGATGGAGCATCTACTGATAAGTTAAAGAATTACTGTTTATTTTGTTATTTATGAGTGATTTTCATTAAATTCATGTAATGTAATCATTAAGGGGGGGTGTTGGAGTTAATGCTTACATTCTATATTTGAGAAGTTGGTTTGATGGTTGAGAAATTCTCTCAACCTCTCTCTCTCTAAATTAGGAATAAGTTGGATCTCAGAAACTCTATTTAATAGAGTAATCTGAATGTAATCTGTGTGCGTGTGTGTTTGCACATACACCATTTGTGTATAATATATGAGTATTTGAGTGTTTTTCAGTAGTTTTTATCAATGACTTTGGTCAGATTTGGTGCAAGAATATTTGAGGTGGACTACCAAGGATGGATCTTCATCTAATAATGATGATGAAGAAGATTGCGCTTTGGCTGCCAAGGCAAAGAATGGGAAAGGAAAGAAATTCCATTTCAAATTTGAGTCCAGAAAAGATGGCATGAAGTGCGACAGGTCCAGACTGAAGTGTTTTCACTGTCACGAGCATGGATATTATGCCACTAATTGTCCACAAAAGAAGAAGAACAAGAAGGCTTCATGATCTATAGCTAGTGAGGTTTGGCCTCGCAATTTGAGCTTGACTTATCACTCATTGCATGCATGGTGTCAAGTCCAATGGGATTGGTGTGGTACTTGGATAGTGGTGCATCCTTTCACATGACGAGAGACAAATAACTTTTCAGTAGCTTGGAGGAGAAGGACCTCCAGAAGTATATTGAAATGGGTGATGATGAGTGGTACAGTGCTACTGGGATTGGTACATCTACCTTCCAGAGACAGTCAGGCAAACCATTTCAATTAAAAGATGTAATGCATGTACTAGGCTTGAAGAAAAATTTAGTCTTAGTCACAATGTTGGAGGATAGAGGCTATGATGTTGTTTTCAGTGAAGGAAAAGCTTTCCTTCAACACAAAGAAATAGGACAAGCCAAGAATATTAGGATTCATGTGAGGAATCTCTATAAACTTGATGTAGATGGTCGCGCATCATTGATGGGTAAGGCAGACAAAGTGGTGAGCTGGGATGAGGGTGAGTTATGGCACAAGAGATTGGGCCATCTACACCACGGAGCCTTGAAGGTCATGCATCATATTTCTATAGGTATTCCCAAGGGTACTTTTGCGTAGTTAGACACATGAAAGGGATGTACTATGGGGAAGTATGCAAAGACAACTTTTCACGAGAAGGAGAACCAAGCTTCGAAAGATTGGGATTCGTGTGAAGAATCTCTATAAACTTGATGTAGATGGTCACGCATCATTGATGGGTAAGGCAGACAAAGTGGTGAGTTGGGTTGAGGGTGAGTTATGGCACAAGAGATTGGGCCATCTACACCATGGAGCCTTGAAGGTCATGCATGAGATTTCTATGGGTATTACCAAGGGTACTCTTGCGCAGTTAGACACATGAAAGGGATGTACTATGGGGAAGTATACAAAGGCCAGTTTTCACGAGAAGGAGAACCAAGCTTTAGAAATCCTTAAGGGTGTTCACTCAGACATGTGAGGACATTCTCTACTGCTTCGACAACAAAGCATAAGTACTGTGTAATATTTTTTGATGAATTTTCTAGAAAGTGCTAGATCTACTTCATGTAGAAGAAAGATCAGACATTCTCAAAATTTCTTGAGTTCAAAGCACTCGTGGAGAAATACACAGGGAAGCATGTGAAGGTTCTTAGGAGCAAAAATGGTGGTGAGTACATCTCCAATGAATTCAATAACTTTTGTAGCAAAGAAGGAATTCAGAGAGAGTTGATTGCGCCTTATAACCCACAGCAGAATGGGGTCACAGAAAGAAAGAATAAAACAATTGTGGGTGCAACATGAGCGATGTTGCATGATCAGGGCCTACCGTTGCATCTATGGGCGGAGGCATGCAACACATCAGTATTTTTGCAAAACCATTGTCCTCATCGGGTACTTGGCATGAGTACACCAGAGGAGGCTTTTATTGGTAAGAAACCTGATGTTTCACATTTTAAGATTTTTGGCTCATATGTTTATGTGCATGTGACCAAAGACACCAGGAAGAAGCTCAAAAAAATAGTTGAGATTGGGATATTTTTGGGGTGCACTGATACTCCCCACAACTATCGAGTGTTTTTTCCAAACAACGAGATGATTGTTATGAGACGGTCTATAAAATTTGATGAGGAGAAAGCCATGTGATTGTCCCTTGAGAGGGAGATGGATTTGCATGTAGAGGAGGAACTCTTGGTTCCAAATAATGAACCTCAAGATGTGGAGAAGCCACATGCAGAGGATCATGGAGTGGAAAAAAACACTCATGCAGAGCCATCAACGAGAAATGGTAGCAGGGAAAATTTTAAGGATGGAAATTTTTCTTAAAGTTTAGAAACCTTGGCGAATGCCACTAGTCCATAATATGTAATCTTTAAAATGTCTAGAGATATTTTTGTAAAAATCTTCAAATTTCTACTAATTTTATATAATATCTATATAATTTTTTGGGGATTTATAGGGTACATAATTTCATACTATAAAATTTAGGCGAATCATTTTTGGAAAAAGATGGAAATTAGCAAATCTTTTTTTTGGAAAAATTATATAAAATTGTCCCACCTACGAATATTAGCCCCTAAAATTTTCCCTGAATGGTAGAAAGCGCACCACGGAAGTTGATAGATTGAGACTTGATGTGGCAGAGAATGTAGGAGCCCCTACTTCACTACGCAGACAGAGACAATCTCCAGACATGTTTACTAGATACGTGGCTCTTATGAGCAAGTGTATTGTGACAGAACCATATTCCTTTGAGGAAGCAATGCAGCAACCAATTTGGGTTGATGTTATGGTAGAGGAGCATGAATCCATCTTCAAGAAAAATGCATGGGAATTTGTCCCAAGACCGGTTTGAAAATCAGTGATTGGATCTTGGTGGATCTATAAGGTGAAGCAAGTAGCGGATGGGAGTGTGGAGAAGTACAAGGCTAGATTTGTGGCCCAAGGATTCTCACAAGTTGAGGTTATTGACTATGAGGAGATTTTTACACCAGTCGCGAGGTACTCTTCCATTAGTTCTATCCTTGCACTCTCAGCGCAGATGGGGTGGCACATTCATCATATGGATGTGAAAACTGTGTTTCTAAATGGATTTATTGAGGAGGAAGTGTACATAGAGAAGCCAGAAGGTTTAAATATCTTTGACAGTGAGTCACATGTGTGTCGAATCAAGAGAGCACTGTATGGGATGAAGCAAGCACCTCATGCTTGGTACACTCAGATTGAAAACTATTTCACCGGGTTGAGCTTCCTCAAAAGTGAAGTGGATGCAAACCTGTACCAGATTGTGGTTGATGGTAAGATCTTGATTATCGTACTTTATGTTGATGATATAATTTTGACAGGTGATGAGAAGCTGATAACTTCTTGCAATGAGGATATTGAAAGGGAGTTCGAAATGAAGAACATGGGACTCCTTCACTATTTCCTTGGTTTGGAAATATGGCAACAAGATGGTGAACTATTTGTTTCTCAAGGAAAGTATGCCAAAGAGATTCTGGGAAAGTTTCACATGGAAAGTTGTAAACCCATGGATACTCCTCATCTAGGAAATTGGAGGAAAGAGGATGCTACTTCAAGAGAGGTAGTGGATGCTACTGTCTACAGGTAGCTAGTGAGTTCACTGATGTACTTGGTGAACACCAGACCAAACATTTGTTACACAGTTAACTAGTCGATTCAAGCTATGGTTAAGCCGACCAAGCTCTTTTGGAAGGCAGGGAAGCATGTCTTGAGATATCTCAGGGGAACTACAGAGTATGGATTATGGTATAGATGGATAGAGGGAGTGAAGCTTCAAGCCTTCACGGATGCAGATTGGGTAGACAGTCCATCAGACAGAAAGAGCACATCACGAGGGATCTTCAACATAGGATTGACAACAGTTTCTTGGTAGAGTAGGAAGCAGTGATCTGTGGCACTCAGTTCAGTCGAAACAGAGTACATGGCAGCAATTCAAGCTGCATGTGAGGCCATCTGGATGAGAAAGATCCTGGTTGGTTTGTTTGGTTCTTAGATGGATCCGACGGTGATACATTGTGATAACCAGAGTTGCATTAAAATCTCGGTTAATCTGGTATTCCATTATAGGTCCAAGAACATAGACATTCGGTACCACCATCTCAAAGATTGTGTTCAGAGGTGCATTATGTTACTTTAGTACATTCCCACGAAATATCAGGATGCATATATTCTGACGAAGGCGCTCGCTAGGAGAAAATTTGAATACTATAGAGGCAGGATGGGGTGGCATGCAGAGTAATTCTATTAGTTATGGATTTCGAATTGTAGTTGGTGCATTAGTTTAATGCACGAGTAATCAGTTAACTTAGTTAGGTGAGTTAGAGTCAGTTGAACTAGTTGTAACTATTTGTTGCACTAGTGAGAGATCAAGTAAATTAAATATCATTTACTTCATAATCAGTGATCTGCCATGCAACTGATGATTTACTATTAATAGCTGCATGCATGTCAGTTCCAGTGGAGACCCAGTTGAGACAAAGGTTAAAGGGATGTCAACTATTAGTTGTGTGATTATTAGGTTGACCGCATGCAACCAGACATCCATTGGATTTCCCATGATCCTTGCGCATTTTTGGAAGGTTGAAATTCCTAAAGAATAGGGATTGCATTCCACATGAATTGTGTAAACAAGGAAAGTTGTTTAGAGGTTGAAAATTGGCGAAGTGTTGGTCGATTTTGTCCGGGACAATGTGAGACAATTATGAGAGTGCAGGAGACTCTTGTGAGAAGAGTGTATTGTAATCTTTTCATGATTCCATGTTGAATATACAATAGAAGATAGAGGGGTTTTGAGCAGCAATATTTCCCTGGGAAAATATCTGTGTTGTGGTTTGATTTTCTTCTTTATTTTACTTGTTGTGATTGGAAGTCGTGTTTATTTTCCGCAATTGATTTGTAGAAGGATTCAATATCTTTCTTTAGTAGATCGCATGATCGGATTGAATCCATTGATATACATATGTTTGTATAATTTCTACACTAATTTTAGCGAATAAGCCATGAAATTATTGTTACACTGAAGGCGTTTACTCTATGGGCTCAAGTTGAGTAGACACTGTTGACCCCAACCAATAAGAGGCTCTCAATTTCGGCTTCCTCGCACCTATTAAAAGTTGACATGTGGCTATTTCTTATTGATCCAGTTCCTTTTCATTTTCTTCTCTTGCCTGAAGGTCATTCTCTCGTTGACTTCAAGTTCGTCCACAAGCAACAGGCATGCGATGTGCCCTCCTTGCAGAGGCACAACCTGTAGTGTCACTTCTTGATGAGATAGCTTTGATGAAACTTAGAGATGGTGATTTTGATATAATGATATAATATTATGCATGACAGACATATGTACATGCTTATATGTTATAGACCTAGTTTGGGTCACTTGGTTGTTGTGTTTTTATGATGATATCTATGGTTGTGTGTATAAAAATTGATTTTGGTTAAGATCATATTAAAGATGTTTTCTCTTTTGGCATCCTATTTTGGACATAGGTATATGACATGAATGGTGATCCAGGATTGAGACAAAGATCCATGAATGGTCGTGGTTATGTGGCACATATAGTTAATTATGATTTATGAATGATACATTATTTGCATGATTATATGTGCATAATCTCATACTAAGCATGATGTGGCAGGGGACTTGGTCATTGCCAACAAGCATGATCGAGTTATAAATTATTGCGGAAGTCATTTATCCAAAACCAAAATGATTGTGGAAGTCATACACAATGTTTGGTAAAATTAGAATAAGTTAATTATGAAATTCATTTGATTTATTTGATCTATGAGATTGTGATGTGTGCAAGTCTTGGAAGAAGACCTTACCAACGAACCATCATATGGGTATGATATCACAATCACCACCTTAAGGTGAAGCGCAGAGTTTCAAAGCAGAGTAGATGAGAATCCATGTAAATTAGGGCGCAGAGTCCCAAATCCATAAAATATAAAGACTCGTCTTGGATATATAATAAAAGGATTAGGACGCGGAGTCCTAAATCCATGAAAAATAAAGACATGGAGTCTAGGATATATAATGAAATGTTTAGGACGCAGAGTCCTAAATATTTAAAAATATCAAGGTGTGGAAACTTGGATCTTTAGAGTAGATCTGGGCACAGATTCCTCAATCTACTAAGGCACGAAGATGCATACAATAGGGGTGCGGAATCCCTATTCTTTGGAAGAAAAATACCACTCATGGGCAGCTCTGAGATGAATTTCCTTAATAAAATCTCATTCCTCACAATTTTGGAGTGAATTTCTAAAAATAGAAAGTCATGTCTAGCATCTCAAGTATGAGTTTCCAAAAATAGTAAATCACCTCCAATCTATGGGTAATATAGCATATTTGAAGGAAAATCACTTATCAATCTTAATATTTCAATGTCGACTTAATCCTCAATACTATTAATATTAATATTATTATCTTTTATGAGACTATTATATTATTATTAAAAGGGAATTATATCTCCTCAACCACTCGACACCTCTCTCCTTGATGGTTCTCATGGCTCTATGTAACTCTCTGTCTCTCTCTTTTAATTATACATTACACTCTCTTTTATGCACTCATCAAAGAATGGCATATTCTTCTTACACTCTCTTCAATGCATATGTTACACTCTCTTTAACTAAGGCATCCATACCTCTCCTTAATGACATGAGTTACACTCCTCTAAAAGGAATACAAGGCATGAATATTAATCCTCTTTTATGAGAAGAATTTGTTTCTCCTCCTATATATGTGCCTCATGTATTCTCACTTGGGGGAGGTGCATTGTGATATTAAGAGTTGGAGAGATTTGAAAAATATTATGAGAGGGAGAGACTCGGAGAGTATCCAAATTCTTTTGAAATGAATTTGAAATTCCTAAACTAAATTACGAAGTAGCTCTACATGGTGGAGCTGACCATGAGTGGTATTGGGAGGAAGTGCAACTTATCTTCCTCAGCTTGCCTTGGATATCTCTCTACTGCTATTTTGGTACTGTTTGTGAGCTCTTACAACTCAGGGGTTCCAGGGGGAGAAGTTCTTCCTGGATATGGGTGGGTGGAAAACCGAATGGTCATATTGAGTTGGTAAGGATATGCATACTCTCATTAGAGCTGGAGCATATTCCGATCCTTTTGAACTTGTATAAATACACAACCAGGTATGTTCATAAGAATTCTTGAAATTTTAGTTATTATTAGTTTAAAGTGTTATACAACTTTCAATTTATTGGAACTGATACTTGTGAATTTTTATGAGATATTTACAAAGTTAATTCTAAGCTAACCAATAATGAACGGTAGTTGTAGTTGAGCATGTACATGTACGAGGGATTAAAACAAGAACGTGTTGCTAAATTTTTTAAGTTTAGTTTATAATGAAATTTTGTTCATAGGAAGTTTTCATGAGTTGATGAAAAAATCATATCACCATAAATTTGGGTTTTCCTTCTCCATGTACAGCTATAGTTGAAATTTGCACACTAAGTGTTTGACAAAATTGATAAATGAGGTAGTAGGAATTTGTGTTGTTGTTTTTCTAATAAATCACATTCCTAAGTGTTTATGTTGCGATTCATATTAACATCAGGGGGTATCCATGCCCTTTGGACCTGTAACCCCCTTCTTGATTCCAAAAAAAGTACTTTTCCAAACCCAGATCATAAATCAAGGTGATTTTGCAGATTTTTGCTACCACTGTGTGCGTCTGCTGTAAAGTTTTGGGTGAAAGAATAAGTTGATTTAATCTTTGATTTAACATTTTGTGATATGAAGAATTAATTTATAAATTTTATGAGCTAAATAGGTTGACAGGTAATCTTAGATTCATGTCAAATTGCCTTAAGATATTATGGCTTCCAAGTGTTTGAAAAAATGCCTCAATGGTTGTAGATTGCTTGCATGCTTGCTAAGTGTTTGTCAAAAGGCCTCAATGGCTGTAGATTGCATGTTTTCAAAGTGTTTTTTTCAAAAGGCCTCAATGGTTGTAGCTTATAGATTGCATGCTTGCAAAGTGTTTGTCAAAACTTTAATGGATGTAGCTTTTGTGCATATAAATTGTTAGAGTAAATGTCATGCTTAATATAGCTTTTATGTACTATAAAAATTATGAATAAATTATTTAATGGATGTAGCTTCCTATGTCATCAAATTGTATGAATGTGAAGATGAATCTAGTAAACTGTTGAAGTGTGAATAGAGAATATGATAGTTGTTACTTTTATTATCTAAAGCTTTCATTTAAAAAAAAAGGGTTTTTGTTGGAAACAATTTTATGGTGACTAATTGTTGGATTTTGTGTAAGTGAGCATAATAATTTTCGTCTAAGTTGCATGTATGCAGGGTCGCAATATTATGTTTTAATGGTTGTAGCAAACAACCAGAGTGCTCAATTTTGGTAACTCAATTATTTTATTTGGAACTTTCAGAAGAATAATATGCGTCTGAATTGGTAATAGTAGTTTCTCTTGTTGCAACATTCATTATACAATTTTCATGATTGAAGCATTGCCTTAATAATTGGGATTTAAAATTTTTTAATTAATGAGTTTGGAAGATTGTTGGGTCAATATATTTTGTGATTCCATTTCATAAAAATATCATATTTATTAGATTTATTGATGAAGAGAGGCCTATTGTAATATTCCCAATTAGCTTTTAGCTAGTTGGAATATTATATGTTGCTTATATTCATAACTTAGATGAATAAGTGGGGTAAAGAGACCATTAAATATCTTTAGTAGGAATAAAACCACTTCTAGTATGAATGTGGATTAGTTAGCTAGCTAAAATAAAACAACCCTTGGTGTGAATGGGGTCAATGCATGTAGATTGGGTCAAAATTGATCAAATCAACAGTGCTGCCATAGGAGAGAGTGGAGCTAGTGGGGACAACACAGTTTTGGAGGAGGAGTCTTTGCATGGAAGTAGCATCATAAATGAGTGGGGCCAATGGTGAGGAAGATCACCAAGCATATAAGGAGGGGGATGGCAACCATGAGAGGCATTCAAAATATTGTTTATGTTTTGGTCTTATGATTTCTTGCATGCTTCAGCTAATTAGCGGAGTTTGTTGTAGTGTTTAGTACAAGGGTATTTCTAGGCGGGAATCCCACACTCTTCCTCGGGGGACTTCGAGTGCCCACTCAGGAGAGGTATTCTGAGCTTCATTTCCACCATCCGGCATTGGGCCAAGCAACTACCTTCAACCACAACGCAGTATCCTTGAGGAACTGCGTTATTTTGCAAGGTGTTGCAGTGGAGGGTTGGGAAACCATGTTTATGAGCTAGTTTACTAGTGAAGGGAGCAACCCTTCACCCGAAAAGCTAGAGAGGAGAAGTTACAACCATTTTCTCGTCATATCAGCCATATTCTAGCAGTGCTCCAGTGATACAATGTTATTAAGCCATAGAGTTTCAGTCTGCACTTTTTGCATGTTTTGTATTTCAAGAAACCATTTCCGGGTTGTCTTGCGATTGTGCTTGAGGGACTAGTTCTCCATTTTCAGCACCCTTTGAGCATCATATCATTATATTTACTTGTTTAAATTTTCAAACTATAGTAACCCTCACCGGGACTGCACTGTCATGTATTTCGACATTTCTGTATAGTAGCAATATTTATGGTTTTAGTGTATTTGGGCATTGGAGGCTTGTTTGCCTAGTTTGAGTGATTTGTTCCTCAACATATTGTACGTTTTTGCTGCTGTGATACATAATATAATGGATCTATGATTTTCTCATGTGTTTGTATTGATATTTGTTGTACATTCCATTTTTATGTTCAATATTGTTGCTTTTCCTAATTTGGAATATTACAGTGGTATCAGAGCATAATCTTGGCTCAGCTTGTGGGGCAATGCATGTATAGTAATGGAGGAAAGGGAGATCCCAAAACTTCTCCTTCAGACCATGCAAAACATTGCTAAAGATATCAAGGAGATGAGATTAGAAAGGCAGAAGGAATCCCCTAGAGGGTTTCACCATGGATAAAGTTTTGGCACTTCACATCTATGGTGTGAGAAATCAGTAATACAGTCTTCTTCACAACGCTCCACCATGTCCACATTCCTATCAGCTGGAAATGAGTTTGGAGGGCCACAAAGAGAAGAAAATCTTGGTGATTATTTCTTAGAATATGAATCTCAATCTCAGAGGTTCAGGGAGCACCTGAACTTCCAAGAGTTTTGTTGGGTCAAAGATGGTAGAAGACCCCACAATCACCATAAAAGTGGAGGGTACATGTAGAACCAAGATCTACAACGTACTATAGGTAGGTTATTTTTTCCCTCTTATGATGGGTTATCCAAGTGCACAGCAAAGGCTTGGGTAGAAAATTTGGATACTTATTTTCAACTAAACAGATTTTCAGAGATGGAGTCAATCTAGATAGCAGTGCTGCACCTGGAAGATGAAGCACATGAGTGGTTATTTCATGGCCTGTCTACACTACGACATGCTAGTGTCACTACTTATGAAGAATTCACCTGGAGATTGGTGGAGAGATTTGACCCCAGGAATCCAGAAGCAAATTTTGTTGAGCTAACCAAGCTCAAGCAAACAGGAGATCCAAGGACTTACATCTCTAAATTTCTTAAGCTCTCAGTCATGGTATCTGACATGTCTGTGGCTAGGAGGGTGTGCATGTTTATTGATCGGTTGGTAGAACCATTGCATGGGTTGGTGAAATCCACTAGAAAAACTACACTCCAAGAGGCTATGGAGAGAGCTAGAGATCTATAGCATGCTTTTCCCAGGGAAAAAGCCCCTTTTCAGCAGAATTCTCCTCTCAAGCAAAGGGTAAAGATGTGAAGTTTCTTCCATCAAAGGATAATCATGAGAATAGATCTCTTGATGATGATGTCCAGGGAGATCTAAGAAGGAGAAAACTTTGCTTCACTTGCCAAGAGCCATGAGTACCAGGACATCGATGTGTTGCAGGGAAGGCATATTGTATTGAGGTATTCTCTGATGAAGAAAAGGAGGAAGAAGAAGGCTTGGGGAAGGATACCAGCGTTGTAGCATCAAGAGAGGTTTCACCACCAGCAGGAGGTGTGGAGGGAGCATTTTCTCCAACTGGAGGGACTCTTGGAGCTTTGCAAGGAGTTCTCAAGTATCTAACATTGAGAGTTAGAGGCGCTATTCAAGGGCAGAGAGTATCGGTGTTGATAGACAGCAGGGCTACCCATAACTTTATTGATACTCAGTTAGTGCAGAGGAGGGGCATTCACATGGAAGATTTTGAGTGCTTCTCAGTTTTGGTTCCAGGAGCTAGAACCATGCATGTGCCAAATATGTTTTGGTATTAACTATCACTATGGGAACCTATACATTGACAGACAACTTCTTTGTGGTTGATATTCTAGACACCAATGTGGTATTGGGTGTTCAGTGGTTTATCACCTTGGGGAAGGTTACCACAGATTGGGAAACCTTGTAGAAGGAATGGACAGAGAAAGGGAGTCGTAAGAATCACAAGATCAAAGGCATACACACTTATCCACCCAGATTGTCTTAGCACATAGGATGGAGGATGATTTGTGTAGAGGGGACATAGAATGGGCAATAGAATTGGGTATGTCAGAGGCAGGGGGAAAGGGTGCATCGATACACCCGGATGTACAATCTATTCTAGACCACTATTCTACAGTATTTGGAGATATTCCACCATGGAGGCCACCTGATCGAGGATTTGAGCACACTATTGAGTTGGAGCAGGGGATCCAAGCAGTGATCACCACACCCTATAGGCATCCCAAAGCCTACAGGGGTGTGATTGAAAAATCCATGCAGGAGCTCTTGGCTTTAGGACATATCCAACCTAGCACTAGTCCTTTTGCTTCTTCAGTAGTTCTGGTGAAGAAGAATGATGGCACATTGAGGATGTGCATTGACTATAGGGCCTTGAACAAGAAGAAAATGAAGAACCGATATCCAATCCCCAAGATCGATGAGTTGATGGATGAGCTCAGGGGATCCAAGTACTTTCCAAAGATTGATTTGAGGTCGAGGTACCATCAAATCAGAGTGAGGGACCAAGATATCCCCAAGACCGCATTTAGATGCCACTATGGCCATTTTGAGTTCTTGGTGATGCCCTTTGGGCTAACCAATGCTCCGGCAACTTTCCAGTCTTGCATGAACCACATTTTTCGTGGTCACTTGAGGAATTTTGTATTGGTATTCTTTGATGACATTCTTATTTACAGTCGCACATGGGAGGAGCATCTATAGCATATTGAGATAGTATTACGCATTCTTGAGGAGAAAAAATTCTATGCTAAGCTCTCCAAGTGCAAGTTTGGACTCACAGAGATGATATATTTGGGCCACATCATTGGAGTAGATGGAGTGAGAGTTCATGAAGAGAAGATTTGTGCTATCAGGGATTGGCTCAAGCCAAAGAATGTCACAGAACTTCAGGGGTTTGTAGGCATTTGTACCTACTACCGGAAGATTGTTAAAGGGTTCTCTCCACTAGAAACACCCCTTACATATTTGACTAAGAAACGAGCTTTCAGTTGGACAACCACAACGCAGAGAGCCTTTGATAGGCTTAAGGAGGTGATGAGTAGCTGCCCGGTGTTAGGTTTACCAGATTTAACTCGACCCTTTGTGCTAGAATGTGATGCTTCAAGGTAGGGCATTGGAGCAGTGTTGATGCAAGGGGGGCACATCATAGCTTTTGAGAGTCAGAATTTGTTACCACATGAGAGATTGTATCCTATATATGATAAGGAGATTTTGGCTATCATGCATGCCTCAGCCAAGTTCCGACAATATTTGGTGGGTAACAGGTTCCGAGTGACGACTGATCACAATAGTCTTCAGTTCTTTCTTGAGTAGAAGCAGCTGCAGGAGAGGCAGCATAAATGAGTGTGAAAGATCCAAGAATATGACTTTGACATTGAATATGTCAGGGGGAAGAGCAATGTAGTGGAAGATGCTCTATCTCGGAGGCCATCAACGCTATCTTTGATGAGTATGGATACACAGTGGAAGGCCGAGTTGTTAGTGGAGTATTCCAAAGACCGTTTTTCTTGTGAAATCATAGATGGTCAAGTGGCTGATGATAGGTATAGAGTGATGGATGAGGCCATCTATTACTGAGACCAAATCCTATTGGCTAGAGATTCTAGACTCAAGAAGAAGATTTTGCAGGAATCACATGATTCACCACTTTCCAGACATCAAGGATTCACCAAGACATACCGAGCTATTCGGGAGAGATTCTCATGGAAGGGTCTCAAGGAGAATGAGATCCAACACATGAGGGAGTGCATAGTTTTCCAGTAGAACAAAGGAGAACACAACCATCCTGCAGGATTGTTGCAGCCACTCCCTATTCCGGAAGGAAAATGGGAGAGTATTTCCATGGACTTCATCAGCAGTCTACCTACAGTCAGGGTAAGGATTGTATATTTGTAGTTGTTGATTGACTAACAAAGTATTCACATTTATTTGTTATTTTCTGCACGATATACAGCTTCACAGGTGGTCGAGCTCTTCTTTAGAAATGTCTTTAGACTCCATGGTCTTCCAAAGACCATAGTCAATGATCGAGATAACCGCTTCATGGGTGGATTTTTGCAGGATATTTATTTTGTTAGTGGGTACTGAGTTAACACCGAGTACCAGCTATCACCCATATACCGATGGACAGACAGAGATAGTAAGCAAGTGGCTAGAAGACTACTTGCAAAACTATGTTTCGGGGCAGCAAAGGGCATGGCTGCGCTGGCTCCATTTGGGGGAGTATTGCTACAACACAACTTTTCACATGTCCGTCGGCATGAACCCATTTAGGGCTCTTTATGGGTATGATGCTCTATCATTTGCTGATGTGATGTTTGGGGCAAGAAAGGCTCCTAGAGACAAGAAGTGGATTCAGGAGAGTCAGGATATACTCTGGGCCCTCAAGGACAACATTGCTACAACACAAAACCAACATAAGTTATATGCAAACTGTGGTCGGATAGAGAGGCAGTTTGAGGTTGATGATTTGGTCTATCTCCATATCTATCCATATAGACAGTCTACACTAAAGGAGAAGGGGGATGAAAAGCTTAAGCCTCGGTTCTATGGCCATGCAGGGTGATCTATCATGTTGGGGAAGTAGCATATGAGTTGGAGCTTCCCATTGGAAGAAAAATCCAAAACATTTTCCATGCCTCATGCCTCAAGAAGGCCATTAGAAAACATGTGGTTGCCACCATGGATCTCCCACCTATTGATGATGAGGGCCATCTGATTTTACAACTGGAGGCTATCTTGGATACCCGGGAGAGGGAGCTAAGAAACAGGATGATTAGAGAATATCTGATTCGATGGAGGAATCTACCATATGAGGATGCCACTTGGGAAGGAGAGAATATTTTGCAGCATCCTTATTTACTGTTGCTTGAGGACAAGCAACATTTGGGAGGGGAGGACTGTAATATTCCCAATTGGCTTTTAGCTAGTTGGAATATTATATGTTGCTTCTATTCATAACTTAGATGAATAAATGGGGTAAAGAGACCCTTAAATATCTTTAGTAGGAATAAAACCACTTCTAGTATGAATGTGAATCAGTTAGCTAGCTGAAATAAAGCAACCCTTGGTGTGAATGGAGTCAATGCATGTAGATTGGGTTAAGGTTGACCAAATCAATAGTGTTGCCATAGGAGAGAGTGGAGCTAGTGGGGACATCGCAGTTTTGGAGGAGGAGTCTTTGCATGGAAGTAGCATCATAAATGAGTGGGGCCAAGGGTAAGGAAGCTCACCAAGCATATAAGGAAGGGGATGGAAGCCATGAGAGGCATTCAGAATATTTTTTATGTTTTGGTCTTATGAATTCTTACATGATTCAGCTGTTTAGCGAAGTTTGATGTACTGTTTAATACAAGGGTATTTCCAGGGAGGAATCCCACACTCTTCCTCGGGGGGACTTCGAGTGCCCACTCAGGAGAGGTATTTTGAGCTTCATTTCCACCATCCAACATTGGGCCAAGCGGCTACCTTCAGCGAGAGCACAGTATCCTTGAGGAACTGCGTTATTTTGCAGGGTGTTGTAGTGGAGGGTTGAGAAACCCTCTTTATGAGCTAGTTTCCTAGTGAGGGGAGCAGCCCTTCACCCGGAAAGCTAGAGAGGAGAAGATACAACCATTTTCTTGTCATATCAGCCATATTCCAGCAGTGCTCCAGTGATACAGCATTATTCAGCCACAGAGTTTCATTCTGCACTTTTTGCATCTTTTGTATTTCAAGAAACCCTTTCCGGGTTGTATTGGGATTGTGCTTGACGGACTAGTTCTCCATTTTTAGAACCCTTTGAGCATCATATCAGTAGATCTACTTGTTTCCATTTTCCAGCTGCAGTAACCTTCATTGGGACTACACTATCATGTATTTCAGCATTTTTGTATAGCATCAATATTTATGGTTTTAGTGTATTTGGGCATCGGAGGTTTGTTTGCCTAGTTTGAGTGATTTGTTCCTCAACATATTGTACATTTTCGCTGCTATGATACATAATGTAATGGATCTATGATTTTCTCATGTGTTTGTATTGATATTTTGTTGTACATTCTAGTTTTATGTTCAATATTGCTACTTTTTCCTATTTTGGATATTACAAAGGGGGAACATTTTCCTATCGTAAACTACCTCTTTCCACCGAGCCATGTATTATGCATTTCACGATATCAAGCACATTGTTGAGGTCTATATTGATGACCTTACTTACCATCCTCTACTTCGTGAGGATCATCCCTTCTCACCTCACGAGAATTTTTTCTCCGATTCTCGTTACCATAAAATCTGGTTTAATCTATAGAAGCATGTGTTATGTGTACACTCTAGGTAATTTCTAGGTTGTATTGTTTCACAAGAAGGTATTCGTGTTGATTCCTCGAAGGGTTGAGGCCATCATTAAAGTGAATCCTCCTCATACTATTCAAAAACTTCAAAAACTTCAAGGAAAAGATAATTTCTTGTTAGAAAATTATATATTACAAAGCAATGCAACACATAAAATATGTGGAAACTCAAACATAGAAAACATATAAAACCAGAGATACAGATATATCGTGGTTCGCCCAATTTGGGCTACGTCCACCATAAAGAGCCATACCTTCCTTTTTATTATCCAACAAAAATAAAGAGATACAACCTACAGTAGATTTGCCGTAATATCTTCTCGGTTTTCCCTCTCACAGTCTCCATATTTGTTTCTCGGTCTATGAATACACATACAATACACTTTCGCAATACGTATTCCCTCATACAAAACGAGGGGTTGCCTTCTAGGGAAACCCTAAATTAATCATAACCTCTACCGTCGATCATCCGCCCTAATGAATGTTCCCGCATTGACTAGAAATTACAATACTCTTTACAACACAAATTTACATATGTTTTTAGCTCCCCCTGACCTCCCAAACAAACTGCTTCAATTATGGGTGGCATTGTCACCCCCGCTAAGAATAGGGGTCCAACACAGATATAAAAAAGAACATAATCGTGCTCCCACACCCAACATTTCTCTGCACGATTCATTACCAATTACGCTCATATGAAGAAAGGAGTACCTTTCATTTGGGATGACCAAGCCCAACGTTCTTTTGAAACCCTTAATAAATATTTTTTTTCCACACCTTTACTTATTCCTATTTATTTCAAGTGAGATTTTGATATATTTTTCATCCCCAGCAGTCTTATTAGGTGTGGTTCTTGTCCAAGAGGATAATATACACAATTAAAACCCCATTTATCATATTAGAACATTCCTCCTAGGTCCCGAGCTTCGTTATTCCCATGTTGAGAAGTTGGCCCTTGCAATCGTTATTTATGTGCAACAATTCAAGAATTATATATTATTGTATAATACTATCATCATTGTTGAATCCAACCCTATGAAACATATTCTTATCTATCGATCATTTGGGGTAAGTACTCCAAATGTATTGTTATCCTTCGTGAGTTTAATTTGAAGTTTTTTATTGCTAAATCCAAAAAATATTTATCTTTTTTTTATCTTCTTACCGAATTTCCTAAGGCTAATGAGCAAGTTGTGGCCATGGATCATTTATCTAACGAGTCGATCTTTCATTTTCTATTTCGACTCTTGGTATGGAAACATTCTTTTGTGTCTCCAAACTTAACATTTTCAACTTGACTTTCTCATCATGATCATGGATTCATGTGCCATCGCACGATACTATTCGCTTATTATCGGTGATACTTTATACCATCATATTTTTGACATTATTGACATGTGACCGCACACAAAGCAGAGAAGGAGAAAGCAAGGGAAATCTTAATGTTAAAGAGCTTCAAAGGAATCAATTTTCTTTCGCCCCGCAGGAAAGGGAAAGTGTGGATGATAAAGTGTAATGGGGAGAAACTTTACCGCCCTCATTCGTTCCCACTATCCTCTTTACCTTCATTTGCCTCTTTACCCTTCATTTTTCCATTTCTAAGGTCCTCGTACATATTTCTTTATTCGTTGTACTCTCCGCCGCCTCATCGTAGGTTGCTTGATATATATATATATATATATATATATATATATATATATATATGGCATAGATCACACCTTACCCCTTCCTTTTTCCTTCCATCATCGCAAGATCACAATCTCATTTGTAACACCATCGTCGCCACTTATAACTCCGTCGTGCGATATAAAGGGACCCACATTTCCACATGCTTCTTTATCATAAACAATCGTTAGGGTCATGTTGAAGCCTCGAAAATCGTTAGGCTTCAAAATATTGGGGAAAACCACCCGGTCCCGACTATAGAACGCTCCTTATCCGCTTGGAATGGTGTCCAACCTGATTTATATGACTAGTTTCCTAGTCATGAAAAAAATATTGGTGATGGGGTGTTTGTGCAAGTAAATAATGGAACTAAATAACCGAGCTAATCTATCTACTTAATCTATGACTTGCAAATAATTCTAAACTAACCTGGGTATTAAATATGAATATGACTTTAAAGATTGATTCAATTAAAAAATAACCATGAAAATGTATTATTTACTTAAAAGAAAGATGCAAAAGATCATATAATGATAACTCAGCTAAGAAATTAAACAGAGGTTATAATAGCACATTGCATTCATAAATTTTATATCGCTTATATACACTATGAAATATGATATCCCTCTATCTTCGTAAATGATATGATAAAGAAATATTTGAGAAACAAGTCATATATAAAGCGATAACAAATTCTAATGAGAATATTTCATCACATAAAGAAAAATAAAATGAAATCGATAGAAATACCAGATACATTTGATATCTTCCCGATGCAATTTGATATTATGATCCTTCGCGCTTTAACTTATAACAATCTTCGTAGCAGAAATGCAACTCTTAAAAATAATTCACCATGAAATCACAAGAATCTTGTGCTTTTAACTTAGAACAATCTTCAAGGTACGTAAAATGCAACTTCAAAAATAATTCACCATGAAATCACAAGATATGATCCTTTTATAAAAATAAAAGAGTCAAGGAGTATAGAAATGTATTGTCCAAGCCCAAAAATATTACAAATTCACGACCCTTTCTAAAATGTTTGAAACGGATTTAAATAGGAAATTCATAAAACAAATTAACTATAACTTATGCTATAAACGATCATCTGGAGATTCGAGAATAGACTTGCGATATCCAATAAAACGTATTCATTGAATTTCTTCAACTCCCAACGTGCTAAGTCAGCAAATTTTTAAGCATATATTTAACTTTGTTGGATGACCTCCCTGAATGCAAACTCCATCGGTGTATGTGGCACGTAGAATTCGGAATGATGGAATTGACAAGACTAGGAAAGGCATTTGATTGTCATCTCACGTCGTGTGGTTTAATCAAATGTGTCCATAGGACATCCCATGTAATTTCTGTACTTTACAGATTTTTTGATTTTGATTGATTGATTCTTGCTTCCACCTAGTATCATTTTTCTTTTGCCCTGTGCACTCCTCGGAGTACAATATGAAATTAAATTAGCTGTACATAGATTATCATTAACCAATTGTGTAATATTTTTCATTATGGCTTTTGCCCTTGAGGTAGCACGTTTTTCTTAATCAATCAGGATTCCCATTCAAAGAAACAAAATCTCTTTATGTTTTTCTTTCGACTGGAAGATTTGCAATCTTTCCCTGTTATGAGTCTTGCCATGAAATAAATTCGAATTCTTTTCTATCTACATTTTCAAATTCTATTCTTGTGGTTGATCTGTTTCATCAATGAGAGATGATGTCATTTCACATAAATTTTCACCTTGTGCAATTTTTTGACACTGCATCATCCGATTGTTGAGATAACAACTTATTTGTTTCCGCAGCTTCTGCTTTGAATTGGTCAATTTTAGGATAATCCTTGAATTTATCCAATCTCACTTGTAGGCATTTTACTTTGCTCCTCTTTGGTAGTCTTTTCATTTTGCAGCAATGTTTGCAATTTGGATACTTTCTTGAGACAACTATTGTTTTTTATCTAAAGCTTGCTGATCAAGATTCTTCCTTTTTCAATACTCAATTGTTCTTCTAATTGTTTGACTCTCGAGCCCTTTCTTCTTCTCACCGCTCGGTTTAACTGTAATATCTTTTTTTGATCACCTATTGTTCTTTCTTCTAATAATGTTATCTCGTAAGTCCTTTTTTTTACCAATTGAGTGACTTCTGGTTAGCTTTATCTATAGTAGTCGTCACTATAGGCACCGCATATTGTGATAGTTTGCAAAATCCTCTCAAGGATTTACTCGGCTGCTCTTCCAAACAATATTCATTAATTCAACTTGTGGAGTTGCAAGTGGTCCTTGATCAATCTTCCTTTTCTTTATTTGTTTTCCACAACATCCCTATGCTTAGGGCTATAAAATATATCCAGAGGAGGAATGTCTTCAACTTCAAAGACAATTTCTTCAGAAGGGTTTCTAGAATAATCTCACATCCCGATTGTTTAGATTATCAACTTGAGGATTGTTTTTTTCCTCTATTTGTTGAGCTAATTTTTCTACACTCGCTGTAGCAAATGGGGAGTAATAATTATTTCACAGAATTTCCTCTTTCTGGTGAGGCCTTTTCTCTTCAAGTTGATCATCAAGCTTATTACTCGTATTTCCTTTTTCAGACCGTACATCAATTTTTGTTGCTGTCACTTCTTTCTCGTTTTGTCGGGCTCGTATCTTCCTTTTTCTTTTTGTTCTATTTCAATACTTTTATTTGCTTGTGAACGAATCTCGACTGTCAAGGGGAAATTTAATTCATCTCTAGGTTCCGAACCGCATACTTTATTCATATCCTCCCGCTTGAAACTTAAATTTAGGCAGATCATAAAGTTGGGAAAATTTCTCAATTGAGACAAATAAATCATCAAAATCATCACTTTCATGATCAAACTTAGCAATTTGGACCAAAGTTGTGAAATCAAAAACTACTTTATTTGGATCATATTGTCCGCTCCGGAACAGTCCAAGTTTAAGATCTCTTATCTTAAGGGCTTTTTTTCAACATGTTTAAAATCCTTAAGGGTATAGGTTCCACAATGAAAAGGAAAGGTAGGCCACATCAATTTTTTAGAATTATTTAAACACCGAAATCCCTCCTTCACAACTCGGTAAGAGATCTTCTGAGCTAAAAGTTTGTCGTGACATATAGAGGCAATACATGAGGCTCAACAATGCTTCCAAATATTCTAATATAGGTAACTTCTCTTCACCAAACCAATTTCCAATTTGGGATAAGTCAAGTTTTGCCTTATCGCAGAGCCGAGAGGGGGTTGGTTAAAAATGGTCCGGGTAAATAGGCAACATGTAGCCATGGAAAATTTTGTATACATGGTTCTTGAAATGGGCTTTCCAAAAATACTTATGGTAGATGTGTATAGGGATAGGATCTTGAGGAGTCCATTTCCAACCTGTAATAGGAAATCTCGTAATTAAAAACACAAGGCATCTAAAATATAAGCACGGAAATGAAACAGGGAACATTTCCGCTGTGCTTATTTCTTCTATAATCCGTAATCTTATTTGCTATTTTGTCCAATAGAATAACCGACCAATCCATAACAACATAACCCTAGCACGCTTCAATCGTGGGTACCTATTTGAATAGAAAACCCTGCCGAATTATTATTCCCAAAAAGTCCGCACATCATTTGCAGTAACGAGAAATATGGAGAAAGTACGAGACTACTACATACAATCCGAGGCATCGTGCTTATGTTTGTCCTGGAGCTTGTCTCCATTCTCTAATTGGGTCCCGATTAAATTTCATTGCTTGAGGTGAAATCTTCTATGAAGGCTTTGTTGTAGGTCTTTTGAGGATTTGGCATGATGGTACATTGCTCGATGTCTTCTTCTCTAAAAGACCCAAACATCTTTCGACCTATTACAAATTTTTTTGTTTGTGATGGTGGTTTTGTCTATCACCCATCGTATTATGTCATAATATGGGAATACACTTGCCCGAGCTAAAATTATATGAAGAAAAGAATTTGCAAGTTCTTTAAGGGGATTATCGTGCTCAATCTAATTCTTCATCCGGAAACGTTACCTTTACCTCTGCGTGATCGTAAGGTCATATTTTTCAAGAAAATTATAGACTTCTTCCCAGGAAAGCTTCCCAAGACCCCGGCACATAGTGTCCAGTAACTAGCTTTATCTTAGCTGGCTTTTATTTTGGCATCATGGTAATGGCGAAATGTCTTTGAGGCGGGAGTAGCTCTTGATTTCTTAAGTTTCTTGGACATTTTATTTAAACTCGGTATTGTTTCAATGACTCGCGAACGAGAGGTTTTGATGTTCTACAGACTCACGAATGAGAAAAAACATTTCAAAAAGTGGGATGAGATGAGTTAGAAGAGCAATCATGCGAAAAGATTTTATTAATGATACCAAATTGATTAACTCGTCGTTTTAACATTGAATGCCTTAAAGAAAAGTTACATCTCACGCATTCATAATAGAATTGATTACCATAATTCATTTGATTTTCAAATTAATGATGCTCAGTACAATTGAAGATCGGCGATATTGAAATCTTAATGTAAAAATATCCTTTTGAGGTTTCCGATTGCGATAGGCCGATAAATTATATATATGAAGTGAAAATAGCGATTAGTAAAGACCGATGATTCATCGCAACGGAGTTTTTGAAAGGAGAAACAAAACAACATCTCATGTTTTCCCAATTTTCAATTTGCGATAAAGTCATATTGCGTACGATATTTTCAAAGGACTTGAGTTGTACATGATCTTCGTCTAAATGTGATTGCGATGATGGTGGGGTCCATCACATCGGATCTTTTATAAAACAAGTAGTTGTGATGTTGCTTTGAAATGCGATTGTGATTATGACATCGCATCGGAGTTTATCAAATAGAACCAAATCACTTATTCGAAATGTGATTGTGATAAGTCACATCACATCTGAGTTTTGCAAAGAAACTTATGAAAACATATCACTCTACCGATTTAGCGATTAAGCGATTTACTTTATCGCATTGGAATTTTTTAACATGAAAACTTTTATACTTTGTGCACGATGTGATATAAGCTTTATAGTTGATCGTGTCGTGAATAAACTTAATGTTACATTTGCTTATTTTCACTTGAGATATGCAATATGCGATACATGTTTTTTTTAATAAAAAAAACTTTTTTATTGTTTTATTTTTATAATGACTGGATTTCCTCAAAGTTTTTCTATTTCTATCTTAAAAAGAAAGGGGGACCCATTTCTAAATGAAATTTATTCTAAAATTTTCAAATGGAGAGGGTTGTTTTACAAGACAAAAATTGGTGATTCACTAGAAGAAACAATTATCTCGCAAAAAATAAAATGATCACTATACTTTTAGTAAGTAAAAAGTTCTAAAGATAATGAAAAATATCTTAGAAAAAATTTAAAATAAAATTTTAACTCGAAAAAGAAAAAAGAAAAATCACTTACAATCTCTTTTTAATTCCTCAAAAAAAATAAAAACATTTTTTTGGTTTAATCAAGCTTTGATTGGTTGATAAAGATAAAGTAGGGGGCCTCTCCGCTCTTAGCTTTGTAGATTTACTCTATTGTCACAGTAGTGCCTCCGCTTGCAAACGTTCATAGTCTCGATAGTAGGTTACCTTTTAACCATTAATCATTCATTGTCCCATCCATGTAAGAGCATGACTCTTTAAAAGATAAATTCGTAAAATATACTATCTTGTGTTTTTTCTCTTTTTTTTAATTTAAAAGCCATTGTTCGGGTTTGGTAGCCAGCTGATAACAATGCCACTCACTAGTTGTAATCAAACCCGAACAAGTCGGCTCGTGATGAGACCCTTGTCTTATAATTATAATCCATTACCCTCGTTTTGGTATGCGTAGGTAGTAATGTCAATTTAATTACTTCTTATGATCATGGTAAGCGTGCTCGTGATGAGACCTCTTATCTTTTTATTATTAGACAAATAATTTTTTTAGAATTACATTCTAAAAAAAATCACAACCTTAATGGATGGGGTGAATGATTTTCTCCTTAGAAGTCAATGGATGACAATTTTTTAGATTTTTAAGTGCCAAAATTCGAGAAGTCTTTACTTTTTATAGATAGCCTTTCTCCCTCGCTTAACAAACTTATAATGATTTACAATATTTTCAAGGTTTCGTAAGATTTTTCAAATGTTTTAAACATATTTTCAAAGTTTAATATTTTATTTCAACTATCCAAAATCGTAATCATTTCCTTAAAAATTCTTATTTACATAAATAAGTATTTAAAATATTTTCTCAAAGTAATTTTCAAATAGTAAAAATTCAATTAAAGACTATTAACAACCTTATTTGTAAACAAAAAAACTTGCATAATGGAATATGTACATGTAAGAAGGGGTTACCTTCTTAAGAAAATAATTTTTTCAAGATAAGCCCATTCACGTGAAGGGATTCTCTCTCCCTGTTAAATGTTGCAATATGAATGTTAATGAGCCTATCTTTTCAACAATCTAAAATGGTCCAAGCCGTATATTTTGAAATTTGGTATGTTTACTCCTTATCTTCATGTGCTTTGTCCCATTTTAGAACAAGATCACCAATTTGCAAAGTTTTGGATCCAATAGAACTTGAATCAAAAGAAGATTTTATGAGTTGTTGATGTTTGGTATGAACACTTTTAGCTTTCTCTATCTTCTTCTAACTTAAGAATTTGATCAAATCTCAATTGAAGAGATGATGAAGGATTATCTTCAATGAATTGGACTAGGGCTAGAGATGGAAGTACTAGGTTTGATGGTAAACAACTTTTTTTTCCATAGACTAGATTAAAAAGGTGAAGTACCTATTGAAGCTTTTTGAGTTATGCGATCAGCCCATAGTGCAAAAAATTAAAGACTTATGCCAATTCTTTTGACTCGATAAATTGTTCTTTTGATGATTTTGATGAGATTTTTTATTCATTGATTCGGCTAAACCATTACCTTGTGGATAATAATTTGTTGAATATTTCAATTTGAAACCTCTTTTGATTGCAAATTCCATTATAATATTTCTAGAAAAAATAAGATGCATTGTCAAAAACAAGGGCATTAGGTATACCAAACCCGGTAATGATGAACTGATCAATGAATTCAATGATTGCACTGAATTGGCTACCTTTAAAGGAATTTCTTCTACCCACTTTGTAAAGTAATCATTGTCGTAAGGATGTATCCCGTGTTGTTTGGAAGAATTTGGAAACAATTTCTCCATAATATCAAGTCCCCATTGTTCAAATGGTTGCTCAATATTTATCGGTTGTAAAGGAAAGGTGGTTTCCTTCGTCTCCCACTAGCGAGCTTGTCAAGTCTCGCATTTCCTTACATATTCATGTGCATCTTTGAACAAGGTAGGCCAATAGTAACCGAGCATGGATTATTTTGTGAGTTGTAGTGTCTCCTCCAAATTTTCCACCGTTGGTCCATCATGCAATTCCCCTGCAATACCTTGTGTGCTTTAGTTTTTTCAAGACATATTAATAGAATGGAATCATAATTTCTTCTAAACAACACATCATCAATGATTTCGTAGTGTTTAGCTTTTAATCTTAAAGCGCACTTGTTTTAATAGCTCGATATTAGAAGGAGCATACACATTTTTCAAATAAAAGATCAGATCAGCATATTGAGATTCAAAATCTATAATACTTATCTAATTTACTTGAACAATGATTATCTTGATATTGATGTACTGTATGTTGGAAGCTCCTCGCTAACAATCCGCAAAAACCTTGTCCTCTAACAATTTTGGCTGATTTAATATCAATATCATACTCTTGTAAAGTTGTTACCCAATTAGCTCTTTTTTCTCCTACTTCCTTTTGTATTAAAAAATTGTCTCACCGCGGAGAATGGGACAATTATTTTTGTATGTGTCTTTAGGAGGAATGGTCTAAAATGTTTGATTGATTTAAACATAGAAAAGGCTTGTTTTTTCTACATCGGGAATAATTAATTTCGGCTCCTTGCGCATTAGAGCTAAAGAAAGATATTGGTGCTTCACGCTTGTTGATCATTGGGTTGTGTCAAAACGGAAGCATAGGATGTTTCAAAGAGTCGTAGTGTATAGAATGAAATTTTTAGAAAAAATCATGATTATTTAATGTAGGTGTATTAATGATTGCCCTGCTTTGATTGAATCAAAGGCTTCTTTTTCTTTATGCAACCATTTGAAAATGAATTTTTCTTTATCATATTCCCGCAAAGGTAAAACTATTTGAGAAAAATCAGGGAATAAATCTCTTCACAAAATTGATTTGTCCCAAAAGGATTGCATGGATTTCCGAGTTATGTGGTAAAGAAATATTAGAAATTTCTTTCACTCTATCGAGGTCAATATGTATGCCATCTTTAGATACAACAAAACCCAAGAGCTTTCCTTCATTGAGAGCAAACAAAGATTTCTTTGGATTCAAAGAAATGCCAAACCTTCTACATCGTTCAAATATCCTGTTCCAAATCATGCATATGATTAGCTCTTTTCTTTGAAAAAGACGGCTATGTCATCAAGATAGATAACAACTGATCTATTAATCAATCCTTTGAATGCTATATCCATGGCTCTCCCGGAAAGTAGCTCACTGCATTTATCAAACCAAAGGCATTTGTTATGAATCTAATTCATAACTTAAGTATTAAATATAGTCATTAATAGAATAAAATAGAATAAACATAATTATTAGCTAATCGATTAGGGATTATGTTAAATAGTCATTAGGTTAATGAAAAGGCATGTCTAAAAAGACATGCCCATTCGTGAAAGGGTACCCTGCATGGGTATAAAAGCGGGACCTCATTGTAATCATTAAATCATGTCATATCTTATTAATAAATTATTATTATTATAAATACCACGTGTAATTTTATAATTAAAGCTATTTACGCTATCAAGTCAACAAATCGTGCAAGTCTTCCGAGTGACAAGATTCAAAACTACGAATCTCACGCTGTTACAGGTGGTATCAGAGCCATCTTGAAGCCAAGTTAAGGATAAGTTGAAGCAATGGCACATAACGAGTGTTGTACAAGCCTACGAACGTAGTTTACAAGATCGAGCACTATTATTTACCATATAATGTGCCATTACGTCAAGATCCCAAAAGAATTGAAATAATTGGAAAAATGATAGAAAAGCTTGAGCACTTAGAGAAGTTATGTGCAAAATATTCTGCAGTAGTCCATAATAAAAAAAGATGAAAAATGCAAGAATAATAATAAAACAGTTAGTTTTTTCTAAATGGAAATCAAGCAAAAAATCCATGGAAAATTCAACTAAATATATCCCTCCACCAATGCGTAATAAAAGTAAAGAAGAAGGGAAATGTTGGAAATGTAGAGACAAATATTTCGCAGACACAAATGTGCCTTTTATACCGGAAATATCGTTGCCAATAAAAAAACACAAAAAGATGAAGAGCATGCTGATGCAGATAAAGATAAATTAGAAGAAGGCTATGTTGAAAATCAAGAAGGAAACCACTCAAATTCCGAATTTGGTTGGGTATATGTATATGAAGAAAAAGAAGAAAATTCCCCAAGGTGACACCTGAACAAGTTACCAAGAATAGTTCTTTGACGACTCAAACAAGTGTAATACCACCGCAGTAAAACAGAGGTTACTGATACTATTTATAATTTGCAAGATGAAAATGAACTGAACTAGATGCGAGTGAGCATGCCCATGTCACCATGAAATCCTTTGATGCTTCAAAAGAATTTAGAAATTGGATCTGGGAGTACCTATGCTAATGGGAAAGAACCTCCAACGAACCGTTGAAACCCAAAACATAGGCAAATTGGTGGAAACTCGTTAACATTCCGTATCGGGTCTTGATGACGATCCAAGTAAAGATGATGTGGATGAGGACCGCTCAACCACGAAAGAAAAAAATCAAACAAGAGATATATTGAATTACCTGATCCTCAACGCACTCGCTGCCCAACAAAAAGACAACAACGAGGCTGAAATTTTTACTCACGCAGACAGTAACTCTATAGTCATTTTATGCAAAACAAGACAAGTTCTCAACCTATTGCCGGAGCTTCTATTGATGAGGAAGATGTAGCACGAGAGTCATACAACGTGACATTAACAAATGATAAGGATATAGAAGAGGTCGCCTTGAAAGAGAAAGCCTTGAGAGTTACACAAAAATGTTGCCTCAGAGTAAAAAAAATAATAAATCGCATTTGATAGTGAATGTTTGAAGTTTCAAAATATGGGTACTAATGAGTTGTCACGAGAGAGTATAGTCAAGGCTCATGACATGGACTTGCTTAATCCTTCATCAATGCCTCAAACATCCTTTGTGCAAACACTCAAAGATGTTCAAAGGAATTTTAAAAGAATACCAATTGAAGGGCCTTCAGTGGCTTGTCAATGGTTATGAACATGGACCGAATAGCATCCTAGTCGATGAGATGGGTTTGGGCAAGACAATCCGAGCTATTGCATTTTTTGCTCATTTAGCCGAGGTAAATAATATATGGGGACCATTTTTGGGTGGTCACACTGCTTCGTGTTGAATAATTGGGTTGATGAAATTAGCAATTTCTGCCCTCGATTTGAATGTTATCCCTTATTGGGGTAAATATCAAGAGCGTAAAATACTTTGGAAAACGATAAACTCTAAGAAACTTTATCGAAGGCAAGGAAGTTGGCACATACTCATTACAAGTTACCAAATGACGCATGATCGATGAGAAGCACCTCAAAAGACTTAAGTGGAAGTATATGATTGTAGATGAAGCTCAAGCCACAAAGTGCACACAGCTTTACGATGGCAAAAACTCTCGCTTTCAACTCGCTGAATCATCTCTTTGCTATCGAACATCTGCTTCATTTTATCATGCCAACATTATTTGATAGCCATGAGCGACTCGATGAATGGTTCTCAAAAGGCATAGAGAATCACGCAGAGCATGCGCATTTTAAAGCCCTTCATGTTCCTTCGAAAAATAGATAAATATGTGAAGGAAGAATATTTCAGAAATCATTAGGGGATATCATTCAATTTCTCTATGGCGTAAGACTGGCTAGATGTTGTCAGATTGGAGTCGTTTACTCGATCGGGGATGTTTGGTGCCAACGAATTGTATGGATTGATTTTTCACCGTAGCCTTCCCAAAAAGAATGTTACAGCTTGGGGAAAATTTCGATAAAACGAAGTTACAGCATACACCTTTGCAACGATGCTGATTCGTAAAGAAAGGCTCGATCAGTAGCCACCACGCACTATTTTCCGTCGCACAAATCGAGGCGAGTTGTGACTCGAATTGCTTTGTCGCCAAATATTGCTCTGCGACAGTATCAAATAAAAAAAATTTTAACAACGAACGAGCTTGAAAAAGGTTATGAAACAAGTTTAAGAAACGGTATTTACGAACCTGTGTGTGACGGTTAATGAACGTGACGTGTTTATAAGGTGAACAGCTTTACGAAACATGTATCGGTGTATCAAGTTAATAAACAAACGTGTCGAACATCGCTATTGAATGCTATCTCGTAGAAAAAAATAATGATATCCGGGTGGTATCCAATGGTCGTAAGTCCTTTAATTAAAAGTCGTGATCACGCGTGGTTAGAACGTAATCAACGCTCATAAACGAATTAATAAATTTATATAATCGTAATTAATCAATATATTAATTAGATTATATAATTTAATTAATCGAATACACATATATATATATATCTATAGATTATAATAAAGGGAAAAAAATTATTAATTTGATTAATTAAAATTATTATTATTTAATTAATTAAATTAATCAAAAAATTTATATATATATATATATATATATATTAAAAATGTGAGCAAAATGAAGATAAGATGTCAAATTACATAAGTCGAAATGACAAGTGCCGAATGAAGGGAAATTGTCGAACTTAAGTTTTGTTGTTGGGAACAAATTGAGCTAAGTGAAGAAATTGAGTAAAAGATTAGCGATTAAAGGTGAAGATAAATGCCGAGCAATATAGCTTTGAGGACAAAGCTTCTCGAAGGAGGAGGCAATGTTATGAATCTAATTCATAACTTAAGTATTAAATATAGTCATTAATAGAATAAAATAGAATAAACATAATTATTAGCTAATCGGTTAGGATTATGTTAAATAGTCATTAGGTTAATGAAAAGGCATGTCTAAAAGACATGCCCATTCGTGAAAGGGTACTGCATGGGTATAAAAGCGGGACCTCATTGTAATCATTAAATCATGTCATATCTTATTAATAAAATATTATTATTATAAATACCCCGTGTATTTTTATAATTAAAGCTATTTCTGCTTATCAAGTCAACAAATCCGCAAGTCTTCTCGTACAGTATTCAAAACTACGAATTCCGTCGTTACAACATTTTTTGGTAAGCATAAGTTCCCCACTTGGTTCTCAAGGTATTTTTTCAGCTCTATCATTTGGATGTACCAATATTTGGTTATAACTCGAAAAAAAATCAAGAAAATACATTAGTTCGAATCCGCCTACTTTTTTGAAGTATTTGTTCCATTGTTGGTAATCGGAAGTTATCCTTTTGACATGCCTTGTTCGATTTCTAAAATCAATACGTATTCTAATGTCTCCATTTTTCTTCCTCGATGGTGCACCATGTTTGAGACCCAATTAGAATGTCTTACAGAAAAAATAATTTTTTGCCTTCAAAAGTTTATTCAATTCGTTTTGATTTGACTTTCTAGATTGGGATGAATTTTTCTCAACTTCGTTGCACTCGGTTTCACATCGAAAAGCATTGGAATTGTATGTTGAATGACTGATGGTATCATAAGTTTTCAAATCTTCATAATTCCAAGCAAAGACATTTTTGTACTTATTCAAAAGCTTGATGAAAGCAATCCTTTCCTCTCGAAGTTAACTCGATTCCTAAATTAACATTTTGTGGTTTAGACTAAGTACCAAGATTTACTAATTCAAACTTCAAAGTAGAAATTTGGAGTTTGGCATTGGTAATATTTTTTGAATCTATCTTTGATATCATATAGATCTTCAAGTTTAACCACGGACCTAGGAATAGAATTTTCATTGTCTTTTGATGTGTTTTGAAGATCATGATCACTTTCATCAATGATTTGGTCATCATCGATTTTTCTCAAGTCAAGAAATTTAAGATATCTTCATCATGATAGAATACTCTCCAATTGGTAACATTATCAGTACGATAAGGTCGAAAAAATTAATTCAACCGAAAACCTATCTCGGACTATAATCCTCACTGGGAGAAGCTTGGAAGCTGACATTAGCCAATAAATCAACTACATTTGAATTTTGAGTTCTAGGGATAGAAGAAATATTGAATGCTAGAAATTGAGTGGTAAGATCTTGAACAAAGGTTTTATAACGTTTAATATGATCTGAAAGACAATGGATAGTGTTTCTTAATTGTCCGATAACAATTTCGAATCACCATACACTTTCATGTATTTAACATTTAGCCCTATTTCTTTATAAAGCCCTTGGATCAAGGCTTCATATTCAACAGTTGTTATTCATACACTCAAACTCTAGTTTGCATGATAGCATATTTTTTTCTCCCTCTCGGATCAACTAAAATGCATCCAACTCTCGCGCCATCATTGGATTTTGATCCATCAAAATATAAAGACCAAAAATAAAGACTCATCTACGCTTTTATTTATAGATTGATCGAAAAATTAATGCATCTTGAAGAGTAATTTTGTGAAAATTTTTTCAATTTGTGAAGTAAATGTATTTACGAGTAAAAGGTGATTCAGTCTTTCGTGAAATTTCCAAGGAATGATTCAGCAGAATAACCTTCGAGAATGTTGTTATTAAAAGCCACCAGCTCATTTTCTTGTTTGAATTCTCGTCACAATATGAATCATGTGTTTTTTCTTTCAGCTTTGATTTGATTTGGTTTCCCTTTGTGGGGAAGCCACATGTGAGAATAATCGTGGTGATATAACCATTAAGTTTTGCGCACCAATCCTTGCTTAATATTGATCTATAAAACTCGGGGAATATCTACAATTAGAATATCAATTCTCTAGACTATCCTCGGGGATCGTGAGGCTAACCTAATAGTGACCGAATTGATTTCTCCCACAACTTGAAATTCAGTCCCGATCTAATTGAACAATATGTACCGTAGATTTTTTGGGGTTCAATGTTTAATTTTGAGCAAGATCGAAGTAGGCATTATATTTGATGAGGCTCCCGAATCTATCAAGCAGCTTGTGTAAATTCTTGTTGTAGATCTCATAAGTCAAGAGAAAAGGAGGTGTCCGAGAATTGATCTTTCTCCAATAAGAACAAATGATTAGTAGCATCTACTTTATCTCGGTGACTTACCCGATCCTTTGGCTTCTCCGCAACTACACCACTTGGTAGAGAAGAATTAGGTGTTGCATTTAATTCTTTCAATAACAACTTCGTTGATGCTTGAGTTTGTTGAGTTCATGCGAGAGAAATATTTTCTTTGGTTCTCTTCATGTCTTCAAAAAATGTTATAATCCATAGAATTAGACACTACCAAAGTCTTAGATGTTGTTGTAGGAGGATTAGAAGACGATGGTTGATTTTGAGTAGGCAAAGGAGAAGTTTTTCTTTACAGGGGGTTTTATCTTTGGTATTCAAAGTTGAAATTTTCTTCCCGGGGACTCGTTTGAACAAAGTTCTCGATGTATATTTACTTCTAGTACTTACTCGTGTGGCTTCTTGTTCTTTTTCACCGTCTGCGTTAGGCAAAATGAAATCCCACATCCCATGTAATTCATTTGTTTCTTCTTCTTCTTCTTCTTCTTCATCTTCTTCTAGATCCGACTCGCATTGGATATTGAATTGGGTGGTTTAGATTTAGTTTTCTCGATTCCTTTTGAAGTTCCTAAAAAGATCTATTGGTGGAAGTTTCTGCTACTCGATCATTTCATTGGAAAAAGTCTTCGTAACTTTCGTAAGCCTTCTATGTCATGAGGATCCCTAGGTGTTTTCTTCTTTGAATCATCCTTAAAACTAACTTTTTTTTATTTTCTTTCCTCATTAGCATTTCTTTTATCCAAAGCAATGATCCGTCGCTCTCACCGCAATTGCTTCTTTCATGTTTTCAGCTAAAGTAGGTTTAGAAGCTCTATCTACAAAAATGGCTATATTTGAAGGCAAAGCCGTTATATACCATTCACTTCGTACTTTGCTCTCATCGGGTTTTTGAGGTCGTAGGAATTTTATTCAAAATTGTATTGAATCGATAATTAAAATCTTTGATGGGTTCTTTGGATCTCGGCTCTCAAATTGGAGAGATCATTAATTAGAGTTGCTATTGATCTATCATCTCCAAATTTGGTTAAGAAATGTTCTTGGAAAATATCCCAACTTTTAATAGATCCTTATGGTAATGAAAAAATACTAAGATCCTCGTCGCCCCCTTGTAAAGTATAAGGGAATAACCTAACCACAACATCTTCATGTTTTACTCGCATTTCAATTTACGTGATAACACAAAGTTATTAATGTGTTCTTAAGCTTGTATGCCAAGGTCGTGACTAAATTTTGGCGACCATTTTTTCAGGGATGATCTAGAAAATCATGCAAAGGTGCGATGCATTTCAACGACTCTCCCGTATTATTCCATGGTCTTTGTGCCATTGTTGTGATAACAAGTTGAGGGACTTGAAGAGACAACTTGTGTTTGAGTAGAGGTTGTTGTAACAAATGTAATCTTCGGGTTTGAGTTTGGGAAGTAGATGAGTGAGTTTTTTTATGAAGAAATAATATCACTACCTAATTATGACGGTGTTTTTTCTCGGTTTCAACTCGACTAGGTAAAGGAGATTGCTTTGGAGGAATACCAAGTTTTTTCACTTTGTGACCTAGTAAGAGGTTTAGAAGATATGAATTGTGACGTAACACTACCTTCGCATAATTCAGACTCTTCTAAATATAATGAGAATCCTTGGAGTTTATGAACTAAAGCTTGTATTTCGGGGACTCGGGAGGTTGATTGTCCGACGTATCTAAAGCTTTGGTAGTGGGTGTATTGATGTTCTTCTCAATTTCTTCCCTAGAGATTTGAGATGTAGAGGAAATTGAAGAAGATGATGAGGGTGAATTGCTCTTGGAATGGCCCCTGTTTTGGAGATTTGATTTACTTGCCATTCATAGCTTAGGCCCTCCTTCTAGCACCAAAAAATGTTGAAGCCTCAAAATCGTTGCTTCAAACATTGGGGGAAAAACCACCTGATCCGACCTTAGAACAGCTTCCTTATCCATTTAGAATGGTGGCTCTAACTAGATTTATAGGACCAGTTTCCTAGTAATGAAAAAAATATTGGTGATGGGGTGTTTGTGCAAGTAAATAATGGAACTAAATAACTAAGCTAATCTGTCTAACTTAATATATGACTTGCAAATAATTCTAAAACTAACTTGGGTATTAAATATGAATACAACTTAAAGATTGTTTCAATTAACAAATAACCATGAAAATGTATTATTTACGTAAAAGAAAGATGCAAGATCATATAATGATAACTCGTTTAAGAAATTAAACAGAGTTATAATGGCACATCGCATTCATAAATTTATATCGTTTACACACACTATGAAAGATGATATCCCTCTATCTTCGTAAATGATATGATAAAGATATATTTGAGAAACAAGTATATATAAGCGATAGCAAATTTTAATGAGAATATTTCATCACATAAAGAAAATAAAAAACGAAATCGATAGAAATACCGTGATACATTTGATATCTTCGATGCAATTTGATATTCCGATCCTCGCGCTTTAACTTAGAACAATCTTCAAGGTAGAGAAATACAACTCTCAAAAAATAATTCACCATGAAATCACGAGAATCTTGTGCTTTTAACTTAGAACAATCTTCAAGGTACAAAAATGAAACTCTCAAAAAATAATTCACCATGAAATCGTAAGATATGATCCTTTATAAAAATAAAAGAGTCAAGGAGTATAGAAATGTATTGTCCAAGCCCAAAAATATTACAAATTCAGGACCCTTTCTAAAATGTTTGAAAGGGGTTTAAATAGGAAATTCGTAAAACAAATTAACTATAACTTATGCTAGAAACGATCATCTGAGATCCGAGAATAGACTTGCAATATCCAATAAAATGATTCATTGAATTTCTTCAACTCCCAATATGCTAAGCCGGCAAATTTTAAGCATATCTTTAACCCCGGTTGGATGACTCACTTTGAATGCAAACTCGGGTCGGGTGTATGTGGCATCGAAGAATTCTGGAATGATGGAATTGATGGCACTAGAAAGGCATTTGATTACCATCTCTTTGAATGTGTGGTTTAATCAAATGTGTCCATAGGACATCCCATGTAATTTCTTGTACTTTCACCGATTTTTTTGATTCCCGATTGATTGATTCCTCGCTTCCACCTAGTATCGCCTTTTACCCTTGGCGGCTTTCTCCCGAGTACAATCCCGAATTAAATCGATTTGCATATAGATTATCATTAACAAATTGTAGTCAGATTGTTCATTATGGCTCTTGCCCTTGAGGTAGCACGTTCTTCTTTAATCAGTCTGTGATTCACATTCAAAGAAAACAAAATATATTTATGTTTTTTCTTCAATTTCGAAGATTTGCAATCTTTCCCTCGCTCGAAGTCCCGCCATGAAATAAATTTCCAAATCTTTTCATCCGCATTTTCAAATTATATTCTTGTGTTGATTGCTTCATCGATGAGAGATGATGTCATTTCACATAAAGTTTCAACTTGTGCAATTTTTTGACACAGATCATCCAATTGTTGAGATAACAACTTATTTTTTTCCAAAGCTTCGTTTTGAATTGGTCAATTTTAGGATAATCCTTGAATTTATCCAATCTCTCTTGAAATATTTTACTTTTCTCCTCTTTGTTAGTCTTTTCATTTTGCGAGCAATGTCTACAATTTGGATACTTCTTGAGACAACTATTGTTGTTTATCTAAAGCTTGTCGATCAAGCTTCTTCTTTTCAATACTCAATTGTTCTTCTAATTGTTTGACTCGAGTCTTTCTTCTTCTAACTCCGCTCTAACTGTAATATCTTTTGTAGATCACTCGTTGTTCTTTATTCTAATAATGTTGTCTATAAGTCCTTTTGCTTTTACCAATTGAGTGACTTCGAGTAGCTTTATCTATAGTGATTGCACTATAGGCACTTGCATATTGTGATAGTTTGGTAAGATCCTCCGAAGGATTTACTTCAGTGTTCTTCCAAACAATATTCATTAATTCAACTTGTGGAGTTGCAAGTGGTCCTTGATCAATCTTCCTTTTCTTTATTTTTTTATGACAACATCACTATGCCTAGGGCTATAAAAGATATCCGGAGGAGGTATGTCTTCAACTTCTAAGCACAATTTCTTCGAAAAGGGTCTTCAAGAATAATCTCAATATCCTCGATTGTTTAGATTATCAACTTGAGGATTGTTTTGTTCCTTTATTTGCTAAGAAAATTTCTCATACTCGTTGTAGAAAATGGGGAGTAATAATTATTTCAAATGAGAATTTCCCTCTTTCCGTGAGGCCTTTTCTCTTTCAAGTTGATCATCGAGCTTATTACCCGTATTTCCTTTTTCAGATCGTACATCAATTTTGTTGGTTGTATCTTCCTTTTTCTTTTGTTCTATTTCAATACTTTTATTTTCTTGTGAAGGAATCCTTAGTCGGTCAAGGGGAACTTTAATTAATCTCATGCGTTCTAAAATCGCATAAATTTATTCATATCCTCTTCTTGAAACTTATATTTAGCCATATCATAAACTTGGGAAAATTTCTCAATTGAGACAAAAAAATCATCAAAATCATCGACTTCATGCTCAAAATTAGCAATTTGGACCAAAGTTGTGAAATCAAAAACTACTTTATTTGGATCATATTATTCGCTCGGAACAATTGTAAGCATAATATCTCTTATCTTAAGGGCTTATTTTTCAACATGTTTAAAATACTTAAGGGTATAGGTTCCACAATGAAAAGGAAAGGTAGGCCACATCAATTTTTTTAGAATTCTTTAAACACTGGACATCCCTCTTTCTCGTCAACCGGTAAGAGATCTCTTGAGATAAAAAGTTTGTCGTGGGACATATAGAGGTAAGAAATGAGGCTCAAAAAATGCTTCCAAATATTCTAATATAGGTGAAATTCTCTTCACCGAACCAATTTCCAATTTGGGATAAGTCAATTTTTTACTTATCCGAGAGCCGAGGAGGGGGTTGGTTAAAAATGGTCCCGTAAAAAGGCAACATGTAGCCATGGAAAATTCTCGTATACATGGTTCTTGAAATGGGCTTTCCACAAATACTTATGGTAGATGTGTATAGGGATAGGATCTTGAGGAGTCCATTTCCAACCCAAAATAGGAAATTTAGAATTAAAACACAAGGCATCTAAAATATAAGCACGTAAATGAAACAAGGGAACATTTCCAGTGTGCTTATTTCTTCTATAATCTAGAATCTTATTTGTTGTTTTATCCGATAGAATAACTCGTCCAATCCATAACAACATGTAACCTACAACTGACCTCAATCGTGGGTACCATTTGAATAGAAAACCTTGCCGAATTATTACTCCCAAAAAGTCTTCACATCATTGCGTAGCGTAGCAATATGGAGGTGCGAGAGACTCTACGTGAATACATACCCGAGGCATTTTTCTTATGTTTTTTTCTTGAGCTTGTCTCCATTCTCTAATTGGGTCGGATTCAATTTCATTGCTTGAGGTGATATCTTCTATGAAGGCTTTGTTGTAGGTCTTTTGAGGATTTGGCGTATGATACATTGCTCGATGTCTTCTCGCTCTAAAGGACCCAAACATCTTTCCCCCAGCCTATTACGAATGTTTTGTTTGTGATAGGGTCTTATTTTTCAAGCAAATTATAGACGTCTTCCCAGGAAAGCTTCCCGAGACCCCGGCACGTAGTGTCCGTAACTAGCTTTATCTTGGTTGGATTTTATGTTGGCATCGTGGTAATGGCGAAACGGCCTTTGAGGTGGTAGTAGCTCTTGATTTATTAAGTTTCTTGGACATTTTCTTTATCCGATATTGTTTCACTAACTCGGCGAATGAGAGGGTTTGATATTCTATAGACCTATGAATGAGAAAAAACCTTTCGTAAGCGTGAAGAAATGGAGTTAGAAGAGAAATCATGCGAAAAATATTTTATTAATGATACCAAATTGATTAACTCGTCTTAACATTGAATGCCTTCAAGAAAAGTCACACTCACGCATTCATAATAGAATTGATTACCATAATTCGTTTGATTTTCAAATTAATGATGCTCGTTCAATCGGAGATCGGCGATATTGAAATATTAATGCAAAAAATATCCTTTTGAGGTTTTCGATTTCGATAGGCCGATAAATGATATATATGAAGTGAAAATGGCGATTAGTAAAGACCGATGATTCATCGCATCGAAGTTTTTTAAAGGAGAAACCAAACAATATCTCATGTTTTCCCGATTTGTGATTTGTGATAAAGTCATATCGCATCGGATATTTTCAAAGCACTTGAGTTGTGCATGATCTTCGACGAAATGCGATTGCGATGATGGTGGGGTCCATCGCATCGGATCTTTTATAAAACAAGTAGTTTTGATGTTGCTTTTTCAAAATGCGATTGCGATTTTGACATCACATCAGATTTTATCAAATAGACTCGAATGACTTATTCGAAATTCGATTGCGATAAGTCACATCGCATCGGAGTTTTGCAAAGAAACTTGTGAAAACATATCACTCTACCGATTTGCGATTGTGCCGATGCGATATAAGCTTTATAGTTGATTGGGTCGGAATAAATTTAATGTTACATTTGTTTATTTGCACTTGAGATATGCGATATGCGATACATGTTTTTTAATCAAAAAATATTTTTATTGTTTTATTTTATAATGATCGTATTTCCTCAAAGTTTTTTATTTCTATCTTAAAAAAGAAAGGGGACCCATTTCTAAATGAAATTTATTCTAAAATTTTCAAATGGGGAGGGTTGTTTTATAGTACAACAAATCCTATAATAATAGGATTCATAATTTTGAATTGACTTTAATTAGTCTTGTAACATGTAGATACTTTTCTTTCGCAAATTTCTTTCCCATATTAGAAAAAAAATGTAAAGAGGGTAAAAGTCCTAAAAAGAAAAAATCAAGGGACTTGAAAGAAAAAAATATCAAAAAGAATAGAAAAAATGGACTCCAAACAGAAAGAGATAAAAATAAAACATGAAAGTGATGCAAATCCAAATGCCACTATTATTTACTTTTATCGCAAAATAAAGATTGTGTGCAGACTTGTTAAAATGCCACAATCTATGAAGGTTAAACAACTTTTTTTTTCCACAGTAAAAAATCAGTAACCTTTTATTTATGAAAATGAAAAGTTACACATAGCATATGCATTGAAGCATTTTCAGATATTTCCCATTGTCCCGTGTGCTTTGGCACACAATGCGTGTAGTAGAGGCTACCGTGCATTCGAAAGAATGAGAAAAAGAGAAAAAGAAGGGAGGAGGAGACAAGAAAAATCGGGTTCCGAGAGTGAGTAGAAACTCACACCTCATGTTTTTTCTTCCTTCTTCTTTTTCGACCTTGCGCCACTCTCCTTGGGTGGGCTCCGATCGTAGCTAGGACTAACCGTGTTTTCGCTTCTCGTGGACTCGTATCCTTGTCCGAGTCTGAGCATCGGAGGGATGATGCCGCTTTGATCCCTCCCATACTCGGATCCTCACTTATCTTCTCTCGCTCCGAGTTGAATAGGATTGTGAATCCTTGTTAGTCGATATGATTTCCTTTTGGGTCTCTTTTCCTTGGGTTGTCTCAGCATTCTCTCGTGGGAGTGACTTCCTCCTCCGCTTCCCGATTCGTCGTCCTCCGAGTCGGGAGGGGGGATATTGCCACCCTTTTTCTCGCTTCCCTTTCTGCTTCTTTTTGCCGTTTGCTTTCTTGGCTTCCGGACATGTACTTTGTAGGTGTCCTCGTCGACCCTGCGGATTCTCGCATCCGAAAGCGAGATTTTCATAGTCTAGTCCTTGCAAATCCGCTTTGTTGCTTGTATACCAGACTCTTATACTTTTCCCGGCGCCCTTTACTTAGATCAACTTCGACACAAATTCGTGCAAAAGTGAAGATCCTCTCCTCAATCCTCTCCGGATCCGTTTTGATATATTTCCCTTGACTGTTCCCCAATACCTTCCAAAACTCGTTCACTCCAAAAAGTGAAGAGGAAGGTTATATAGGCGGACCTGCACTCAGCATTCCGGAGACCTGTCATTTTGTTTGGGTCGAAACTGGGAACCATGGAGTCATAAAAAAGACCCAGTTGTTCCCCAAAACCAAGGCCCCGCTCCCGATGATTAGTATCTCCGGCTTCCGTGGATGTGAACTTAACAATGAAAAAAACCCTTGGAGCATAGATGTATATCACATTCCATGGTCCAAGCTAGTGTAGATCCAAGTGAAATAGATCCATTGGCTTTGGCCAAAAACCGTTAAAACGAGTGTGATTAGGGCCTCGGGTTTCATATGACTTAACATCTTCTTCTAGTCCCGTAGAATCAATGTTGAGGGTCGGGGTTTTCCCAAGCTGATCTACAATGTATGGCCTAGGTATATGTCCTCCTTGACCTGGAGGGGACCCCCGGATCTGCTACTACCAGTAAGATATTTTTGTAAGAGAAGCCTCCCTTGGGTTGTTGCCGAGTTGTAGTCTTTTTCCCCATTGTCTCCTCCCCGTGGAGCTTGGATGTCCCTAAGGCACAGAGACCTCCTCTCAGCCCTAAGGTTTAAGGCTATGGTTGTTTCGAGCTTATATCGTAGTTCTTCAAGGTTCTCGTTTATCCCGAAGGGACCATCTACCACCGACCGTATGTCGGATCTAAACAGGGTATCCCATCAATGCCCGAGATTTGTTGTTTCAACCGCATAATGGTGCTTTCTCGCATGTACCCATACTAGATCGGGTTTTTCCTCGTGGGGTTTAATAAAAAATCCGAAAAAAAGGTAATGTTACCCTGTTGCCGGTTCTAGCCGTTCTAGCCGCTCGTTTCTTAGCGCCGCTCAAGGTACGAGTAAGGGGCCGCCCCCGTGGTATGCATTGAAGAGACCTCTTCCGTGCCTCATGCCGTGATCCGGAGAAGATTGGGCTTAGGCTCCTTTACGCCCGCAGAGGAAGGAAAAGAAATCGATGTAATCTATAGCCGCATGGTCGCCGTATTCTTGAAGATCGTCAATCGCGCCATTGCAACCTCTTCTTCCTATGGAGGACCCCCCCAAGCCGCATCCATAACCGATGGGAGACAAATCATATCCCGGGCGATCCGAGCCGTCTTGACATTGCGGGATTTGCCTCGGGGCCGGATCCGCATGCGATCTATCGTGTTTGAGAGGCCCCGATCCACCAAAGCATGTGAGCCGCACCACCGATCCGGTCTTGGATTCTTTTGATTTCCCATGCTGCGAGCCCCCATGGGGGAAAGGGCGCAACGACAGTCTCTGTAAATGAGTCATTATTTGCGGGATCTTTGCGCCCGAGCTCCTTGCGCAGCTATGAACTCGAAAAGCTGCGAAAGCCAATGTGGGACGTGGCTAGATCCAAACCAGATCCACGACCATCAGTGGCCAGATCCACACAAACCTTGGCGCGCGGCAGAGCGTGAATAAACCCTAGCGTGATCCATCCTCCGACCCGAATTTTTTGTCGTTAAACAAACTTAATCTTAACCTTTCATGCTTTAAATTTCATGTTGTTAGATAGATAATAAAGATCTAGCCAAACAGTTTAATCTTGGCAGATCAGTGGTTAGGTAGAGAATAATAAGGAGCTCAATAGTTTAATCTGAGCCCTTGGAAGAAATAAGGATAGAATTAGTTATTTTGATGTTTAAAAGAAAAATGAATAAGGGTTTGTAAGCTCAAATGCACCCATGTAAATGAATAAAAAATGTTAGGGTAGCAGATGGGTAGGTACAAGCAGTGTTTTAGAATCATGGATAAGCAGAAAATTGGTCATTTCATTTACTAACTTCCTTCCAAAATCATTTCCCTTATAAAAATACCCCCTCCCCTTCATTTTTCCCTTTTTTCTCGTTATCACTTATTTTTCCTTGAAAATGCCCCTTTTCCGAAGTTAAAACACATTTTTTCCTTTGGAAAAGTAAAAAAAATCCTTTATTTAACTTCCAAAATACACCAAAAACTCATAAAAACCCTTTATCCTAAGTATAAATGCTTAAATTATATTTCGGGTCCTACAGTGAAGAAATTCACTCCCGACATAAGTTTTACACTATACTTAGTATATTTTAAATCCCGCAATTACACTTCATTTTATTAACATTAACCTAATGTATTAAATCCCTGTATTAACCTTTACCCCATATTAATATAATTCCTTTATATATACATCCCAACCCATATTTTTATTTTAACATATGTTTTATTTCCCACATGTTATTTATCTCAACCCCACTATGTATTATCCCCACCGGTTATAATATTCCTTTCTCCCTAACCCCATTGGTTATATTATAAAACCCCGACCAATACATATAAACCAATCACATAGTTTATTCCCCGGGCCCCACGCCATCTGATCTCGCAACTCCATCACATCATCCTAGTCGTCTGATCTTCATCTGCCAGATCCAACCGCCATTAAACCCTATCACACATTCCTTTGCCTGATTGATAACACACCCCAAACCTTGCGAAAAGTGCGGTTTACGGGGCTCTCCTCCCTGATACGTGGTCAATTATTACTTGATCGCACCAATCAGACCATTTCCACTTACCACCTTTACTCATTGCGAAAATCGTTCGGTGGTTTTCTTCTACCAGTTGCGCAAACCGCCTTGTCAATTCAAAATTGACAGCCCATTAATGCCGCTACTGTTGATAAAAATGCATATAACCACCAATTTTCATCCTTATGTTACCATTTTCATGCAGACATAGCTATTTAGTCCGAAAAGATTGTTTTCGACTCAATTTTTAATCCAAATTGAAACAAAATCCAACCATCTGCCGCTACAATCATTTCAAAAGTCATCCAAGTGCTATTAAAGACCAACAGAGCTTCAGAAAGCTTTCTACAACCCCAGAAACCTTCTGTGTAGACAAAAATATTCATTTTTCCAGGTATTCTTCAAAATAAAAGACCATATTCCTTGATCTAAAGAAGTCATACAGCTAATTGAATAATTTAGGAGCCTTAAGCAAACCTAAAGAAAACCCTATTCCTTCCTAAAAACTCTTTTCTGTAAACCCTGGACCTACTTGCATAGATTCTGAAGCCTTGGACTATTTAAAAATCACAGATTGAATAACTGAAGAAGTTTAAAGCCTCTATATACCTTAAAAAGGCTTTTTTTCCTTTCAATCCATTTTCTACAGACTCTAGGTGTCTTTTTACCAAATTCCAAGGTCTTAAGACTACTTTTTGTCATAAAAATTTCACTATAGGCCCTAGATATCTTTTGTAGAAACTCTAAGGTCTTGAGATTGCATTTTATTACATAGATTATAGATTAAGTTAATTGAGAAATTTTATACCTTTGCAGACAATACATAAAGCCCCTGTTATATCCAAATCTGTCTGCAACCTGTTATAACTTTCAAAGGTGTTCCTACAGGCCTAAATAAGTGTTTTTAAATTAAAAATAGTAATAAAATTGATAAATCAAGCAAAACAATGGCTTCCAAAAATATTGTACCTATCAGTTCTCTACAACTCCCTATTGTAGATATAGAGCACATTCCATTAGCTGACATAGACTTCAAAATTACTAATACAGTCATAGAATTTAACCTTCTTGAGCTCCATTGTTGGAGCCGAGAAAAATATATAGATCAGGCTGATGAATTTTTCATCTGGGAGTCTAATTTACCAAAATATGTTGTCCCACAGACATACCAATTCCTAGAAGTGATCAGACTCTGTCAATCCTGCTACTTCCCTGATCAGAGAGTCATCATAAACCTTGAAAAAATATTATTATTTACCATTATTGCTTAGTCAATTAATCATATGTTGCAGATATAGCCCAGGTCTGATGAAATCCCTTTATCCGTTGAGGCCCTCACTCAGCTATACTTGAATCCGAACTTCCCCAAGAGGTTCCAAATATTTCAAAATTTTGTGACATCTTCTCTAGAAATTCCCAAGATAAATCCTCCATACCCTTCTGCAAAATTCTCTGAAAGGAAAAGACATATCATCTCCATGTTGTCTTTGATTCTTGGTTATTTTACAGATGAACATGATGATGTTGCAGTATTAGGTTTTTTGTCTACTTTTACAATTAGTCAGCCTCCTACTACCATTTTTAATTTCGCCCAATACCTTGCTGACAGTATTCATGAGCAGTTGGTAAAAATGCCTTCTGAAGGTGTTTTCAAGTATTCCTCATTCCTATTCCACACGTTCTTATACTTTCAGTCTGATAAATTTAATATAAACCTCCAGAAGCTTGATGTGAAAAGAAATCCTCAATCAGTCATCTTTTGGACTTCCTTGATAAGGAAAGACTCCAATGAGTTCACTTATACAGATTTTACTGATTCTTTCATTCATCCTATGGTAAATTTGTTGAATAGAAACATGCAACCTAGAATTAATGAATAAATTAAGAAATTCCTACAGTTGTATGAGCATAATAGGACAGGAGATTGGTACTTGTACCAAAATCACACTGAAATAAGAGTATATGGATCAAGTCTGGTTCCATATAAACTTCCTAAATACCTCCCTATGAGGCTATTTTCCCTTGAATACACAAGGTAGATTCTTAATTTAGATGCAATTAATTTATTGGCAGCAAAGAAGAAGACACGGTTCAAATTGAAAAATCAGGTTGGCCCTTTTATCTGTAACAATAGAGATGCATGTCCTAAGGCAGAAAAATGTTTACAGGATTTTAAATTCAGTAAAAGTTTCGTTTGGTATTATTATCCCCTTGGAGTGATAATTAAAATGAGAGTTAAGTGAAAACTCACTCCATATGTACATGAAAAGAAACCAAAGATAGAGAAATTCTCCTATCAATTTGAATGGTTGGAAAATACCTTGGTAGAGGCAAAGAAGTAAAGTGATACTAGTCAAACTTCGCAAACTCTAGTCCAAGAAGACAGGAATGCAAAAATAAATAGAGAATAAGATCATATACTGCAGAGACTACAACGGAGACCAAGTTTAAATTGAGATACAGTAAAAATCCAAAGTTAAATCCTTCTAATAAAGAAGTGGAAACAATAGAGGTGATTGATACCGAAATAGCAGCAAAAGACAATGCACCTCCTACAATAATTGAAGAAGGACAACGGACTACTGCTTCAAAGACTCAGCTAATTCAGAAGCAGCACAGTATGGAAGTTTCCTCATCTAAAAAACCAACAAAAAAGGATATGGATATCAAAGAAATCAAAGCCAGAAATGAAGAAACTAAAACTGAAATATATTCCCAATATCTGAAACAAACTCCTAGCTTCCATAATAGGCTACTTTCGTCATTTGACTATAAGAATAAAAAGATGCAGATGAAATTCCTTCAACCTACAGTTCAAACTCCTAAGTCATCCTCTGATTACAAAAAGACATATTTTGAAGTCTTGGCCCAGGATATTCATCCTCTGCACAAAATTGAGTTTCATAAGAAAGCAGTGGAGATGATCTATTCTACAATTACCACCAAGGACATGAGTGTACAAAAGCTACAAAAAACTCTTGAAAATATCGGAGATCGGCTCAAATTGGAAAATATTCTTCACAGGCAAAAGACACTAGAATTAAGTCTTTGGAAGAACTAGTAATTGTAGGATATGATCCTAAAAATGTAAAATTTGCAGAGGAATTGATCAAGAAGAAAAATGAAGACATTGCTACATTAAATAAACAACTAAATCTGCCCCCTATAGAACATCCTCAAGCCAAGGAAGTCTTACAGGATACAAATAAGAAAGATGAGATGATGAATCTCATTTTACAGTTGATTACTCAGATAAAGGAAATGGAGTGTTAGTGTCAGTCTTGTCATACTGCCATCAGTGATCAAATTTACTCTTTTTCATTTTCATAGTAGGAGTTCCATACCATAAATTTTAATCATTCCATTAGGTCATGGATTCATTGATGGTAGTGGTTTTTCATCAGCTTTCCCTCATGCAGAAACTTGTTGATTCTCCTCTCTATGGTCTTCAGTCATGATTCACTTTCACTCCACAATTCATGTTATTAGGTCATAGGGTTGGTCTCATTAGGTTCTAGGGTCTCATCATGGTCAAATTAATGAGTCAAGTGTCAATAAATATCAGCAAGGTCATGAGAAGGTCAAATAAACTCAAAGGCACAGTATCTAGAAAAATCAAAGAGTTGTTCTATTAAGCTTGACGTAATTTTCACCTCAAAACATGTTTTGAGGTGAAAACATGACACTTTGCCTTTATTATCATTTCTTATGTAATTTTATGTCTTCATATGTAATAAGTTGAGCTTCAGAAACTGCTATCTCTACACAACCACCTCCTGCTTTTAAAGGATTTTTCCATAGTAATTTCATTGTAAAATCATGTTCCAAGTATTTCCATCAGAAAGAGCCCGAAAATAGCTTTCCAACGATATATTATACTCTCAAAACTGACTCCTGGATTGGAAGATATGCCTAAGTGAATGAAAGCCCCCAAAATCCTAACCTTGCCCCTTTTCTCATTTGTCCCTTAGACTTTATAACTTCTACCTTTTCATATAATTTTAAATTTTTTCATTGTAATCCCCTTCTTCCGATCTGGTCGCAACCCTTTTCTTCTGATCCAATCGCAACCCTTTTCTTTCGATTCGATCGCAACATTCAATAGCATGGTCCCGATTGACCCACCTACAATTGAGAACCTCCGATGTGATTGACCCCCCCCCCCATATCGTATCTAGACCGTTGATCTTCTCAACAATCTGACGGCACACATCCGATTGAAATCGCTTGATTTCATTGTAAACTTTGCAGTGCTCCCAAATTTTTTCCCTGCTCCTATGATTTTCTTCGATGCGATTAATCGCATATCTCTCATCGCAATCAGCGATTCCCACAAATTTTAACTACAAACCCCCTCCTCTTCCAATCTCCGATTGCGATGCCCAGTCCCACCATAAATATTTTTCCGCCCATTCAAAATAAAAAGGATTTTTTCTATTTTTAAAAGTGATAATTTTATTATCATAGTTTTAAAAGATTTCTTAAGTCCCTCATTGCATCGGCCTTTTTCCACTATTTCCATCGCTCTATTTCCTCCATCGCATGTCTTCGCTCATCGCAATCCCTGATCCGATCATTCCATCACATCGCAAGTTTCCTTTGCATATCCCATTTCCACCGATGCGCTTAACCTGCGTCTGATGCTTCCGATCCATCATCCCATCGCATCGCAATTTTCCATTACGAAATGCTCCCGCTGCGATTTGCGATTGCGATTACGATTTCCCCTGGGTCCCACCAGAAAATCCTTCCGCTTTCCAAAAAGAAGAAGGTTTTTCTCTGTGTAAAAGCAGAAATTTTATTTTATGTTTGTTTTAAAAGAATTTCTTCTGCTCCCTTACCTTTGGTCTATACTCCATCGCATCGCGCATTTTTCACTCCCGCCATATGTTACGACCTCCCCTTCCGCTGGGATTGCGATTGCAATTTCCCCTGGTCCCACCAAATCCCTCCGCTCTTTTCAATAAAAATGCTTTTCCTCCTATCGCATCGCAAGTTTTCAATCACTCCGTTTTGCAATACACCCTTCTCCCTTTCCAATGTGATCGCGATTGCGGTTTTCCTTGGGCCCACCATCCTTTCCTTTTCTCTTTTTCATCCAAAAAGGGACTTTTCTTCATTGAAACGGAAAATATGGTTTTCATCGGTTTCAAAAGGCATTATTCTTTGACAGTTGGTTTTTCTTCAAAGAGTAAAGACAAAGACAATGGTCAAAGGCCGGGAACTAATTGTGAACTAGAGACATATGCAGCAGCGATGAAAAAGGGACATGTTCTTCAAATTTCCTATTTTCATTCATTGGGTGTAACAACGAATCCTCAAGGTGGTCAAATTGTTTTGTTACTCCTTCTTTTCAGGGGCAGATTGTTGGTCTTTTACTATATTCAGATTTTGGTTTCTGGTCTATTGAAACAGCCCCTCCTTCTGTGGATCTACTCCCCTCAAATTCTATCTATTTAATGTAATTTTTGAGTCATTTGTGAGGGGAGAAAAAGGGTGGAATAATTTGGAAATCTTTGAGGACGCTCTGCGCTCCATTTGTAACAGTTTTGCAGGGAATTAATAAAGAAATGCAGCACGGATTTGTGGGATCCTTGCGGTATGGATTTTAGCACTGTTCTTTCCTTTGTGTTCATCTGTTAATTGTTATGTTTTCCATTCATTCATTCATATATATGGTTGAATGCTTTCAAGATAGATAGGTAGAATCTATTGTATAATGCTCTGCCTTGGGAAATCATTCAATACTCTCTTTTTTTTGCTGTTTGAAAAGGATCCATCTCCTATGCCCTTTTAGGCTTCTCACCAGTCTTAAACATTCCATCATTATTTAAACTAAATTGTTAAAATCCCTACCTATCTTGCCCCATAGAATACCTTGTATCTCTGATTTGATTCCCCAGATTCAAACTGCCCAATCCCATCTAATCGATGCAATCCTGAAAATTTATGAAAAAAATTCAAGTATTTTTATACCTAGCCTAAAATCAGTTCGCAGTTATACTTCATTGAATATTTTTCACGGAGAGAGCCCTCTCCTGACCTTGTAGGGCTAGCTACAAGGCTGAGCGTGGTTAGAAGTTACCCTGATTTTCCTTCCTTCAGCCTAAGGTTCAAGTTAGGTGCTAACATTTCCTGGCGACTCCACTGGGGACATATTTAAAACAAAAGACTAATCACCCATGCAATATCTTCCATACAGATTCTTGAACTCTAGATGATGAGGTTCAGAATTTTCTAGGCTGAAATAAAACATTTTAAAGTATAAATTTGACCACACTGGCTTCAAGGAGATGCACAAGGGCCAACCCTGACCCAAATCCTCCCCCTGTGTTTGAAAATCCTAATCTCATCCCAAGAATAATCACAAGATAAGAAGGTTCAGTAAGCCCTAGACCTATTTTCAGATCCCATACCTGGCCCAGTGAGTGGTTGTTTGTAGAAGACCTCTCTTTTGATGAGTTTTTTGAGCTTTCTTTTTTCAGAAATAAATTAGAAACTGCACTTGATGACACAGTTTTAGATCCAGAATTTCTTATAGATATCGAAGTTCAAAGGGAAAACACATCAATTGATGATTATATTTTGAATTCCCCTCAGACATCTATCACTGTAACCAATATGCCTGAGCCTTCAGAGTTATCAGAAACAGCATTTCCTACCCTTAATTCATCAGCATTCCCATTAGTCTCAGAAGTAAATTCTCAGCTTTCAACTCCTCCATCAACAACTCCCTTGAATCTTAGTAGCACAAACATTGTTGTAAATCCACTTCGAGTCATGGTTGCCCGGTATGCACCCCTAGTTTTAACTTAGAATCTGAATGATATACCTGCTGACTACCAAAGTAAAATACCTATTTTTGATGCCACTCAAAGCATCACAGCCCAGCGGCATGTTGATAAGATGAATGACTTTTTTGACCTTCATGAGGTAGAGGCAGAAAATGTGACCATGAGATTGTTTGTCCAAATTTTTGAAGGTGAAGTTCGAAAATGGTTCAGAGCCTTACCAGCAGCTTCTATCCACAATTTACAGGAGCTACATAGACAATTCTTAGACCGTTGGGAGGTAAAGAAAAACCCACTCCAAATCTTGTCCGAATATGAAAATATTAAAAGGAATGTAGGTGAAAGCGTACAATATTATTGTGTAAGATTTAATTCTGTGTATAATGCTATTCCGTCCAACTTAAAAACCCCCATGGGGTTATCTTTCTCAAATTTCCATATGGCTTCGATGCTGATATGGAATATCAGCTACGAGAACGAGATCCTACCACACTTGAAGACATGCAGAAAATAGTTGTGAGTGTAGAAGCAAATTTGCTGGCCAGAAGAGCGCGGACAAGGGCCGAAAAGAGAGTAACTGTGAAAGAAGAAGCCTCTCCTTCAGATAGTAAGATGGATACTTTGATCTGAATAGTGGAGAAGATGGTTGATCAGTTGACTATTTCAGACAGACCTGAAGCACAAATCAGGAATCTGAATTTCAGAGGACAACAGCAGCCATAATTCTAAATTAAGCAAAGGGAACATAAAGCGTAGGACCAAGCAATGTAACAGCAGCAGATCAGAACTCCTTTGCAACAAAATTATGTTTAGGGAATGGAAACAGATGATGATGATGATCCTGTAGTTGAATCTAACCATTTTTTCACTGTCGATGGTGCGCCCATCTTTCTCACAGAAGACAAAGAATATACAACGATTCCAGACATTCGGAAAGATGAAGATTTCATATTGGCCAACGATGTAGTGTTAGAGGAAGAATCTGATGATTATAAACGAGGATATATGAATGCTTTGTCAGCACAACAGAAGCAGTATTCTTTGAGGAGTAGAGATGTGCCAATCAATCCCATTCAGAAAAGGAAAGAGCTACAATCAAAGAATGACTCCTCAAATACTCAAAGAAAAGGTAAAGAGCCAGTTGATTCCTCTCCTAGAAAGGCATCCTCAATGATTAGCATTGCAAATGAAAATAATCAGCTTGGCGCAACAAAGGAGCAAGTGGACAAGAAAGATCCTCCCGTCAAAAAGGTAGAAAAATTTCCATCTTTTAATTTAGAAAATGAAATTGCTAAGTTGAAGGTGTCCATGCCCTTAACTGAGTTGGTAAAAAATAGCTCTTATAAACATCAGGTGTCTATAATGTTGCAAATAGACTCTATATCTGATATGGTAAATGTTGAAGATGACTATCCTGAACTCATTTTTGGTCCAGCCATAGAAGGTCAATCTGAAGAGAGTGAAGTTCCTCCCTTCTACCTGAGTCTTAGATTGCATGAGTTCATTTTACATAATGCTATGTTGGACTCCAGAGCCTCACACAACATGATGCCCAAAGCCATTATGGAAAAGTTAGGTCTTGATATTACCCGTAAATACCATGATTTGTATTCCTTTGACTCCAGTAGGGTCCATTATATTGGTCTTATCAAAGACTTGGTAGTATCTTTAGACCAAATCCCAGCCAAAAATGTTTTGATGGATGTGGTTTTTGTCGATGTTCCAACATGGTTTGGAATGCTTTTGTCTAGGTCATGGGGTGAAAAACTGAAAGGAACTATACAGCTTGATTTCTCTTATGCCACCATTCCCGTGTTTGGTCAATTGAGAAAACTATACAGGGAGAAGAAAATGAAATACATGATCACTAGCAAAGAGAAGCCAGTTAATCATCCAATTAATGCAGTCCACACAGATTTAGAGTCATTTGTATTATATTCAGATGGTGGTTTGAATGATGAAAATGTTCAGTTGGTGGAAGTAGATGCAGTACCTAAAATTTCAAAAAAAATTAGGGAAGCCCTTAGACAGGAAAAAAATAAAGCAGCAAGCATCTTTGAGCTTTCTTCCTGCCAGCAGCAAAAGGAAAATGAACAGCAGAAAGATGCAGAAGTCAGTCAAGTTAAAGTAGAGAAAGAAGCAAAATTTCAGCATCTAGAAGAAGAATAAGAAGGCCTTTGGAGCATGGACTTTGATGGAGCTGTTGGTAAGGACAGTGATCGTATAGGAATATGGATTCGAAGCCCTGTTTTCTAGCCTGAAAATTTTGCTACTAATGTTAGAGTATGTGCTTACAAATTGGCTTTTGATTGTTCTAACAATGAAGCAGAGTATGAAGCGTTGATCGCAAGTCTGAAAATTTTGAAGAAGCTAAAGGCAAAGAGGATTTCTGTCTATGGAGATTCAGAGTTGATAATCAAACAGGTAAAGGGAGAGTATCAAGCAAAGCATCCACGATTAAGGGCCTACAAAAATGCAGTCCTAGACATCTTGAGGATGTTTTCTGAATACACTTTGACAGCAGTACCCCAAATGCAGAATCTTATTGCAGATTCTCTTGCCACTACTGCAGCAAATTTGAAGATTCCAATGAATTCCGGCAACAAATTTGAAATTTATGTCAAACATCAGCCTCCTATTCCTGATAATGTAAGGTATTGGCAAGTGTTTTGGGATGACAATGAAATCAATGCTTTTTTGCAGAGTGAAGGAAAATTCAAGGATACTTACATAGAGGGTGATTATGATGATCAAGAAATCGAAGCAAATCAGATGGACGTATTTCAACTGAAAGACAATGTAATTCCTAGAGGTCTCATACCTTTAAAGGAGCATTTTGATCAAGATGATGTTGCAAAGAAACCGAGCTTGGTGCCTACTGAAAAAGGAGTTGAAGATGTGAATCTTGGAACAGCTGACAAGCCTAAGCTTGTGAAGTTATCAAAAGCATTGTCCCCTGAGGTAAAGGAACATTATGTTAAATTACTTTCTGAATTTTCTAATGTGTTTTCGTGGGATTATTCATATTTGAAGGTGTATGACAAAAATATAATTCAGCATACTATTCCCATCAAGCCGGACCAGAAGCCATTTAGACAGAAGCTGAGAAGGATCAACCCAAAGTTGCTTCCATCAGAGGTAAACAGATTGTACAAGGCTGGTATCATTGTCCCAATTAGGTTTTCTATTTTGATTTCGAATTTGGTCCCAGTACGTAAAAATACAGGAGAGATAAGGTTGTGTATAGATTTCTGGAATCTGAATAGAGTATCCTTGAAGGATAACTATCCACTTCCGAAGATGGATCATATTCTGCAAAGAGTAGTTGGAGCATCAAGGATGTCACTACTCGATGGTTACTCAGGCTATAATCAAATCTTGGTGCATGAAAAAGAACAAGACAAGACTGCTTTCACAACACCTTGGGGAACTTTCCAGTATGCCAAAATGCCATTTGGACTGAAGAACGCTGGAGCTACTTTCCAGCGAGCAATGGACATTGCTTTTGCTAATGAAAAGGATGTTTTTCTGGTTGTTTATTTGGATGATCTCCCAGTTCTTTCTGGTTCTGATGATGAACATTTGCACCACTTGAGGGTTGTATTTCAGCGATGCAGGAAGTTTGGGATTTCTCTCAATTCGAAGAAAATTCTGTTTTCTATGGATGAAATCAAGCTACTGGGGCATATCATCTCTAAAGATGGTATCCGCATTGATCCTACAAGAGTGGAGGCAATTCAGCACATAGACCTCCCATGTAACAAGAAGGAGATTCAGGAATTCAATGGTAAGATGAACTTCCTGCGCAGATTTGTACCCAATTTGGCTGAACATTTAAGAGAAATGACTAACATGTTGAAGAAGGACAACACTGTCAAATGGAGTGAGGAGGCTATCAAGTCATTTAATCTGGTAAATTTTTCTCTGTCTAATGCCCCAGTCTTGATTAGTCCTGATTACACTCAAGATTTCATTATATTTTCATTTGCATCGGAGCATACCATGGCTGCAGTATTGATGCAAAAAAGAGATTATATTGAATAGCCCATTGCCTTTTTCAGTAGCACCATTCAAGATGTTTCCTTGCGGTATAATATTATTGAGAAACAAGCATTGGCTCTTATAAAATCATTGAAGGATTTAAGAGTATACATTCTGCATTCACATACCATAGCATATGTTCCTAATGCAGTAGTGAAGGATGTGTTGATGCAAACTGATCCAGAGGGAAGAAGAGGTAAGTGGATAGCAGTAATGTTGGAATACGATTTGGAGATTAAACCCACAAAGTTAATCAAAGGACAAGGTTTGGCAAAACTGATGGCACAATCAAACCTGTGCGCTCTGGACATAACCTCATATCAGCAATGTCGGAGGATGAGGATGATGGTTTTCTTGTTCCAGTTTCAGACATTTTTCTCCAATCCCCATGGTATTCAGACATAGTTTATGTTCTTCAGCATCTTTCACCACCTCCTGGGATGTCTAGAAGCAAAGGTAGATCACTAAAACTAAAGTCTGCTAAGTTCTGTATTTTAAACAATGCTCTTTATTGGAAAGATCCAGGAGGTATTCTACTTAATTGTTTGGTTGAAGATGAGGCTCAGCAAGTGATGCATGACTTTCACAAAGGTGATTGTGGTGGTCATTTGTTTTGGAAAACAACAACTAACAAAGTGTTGAGAGCAAGATATTATTGGCCCACTTTATTTTCAAATTTGTATAAAACAGTAATGAGCTGCCATGAGTGTCAATCTTTCCAAGGAAAAATAAAATTTCTTCCTCATCCTTTGAAACCAATTTCAGTAAATGCTCCTTTCCAGCAGTGGGGACTTGATTTCATAGGGGAAATCCATCCCGCATCATCAGCATAGCATCGATGGATCTTGACAAGTACAGATTACTTCACCAAATGGATCGAGGCCATTCCAGCAAGGCAGGCCACGGATACGGTAATCATTCAATTTTTAGAGTCAAATATCTTATCTCGTTTTGGTTGCCCTCACAAAATCATAATAGATAACGCAGCAGTATTTAGATCCAAGAAGATGGTGGAATTTTACGATAAATATAATATTGTGTTGGGCCATTCAACATCATACTACCCAGAAGGCAACAGCCTGGCATAATCATCAAATAAATCTCTGATAAACATAATTAAGAAAATTTTGAACGCAAATAAGAGGAATTGGCATCGAAAGCTCATCAATTCGTTATGGGCAGATAGATTCAGTTGCAAGAAATCCATAGGTATGTCACCATTTGAGTTATTTTATGGCACTGATACTGTGTTTCCTACATCACTTATAGTTTCGATCATGAGACTATTGCAAGAGGTTGGCAGTGAAGAGGACGATAATCAGCGAAGGATCAATCAAATGATCCACCTTCAGCAAACAAGGGAGGAAGTTTCTCAGAACACTATTCAGTTGCAGGAAAAGATAAAGAAAATCTATGACCGGAAAACCAAAGCAGAAAAATTTCAGTTGGAAGATGTGGTGTTGAGATGGGATGCATGAAATGAGGACAAAGGGAAGCATGGTAAGTTCGACAACCTATGGAAAGGACCATATAAGATTTCAGTGTACAGGGGACAGAATTCCTTTCTACTCACAGAGATGGATGGCCAAGATTGCCCTGGAGGACCAGTGAATGGTAGGCTTTTGAAGCACTACCACTTTTGAGATATTTGATCCAAAACTATGTCACAGTCATTGCATATACCATCACCATTGCTGGTCAGATTTCAAGTACACAGTCATTGAAGTTTGGGGCCTGAGGTGAAGGTTATAAAACTTGAATGATATGTGTAAGGTGTGTTGGTTTTGATTTAGTTTTCAGTCATAGTTTGAGTCTGATTCAGTCTGCATTGTGTTATTTTTCAGTGTTTTGACCATATTTTCCCAATGGATAAGGCTACTTGGTCTACGGTGTTCTTGGCACCTCCAAGGAGCTACCATCCCCATTGGAGCCAATGTTAGTGTCAGTCTTGTCATACTGCCATCAGTGGTCAAATTTACTCTTTTGCATTTGCATAGTAGGAGTCCCATACCATAAATTTTCATCATTCCATTAGGTCATGAATACATTAATGGTAGTGGTTTTTCATCAGTTTTCCCTCATGCAGAAACTTGTTGATTCTCCTCTCTATGGTCTTTAGTCATGATTCACTTTCACTCCACAATTCATGTTATTAGGTCATAGGGTTGGTCTCATTAGGTTCTAGGGTCTCATCATGGTCAAATTAATGATTTAAGTGTCAATAAATATTAGCAAGGTCATGAGAAGGTCAAACAAACTCAAAGGCACAGTATATAGAAAAATCAAAGAGTTGTTCTATTAAGCTTGATGTAATTTTCACCTCAAAACATGTTTTGAGGTGAAAACATGACACTTTTCCTTTATTATCATTTCTTATGTAATTTTATGTCTTCATATGTAATAAGTTGAGCTTCAGAAACTGCTATCTCTACACAGCCACTCCCTGCTTTTTAGAGGATTTTTCCACATTATTTTTAGTGTAAAATCATGTTCCAAGTATTTCCATCAGAAAGAGCCTGAAAAGAGATTTCCAACGATATATTATACTCTCAAAACTGACTCTTGGATTGGAAGATATGCCTAAGTGAATGAAAGCCCCCAAAAGCCTAACCTTACCCCTTTTCTCATTTGTCCCTTAGACTTTATAACTTCTACCTTTTCATATAATTTTAAAGTTTTTCATTGTAATCCCCTTCTTCTGATCTGATCGCAACCCTTTTCTTCCAATCCAATCGCAACCCTTTTCTTCCGATTCGACCGCAACATTCAATCGCATGGTCCCAATTGACCCACCTTCGATTGAGAACCTACGATGTGATTGACACCCCCCGATTGTATCCGAACCGTTGATCTTCTCAGCGATCCAATGGCCCAAATCTGATCGCATCGCAAACTTTGCAACGCTCCCAAATTTTGTCCCCGCTCCTATGATTTTCTCCGATGCGATTAATCGCATATCGCTCATCACAATCGGCAATTCCCAGAAAGTTTAACTCCAAACCCCCTCCTCTTCCAATCTTCGATTGCGATGCCCGGTCCCACCATAAATCTTTTTCTGCCCATTCAAAATAAAAAGGGTTTTTTTCCATTTGTAAAAGTGATAATTTGATTATCATAGTTTTAAAAGATTTCTTAAGTCCCTCATCGCATCGGCCTTTTTTCGCTGTTTCCATCACTCTATTTCCTCCATCGCAAGTCTTCGCTCATCGCAATCCCTGATCCAATCATTCCATCACATCACAAGTTTCCTTTGCATATCCCATTTCCGCCGATGTGATTAACCTGTGTCCGATGCTTCCGATCCGTCATCCCATCGCATCGCAAGTTTCCATTACGAAATGCTCCCACTCCCTTCTCATTGCGATTTGCGATTGCGATTGCGATTTCCCCTGGGTCCCACTAGAAAATCCTTCCACTTTTCAAAAAGAAGAAGGTTTTTCTTTGTGTAAAAGCAGAAATTTTGTTTTATGTTTTTTTTTAAATAATTTCTTCCACTCCCTTACCTTTGGTCTATACTCCATCGCATCATGCATTTTGCACTCCCGCCATATGTTATGACCTCCCCTTCCGTTGCGATTGCGATTGTGATTTTCCTAGTCCCACCAAAGCCCTCTGCTCTTTTCAATAACAATGCTTTTCCTCCTATTGCATCGCAAGTTTTCAATCGCTCCATTTTGCAATACACCCTTCCCCCTTTCCATTTCGATCCCGATTGCGGTTTTCCTTCGGCCCATCATCCTTTCCTTTGCTCTTTTTCACCCAAAAAGGGACTTTTCTTCATTGAAACAGAAAATATGGTTTTCATCAGTTTCAAAAGGCATTATTCTTCGACAGTTGGTTTTTCTTCAAAGAGTAAAGACAAAGATAATGGTCAAAGTTCAGGAACTAATTGTGAACTAGAGACATCTGCAGCAGCGATGAAAAAGGGATATGTTCTTCAAATTTCCTATTTTCATTCATTGGGTGTAACAGCGAATCCTCAAGGTGGTCAAATTGTTTTGTTACTCCTTATTTTTAGGGGCAGATTGTTGGTCTTTTCCTATATTCAGATTTTGGTTTCTGGGCTGTTGAAACAACCCCTCCTTCTGTAGATCTACTCCCCTCAAATTCTGTCTATTTAATGTAATTTTTGAGTCATTTGTGAGGGGAGAAAAAGGGTGGAATAAGTTGGAAATCTTTGAGGACGCTCTGCGCTCCATTTGTAACAGTTTGGTAGGGAATTAATAAAGAAATGCAGCACTGATTTTTGGGATCCCTGTGGTATGGATTTTAGCATTGTTATTTCCTTTGTGTTCATCTGTTAATTGTTATGTTTTCCATTCATTCATTCATATCTCTGGTTGAATGCTTTCAAGATAGATAGGTAGAATCCATTGTATAATGCTCTGCCTTGGGAAATCATTCAATACTCTATGTTTTATGTTGTTTGAAAAGGATCCATCTCCTATGCCCTTTTCAGCTTCTCACTAGTCTAAAACATTCCATCATTATTTAAACTAAATTGTTAAAATCTCTGCCTATCTTGCCCCATAGAATACCTTGTATCTCTGATTTAATTCCCCAAATTCAAACTTCCCAACCCCATCTTATCCATGCAATCCTAAAAATTTATGAAAAACATTTCAAGTATTATTATACCTAGCCTAAAATCAGTTCGCAGTTATACCTCATTGAATATTTTTAACAAAGAGAGCCCTCTCCTAACCTTGTAGGGCTAGCTACAATGCTGAGCGTGGTTAGAAGTTACCCTGATTTTCCTTCCTTTAGCCTGAAGTTCAAATTAAGTGCTAACATGGAGAATGAAATGGACAAGTTAGTCCAAGAGAAAAAGGATAAAGAAGAAGAAATTCTAGCCACATTAATTCATGTAGTTACTATTGATGTACCTTCAACACTTGCTGAATCGCTGGCACCTACAGTACCCATGGCTACAACATTACTTGTCACTTCATCAACAACTTCAGCCACAGAATCTTCTACAACAACAGCACAACATACAGATGAAGCAAGAAAATTGGTAAAAGCTATGCAAGACATGTCTATTCAGACTAATGAGATAAACAGACTTAAAGAACAGCTTAAAAGTCTTGAAGATGAAAAGAAAATTGCCAAGATAATGCATAAGAATGAAGAAAAAAGAGAAAACAGATTAAATGATCAGTTGTATAAGTTAGAAAAAGATCTAACATTGAAATAACCTATGGCTCAATATAGGTTATATATGAGAAAAAATATTTAGTCAAATCAGCAAAAGAGGCCGTTCAAAAGATAAAAGAAGAGCTTGGTAAGAAACCTGAAGAAGCCCTTGAAATCATCAAGTTTCTAAATTCTAAGAACAGGTAAGAGCTAGAAGAAATTGGTATTAATGATAGAATAGAGACCATCCTAGAAGTTAGGAAGGTAACTTCTAAAAAGAATTTGATGATACAATTAGAAGAAAAATGCCAAAACATGGAGGTTTCTATTACAAGGTTTATGATGAAATTTGATGTCCTAAGGCAGAAAGGCCTTCCAAATCCATTAGTTATTCATGAAAAACTAATGAAGCAGGATGACTATGACAAGAAAATGAGGGAATTTGCCAAAGATCAGGTTAATCTGCCTACCTCACATGGTATTCCAACAAGGAAGTTAATCTATAAGAATTTGGAGAATTTGTTTTACCTATAGCACGAGGTGAAACACATATTTATCAACAAGACCAAATTCTCAAATTATACTGAAGCTGATAATATTTTTAGAAGGATGATGAAGATAAAACTACCAGAGGCTGAACTTTTGGAAAAATTGACTAATTTACTGTGAAATCATATTGCAGTAAGTACAAAACAATAAAAAAATAAAACAAAGCTTGTTGTTTTTACATTTACAGTTACAAAGTATCAGTGAAAGAGTATCAGGATAAATATGTAAGTTTTAACCTTGTACAGAAATCATCTACTAACAAATCTTTAAAACAGAAAATAAACAATAGCGAGAGCATAAAACATAAAAGAGATAAACACAGAGATTTTCCCCTAGATCCCAAATCGAGACGGCTAGTTCGATTTTTCATTATATTCCTTTTAGTGTTACAACACATATATATACATGTCGAAGCATACATAAACCCAAATCCATTAACCTTGGATTAGAACATAACCGTAGTTCCCTTGACTGGATCTACAAAATACCAGGGGCCAAAAACCATTATGCCCCAAAACCATGTGCAAAACCATGCACGAAACCATGGGCGGGTCCGCCCACCGGAAAATAAGGACCAAAAAATATTTCCCAAGGCGCTGCCCCAGACCCCGACAGGGGGGGATATCGCCCCCCCCCCCCCTCGCGTGACTAGTCTTGGAAATAATATAACACAAACCCAACAAAAGAGTGTCAATTCAAGTTCAAATTTTAAAGTAAATCAAAAATTACAATACAGAGATAAAGCTGCATGCATGAAAGACACCTCATTGTCCAGTTGCAGCCTTCATTGAACAACAAAGAGAAAAAGAAATAACAAAATCAAGATAGCAAACAAGTAATTTCAATAAAAAAGTGACAGCTAGCATTAGTTAGAAAGCTGCCACTATCTACTTGCATGAAGATATTTATTTTCCATGAATAATTCCTAAGGTTTTTTTAGGATATTTTGTAAGATTTTTTATATAAATACTTCTCATTTAGAAGTATTGAGTGTGGATGAATTACTAAACATTTCTATAGTTGTACTATTTTGAACCTAAGGGTGATTGTATCAATTTCAAGTCAGCAGACTGGATTAAAGCAATAAAGCATCATATTACAAGAATCATGTGTTGGGCCACTACAGTGAAGTATTTTCACTTGTTTCCTTGTCAATTTATTATCTTTTTCATCCATACTTGAATGTGTTCTAAGTCTGAATGATAAATTAGAAATTTTTATTTCAGAATATGTTAACAGCACTATGTCTTGAACTATTTATCATTTACATGTTTTCTACTGATATCTAGACTAAGGAACCCTTAATTGCTCCCTAGTTTCGATTGACCCCTACCTTTTCACTCATTATCCGGATTTGAGAACCCTTAATTTCTCTCTTACCCCGATTGAAACCATTTTCACCATCATCCTTGAAGATCTGAAGTAACATAGTTATCTTTCCCTGTAAACATTTCCCTTTAGAACTTGATCTTGATCTGACTGCTTGACACATTGACTCCATTAGCCCAATGGAATACATACCTACATATAGCCATCTAAGTAAGTGATTTCACCACAAAATCAAATCAAAATCCAAAACCAATTTACCTTACATAACTAGCCTAAAATCAATTAAAATCAACAAAGATAAATCATATAGAGAGAGCCCTCTCGGAGCATTAGGAAGGCTAGATCCTAAGGCATAAAATTAGGTTTGTGGTTACCTCTAATATTCTTTAAAATAAAATCAAAAATCTCAACTTTTGAGAATCACTGGATTGATAACGTACTGGTGACCATACTGGGGAAATTAATCAATCCTCAGTTTTTAAATAGATCTTAAAGGAAACATTTTTACTTATCTTTTCACCTTAAGATTGTTTTAAAAGAGTTGTGAGTATGTTTTCATAAAAAAATGTAATTTTGGCTTCCAGAAGAGTCTACTATACCAGGTCCAATCCAGATCCACAACCTACTATTATAGTAGATGATCCTGACCGAATTTTAATGAAAATAAAAAAGGTAGAAATTTTAGGTAATAAAAATTCATTGATCAAAGAAAATTCTCTTCCAAATAAATTATCAAGTTTACAAGACATTGAATTTGATCTAGCTTTTGAACAAACTTTTTTTAGAACTAAATTAAAAGGTGACATACATAATAGTGTAATACATCTTGATTTCATTTCATTTATTGAAAGTAAGAAGGAAACTGTTTCACTGGATTCAAATGAAAAAGTATTAGAAGTTTATGATAAACTTGATGCCATAACTGCAACTTTGATTAAGGAAATTGATGAAGCTTATTTACAACATTCAGTTGAATTGACTGCTTTATCAACCTATACCCCTAAACCTTCTACTAGTCATTTAGGTACCATTCTTTTAGAATTTGTAGGTTCATCCTTAATTACTACCACTTCATCCATTGTTTCCACCACACTTCATTCCACATATTCATTTTTTCCGAAGCAACCATTTCAACCTATAGTTTTATTTCCATCCCCAAATAGTTCAAGTTCATCCCCTAGCATTTCTATTGCATTTTCCAATACTTCATTCTCATTTCCAAGCTCTTCTTCTAGCATCCCATCTACATCTTCTAATATCTCAATCTCATCTGCAAGTGCTTTAACTACATTTTCAAGTACCTCAAGTTCTTCACCAAGTACTTCAAACTCACCTCCTTGCCAAGCTAGAATCCAAGCCATGGCTGCCAGATATGCCCCATTGGTCCTACAAGCCACTCTAAATGCCATGCCCCAAGATTATCAGTGAAAAATCCCTCAATTTGATGGAACCACTCACTACACTTCACAACAACATGTTAATAAAATGACAGACTACTTTGAATTGCATGAATTAGATGATGTTGATGTTCAAATGAGACTTTTTGCTCAAACTTTAGCTGGTGATGTTAAGAAGTGGTTTAAATGTTTACCTGCTAGTAGTATAGCTGATTTGGCTGTTTTCCATAGGATTTTTCTTAATAGATGGGAGAAAAAGAATAATCCATTACAAATGTTGTCTGAATTTTAAAATATAAAAAGAACACCAAATGAAATGGTTCAAGACTATTGTACAATATATAACAGTATTTACAATGCAATCCCTGCTAATCTTAAAACTCCTCCAAACTCCGCCCTTAACAAATTCCCTGATGGATTTGATACAGATATGGCTTACCAACTAAGAGAGAGAAATCCAGGAACCTTAAAGTAGATGCAAAGTAATGTTGTAAGTGTAGAGGCAAACTTGTTAGCCAAGAAAACTAGATTAAGAAATGAAAGGAGAGTGACAATAAAAGAGGAAACATCAACTTCAGATTTGAAAATAGATAACTTAGCAAAAACATTATAAATAATGATGGATAGGTTAGATAACATGGAAAGGAAGCCACAGTGGGATAACCAACAACAAGGACCTCAAATTAGAAATCCCAATTTTAAGAAAAACACAAACACTGGAAAATCTAGAGAATCAATACATGACCAAACAATAAGACCACCTTTCCAAGAGAGTTATGTTGAAAGTTCTCACCAAAATGAAAATGATGAAAACACTTAGATCAATCTAATGGGCATTAATGATGATAACACCATTTTTCTTACACAAGAAGAACAGGAGTTATATGAATTACAATAACTACAATTAGATTCTGGTGAGTCTTTTGATTACAAGCAAGGTTATGAGTTTGCAATTAATGAAGTTCATAAGCAATATAACCTTAGGAGCAAGAAAAATGTAGAACCCTCTACTAAGAAAACTTCCCAAACTCAAACAAAGAAAATATTAGAGGCTCCTACCACTAAATTTTTGCAAATTCTTCCTAGGGAAACCCAGCAAAACTCTAGTTCAATTCAGAAGAATTCAAATCCTAATCAGAAAATTTCAAGTCCAAAAATTTCACCCAGTCCTAAAATTGTTGATATAACAGATACTGTTGTTCAAACATCATCATATCCTCAAAAATCTTTTGCTGCCAAGACAACAACAAAAACATCTGTTGTTGATTCAAAATCAGCAAATTCCAAAACAACCACTGCCAAAACTTCCACTGCATCTCAAACTATCCCTGAAAATAAAATTAAAAGCAGTGAAATAGTGGAAATACAAACAGAAAATGAAAAACCAAATGTAGAAAAAGAAGACAAACATACCCAAACTACATTTACAAAGGAAGAAAGAATTCAGTTAGGAAAATCAAAAGCACCATTCAACATCCAAGCTGAAATTGCCAAACTTAAGATACCATCCTTTGACAAAGTTGGTAAAACATGACCTATACAAAACACATATCACTGAGACTTTAAACATGAATGATGGAGAAGACTCTGTAAATTTAAGTGATGATGAACCAGAACTAAACATTGGTCCTGAAGTTAATGGAAAAAACCAAGAGGGAGGAGTTCCTCCTTTCTACATTAGCTTAACTGTTCATGATCAGATTTTACATAATGCGATGCTAGATTTAGGGGCTTCACATAATTTAATGTCAAAATAAATAATGGAAACCTTGAATTTACACATCACTAGACCTTATAAAGATCTCTTCTCAATTGATTCCAGTAAAGTGAAATCTTTAGGCTTGATCAAAGATTCATGTGTTACTTTAGTTCAATACCCTGGAAAAAGCATAGTCATGGATATTGTAGTAGCTGACATCCCTCCTAAGTATGGAATGTTGTTATCTCGCTCATGGGGAGCTAAACTAAAGTGATCTCTACAACTAGACATGTCTTATGCAACAATATCAATTTTTGGCCAACCCAAGAAACTTTACAGAGAGAAATTAACGAAGTATATAGTTAGTAGTGTAGAAATACCTCGAAAATATCCTATTTATTCTACACCTACTGATATGGACTCCTTCATTTTATGTAATTCTGAAACCGGTATTGAGAACAACACTAAACTAAAACAAAAAAAGAAAGCACCAGACAATGAAAACATTTTTCATGAATCAATGTGGCACCTAGAATTTGATGGATCAGTTAACAAATTAGGAGTAGGAGCTGGAGTTTGGATACATAATATGGAAAACAATCATTTAGAAGGTCATGCCTTTATATTAAATTTCAAATGTACAAACAACATGGCTGAATATGAAGCTCTGATTTTAGGATTGCAGATTGTTAGAAATTTAGGAGCCAAAAGAGTGTTAATCATGGGTGACTCTGAGCTAATTGTGAAACAAATAACAGGAGAATATTCTGTATATAATCCAAGATTAAGCCAATATAGAGAAACATTTTTAGATCTAATTAGTGAACTACTTGAATGTGACTTTGCTGCAATTCCTAGAAAACAGAACATTGAGCACACAGTTTAGCAACTTTTTCTAGCACCTGAAATATGCCTTTTCAATCAAATCATAAATATACAATAGAAGTTAAACATAGGCCTACAATACCAAATAATCTGAAATATTGGCAAATATTTTCACAAGATGAAAAGATTTATCATTTCATGAATACTGAAGGAGAATTTCATAATTCTAATATAGACCCAGATTGTACAGTAGATCAAACCATAGAGAGTGAGATTGATATAAATGTTGTAGATGTAAATACTTTAGATTTCACTAAACCCACTAAACTTACTCAAGTATAAATAGATAATTTAGAAAAGCTAGAAATTGAAGAATTAGAAGATGATGATTCTGACATTTTAAACCTTAAAAATAACTTTTTACCTAAGGGATTAGCCCCTTTAGAAGATCTTTTTGATTCAAATGATGTTTCAATAAAACCAAAGATGGAACCATTAAGATCTAAAATATAAGAGTGCAATATAGGAATAGAACTAAAACCTAAGATGATAAAACTTTCAGAAGCCTTACCTCAAGAAGAAAAAGTGAAATACATAGCTTTGTTTAAAGAATTTCAGGTTGTATTTGCATGGAGTTATGAGGAATTAAAATCTTATGACACTAGAATAATACAACACAAAATACCTATAAAATAAGATCAAAAACCTTTCAAACAGAAGCTTAGAGGAATCAATCTAGTTTTAATGCCTTTAATTGAAAAAGAGTTTAAGATAATGTATGAAGCCCAGATAATTGCACCTATCAGATATTCTGATTGGGTTTCAAACCTAGTTCCCACTAGGAAGAAGACAAGGGAGATCAAACTGTGTGTTGATTTCCGGAATTTAAATAAATTGTCCTTAAAAGATAACTACCCCCTCCCCAAGATGGATCACATTTTACAGACGGTGGTTGGTTCTTCCAGGATTTCATTGCTTGATGGATTCTCTGGATATAACCAGATTTTAGTTCAACCAGAAGACCAACCTAAGACTGCTTTTACTACTCCTTGGGGTACTTTCATGTATGTGAAAATTCCTTTTGGATTAATGAATTTAGGAGCCACTTTTCAAAGAGCTATGGATATAGCTTTTGCTAAAGAAATTCATGATTTTATTATGATCTATCTAGATGATATTACTGTATTTTCAAAATTTGATAATGAACATATAGATCATCTCAGACAAGTGTTTATCAAATGCGGGAAATTTGGCATTTCTTTAAATCCTAAAAAGACTCTGTTTGGACTTGAAGAAGGTAAATTGTTAGGACATATCATATATAAAGAGGGAATTAGGATAGACCCAGCTAGAATAGAGGCCATTCTGAACATTAGTCATCCTAGGAACATTAAATAATTGCATGCTTTCTTAGATAAAATCAATTTTCTCAAAAGATTCATTTCAAACGTAGCAGAAATAATTAGAGAACTCAATAACATGTTGAAAAAAGACTCAACACTTAAATGGACTGTGGAGGCCAAAAAATAATTTGAATCAATCAAACAAGCCATGAAAAAAACACCAATTCTAATAAGTCCTGATTTCAAAAAATATTTCATTATTTTTTCCTTTGCTTCAGAATATACTATTGTTGCAGTCTTACTGCAGAAAAATGATCAGGGCTATGAGCAGCCCATCGCTTTTTTCAGAAAATCACTTAGAGATGTCACTTTAAAGTATAAAATAATGGAAAAGAAGGCACTAGCTTTAGTGAAGGCTATCAAAGACTTTAGAGTGTACATCATGTATTCACATATCATTGTTGATGTTCCAAATTTAGTTGTGAAGGACATTCTAACTTAGAATGGGCCTGATGGTAAAAGAGGCAAATGGATTGCCACCATTTTGGAATATGACATAGAAATTAAGCCCACCAAACTCATTAAAGGTCAAGGTTCGCCAAAATCATGGCTAAATCAAATTTTCATGCTTTAGATATAAATTTTATTGCCCAATTAGATGATCAGGAAGAGATGGCGACTCCAAAGATCAGCGAAGCCTTTTCAAACTCAAAATGGTATGCAGATATCAAATTTGTAATACTAAATTTACAAAATCTCCTCTTGGATTATCAAGAACTAAAGCTAGGTTTTTAAAGTTAAAGGCAATGAAATTTTGTATCATAGACAATGCACTATTTTGGAAAGATCATGGTGGTATTTTATTAAATTTTTTGCTTAAAGAAGACGCTTATAAATTTTTGGAAGAGTTTCATGCAAGTGACTATGGAGGACACCTTTACTAGAATTCAACTGCAGATAAAATCTTGAGAGTTGTTTTTTACTAGCCTACACTATTTGCAGATGTGAAAAAGTATGTGACCTCCTGTCACAAATGTCAAATCTTTGAAGGAAAGAAAAAGCTACTACCTTTACCCCTTAAACCCATCTCCACAAAAATGCCTTTTCAGCAATGGGGTCTTGACTTCATTGGTGAAATTCACCCTCCATCGTCAGCCCAACACAAGTGGATTTTGACAGCCATAAACCATTTCACCAAGTGGATAGAAGCCATACCTTCCAAGCAAGCCATTGATACTGTCATAATCTCATTTTTAGAAAACAACATATTGTTAAGATTTGGATGCCCCCAAAATCTCATTACTGATAATTTAGCTGCATTCAAGTCCAAAAATATGATTGAATTTTGTAATAAATACCACATTACCCTTAGCCATTCCACTTCTTATTACCCTCAAGGTAATGTTCTTTCTGAATCCTCCAATAAAATCCTTATGAATATCATCAAGAAACTACTAGAAGACAATAAGAAAACTTGTAACAAAAGGTTAGTGAATGCCTTATGAGCATATAGACTTACCACAAAGAAGTCCATTGGTACATCCCCTTATTAGCTGGTTTATGGGATGGATGATGTTTTTCCATCTTCTTTAGGAGTACCAGTGATGAAAATAATACAAGAACTGCAGGTAGAAACTAATGATATCCATATAAGGATAAATCAAACCATACACTTGCAGCAAACCAGGGAAGATTCCTATCTCAAGTCTCAAGTTGTTCAAGAAAAGATTAAAAATATATTTGACAAGAAGACTAAGGAAGATGATTTTTATATAGGTGAAAATTTTCTTAATTGGGATTCCAGGAGAGAAGAGAAAGGTAAACATAGGAAATTTGATTTCTTATAGAAAGGACCTTATGTCATTTATGGTTATAGAGGTAACAATGCATTCTTTTTTAAGGAGTTGGATGGATCAGATCTGCTTGGTGGACCTATCAATGGTATAATGTTGAAGCATTACTATTCCCCATAATAATAGTAGTTCACTTTTCTTACTTTACTCATTGTACATAACATTGCAGATTTTGGATTGGATTGGATGTTTTTCTAGAAAAGTTGAATCCCAGAGAGAAGGCCCTAAGCTTTGAAAGACAAAATATCATAATTATGAATAATGCAAAGCTCAGAAAATAGTTTCAAGGTCAGCACAGTCAAATTTCAAAGGCTACTAGTCTCAAATTTCTTGACATTTCACCAGGAAATGCCATCCCCATGTGGAGCCACTGTTAAGGTCCTATAATAATAGGATTCATAATTTTGAATTGACTTTAATTATTCTTGTAACATGTACATACTTTTCTTTCTGAAAATTTCTTTCCCATATTAGAAAAACAAAAAATGTAACGAGGGTAAAAGTACTAAAAGAAAAATCAAAGGACTTGAAAGAAAAAAGATAAAAAAGAATAGAAAAATGGACCCCAAACAAAAAGAGATAAAAATAAAACATGAAAGTGATGCAAATCCAAATTCCACCACTATTTACTTTTACTGCAAAATAAATATTGTATAAATCTTGTTAAAATGCCACAATCCATGAAGGTTAAACAGCTTAATATTAACCTTTCATGCTTTAAATATCATGTTGTTAGATAGAGAATAAAGATCTAGCCAAACAGTTTAATCTTGGCAGATCAGTAGTTAGGTAGAGAATAATAAGGAGCTCAAAATTTTAATCTAAACCCTTGGAAGAAATAAGGATAGAATTATTTAGTTTGTTGTTTAAAAGAAAAATGAATAAGGGTTTGCAAGCTCAAATGCACCCATGTAAATGAATAAAAAATGTTAAGGTAGCAGATGGGTAGGTACAAGCAGTTTTTTACAATCATGGATAAGCAGAAAATTGGTCATTTCATTTACTAACTTCCTTCCAAAATCATTTTCCTTGTAGAAATACCCCAGCCCCTTCATATTTCCCTTTTTTCCCATTATCACTTATTTTTCCTTGCAAATGCCATTGTTCCTAAGTTAAAACACATTTTTTCCTTTGGAAAAGTAAAAAAAATCCTTTATTTAACTTCCATTTTCATTCAAAAATACACCAAAAACTCATAAAAACCCTTTATCATAAGTATAAATGCTTAAATGATATTTCGGGTCCTACAGTGAAGAAATTCACTCCCGACATAAGTTTTGCACTATACTTAGTATATTTTACATCTCACAATTACATTTAATTTTATTAACATTAAGCTAATGTATTAAATCCATGTATTAAACTTTACCCCATATTAATACAATTCCTTTATATATACCTCCCAACCCATATTTTTATTTTAACCTATGTTTTATTTCCAAGATGTTATTTATCCCGGCCCCACTATGTATTATCCCCGCTGGTTATAATATTCCTTTCTACCTAACCCATTGGTTATATTATAAAACCCCGACCAATACATATAAACCAATCACATAGTTTATGCCTCGGGCCCCACGCCATATGATCCCGCAACTCCATCGCATCATCCTAGCCTTCTGATCTTCATCCGCCTGATCCAACCACCATGAAACCCTATCACACATTCCTTTGCTTGATTGATAACACATCCCAAACCTTCCGAAAAGCACGGTTTATGAGGCTCTCCTCCCTGCTATGTGACCGATTATTATTTTATAGCACCAATCAGGTCATTTCCGCTTACCACCTTTACTCATTGCGAAAACTGTTCTGTGTTTTTCTTTTGCCAGTTGCACAAATTGCCTTGTCAATTCAAATTTGACCCCATTAATACATTTATTGTTGATAAAAATGCATATAACCGCCCATTTGCATCCTTTTCATCCCTTATGTTACCATTTTCATGCAAACATAGCTATTTAGTCTGAAAAGATTGTTGTCGACTGAATTTTTAAGCCAAATTGAAATAGAATCCAACCATTCGATGCTACAATCATTGCAGAAGTCATCCAAGTGCTATTAAAGACCAGCAGAGCTTCAAAAAGCTTTCTACAACCACAGAAACCTTCTACGTAGAAAAAAATCTTCATTTTTATAGGTATTCTTCAAAAGAAAAGACGATATTCCTTTATCTAAATAAGTAATACAACTAATTGAATCATTTAGGAGACTTAAGAAAACCTAAAGAAAATCTGATTCCTTCCTAAAACTCTTTTCGGTAAACCCTGGACCTACTTGCACAGATTTTGAAGCCTTGGATTGTTTAGAAATCACAGATTGAATAACTGAAGAATTTTAAAGCCTCTGTATACCTGAAAAATACGTTTGTGCCTTTAAATCCATTTTCTACATACTCTAGGTGTCTTTTTACCAAATTCCAAGGTCTTGAGGCTACTTTTTGTCACAAAAATTGCACTATAGGCCCTAGATATCTTTTGCAGAAACTCTAAGGTCTTAAGATTGCCTTTTATTATAGAGATTACAGTTTAAGTTAATTGAGAAATTTTATACCTTTGCAGGCAATAGATAAAACCCCTGTTATATCCAAATCAGTCTGCAGCCTGTTATAAATTTCAAAGGTGCTCCTACAGGCCTAAATCAATGTTTCTAAAGTTAAAAGAGTAATAAAATTGATAAATCAAGCAAAGCAATGGCTTCCAAAAATATTGTACTTATCGATTCTCTACAACCCCCTGTTGTAGATATAGAGCACATTCCATTAGCTGACACAGACTTCAAAATTACTGATAAAGTCACAGAATTTAACCTTCTTGAGCTCCACTGTTGGAGCCAAGAAAAATCTATATATCAGGCTGATGAATTTTTCATCTAGGAGTCTAATTTACCAAACTATGTTGTCCCACAGACATACCAATCCCCAGAAGTGATTAGACTCTATCAATCCTGCTACTTCCCTTATCAGAGAGCCATCATAAACCCTAAAAAAAGAAATCTTATTTACCATTACTACTGAGTCAATTAATCATATGTTGCATATATAGTTCAAGCCTGATGAAATCCATTTATCCATTGAGGCCCTCACTTAGCTATACCTGAATCTGGAATTCCCCAAGAGGTTCCATATATTTCAAACTTTCATGCCATCTTTTGTAGAATTTCCCAAGATAAATCCTCCATACCCTTCTGCAAAATTATCTGAAAGGACAAGACATATCATCTCCATGTTGTATTTCATTCTTGGCTATTTTATAGATGAACATGCGGATGTTACAGTATTAGGTTTTTTGTCTAGTTTTACACCTGGTCAGCCTCTTGCTACCATTTTTAATTTTGCCCAATACCTTGCTGACATTATTCATGAGCATTTGGTAAAAATTCCTTCTGAAGGTGTTTTCAAGTATTCCTCATTAATATTCCACATGTTCTTATACTTTCAATCTAAGAAATTTAATATAAACCTTCAAATTCTTGATGTGGAAGGAAATCCTCAATCAGGCATATTTTGGACTTCCTTGATAAGGAAAGACTCGAGTGAGTTCACTTATATAGATTTTATTGATTCTTTCATTCATCCTATGGTAAATTTGCTGAATAGCAGCATGCAACCCAGAAATAGTGAAGAAATTAAGAAATTCCTACAGTTGTTTGAGCATAATAGGACAGGAGATTGGTACTTGTACCAAAATCACATTGAAATAAGAGTATATGGATCAAGTTTGGATCCATATAAACTGCCTAAATACCTCCCTATGAAGTTATTTTCCCTTGAATACATAAGGTAGATTCTTAATTCAGATGCAATTAATTTCTTGGCAGCAAAGAAGAAGAGACAGTTCAAATTGAAAAATCAGGTTGGACCTTTTATCTGTAACAATAGAGATGCACGTCCTGAGGCTGAAAAATGTTTACAGGAGTTTCAATTCAGTAAAATTTTCCTGTGGTATTATGATCCCCTTGGAGTGATAAGTAAAATGAGATTTAAGTGCAAAATCACTCCATATGTACATGAAAAGAAACTAGAGATATAGAAATTATCTAAGCAATTGAATGGTTGGAGAATACCTTGGTAGAGGTAGAGAAGAAAAGTGATACTAGTCAAACTTTTCAAACTCCAACCCAAGAAGACAGGAATGCAAAAAGAAACAGAGAAGAAGGATCCTATACTGCAAAGACTACAATAGAGACCAAGTTTAAATTGAGATACAGTTTAAAGCCAAATTTAAATCCTGCTAGTAAAGAAGTGGAAAAAATAGAGGTGATTGATATAGAAATAGCAGAAAAAGACAACGCACCTCCTACAATAATTGAAGAAAAACAGCATCCTACTACTTCAAAGACTTAGTTAATTCAGAAACAAGACAGTATGGAAGTTTCCTTATCTAAAAAACCAACAGAAAAGGATATGGATATCAAATAAATATACAAAGAAAACAAAGCCAAAAATGAAGAAATTAAAACTGAAATATATTCCCAATATCTGAAACAAACTCCTGGCATCCAGAATAGGCTACTTTCAGCATTTGACTATAAGAATAAAAAGATGCAGATGAAATTCCTTCAACCTAAAATTCAAACTCCTAAGTCATCTTCTAATTACAAAAAGACATATTTTGAAGTCTTGGCCCAGGATATTCATCCTCTGGACCAAATTGAGTTTCATAAGCAATGTAATATTTCAAAATTTGCATGCAGCAAATTGGAATATTAATTTTTGCTTATTTCATCTAGGAGATGAATAAAATGGGTAAAAGGCCCATGAGTAGGAATAATATCCTTCATAGTGTGAAAAGGATCATTGGAGCATCTTATTTTGCACCTTCCAGTGTGAAAAGGGGCAATTTGCATGAGGACAAGGTCAAGTTTGACCAAGTCAACAGCGCTACCTAAGAGGTGTAGCTTGCTTGGCAAGACAGCGCAGTTTTGGAGGGAGAAATATTCTTGGTGGAAGAAACACTAATGTGTGGGATCCAAGGAAAAGAGGCATCCACTTGCATTAAAGGAGGAAGAGGCAGCCATAGTGAGACATATTGGAGCATTTGATCATTTGTCTGCTTAGACATATTTGCAGTCTTGGTTGTTCAGCTGAGTTGCAGTGATGCTTAGCACGAGGGATTCCTGTTTAGGATTTCCTCTCCTTCTTGAGAGTCATCTTGAAGGATTTCACTTCATTTTCTCCACATCTTGGCTCAAGGCCAAAGCCACCTCCATCAGTCACTGCATTATTTCTGCTGAAGTATAACGTAGTGTTGCTAGGTGTTGTAGTGGAGGGTTCCACAACACTTTTCCTTGGCTTATCTTTTAGAGGATGGAGTTCCTATTTCTCCAGGAGATCAGTAAAGGAGTTTTCAGAGCTGATTTACACACCTTGCCATCAAGGCCAAGCATCTCCCATCATAGACAGCGCAGTCCATTCTCCATACTACGTTATTTCAGTGCATACTTGCAGTGAGGAGTTGCACCATCATCTTGGAGGAAGAGATCTTCAGGGATAGGATCAGCCTATCACTTGAGAGATCTGTCAGAGGAGGTTTATTTTAGCTTGCACATCATCTTCAGCCATCTCCAGTTATTTTCATAGTTGCAGCTGCTACCCAGCAACTCTAGCATTTTTGCAAATTTTCCATTTGTACATGTATTGCAGTCAATCGTTCTAAGGATTGTGTATTATTGTTGTATTATCATTTTTAGAGGTTGAGAGCTTTCTCCCCCACCTTTATTGAGCTGATATTGCTATATCATTGTATTTTCATATTATATGTTGCGGTGTCTCCTATATACAGCGATGTCATAGGTAGGGCATATTTATGTAGCAGTGTTTTGTCACATTTGGTGTACATGTCTTATTGAGGCTTTCATTTCCTAGCTTGAGTGAGTGATTCCTCAAATAATTTTACTCTCTTGCTGCTATAGTATACATTGATCAGCTATTTTCATCTTCATCTATCATGGCTCATTAAAATAACGTTGTGTATTCAATCATTGCTCAAGCATTGTTGCAGTCCCTTCACCGGGCACTTTTTGAGGACATCTAAGCGTGGGAGATATGTTTAACCACCTTAGAAGGATTTCTTTGGAGCCTCCTCTTGGATTTAGCACTTATACACATTTTTCTAAGGAATCCAAGTCTTTGTTTCAATTCCTGTAGCAGCCATTACTGGAAAATTCGTTTTCCAGTCATGCCTTGCTGACAGTTCCCATTTTGGGATATTACAGTGGTATCAAAGCTACTTTCTTGGCTCAGCCTGTGAGTCTAAGCCCAAGAAGATCAGAAGATTGAAGAGGATGGGTTTTATCTCATCATATTTCAGATCCATGAAGAACCTCCCCAAGGAGGATAAGCAGAAAGAAGAGGAAGACCCTTCACTTCCTATTCTCATCAAGGAGACAAAGAAATAAGCAGGAAAAAGACTCCATCTTTTGGAGAAGAAAAATGGGATATGTTAGAAAATTATATATTATGGAGCAATGCAACACATAAAATATGCATAAAATACAAGCACACAAAACACATAAAACCAGAGAGACACAGATATACGTGGTTCACCCAGTTTGGGCTAAGTCCACCCCGAACAGTCAGTGCTTCCTTTCTATTATCCAGCAAAAATGAAGAGACAAAACCTATAACAGATCTGCTGTAATATCCTTTGTTCTCTCTCACAGTCTCCCTCTCTGTTTCTCGCTTCGAGAATACACATACAATACACAGTTGCAATACAATGCCCTCATAAAAGCGAGGGGTTGCCTTCTAGGGCAAAAAACCCTAATCTAAACATAACTTCTACCGTCAGATCATTTGCCTAATGAACAGCCCAGATTGACTAGAAATTACTATACTTTTACAAGGCAATTTTACATCTATTTTTAGCTTCTGGTGCCGCTCGAAAACCTCTCGCTGTGGGGTTCGGTAAGCGTTTACCGCCCCCCCTGGATCCCCCACGGCAACGATTAATTTCGGGCGGCGTTGCCGCCCCTTTTAAGGTACCGGGGTCCAATGTTGTGATACAAAGTAAACAAGATAATCAGGCTCCACACCCAACAATCTCCCACTTGGAGACTGATTGTAGCAACTCCACCGCTGCTTCATTTGTTGGAAAATGACTCCTCTTTGGACCTGGCTATTCCTCATCTTCATCGTCATCCTTGAAGACCAATTGAAACTGAGCACATTCTCAGTTTCTCCCTGGTTACAACTTTTGTTAGCATATCTGTAGGATTCAGGCTAGTGTGTATATTCTCCAGCTTCAACTCTCCATCTTCCAATACTGACCGTATGAAATGGTACTTGAGATGTATGTGTTTAGTCCTGGAATGAAATGTTGATTTATTTGCAAGATTAATGGCACTTTGGCTATCACTATATAACGTGCCCATATCATGCTTCTTACCCAATTCACCCATAAACCTTTGTAACCAAATCATTTCTTTACTAGCCTCTGTAGCAGCAACATACTCTACTTCTGTTGTTGAAAGTGCAACAACACTTTGGATTTTTGAAACCCCACTGACAGTAGTTCCACCTATAGTAAATACATATCCTGTAGTGCTCCTCCTGTTATCTCTGTCACCTGGCATATCTACATCAACATATCCCTGTAGAGCAATGTTTGAACCACCAAAGCATAATGGTTGATTTGTGGTACCTCTCAAATATCTGAGAATCCATTTTACTACCATCCAATGTTCTTTTCCTGGATTATTCATGTACCTGCTTACAACTCCCACTGCATGTGCAATATCAGGCCTTGTGCAGACCATTGCATACATTAAGCTTCCAACTGCTAATGCATATGGAACTTTAGACATATATTCCATTTCTTCGTGGGTCTTGGGGCACATCTCCTTACTAAGTTTTAAATGGCTAGCAAAAGGTGTACTAACTGGTTTTGCATTCTGCATATTAAATCTTTTCAACACCTTTTCTATGTACTCATTCTGAGACAGTGTTAATTTGCGATTTTTCCTGTCTCTAGTTATCCTCATACCAAGGATTTGTTTTGCAGCTCCCAAATCCTTCATTGCAAATGAATTTGCCAATTTTCTTTTGAGCACATTTATTTCGTGCATGTTAGACCCTGCAACAAGCATGTCATCTACATACAATAACAATATAATATAGCTGCCATCATTTTGCCTTTTTAGATAAACACAATGATCAGAGTGACATCTAGTATAACCTTGTTCAGACATAAACTTGTCAAATTTTAGATACCACTACCTTGGAGCCTTTTTTAAGCCATACAAGCTCTTCTTTAACCTGCACACCAATTTTTCTTTCCCTTTTACCTCATATCCTTCTGGTTGTTGCATGTATATCTCTTCCTCCAAATCTCCATGGAGAAATGTTGTCTTTACATCTAACTGTTCAAGATGTAAATCTTCCGATGCTACAAGACTTAAGATAGTTCTGATTGAAGTCATCTTAACAACAGGAGAAAATATTTCATCAAAATCAATACCTTTCTTCTGTGCAAACCCCTTCACCACAAGTCTATCTTTGTACCTCTGTTTTCCTCCATCTTCTTCCTTTAGCCTGTAAACCCATTTATTCTGCAATGTAGTTTTACCTGCAGGCAACCTGACTAAGTCCCAAGTCGGGTTATGCATTAAGGAGTCCATCTCTTCTTCCATGGCTAGCTCCCACTTCTTCCTGCTTTCAACCTGCATTGCTTCTTCATAACATTCAGGTTCACCAGAATCAGTCAACAATAAATAATATAATGAAGGAGAGTATCGTTCAGGGGGTCTACTTATCGTGGTAGATCTTCTAACACCACTTTCAGGTGTTTGAGGTGCCTGTTGCTGTTGTGGTGGTTGCTGCTGCTGTGGTTGCTGATTATTATTATTTTCAGGCACCTTTATTTTTTCAGATATCTCATCAAGAACCGTGTATTCCTTTCTTTCTTTTTCCTGTTTCTTTTCCTGCAACTGATTCTTATACAAGACCTTTTCATTGAATATTACATCTCTGCTCCTAATGATTTTGTGATTTTCATAATCATATAAGAGATAACCAAAATCATTAGCACCATATCCAATAAAGGTACATTTCTTTGATTTTTCCTCAAGATTTGTTCTGTTTTCTTTATTAATATGGACAAAGGCCTCACAACCAAAAGGCTTTAAAAAAGAGTAGTTTACCTTTTTACCTATCCATGCTTCCTCTGGAATACCACCATCCAAGGAACTTGGAAGGCCCTCTGTTTATTAGATAAACAACAGTATCTAGAGCATCTGCCAAAAATTTTAAAGGCAATCCTACATGCAATATCATGCACCTTGCACACTCCATGATTGTTCTGTTCATCCTTTCTGACACACCATTTTCTTGTGGTGTTCTTGGAACTGTCTTCTCTCTACGAATTCCATGCTCTGAACAGTACCTATCAAACTCTTTGCCGCAATATTCACCTCCATTGTCTGATCTGAGACACTTCAACTTCTTTCCTGTCTCAATCTCAACCAAAGCTTTCCATTTCTTGAAAGTATCAAATACATCAGATTTATTCTGAATACAATAAATCCAAGTTTTTCTAGTTGCATCATCAATAAATGTAACATAATAGCGAGAGCCACCGAGAGATGATACCTGAGCAGGTCCCCATACATATGTATGCACAAGCTCCAATTTTTTGCTCTTCTTTCTTTCCCAACTCTGAGAAATCTGACTCTCTTTTGTTTTCCATAAATGCAATTTTCACAGAAATCCAAATCAACATTCTTCAAACCTGGCAACAAATTTCTTGAGTGAAGAATCTTCATTCCCTTCTCACTCATATGTCCGAGCCTATGATGCCATAATGCTGCATCTGCTCCTTTGGAATTTAAAGCATTAACAGAGTTAGAAATACCATTGCATAAATACAATGTACCAACCTTTTCACCTTTTGCTATTACCAGCGCTCCTTTGGTGACCTTCCAAGTTTTATCTGTGAAAGTTGTCACACAACCTTCACTGCCTAACTGCCCTGCTAAAATCAGATTTTTCTTCAAATATGGAACATGCCTTACCTCCTTTAGTAGCCATTGGTTTCCATTCTGTTGTTTTACAAGAAATTTACCCATTCCAGCAATTTTACAGGTTTTATCATCACCCAAACAAACTTGTCCAAAATCTCCTTGAACATAGTCATGAAAATACTTTTTATCAGGTGTGGCATGGAATGAAGCCCCTGAATCTACAACCCAAGAATCAATAACATTTTCGAAAGAAAGAATCAAAGCATCTTGTAACACATCACCTGTCACATTTGCTTCATGATTTTTTTCTTGCTGTGTGTCTCCTTCTTTTCCCTTCCGAGATCTACAGTCTTTCTTTAGGTGTCCTTTCTTTCCGCAATTCCAGCACACTATCCCCGATCTGGACTTGGATCTGCCTTTCCTTGATTTACTACGATATCCCGAGCTCTTTCCTCTTTCCATTCTTCTTCCCCTAGACTCTGCACTCAAAGCATTACCTGATGTCTCACCGGAGCTTTTCCGTCGCATTTCCTCGCTAAGGATAGCACCAATAACATCATCAAACTTTAAAGTACTAGATCCAGAGACAGAGTTACTAATGGCCATTACTAAACCATTCCAACTCTCTGGCAATGAGCACAAGAATAACAGAGCTCTAACTTCATCATCAAAGTTTACCCCTACAGAACTTAGCTGACTGGTAACTGTATTAAATTCATTTAAATGGTCTGCAACAGATCCACGTTCCGACATCTTCATATTAAATAGTCGTTTCATAAGAAATACCTTGTTTGAGGCCGAGGGTTTTTCATATAGTTTCGCCAACGTCTGCATCAAACCCTTTGTTGTTGTTTCCTTTGAAATATTGAAGGCGACTGATGCCGCAAGGCACAACCGTATTGTTTCGAGTGCCTTTCTATCAAGAATGTTCCATTCTGCGTCTGTCACGGCCGTCAGCTTCTTTGTTTTTCCGCTCAATGGTAGGTAAAGATATTTCTGATACATATAATCTTCCATTTGCATCTTCCACAGCAAAAAGTTTTGGCCGTTAAATTTCTCTACCCTAAACTTACCATTGTCTGCCATTGCTCCCACTTGAACCAGGAACCCTTCTTTCCTGCGAGTTTATCAGCCAAATATATCTTCGGCTCTGATACCAGTTGTTAGAAAATTATATATTATGGAGCAATGCAACACATAAAATATGTGGAAAATACAAGCACACAAAACACATAAAACCAGAGAGACACAGATATACGTGGTTCACCCAGTTTGGGCTACGTCCACCCCGAACAGCCAGTCCTTCCTTTCTATTATCCAAAAAAAATGAAGAGACAAACCCATGCTAGATCCGTCGTAATATCCTGCCTTCATAAATTTCCCTCTCGTTTTCAAGCCCAGAATACACATACAATAATAATGCTCAAATAATGTCTCTCTATAAAAGCGAGGGGTTGCCTTCTAGGGCAGAAAACCCTAATCTAAACATAACTTCTACCGTCAGATCATTTGCCTAATGAACGGCCCAGATTGACTAGAAATTACTATACTTTTACAATGAAATTTTACATATTTTTTTAGCTTCGGGGGCGCTGCCCCCGAAAACCCCCACCAGGGGGGGGCTCCGAAAAGCGCTGGCGCCCCCCTGGATCCCCCATGGCAGCGATTAATTTCGGGCGGCGTTGCCGCCCCTTTTAAGGTATAGGGGTCCAATGCTGTGATACAAAGTAAACAAGATAATCAGGCTCCACACCCAACAGGATAAGCTTACCAAGCTTCTTCCTAAATCTGTACATATGATCCATGAAGAGTTCAAGGAGATCGGGAGGAAGATGCATGGAGAATATCTTGGAGGGTTTGATTCTAAATCAAACTCTAGATTTGAGGAGTGTGAGCAGGAAACTACACATCCTAATACTCAGCATAGTCACATGCCCAGGATTGCCGAAAGAAAGATGGAAAGATAAGAATAGGTTGCTAGGAGGGAAACCCTTACTAATTTCTTGAAAGAGTATGAATCTCAAACTCAGAAATTCAGAGATCATCTCAGTTTTTCAGAGTTTTTCCAGATGAAGGTGAGAGGAAAAGAGCAGCAGGATAGATTTCATCTATCTACCTTTGAAGGTTCACCTGTATGTTCAACCAAAGCTTGGATGGAGGAGTTAGAGACCTTTTTGCAGCAGTACCACATTCTTGAAGATGAAGCCATCAAAGTTGCAACACTGCATTTGAGAGGTAAGGCGTATGCCTAGTGGATCTTTGAATCCTTTTCTTTAAGAAATGTAAACATTGCATCTTATTCAAGTTTCACTAAGGCATTAGTGAAAATATTTGATAGAAGGATTCATGAAACACATATGGTGGAGCAAAATAAGAAAACTCAAACAAAACCCTTGCATGAGAACTTGCACCATACTTTTCTGGAAGAAAGATTTTCTTCTCAGATCCTTGAGCAAGAAAGCATGGAGATATCTTTTTCAAAAAGGGATCCAATCATTGGGAGGTTGCCCACTCATGTTGCAGAGATTGAGGGCAATAGCACTATTAGATCTGGAGTTGATCTAGCACCTCATGCAGAGGAAGGAGGAGATCTTGCTCCAAAAATAGGGATGCTTGCATCTTTGCAAGGAAGTCCCCAGGATCTCATGTGTGAAGATCAAGGCACAACTCATGTTTTACCTGTGCCATTGTGGAGGAGGTGTGGAACCATGGAGACATAAGGAGAAGGTAGGGAGAAGACCCAGCATCATGAGATGAGGAGTATACATCCCTATTCATTTCTGGAGGTTGGATCTGCACCTAAGAGGGTGATTGGATTGTGTAGTGGAAGAATGGACAGAGTTGTTCATTCATATATGCAATCACCTCTTGATGATGATGTCGCATTGCATAGAGACATTTTTCCGGGGAGACCATTGGATCAGCAGAGGAGGATGGTTTCTTCATCAGTTGAGGCACCACTCAATGATTTTAGAGGATTAGGAACCTTGGGAGAGCTTGATACAGCATTGGGAGGCTGGGGTAGACTCAAGGAGAGAAAGAGAATTCTCTCAACATCATCAGTACCCACTTCCATTTCAGATTTTGTGTTGTGGCAGAAGCAGCGGGGGAAGGATAGCAGCCTTCCAACTTTCATCTTTGGCATGGGATTTTTCAAAGATGAGGATGACCATATGACAGATGCTCTTCATGAGAGATCATCAACGATGTCACTATGGAGGATAGATCCATATTGGAACTCCCAGTTGTTGGTGGAGTATTCCAAGGATCTTTTTACTTGTATGATTTTGGATGACCAAGTGCATGAGGAGGGTTACTCAATCAAAGATGAGGTCATCTACTATCATGGTAGGATCTTCTTTCCTAGAGCTTCCTAGCTCAAGGAGAATTTGCTACATGCAACTTATGAGGATTTCCTTTTCAGCCCCACTTGTTCTATGAGAGCATACCACACCATCATGGAGGGAAATTCCCTAGGAGGAATTAGGGAAGAGATATATCATGGAGGACATGCTCTTTTTACACCTTACATCATTCACTTCCTCTATACTTATGAGGAGATTGGAGTAGCAGGCAAGTGGTTGAGAAGCCACTTATTTTATCAGTCTCTATTGCAATTGAGGGTCAAGCTGCGCTAGTTTCACTTGAGGGACCATTGTCCTTCTCATTTGTTGCATATGGCAGCAAGTATGATTCTCATTTTTTCTCCCTATGGCTCTACTGTTTCTGTTCTTATGAGGAGCATGCTTGGGAGAGAGACACATTGCGTGGATGTGTCCTTTGAGGAAGAAATTCCTCACACTTTTTGCACTACATGTTCTAAGGGGAACATGAGATATGACATGGTTACCTTAACAACACATTTGCCACTTTATGAGGTGAGCTATATGATGGAGATGATGCCATATGATGATGACTTCCAACTCATCATATATGGGGATATTTGGGCCAACATGATTTGCAGCGTTGGAGGAAAGATCTTTGGAGATCTAGTTCTCATCTTGCCATTTGAGGGAAAACTTATTGCAGACCAGGATCATCCAACACTCTACACTTATTTTTGATATTGCAACAAGATGATGAGCTTAGTGGAAAGGAGTCGCCTTCACTAAGTGGGCCCACAGGCTATTTTTGGCGCAAAGTCTATTTTTAGACTATGTCTATTTTTAGACATATGGATCATGTTCTATGAGTTGCAGGATGCTATTTGTGGATGGTTGGTCAAGTTGGAAAAAATAGATGGACTTTTATTTTTAGACATATTGGGTGGAATCTATTTTTAGATTGCCAGTCTAAAAATAGATATGTCGAATATTATTAGCTCTTAATAATATTTGGACTCTAAACATTATCTTATTCTTTTGGAGCACTTCAGTTAAGTGCACAGATGTGGCACAGGAGCTGACAGAAGGAATTACGCTATTCCTAAGGGTTAAGTGGAGCTATTGCATGGATACTTCAGTTAGAACTCATGTGACAGAGTTTGGTGGAGTTGATTGAGGAAGTTAGTGGAGTTGTATTTAGTTTAACTCAGTTAAACATAGTTGAGCTAGTTGTATCTAGTCTAACTGATTGATACACTAGTGAGAGTGGTGTGAATTAATTATTAATTAATTCACTAATTATTAACTCATAAATCAACTAAAGAATAGATCAATTAACTTCAAGTGCATGGACAGTTTCAGTGGAGACCAGTGAAGAGGTAGGTGAAAGAGCAGTGTGACTATCAGTTGTGACTATATTGGTGCATGAGTTTGCACCACACATTGATGGAGATGCCAATGAGGATTGCGCAGTGCATACCAGGTGGATTCGAACTCAGTCAGGGCCATTATTCATCTTGGATTGCGCAGTAGAGGCAGGCTAACAGGTGGAGCAGATTGGAGCATGTGTTTTGCTAGATCTGAGCTTGTGTAGTGTGTAACAATTGGAGATTGTACTGAGAGCTTGTGAGGAGTTTGTACAATTATTGTTACATGATCTCTATCATTATAATATACAGATAGTTGGGGGTTTTCAGCTTTAAGCTTTCCCATAAATACTGTGTTTATATGTGTGATTGTTTATGGTTTTAATGTGTGCATGCGATTGTTTATATTTCTGCAATTAATGATCAATAGTAGAAGAGGTTATGTATTATGAATGAAGCTAAAATAGTGTGTGGTAAGGATAATCTCAGTGAATGATTTAACAGTTATTCAAATTTCTACATGGTATCAGAGCGATATTGATCATTGGATAAATTGTAAAACATTGAAGCGGTTGAGTTTTGAGCTAGTGGAATTCGAATTTGCAGCAGTGTTTTCTTGGTGTCAAAGTTGAGATGTCTTTCAATGGATTGCGATTGGAGTATGCCTTTGAGGGCAGCTCGAATTATATTGCATGGAAGGATAGGATGGAGGCGGTGCTAGATGAAAATGGGTTGAAGGAGTTCATAGATGTTGAAGTCCCAAAGCCTACTTCTACTGATGTTGCCGTACTTGACGCATGGCAAAAGAAGACAGCAAAGTGTCAAAGGATTCTATTGGAGGGCGTGAAGGATCACATAGTGTCTAGCCTTCATGGTAAGGCTTCTCCATTCTTGATGTGGAAAGCCTTGACAGATTTATTCCAAAGCAAGAGCGACCAGAGCAAGTTGGCGCTCAAGGATAAACTCAAAAACATAAAGATGGAGAAAGGTGACAGTATGCCCAAGTACCTCACGAAGTTCACCCAATGCAGGGATGAGCTGGGAAGTGTGGGGGTGACTATTGATGACAAGGACTCGGTGAGCTTGGCTCTCCTTGGGCTTCCGAAGAGTTTGCATTCCTATCAGGACTCTGTCAATGGTCGAGAGAAATTTCCAGGATGGGAGCAAATTTGGTCGGATCTTGTGCAAGAGGAGATAAGGCGAAGTACCAAGGACAGATCTTCGTCAAAGAACTCTGATGAAGAGAATTGCGCTTTGGCTGCCAAAGAAAAGAAGGGGAAGAAAGCTTCTCATTACGGTGCGAAAGGCAGAAGCGGGACATGTCCCGAGGTGAAGTTGCTTTCCTTTGTCACGACACGGACATTGTACCACAGGTGTGTGAAGAAGAAAATAGCGGTGCTGAATGCGCGGTGGAGAGGCCTGCCTCGCAGTTTGAGCTGGATTTTTCGCTGATCGCATGCTTGGTTTCAGGTGTGATGGGTTCAGTGTGGTTTCTTGACAGTGGTGCGTCTTTTCACATGACAGGAGATCGAGATTTGTTTACTGATCTGGATGAGAAAGATCTTGGAGTGCACATCGAGATGGGCGATGATGGTAGATACAGTGCGACCGGTATAGGTACCATTTCCTTTGAGAGGGAGTCTGGTAAACCCTTCATATTGAAGGAAGTGATGCATGTTCCAGGATTGAAGAAGAATCTTATCTCTGTGGTGATGTTAGAAGACAAGGGATATGATGTTGTCTTTAGCGAGGGAAAGGCTTTCCTGCACAGTAAGGCAATTGGTGAGACTCGGAGGATAGGGGTTCGAGTTAAGAACCTTTATCAATTGTAGGTAGATGGCTGCACAGAAATGGTAGGCAAGGCAGAAGGAGTGGTGAGCTGGGATGATGGCGAGCTGTGGCCCCGGAGATTGGGCCACCTTCACCATGGAGCTTTGAAGATACTACAATAGATTTCTACTGGGCTTCCTAAGGGTACTCTTGTACAGTCAGATCAGTGCAAGGGATGTACCTTGGGAAAATTTGTGAAAGCCACCTTTCATGAGAAGGATAGTCGCGCCATGAAGATCCTTGAGAGAATTCACACAGACGTGTGTGGACCTTTCTCAGTAGCTTCGACAGCAAAGCACAGGTTTTATGTGATATTTTTTGATGATTTTTCTTGTAAGTGTTGGATCTTCTTCATGCAGAAGAAGAGTGAGACATACTCAAAGTTCTGTGAGTTCAAGGTATTGGTTGAGAAAGAAACGGGGAAGTAGGTGAAGGCTCTTAGGAGCAACAATGGTGGTGAATTCATCTCTGGCGAATTCAAGGACTTTTACAGCGCAAAAGGAATTCGAAGAGAGCTCATAGCACCTCATAACCCACAGTAGAACAGGGTCGCTGAGCGGAAGAACAGAACGATCGTGGGTGTTGCACGGGTGATGTTTCATGATCAGGGCCTACCCATACACTTGTGGGCGGAGGCATGCAATACTGCAGTATATGTGCAGAACCATTGTCCTCACAGGATACTTGGCATGAGTACACCCGAGGAGGTGTTTTCTGGTAAGAAGCCTGATCTTTCCCATTTGAGGATTTTTGGTTCACCTGTTTACATTCATGTGACGAAGGATGCCAGGAAGAAGCTGGAGCCGACTGCAGATTTTGGGATATTTTTGGGGTACACTGATACGCCCCATAACTATTGTGTGTATTTTCCAAATAGTCGCAAGACTGTTGTGCGACGGGATATCAAATTTCAGGAGGAGAAAGCCATGAAGTGTTCGCTTGAGAGGGAGCCACACTTGCATGCAGATGAGGAGCTATTAGTTCCTAAGGATGAGCTTCAGGATGTGGATCGGCCACAAGAGGAAGTTCATGGAGTGGAAGAGACCACTCATGCAACGCCAACCATCAGAGGGCGCAAGCGCACTATAGAAGCTGAGCGACTGGCTCAAGATGCAGAGAAGGTTGTGATACACTACATCACGGCGCGGTGACAGGTCACATAGCCGATATCTTTTGGGATTTATGGCTCTTGCACAGGCAAGTGTGTCACAACAGAGCCATCCTCTTTCGAGGAAGCTGTGGAGGATCTCGCATGGGTAGATGCCATGGTGGAAGAGTATGATTCGATTGTCAGAAACAATGCATGGGAGATTGTCCCAAGGCCGGAGGGGAAATCAGTGGTGGGTTTGAGATGGATCTACAAAGTGAAGAAGGCAGCTGACGGGAGTGTGGAGAAGTACAAGGCAAGATTTGTTGCCCGAGGCTTCTCACAGATTGAGGGGATCAATTATGAGGAGACCTTTGCACCTGTCGCAAGGTATTCTTCCATACGGATGATTCTTGCTCTCTCAGTGCAGATGGGGTGGCACATTCATCAGATGGATGTGAAGACTGCGTTCCTCAACGGAGTCATTGAGGAGGAGGTGTACATAGAGTAGTCCGAAGGTTTTGAGATCTTCAGCAGCGAGTCGCATCTGTGCAGGCTCAAGAGAGTGTTGTATGGGTTGAAACAAGCACCTTGTGATTGGTACACACGAATAGATAGTTATTTCACTGGACTTGGATTCTCCAAGAGTGAGGAGGATCCTAACCTATACCAAATTGTGGTGGAGGGTAAGTTTCTGATCATTGTACTTTATGTAAATGATTTGATTTTGACAGGTGATGAGATGTTGATACTCTCATGCAAGGAGGATCTTGCAAAAGAGTTCTAGATGAAGGACTTGGGCCTCCTTCATTATTTCCTAGGATTGGAAATTTGGCAGCGCAGTGATGAACTATTTGTTTCTCAAGGTAAGTATGCCTGGGAGATACTGGAGAAGTTCAGCATGCATGGCTGCATGATGGAGGAAGGAGGATGCTACTTCAGCGGAGGTAGTGGATGCCATTGTTTATCGACAGTTGGTGGGGTCGCTTATGTATCTGGTCAATACACGACCTGACATATGCTATGCTATTAACTAGCTTTCACAAGCTATGGTTAAGCCAACCAAGCTCTTCTGGAAGGCAGGCAAGCATGTATTGAGATATCTTAGAGGCAGATCGGGATATTGATTGTGGTACAGATAGTCGGATGAGGTGAGGCTATGTGGCTTCACAGATGCAGATTGGGCAGGGAGCCCAACTCACAGAAAGAGCACATCTAGAGGGATTTTCAGTATCAGGTTGACAGCAGTTTCTTGGTACAGCAGGAAGCAGAGATCCGTAGCACTCAGTTCAGCAGAGGCCGAGTATATGGCAGCGAGTTTGGCTGCATGCGAGGCTATATGGATGAGGAAGATCCTGGTCGTGTTGTTCGGTTCACACTTAGAGCCTACTGTGATTTATTGTGATAATCATAGTTGCATCAAACTCTCGGTTAATCCAGTATTTCATGATAGATCTAAACACATTGACATCTGGTATCATCATATCAAAGATTGTGTGCAGCGTAAGGTCATGTTACTTTCATACATTCCTATGGAGGATCAGGATGCTGATAATTTGACGAAGGCGCTCACCAGGAGAAAATTCGAATACCACAGAGGCAGGATAGGGGTTGCAGATAATCCATATCTTGTTGAGAGGGAGTGTTGAGATTGCAACAAAATGATGAGCTTAGTGGAAATGAGTCGCCTTCACTAAGTGGGCCCGCAGGCTTTTTTTGGCGCAAAGTCTATTTTTAGACTATGTCTATTTTTAGACATATGGATCATGTTCTATGAGTTGCAGGATGCTATTTGTGGATGGTTGGTCAAGTCGGAAAAAATAGATGGACTTCTATTTTTAGACATCTTGGGCGGAATCTATTTTTAGATTGCCAGTCTAAAAATAGATATGTCGAATATTATTAGCTCTTAATAATATTTGGACTATAAACATTATCTTATTCTCTTGGAGCACTTCAGTTAAGTGCACAGATGTGGCACAGGAGCTGACAGAAGGAATTACGCTATTCCTGAGGGTTAAGTGGAGCTATTGCATGGAGACTTCGGTTAGAACTCATGTGAGAGAGTTTGGTGGAGTTGATTGAGGAAGTTAATGGAGTTGTGTTCAGTTTAACTAATCTAAACATAGTTGAGCTAGTTGTATCTAGTCTAACTGATTGATACACTAGTGAGAGTGGTGTAAATTAATTATTAATTAATTCACTAATTATAAACTCATTAATCAACTAAATAATACATCAGTTAACTTCAGTGCATGGACAGTTTCAGTGGAGACCAGTGGAGAGGTAGGTGAAAGAGCAGTGTGACTATCAATTGTGACTATACTGGTGCATGATTTTGCACCACACACTGATGGAGATGCCAATGAGGATTGCGCAGTACACACCAGGTGGATTCAAACTCAGTCAGGGCCATTATTCATCTTGGATTGCGCAGTAACGGCAGGCTAACAGGTGGAGCAGATTGGAGCATGTGTTTTGCTAGATCTGAGCTTGTGTAGTGTGTAACAATTGGAGATTGTACTGAGAGCTTGTGAGAAGCTTGTACAATGATTGTTACATGATCTCTATCATTATAATATATAGATATTTGGGGGTTTTCAGCTTTAAGCTTTCCCATAAATACTGTGTTTATATGTGTGATTGTTTATGGTTTTAATGTGCGCATGCGATTGTTTATCTTTCCGCAATTAATGATCAATAGTAGAAGAGGTTATGTATTATGCATGAAGCTCAAATAGTGTGTGATCAGGATAATCTCGGTGAATGATTTAACAGTTATTCAAATTTCCACACTTATCATAAGTGGATAGATGGACAGTGTGGGGTAGGCTACATTGTCTACCATATGCATAATTTCATCCCACCTACTTTGCCGGAGCCAAAGGTGGAGGACAGTTTCCAGGAGTTGCCTAGTTGGAAGGTGACTCATTTTGAATGGCTTATAGCTTGGGGATGGAGGATCCATATGGGAGAGATAGTTCCCATCAGATTTCAGATCCCATTCCTCAAGGGAACCTCTAGACATCACCTTGTTATCCTCTTGAGTATCTCACCTTTACATGATGATGGCTTGATAGCTGACTTACATGCTGAGGAGGAGAATTGTGGAGACTTGATTGATGAGATAGCATCACTTCACTAGTAGGAGATCATCATGCAGGGATGCTACAGGGAGAGGAGAAGAGAACTCAGTCTATCCTTGCACTTGCTTGAGGACAAGCAATCTTTGAGAGGGGAGGACTGTAATATTCCAAAATTTGCAAGAAGCAAATTGGAATATTAATTTTTGCTTATTTCATCTAGGAGGTGAATAAAACAGGTAACATGCCCATGAGTAGGAATAAGATCCTTCATAGTGTGAAACAGATCATTGGAGCAGCTTATTTTTCACCTTCTAGTGTGAAAAGGGGTAATTTGCATGAGGACAAGGTCAAGTTTGACCAAGTCAACAGCACTGCCTAAGAGGTGTAGCTTGCTTGGACAGCGCAATTTTGGAGGGAGAAATATTCTTGGTGGAAGAAACCCTAATGTGTGGAGTCCATGGTAAAGAGGCATCCACTTGCATAAAAGGAGGAAGAGCCAGCCATAGTGAGACATCTTGGAGCATTTGATCATTTGTCTGCTTAGACATATTTGCAGTCTCGGTTGTTCAGCTCAGTTGCAGTGCTGCTTAGCACGAGGGATTCCTGTTTAGGATTTCCTCTCCTTCTTGAGAGTCCTCTTGAAGGATTTCACTTCATTTTCTCCACATTTTGGCTCAAGTCCAAAGCCACTTCCATCAGTCACTAAGTTATTTTTGCTAAAGTATAACATAGTTTTGTTGGGTGTTGCAGTGGAGGGTTCCACAACACCTTTCCTTGGCTTATCATTCATAGGAGGGAGTTCCTATTTCTCTGGGAGATTAGTAAAGGAGGTTTCAGAGCTGATTTTCACACCTTTCAATCAAGGCCAAGCATCTCCCATCATAGACAGCATAGTCCATTCTCCATACTACGTTATTTTAGTGCATACTTGCAGTGAGGAGTTGCACCATCATCTTGGAGGAAGAGATCTTTAGGGATAGGATCAGCCTATCACTTGAGAGATCTATCAGAGGAGGTTTATTTCAGCTTGCACATCATATTCAGCGAAGTCCAGTTATTTTTAGAGTTGCAGCTGCTACCCAGCAACTACGCATTTCTGCAGATTTTCCATTTGTACATGTATTGCAGCCAATCCTTCTAAGGATTGTGTATTATTGTTGTATTATCATTTGCAGGGGTTGAGATATTTCTCCCCCACCTTTATTGAGCTGATATTGCTATATCATTGTATTTTCATATTATATGTTGTAGTGTCTCCTATAGACAGCGCTGTCATAGCTAGGGCATATTTATGTAGCAGTGTTTTGTCACATTTGGTGTACATGTCTTATTGAGGCTTTCATTTCCTAGATTGAGTGAGTGATTCCTCAAAGCATTGTACTCTCTTGCTGCTATATTATACATTGATCAGCTATTTGCATCTTCATGTGTCACGGCTCTTTTAGCTCCCTGTAATTTCAGCAGATTGAAGAGACCAAAACTGCAGGGAGAACACTTGAACCACTTTGGGATTCTAGGAACTAGCCCTCCTGAATCCAGAGAGGGATCTCTCTATAAGTGAAAATATTGATTTATCTTTAAGGCTTTTGATATGTGATATTAGGCTAGTTATGAAAAACAAGGTTTTTGTTTGGTTTTGGTTGGGCACAGATAAATGAAGGTGAAGGAAGTATAAATGAAGGGTGAAGGTATGTGCAAGTGAAAAATTGATTCAGCAAATAAGATAGGCAAGAAACAGCTTCAGTCCATTGGGCTATGGAGTCATAGTAGGATTTAATTGAAACAACAAGGTTCAAGAGTGGTCCATGGGGCAAGTCATCTATGTCAAAGGATCTCTTTAAGTTGATTTTATGGAATGGAATGAAACAATAAGAAAGGAAATCAAACAGATGAAGAACAAAGAGTAGCCTAAGATCAAGTAAGTACTTTGAAACTATCCTGCTTTCGGCATGCACTTAAGGAGAAACATAAAAGTAATCTAAGATCAGGTAAGTACTTTGAAACTAGCCTGCTTTTGATGCACTTTCAATAGAAAAAATTTAAAACACAAAATTGAATAGCTTAAGATCAAGTAAGGACTTTGAACCTATCCTGCTTTCAGCATATTCAAAGGGAAAACCTCTCAAAGAACTATTGGAGAAGAAACTAGAGGACAGGGAAAACCATAGACTTCCCTAGCTCTTTCTTTACTTGATAAACTTATCAAGACAACACATAAGGTAACAAATAATAGTCTAAGATCAAGTAAGGACTTTGAACCTAGCCCACTTTCAACATACTCTTAGGGAAACTTTCAGACAACCTTTGGAGATAAAACCAGAGGACAGGGAAAACCATAGACTTCCCTAGTTCAACTCTACTTAGCATAAACTGAAAATAACATTCAATAACATTGTTTCAAGTTTTGAAAGTAAGACATGTGCTCACCAACATTCCTTAACTACTTGGACTGTATTAAATCGTTCCTAAATACACAATTGGAAGAAAACATGAAGATAAAGCTTATCAGTGAAGGTAGGGTACTGCAAAGAGTAAATCCTAACTTTATATTTGTTGTTCTTTATCAGAGAAGATGGATATAATAGAAACCAAAGAAAATAAAAATTTACAATAAGAAAAACATCACCATTGACATAGACCAGGATCCCATAAATCAGCTTGTATTTGATGGTTCAAACTAGTTACAATCATCAAGTCTAGTGGACCTCTAGAGCTTCAAACTTCTCATATCAACTTTAGGTGTCTTCAATTACACACAGAGCTTACAGCAGCTTCAGAAAACTATTTACATGCATCAGATATTCAGAGACCAACCTTTATTTAATCTTCTACTGGAGTATTTATAGAAGAAAATGAGGAGGTGGATGAGAGAAAAGATCTTCGGGTTCAATTAATACATTTTAATGCTTCTCTGCCTTTGAGGAGCTCAACAGGGAAGATTTCTGATATTTCCTCTGTATTAATTGATTTTCTTTTAGTATTAGGCATGCTTAGCAGATTTTTTTAACTTAAAAACTCTTAATTTTCTTTGTAATAATTTTGTTGACAACAGTAATAAGTTCCTTTGATCTAAAATAACTGTTCAACTATCTTTTAAGCAAATATCCTCTGTTCTGAAAATAACTAATCCTTCTTTGATTTCTGCGAGGCTGCAGCTGGCTTTCGTTAGCTGGAGAGGATTAAATTTTCCTCTGATGTGGTAGTGGAGGCTTCTTGGATTGATAGAATTCTTTATCTTTCCCTAAAACACCTTTAATTCTCTTTAGTTCCATGTTTTAGGATAGATTAGGCTTAATATGTGTCTTCCAGTCTTCATGTTGTCTTTAACTGGGAATTAGGCCTTTGATAGCCGAATTTACGCCTTGATCCCTTTAAATCTTGTTTGAAATCATTTAATCTTCATTTGTGCTTTGATTTCATCCCTGGACGCTGATACTCTCTGTCTGTGGTGTTGGTTGTGCTTTGTTGCTGCGCAGGTATATAGAGGGTTTTAAAATGTTATCAGTGCTCATGAGGCACAGATAAATCAATAATTAGAACCCTACAGAATGATCTCCTTCATGAATAAAGGCCTGGGGGATCATCATCCCTGGCCCTTAATTTTCTTTATAAAAAAAAAAACTGCATAAAGCTTCACAACCTGCAAGAATACACAAAAAGTTATAAAATCCTGCGTGGTTGGGTTAAGACTGTTTTAGAGGTTTAGGTTAGAGCGTAGCCATTGGATGAAAGCATCTAATGGCAAGGATTGTTCGCTGGGGTCAGATGGGGGGCCGGTTGAATAAACAGTGGCGGAGATTAAGTCTAAGCCGTTGATCTGCAAAGATCAAAAGTCGAGATCAATCGGGATTTATATAATGCATAGGGGTAGTATTGTAATGAAATGGAGGAAAATATAATGAAATGGGGCGAAAAACCTTTGGCGGAAGGGTAAATAGAGTTAAATGAAATTGGGGTTTCTGAACGATTCTAGGCTATTGGATTAGACTAGCTAACAGAGATCAACGACGGAGATTCATTGATGAAGTCTCTTGGAAGAAAGGCGGAGGGCGATGGCTTAATGGTTAGATGCAATAGAGACCGTTAGATCTCAGAGATCAACAGCGGAGATTAAATATGAGAAAATGTAATGCAAATGGGGAAAGGTGATTTCGGCCATAAAAACCACTGGTTTCGCGCGGTGAAAAGGGGGAAAGGTGATATTTCCTTTTGGAACGCGATATGCGTTAGTTCTTGACACGTGGCTTTTTAAAACCACCCATATCGTGTAAATTTAAAACATTAACTTCTAGACACGAAATCACGCAAAACCGCATGCTGGCCATTAGATCTAAGGCATCAGATCGGACGGTTGTGAGGAGAGCACGATGGAGGTAAGATGCACGGGCAGAAAATGGTGGGCAAGTTCGAGGTGGTTTTGATCTGGGCCGTTGGATCAGGAAATGGATGGTCGGGATTTATTGATGGGGAAGTAGGTCCCAAATAAGTTGGGCCTATCGAGTTGAATATGGACCGTCAGATCTTCAAGTTTTAATCATTCAAATCAAATCTTGGGGAATTGAAAGCAAACGAGACGGGGGGTTCGGGCGGAGATTGGGTAAACATGGGCCGTTGATCTGCAGAGATCAACGGTGAATATTTGTAGAAGAGTTTAAACTACGGGACTTTATAATATAATAGAGGAAGTCAGGGTTTGATCTGGACTGTTGGATGAGTGAAATGAACAGCCCAGATGCGATCACAAGATCACTAATCGGCGGGGGAGAGAGGAAAGGCGCAAAGAAAATTTGCGATGCGATTACACGAGGGCCGTTAGATATTAGAGAGATCAACGGTCGAGATTAATCTGTGGGTTTTAATGTCGGAGGGCTGTGGCAGAGGGTGATTAATCTGGGTCGTCGGTTCTTGTGGATTTGACGGTCCAGATTGAATCACAATCTTTACAATCGGAGGAGGAGAGAGGAATGGCACAATGGTTTTTTGTGATGCAATTGAATCAGAGCCATCAATCTCAAAGCCAGATCGATGGTCAGGAATTAACTGCGAAGGTCAAAGGCCGAGTTGCGACAAGATCTTAGCTGTCGAATGGGAGTGGATCAACGACTGAGTTTCAATCGGGGAGATTGGCATCAGAGTTTTAAATAACAAAGGAATACCCCTTTGCGAACTTGCGATGCGATGAGATCCTAACTGTTGATCGGTCTAGATTGACGGTCAAGATCTGTTTGAAATTTTGAAATGTCGGGATTAATAAAAAGTCAAGTTTTACGAAGATATAAAGGAAAAACAAAGAAATGAAGGTTTACAACTGGGGTTTAGACCCTCTAAGCGCCCGCTTTCGGGGCTTATGGTCCTATGAGAAGCGGGGTTTATAGGAGTTAAGCCTTCGGGGGCTAGAAACCTATATAATGAAAAATGATTGTTTTTAGGCTTAAAAACAAAGTTTCTAAGGGAAAATGAGGGTTCCGATAAAGGAATAAAGGCCTTAAAAAACAGATGGAAGAAGACCAAATGATTTTTAAAAGGTCTTGGAGTGATTTTGAAGGAAAAAAGAGGCTTATGGGGGAATTTTTATGAAGAAAAAGGGGATGAAAATGGTGTTTTTTATGAGTGAAAGGAGGGGTAGAAATGAAGAGAAAAATGAGTCTTTGAGCAGTCTTCCTCTTCAGGAAAACAACAGATTTTGAGGGCTTTGTGAGGGAAACAGCAGTGAAGATTAATCTGAAGGAATGAAGACATCATAAGACTTCAAGAACTCATAATTTTGGATCATGAATTGTTTCTTGAAGGCTAAAAAAAAAATTTAGCCACCATTTGATGTGACAAATTTTATAGGTGGCTAACAGCGGCTCCAACTTGGGATGGCAGCTGCTTGGAGGTGCCAAGAACCTCAGACATCTCTTCTCTAGAATCTGATCAATGCCTCATCCATTGGGCTGCAACTTTCTTTCTTTTTCTGATCTTATTTTGCTCTGATAATGTTAGTAGCCATTACAAAACAATGGAATTTGATCAAAACAGCGTTCTACCTACCCAATCCTACTGATCTAACATTTTTTCTTCTTTCGAAGTGCATTTTGATTGGAAAACTCTTTTACAAACATTTTATTCTTTTGAAAACATAAAACTAATCTAAGTCTACTTCTTATTTCTCCATGAACTCAGATTAAGCAGTTGAGTTCATAAGCTTCTCTACCTAAGTACTATCTATTAGGATTAGACTGTCTAACAGATTTTTATTCTCTAATCTCTAAAACAAGAAGTTTTAAAAGTAGACAAGTCAGGATTGAAAATTCTAACTTGTTGTTGATCTATGGCATAAAAACAAGTTGCACATAGACAAAAATTTGAAAAAAAATAAATCAAAATGGTGAAGGCTTAAGATCTGAAATTTTTAAGAACATCCTTCTCTTTTCTTCAGCTCTGTTTTTTAGGCTTGTTTGAGCTATTTTTCTTTGTTATCTGGTTCAATTTTTGGGCTTATTAGAACCATTTTACTTCTGTCCTTGACTCAAGATTGAAACAGATTAGAGTCATTCTTCTTTTGGAAACTCATAGGTTCAGATTTTGAGCTTGTTTGAACCTTTATTTTTCTATCCTAATCTATCTAACTGATAAGCCAATATTAAGCTGTTTGGCAGATCTATTTCACTAACCTATCAAAAGTAAATTTAAAATTAATTAGTCATGATTAGGTTGTATGAATAACTAGGAGTGTGTTTCTTCGGAGTGGCATTTGAGCTTGCACACTTTTAAATTTTGTTTCTTTTTTTTGGTATGGGGTTGTACCTTTCTTGTTTTTACAATTTTCCCTCTTTTCTCTTTCTATTGTTTTTGTATTTTTTATTTTTATAACTTTGAATGCAATGATGAGTATGATATTCACAATGAGAAAAAATAAAAAGGCTTCCAAACATGATATGGTCAAGAGAAATAATGTTTGAGCATCCTGCCATTGACAAGTCCCCCAAACAGTTCAGATCCATTCAATTCCTGCAATAAATAAGCATTGTTACCATCAGTAGAATTAATGAGATAAGGGCCAAGCCATAAGTTATCAAATTTCCCATGCTTTCCCTTATCTTCTCTCCTTGAATCCCACTTTAACACTTTGTCACCAATGTTGAAATTTCTGGCTTTTGTTCTTCTGTCAAAAAGCTTCTTGATGCTCTCTTACTTTTGTAATGCTCTGTTGTAGACCTCCTCTCTAGTTTTTTGAAGATGTATATTCTAATTAATCCTTCTGATCATGTCATTTTCTTCAGAATGCACTTCTAAGATGAGCTTCATGACTAGTACACCTAGGCTGGTCGGAAAAATTGCATCTATTCCATACACAAGCTGGTAGGGTGACATTCCAATAGATTTCTTAAGTGTTAATTTGTCAACCTGTTAGCGCTCGAATCTTCCTCAGGCTGAAGGAAGGCGAGGTTCGAGGCAACATCAAACCAAGCTCAGCCTCGTAGCTAGCCCTACGAGGACAGGGGAGGGCTCTCTCCGGGTCTATCTCGGCAAAATGAGTAATAAGGTGCGAGATGACTTAAAATGGGAACTGATTTTAGGCTAGTAAATAGATAGGAAGGTTTGTTTTAAATTTTTGGGTTTTCGTTGGAAAAATGGGAAAAACAATTTTGGGCTCGGGGATGAGGCCAGATTTTTTGCATAATTCGAGTTGGGGCAAGGTAGGCAGTAGTCTTGATGCTTTTTTATTATGTGTATGGATGGATCAGAATGACAAGGAGCTAAAGAGGGCAAGGGAGAACAAGGATCCTCTCCAAACTGGCGAAAACATATAAAACTAAACAAATTTAAAGGCAGAGCACTGGAATCAATGGATTCTACCTCATTTACTCATTCATTTAGTTTCAGAAGAAAAAGAATGGAATGGCATACATTAAAAATTTAAAGAACTTACAAATAACTGAGAGAACACACCATCAAAACTGAAAGCCACAAGAATCCCAACAGGTGCTACAAAACCTCTGATCTTTCCTTAGCCAAAATGCAGAAAATATGTACAATAGTGTGCCAAACTTTTCCCAAGAGTCCCACTATGTTAGCGCTCGAATCTACCTTAGGCTGAAATAAGGTAAAACTCAAGGCAACATCAAACCAAGCTCAGCCTCGTAGCTAGCCCTACGAGGACAGGAGAGGGTTCTCTCCGGGTCTATCTCGGCAAAAGATCTTCAAAGGGGCTGAGATGACTTATAATGGATACTAATTTTAGGCTAGTAAATAGATAGGAATGTTTGTTTTAAATTTTTGGGTTTTCGTTGGAAAAATAGGAAAAACAATTTTGGGCTCGGGGATGAGGCCAGATTTTTGCAGAATTCGAGTTGGGGCAAGGTAGGCAGTAGTCTTGATGCTTTTTGATTATGTGTATGGATGGATCAGAATGACAAGGAGCTGAAGAGGGAAAGGGATAACAAGGATCCTCTCCAAACTGGCGAAAACATATAAAACTAAACAAATTTAAAGGCAGAGCACTGGAATCAATGGATTCTACCTCATTTACTCATTCATTTAGTTTCAGAAGAAAAAGAAGGGAATGGCATACATTAAACATTTAAATAACTTAAAAATAACTGAGATAACACACCATCAAAACTGAAAGCCACAAGAATCCCAATAGGTGCTGCAAAACCTCTGATCTTTCCTTAGCCAAAATGCAGAAAATATGTACAATAGTGTGCCAAACTTTTCCCAAGAGTCCCACCCTGATAGTGTCTCAGAAATTACATCATATAGACCATCCTAACCCCTTCCCATGCCTCTAGGGGTCGAATTCCTCCTTCTAGGAGCAGTTTCAACCAATTCTAAACACGGACCTAAAATCTAGGTAGCCAAACAACTTGCCTCTAAAAGGAAGGAAACTGATTCATTTACTTGATTTTCACTTTTTTGTGAGTGAATATTCTAGAATAGGTAAAAGTCAATAAAAGTTACATTACAACCACAAAATTACATCAAGATAACTCAAAAATTACATCCACAATCAAAACTGGTCCAACTGGCCGAAATTCTGAGCTGGAAGATGAAAAATTGACTAATTTCCTCTATGCGCCGCGCGCTAAAGCTCTATGCGCTACGCGCTTTTGGACCTACTTTTGGAGCACTTCCTGAAGTCATAATCAAGCTCATTATATCTTGTTGGAAAGCCCTGGATGTCTGCTATCCAAACCAAGTGGAATTGTTCAATTTGGAGCTCTTTTGCCCCTCCAAAACTTCATTCTACCAAAAGTACTTCATGCTAGTGCAAAAGGTGGCAGAAAGGTGATTTTCATGGTGTTTTTGGCCCTTTTGATCATCCAGAACTTGATGAAATGCTTCAGCCATTTCTAAGCATGCATAACTTACCATGAAAAATCCAAAAATACAAAGTTTTCCTCCAGAAAGTGTTTCAATCATAAGCGCGCGTCGTGATGCGCTACGCGTTGGGCGGAAAAACCTGTTTTGAGACCAAAATTTTCCAAAATGACAAAAAATTCTTCAAATTTTCTGAAATTCAGAGCGAAGATCCCCCATCATGCCTCATGCTCATCCAATGAAGCCTCGGCCAAAATCCGGAGTGGATCAGGCCTCTTTCGCCGTTTCAGTGCTCTGCTCAACCTTCTCTTCAGGATCTTCATTTTTGTTTTGCAGACGTGCATGCGGGCCCAATAATGGCCTTTCATATGACGGAGCATGTCTTTGTCTCTATTGGCCTTTTCCAACAACTTCTCTAGATGAATTTTAACATGTGTGAGACGGGTCTCTCAATCAGCGGGTGTCATGTCACCTGGTCTCTTCCGGGCCAATTGTCAATCTTCACGGATTCGCCGCAGCTCTACAAGTGTATGCTGATCCTCTAGCTATTTGTTACGCTATCTCCAGTGTAGTTTATCAACTAGCCCTTCGCGCTCATTAGCGGTCTTCTCGGCCTTTTGCTCTGGATGATCTCTGCTGTTAGACATTTTATCGAACATCAGGGATGAGTGTAAAAATTCGTTGGCCCCCGCCCCGAAGGCCTCATCGCCCATAGCTGCCCTCCGCTTCCAGGCCTCCTCCCTGTCAAGCGACAAGAAGACCCTTCACCCCGAGGAGAGAAGACCACGCGCTGCTGATGAAGTTACCAACAGACCCTCGCATCCCAGTGGAAGCCTCATGAAAGGCTGCAATGGGGCACCCTGTCCCGCGCTGAGTACAACACATACATCGGAGCTGTTGACAGCACCACCAAGAATATCAACTGGTGTGAAGCACTCCTCATTGCGGACTACCTCGGGAAGGCCGGGTAATCGCAAACGCAACACGAGATGAATCATCCTACGATATTTTTCCTCGCCGTGTGAGCTGATGTACCACCATGATTTTGATCAGCGCGTAATGATATATGCTATTATGTTGTTGTGCTGGGGTCTTCTTCTGTACAAGAAATTTCATCCGCTCTATGTTGCGGTACATGAAGTATGGAATGCTCATCATACGTACCCTCGTGAAATGCATCAACAAATGGATATGGTACGCATAGAGGCGCGATAATCTGCCCTCACAACTGAAATATCGAATGATCAATCTCATCAATGGTGCATACTCATCCCTCAGAAATCAGAATGGAAATACCCTGCTCAACTACCTCATATATCCAGGTCTGATATAGGGCTCATAATAGGATTTCTCTAGCTGCTGTCGTTTGTTCCATTCCTCTCCTACGTTGGGTATCCTGGTGGCCTGAGCAATGGTCTCTGGTGACAGAATGAAGTTTACTCCGGCAAGGTTTACACGGCCATCATGTAAATGTAGAACAAATAGGCGAGCTAGCTCATGATGATGCTGAGTTTGGAAAATCATCTCACAGTATTGGAAACATGACTGATGCTGAAAACAATCCATTGCAAGCGGGCAAGCCTGCAATTGAACCAATGAAGTAGGTTCCTCCCTGACATGCCTACCACTTTTGCCACTTTTGTGAGACCTCTGTGGCACATTAACCTCTGTTGTGGAATCACTGTCATACTCCTGCTCATAAATTGAATCCGTCTCTGACATGGCGCTGAAATCAAGATGTTTGAAAAATATATGTTGATATAGGTATAGTGAAAGCAAGAGTTCAGTGTATGCTCTAATCCCAAATGTGTCACATATGTATCAAGGTGCTATAGGAAAACCACAATGATAAAAGTACTATCAAGTGAGTTTGAATGGGAAAACAGCCACGGCTTGACTACATGGGGATTTTACAAGTGAATAGGAATGAGTGTAGTGTAGTGTAGGACAAAGAAATAGCCCTTGCAATGACAATTAGGCTTTGTCAATGGAGGATGAGGGATAGTGAATATGGGACTGTGTTATAACATAAATAATAAGCAGTGAGACAATGGTATGGTAATAGCAATGACAGCAGTGATGTAATAGCAAAGAGAGAGCGTGAGGCTAAGGTAAATAATAATCAGGGACACCACTGACAGTAGATAGCATGAGCATATATATCAATAACATAAGTTTTGAAACCCCCACAATATCACTAAAATGTCTTTCAAAACCCTATGGAGTGAATTTGGCAATGAATATAGGGTTTACATTCCACCATTTCAAACACTTGTTTTCTCCACATTCGAAACACCATAGCATATCCATGAATCACTAAGCAGGCATGAATAACTTACTTGCAGGCAAATGAAGTGATTTTATGCGAATTTGGGTGATGAAATGTTGTTTTCTGGCCTCAGGGCTCTATGCGCTGTGTGCATGCCCAATGTGCCGCGCGCTCTGTGTGCGTCGCGCGCATGCAAAAATACACTGGTTGTTGATGCCCAGTGCGTCGCGTGCTCCTTATGCGTCGCGCGCCACTTGTATGCGCCGCGCGCACTATCAGTTCAACTTCACGGCTTCAAAACGAGACTTCTTGCCCTTCAACACTCCAATTCGACCTTGGCTTTGAAAACTTGTGAAAATAACTTGTCTCCAATGGCTTATATAGCTTGAGAAATATCTCACAAGAATTCTATTTGATTTTTATTTCCTCCACAACTCACTTTGTATTGTTTTGCAATTTGGCACTTCATCATTTAATGCAATTTTGTCTTTTGGCTTTTCACTATTTTTCTGAGTTTTGGACTGATGGAATGATTTGATTTTTGCAGGGATTTTGGCATTTTGACTTCGGCAAAGACCAGAGGCTGCATTGAAAAATTTTATGATGGAAAAAATACATATTTGTTACAAACAATAAATTTGACAGTTTCTAGTTCAAAACAGAGTTTTGAACTAGAAATGTCTGCAAATGTTTTTTATGATGAAAATTTGAATTAAGAACCTTTTTGAAACCATCCTCATGGCCTGCGGGCATTTATTGAATATATCAAAAGACTGAAACCCTAGACTCTAGGACTAAAAGACTCTTGTTGACGAGAATAATCATTTATGACCATGAATGACGTGACCTGAACTTCGATGATTTTTGAAGAGTTTTAATTAGCCCAGCAGGTACAAGCATGAGGGAATACAAGACGACCAGACCCTCTCGTCAATCAATGGCATGCCCCTAGCGAAATGAAATGAAGTGAAGTGAGCGAGACACCTAAAAATGATACGCAAAAAGCGAAATGATCTCTGACGAAGGGCTGTAAGGACCGACTCTAACACAACCCATAGTGCATTTACTAGCTTTGTGTGCCAAGACTTCTTGTTGTCCTCCAGCAACTTCTTGATTATGTTCACCAAACTTTTGTTTGAGGATTCCGCCAGCCCATTACCCTGAGGGTAATAGGCATTAGAATGACCCAATGTAATCTGATATTTGTGACAGAATTCAACCATATTCTTGGATCCAAATGTTGCAGCATTATCAGTGATAATCTACCTGGGATAGCCAAATCTAGAGAGGATATGAGTCTCAATGAATTTTATGATAACAGAGTCATTGGCTTGCCTAGAAGGGATGGATTCTATCCATTTGGTAAAGTAGTATGTTGCTCTGAGAATCCATTTATGTTGGGCAGATGAGGGTGGATGGATTTCTCCTATGAAGTCGAGACCCCACTGTTGAAAAGGAGCTTCAACAGTGATTGGATGCAAGGGTAAAGGAAGAAATTTTGTTTTGCCTTCAAAGAGTTGACATTTATGACAGGCAATGATCATTTTATGGAAATCAGGAAAGAGGGTGGGCCAATAGTAACCAGCTCTAATGATTTTATTGGCATTTGTTTTCCAATAGAGGTGGCCTCCACATTCTCCTTCGTGGAACTCATGCTTGATTTTCTTTGCATCATACTCAGGCAAACATTTAAGCAATAACCCACTAGCATTTTTCCAATATAGACATTTATCTATAATGCAGTAGTTTACAGCTTTTGACTTTAAAAATCTTTCCTTTGTCTTATATAAACCAGGAGGTGTATTCAAATTGAGAAAAACATATGAAATATCAGCATACCAAGAGGAATTCATAAAATGGTCTTCAATAATGGGAGTTAATAGTTCCTCTTGCTCATCTAATGCATTTATCATATTAATATCAAGAACTTCAAAATTAGATTCAGACATTAATCTTGCTAGTCCTTGGCCTTTAATGATTTTAGTGGGCTTGATTTCTAAATCATATTCAAGTATCACAGCTATCCACTTTCCTCTCTTTCCATCTAGATCCTGTGTTAGAATGTCTTTCACAAATGAATTTGGGACAAAGGAAATTATGTGGGAGTGCAGAATGTAAACTCTGAAGTCTTTTAAGGCTTTGAATAAGGCAAAGGCTTGTTTTTCCATGATGTTATACTTCAGAGGCGCATCTCTCAATGCCTTGCTAAAGAATGCAATGGGCTACTCTTGTCCCTATGGATTTTTTTGCAATAGGACAGCAACTATTGTATGTTCTGATGCAAATGAAAAATGTAAAAATCTTTTGAAAAATCAGGGCTTATAAGAACTGGTGTTTTGGTTAATGCTTGTTTCATCAGCTCAAAATATTTCCTTGCTTCCAAGGTCCATTTAACTCCTTGTTCCTTCTTCAGCATGTTTGTTATGTTTCTAAGGATTTCAGCCAAGTTGGGTATGAACCTTCTCAAGAAATTTATCTTTCCAATGAAAGATTGTAGTTCCTTGATTTTTCTAGGATGAGTAATTTGCAATAAAGCCTCAATCCTTTTTGGGTCTTTCTTTATTCCCTCTTCTGATATGATATGCCCAAGAATTTTACCTTCTTGGAGACCAAACAGTGTTTTCTTCAAATTTAAAGATAACCCAAATTTTCTGCATTTCTGAAAGACTATTTTCAAGTGTTCTAGGTGTTCTTCATCTGTTTTTGAAAAAAACAGTGATATCATCGAGATAAATAATGATGAAGTAGCCTAATTATTTCGAGAATACTATGTCCATGGCTCTCTGAAATGTAGCACCAGCATTCATTAAACCAAAGGGAATTTTCACATACATGAAAGTGCCCCAAGGTGTAGTAAAAGTTGTCTTAAGTTGATCAACAGGATGTACTAAAATCTGATTGTACCCTGAGAAGACATCAAGCAAATAAATTCGTTTAGACCCAACTACCTTTTGTAGAATATGATCCATCTTGGGTAAAGGGTAGTTGTCCTTCAATGAGGCTTTGTTTAAGTTCCTAAAGTCAATAAAAAGCATGATCTCTCCTATTTTCTTCCTAACTGAAACTATATTAGACACCCATTCTGAATATCTGATATGGACAATAATACCAGCTTCATACATTTTCTTGATTTCCTTTTCAACCAAAGGTAACTGAACAGGGTTTATTCTACGCAGTTTTTGTTTAAATGGCTTTTGGTTCTCCTTGAGAGGTATCTTGTGCTGAATTATTTCAGTGTCATAGGATTTCAAATCCTCATAACTCCATGCGAAAACATCATAAAATTCTTTAAACAGCTCTATGTATTTCAGTTTGATGTGAGCTGGTAAATTTTTAGACAGTTTGATCATTTTTTGTTTTAATTCACTGCCTATATTACACTCTTCAACCTCAGTTTCAACATGCTCCAATTTTGGTTTCTAGGCCACATCGTTAAAATCAAACAACTCTTCTAAAGGGGCCAGACCCTTTGGCAAAATTTGTGTGTCAGATTGCAATGTTTCTAAGTCTTCTTGTGGTAAATCCGCACTAATTTCTGTGTTGTATTCAAGTTTATTAGCTAACAAATTTATAACAGCAACCTTTGGAGAGTTTTCTTCTTCATCAAGTCGATTTTCCTCAGTAGAGCAGTCATCTTCATAATCTGAATCTGAACTTGGTAGTTCAAACTCATTTCTGGACTGTAGGAAGTATTATATTTGTTTGTCTCTGTCCAACACTTGCCAATATTTCTCGTTATCAGGGACAACTGGTCTAAATTTAATTTGGGTTGTGCATTTTTTGGTTTCAAATGGTGTTAAACATGTTCTAGCAGCAAAAGCTAAACTGTGGGCAAGGATATTTTGCTCTCTTGGGACAAAAATAATTTGGGATTCCTCAAAAGTTTTCAATAAATCCATGACATCCTTCCTATATGCTCTAAGTCTGGGGTGTTTGGCACTATATTCCCCATTCACTTGTTTGATAATTAGTTTAGAATCACCATGCACCTTTATCCTCTTGGCATTTAATTTCCTTAATAAGTATAGGCCTAAAAGTAGGGCTTCATACTCAGCTATGTTATTGGTGCATTGAAAATTTAATTTGCAGGAATTCCCTTCAGTATGATTGTTCATTGTATTGTGAAGCCACACTCCTACACCTTCATCACTCTTAGTATAATATCCATCAAAGTGCATACTCCAAAGAGAACTAGTTTCTAATTCACTTGTTTGGTTACTATCCTCTTTATCTAGTGTGCTTTTGAATTGTTCTTGAAGTTCAGCACTATATTGAATTTGTTTTAGTTCCTCATGATTTTCACTGTGTTGAGGACTCTCTTCTTGACTTTCAAGGTTGCAAAGCAATGGATGACTGATTTGCAGCTCTAGACCTACGATCTGTTTGCTAAGATTTTCTGATTTAGCAAACTGTTTTGACACTTCCGTCTTGTCTTCCTCTTTTTATATATCTGCCACTAATTCAGCTAAGGTTTCTTGTTCACTGAATATTCCATCATTGAAAAGGATAAATGAATCAAGGCCTGTGTGAACAGAATAAAGAGGAGAGTTTTGTGGTCTCTCTTGGCTGGTAACCATGTATCGCATATGGGATTCCCTATAAAGTCTTCTTGTTTGATTAAAAACAGGGATGGTTGCATATGTCATGTCTATCTGCATAGTTCCTTGTAACTTAGCTCCCCAAGATCTTGATAACAGCATACCATATTTGGGAGGTACATCAGCCACAACAATATCCATCACTAAACACTTGGCTAGAATTTGTGCTAATTTTACACAGAGGTCTTTGATTAAACCTAAACATTTCACTCTGCTTGAGTCAAAGGAGTAAAGATCTTTGTATGGCCTAGTGATTTCAAGGCATAGGCTCTCCATTACATCTTTGGGCATTAAATTGTGGGAGGCCCCTGAGTCATGCATGGTGTTTTGAATTTAAATTTCATGAATCTGTAAACTAACATAAAAAGGAGGAACTGGTCCTTCCTGATATCTACCTTCAATATTTGGACCAAATAAAAGCTCTGGTTGGTCAACATTAAGATTTACTGTGTCATTATTATCTTCTATGTTAAAAGCCTTCAAAATTTGGGATCTATACACCTCTTGGGTAGCTAATTCAGTGAGAGGAACAGAGATTTTGATTTTGGAAATTTCCTGTTCCAAACTAAAAGGCATTTGATTTTTCAAAATGCTTGTTTCAGCCTTATTAACTACCACTCTGTCAGCAAAATTAGTTTACTAATTTCCTCTATTTATATTTTTCAAAATTTTTTTAACATGAGCACTATCTGAGGTGCTAATGCTGCTTAGATCTGCACTCTGTTTTTCATTGATATGAGTGCTTTTTTCTTTGTTTTTATCAAAATTTCCAGCCACTGTTTTGTCTTTCTGTTTTATAACTTTGGGTTTATTTACAGTGCTATTTTTTACAGATTTTTCAAAGGTTTGGGTTTTGGGAGTTTCCTGATTGCTTTTACTCCTAAGGTCATATTCTTTTGGAGTTTCAATGATGACATTTTCCAGCTCTTGATAGTAATATTCATCTTCTGGCCTTTTATCATCATAGGGTGTGTATAGACCTTGTTTTCTATTGTAATGATCTTCAAAATCATCATTGTCTACTCCCAACATGTTTATATCATCTTCCTTTGTTTGTTCACTTGTTTCTTCAACCTCACTTACATAGTTTTGATGAAAAGGGGGAGTAATCTGTTGACCATCCTCCCTTGGTCTGTTTTGAGGATGGTTTCTCCTAAAATTCTGATTTTGATTTTGATTTCTGTTTTGAGGAGCAGACTAGTTTTGACTTTCTTGTGCTCTCTCGAGTATGCTCATCTTTTTCATCATCTCCTCCATCATTATTTCCATCTTTGAGCTATATGTGGAAGGTGTAGATTCCTCTCTAAAGGACACTTTCTTCTCATTCCTCATTCTGCTCTTTTCTCCATTAGATTAACTTCCACAGCAAGAGCTCCTTTTTCCATATCTTCAAGAGTCAAAGGATCTCTCTCTCTCTTAGCTAATAGGCCATCTCAGGATAAAATCCTTCAGGAAACTTGTTTAAATATGAGCCTTTTGGAGGTTTCAAATCTGGGGGAAGCGCATTATACACACTATTGAACCTAGTGCAATAAGCTTGAACACTTTTTCCAGGGTTTCTTTGGAGATTCTTGTAGTCTGAAAGTATTTGGAGAGGGTTTTTCTTCACTTCCCATTTGTTTAAGAATAACTGATGGAAGGCTTGAAGATCATTAATACTGTGAGGGGTTAAGCCCTTAAACCATTTTCTTACTTCTCCCCCTAAAATTTGAGCAGATAATTTAAGTTTGACAGTTTCATCATCAATCTCATTTCTGTCAAAGTAGTCATTCATCTTATCCACATGTTGTGAAGTAGTAGTAGAACCACTGGCATCATACAAAGGTATCTTGGACTGATAGTGTTGGCTTTTTGGGACAGGTTCCATCAAAAGGTGGCCAAAACATTTTTTCAACCTCCAAGGGACAATTTTATTGCTAAAAATTTATCTCTTGAAGCCTCTGGAAGCTCTCATGCCCATGTCTAAAGATCTTCACCATTGTTTCCCTTCAAGACTCGGAAATCCTGTTGTTTTCCTAGCCAAATTATTGTTGCAAACCCCCTTTTTTCCCTTCCTGCACTCAGAAACTAACTTTCATATTTTTCCATCATTTTCCTCTGTTTTCCACTTCCCTCATCTCCCCTTCATAAAATTTCCTTTGCAGAGTTTAAAACCCCTTTTAAAACTCTGTCAAAACCCTCGATTACCCTTTGAAAACCATAAAAACCCATTTTGTTGTATATATTGGGCTTAAGCCCCCTTGGGCTAAGTCCCTAGCCTTTCTGCCCATACACCCTGGTGCCGTGACCGCGCGCTGAGCCAGTCGGCGCTTATCCGGTTTAAATAAATATTTCTTCGCAAAACATTAAAAAACCTTTGATATTTATTTAAACTGTCAAAATTCATTTTATTTAATTTTTCCGCCCGTGAAAATTATGGAGCGATCTCGACCGTTGATTCAATCCATAGATCCGACGGTGCGGAGCGCGCCTCCCTGTGGACCCCCCAGCGGTGCGTCGTTTTCCAAAAACCGCGTGGTTTTTGTCGCACCACTCTTCGACGAAGGGCAGTTTTTGCCCGATGGCTAGCGATTCCATACATCGCTTGACACGCATCCCTTGTACTTTTTGCGAAACCACCGTCCATCGCGCATTAACGTTCGGACCTGGACGCCCAGCGATATCATTGTGGGCCGTCCAATCTGGGCCCACTGATCCAACAGTGATCGCTTGTCGAAGTTGCTCGATGGTTAACGAAGGTGCGCGCACGATAGCCGAGCCATAGTACAGCGGCAAATCAATCTCCGCCGTCGAACTGATCTGCAGATTGACGGCCCACAATTCATCGCCTGATCTCTCCGTTTGACTTTCCATTGCCCAATCCCGACCGTCGATCTCTGCGCGATCGACAGCTCAGATTCATCCTTCTCCTCTGACCGCCTCGTTCAATCTCGACCATCGATCTCTGCACGATCGACGGCTCGGATTTAATCCTTCTTTCACCCATTCCACGATCACTCCCGATCAACCCTGACCATTGGATGATGCCATCCAACGGCTCCGATCTCCTCGCACGCCCTCCGATGCAGTTAACCTATATACGCAGGTTTTATAATAGTTTTCGTGTTTTGCAGGGTTTTAAATCATTTTTTCGTTATTTCCAAAGAAGATTCAGATTCGGAGGGTGACGACTCTCCCGTCTTCGATTCGTTAAAGGAAATCATCCACAGGGTGGAAATGCACGTTTCATCAATGTTTTCTTAGGCATGGATGCCTTATAAACCCTGCGCAGCCCTACACACCAGCAAAAACACCATGAAAGCAGCACAGTCAAAGAGTATCAGTGCCGAAGACCAAAATGTATCAGAACAGAGGATTAGAGACAATTTTACGGGAATTACGGCTAAGATGGTTATCAAAAGCCTAATCCCCGATTTAAAACACAGTTTAAAGAATATTTTAAGGGTTTTATTGACAGGAGCGCTTCCACCGCCGCAATTTAGGCAAATTGATCCCTCTAGTTACTGAAATGCCACCTGTGCCTCAAAGTATTCAATCAGAGGCCGAATTTATTGATCAGGATCAGATATTTGTCTCAAACTCAGCCGAAGAGTTACTCCTGCGGAGACTTCAATGCAAAGAATGGCTACAGAGTTAATTCGACACCAAAACAGAGGCTAATTGAACCTTCTCCAGCTTCTAAAGGCACCTACAGAAAATCAAAGGCCGCCGAACAATTAATACTAATCGAGGATCTTATCTCTAAGTTGTCGGCAAAACTATTTTAAAGGTTAAAGAACAGTCCAGAAGAAAATATTTTCAATCATTAGGCCTCGAAAGACACAAACAGAGTTATGAAGCAGAGTTATAAACGATTACATTCCCACCTTATGCCTTGCCTGGTTCCCAAAGGCCAGGAATTGCATTGATCACATAATTAATGATACTTGACCCCTGGGAAATCCTCCCACCTCTTCATTCTTCTATAAATATTGCTGTAGAAGATGAGCAAATGTTGGTCTCTGGACATCTGAATGCATGTAATAGTTATTCTGAAGCTACTGATGCCCTGTTTGCAACTTAAAGACACATAAGTTGATATGGGAAGTTTGAAGTTGTAGAGACCCACCGGGCTTGCTGATTGTAACCGGTTTGAACATCAAATACAAGCTACTGATTTATGGGATCCTGATTTGTGTCAATGGTGATGTGTTCCTCACTGTCAATTGTTATTTTTCTTAATCTTTTCATTCTGTTCATTTTCTCTGATAAAGAGCAGCAAACATAGAGCTAGGATTTACTTTCTACAGTACCCTACTCTCACTGAAAACTTTATTGTCTATGTTTTCTTCATTTGAACGTTCTCTTTGAAGAGTACATCAATGCAGGCTGGTTTAAAGGCACTTGTCTGATCTAAATTTCTCTTTGTCACTATTATCCATGTTTTCCTTATTGAACATGCTGAAGCAATATAGTTTAAAATCACTTGTTTGATCTTAAGCTGTTCAACTGTCTTTTAATGTTTTCTTACTAAAAGTATTTCAAAGCAGGCTAGTTTAAAGGTATTAAACTGATCTCAGAATACTTTTATGTTTTCCTTATTGAATATGCTGAAAGCAGGGTAGTTTAAAGGCACTTACCTGATCTTAAGCTGTTCAACTGTCTTTTAATGTTTTCTAACTGAAATAACTTCAAAGCAGGCTAGTTTAAAGGTATTAACCTGATCTCAGAATACTCTCATGTTTTTCTTTAAGTACATGCTGAAGCAATATAGTTTAAAAGAACTTACTTGATCTCAGGCTGTTTTACTATATCTTCATTTGTTTGTTCTTCATTTCCTATTTGTTTCATTCCATAAAATCACCTTAAGAGATCCTTTGACATAAGCGACTTGCCCCATGGATCCTGCTTGAACCTTGCTGTCCAATTAAAATCCTCCTATGACTCCATAGCCCAATGGGTTAAAGCGGCATCTTTGCACAAATAAATGAATCATTCCTTCATCTGCAGCAGACACCTTCACCCTTAGACACCTTCACCCTTCATTTTGAAACTGCCTTCACCTTCATCATGTCCTTGCCCAACCAAAACAAACAAAACAAAACCCAAGCTCTTCATAACTAGCCTAATATCACAATTTTAAGTTATTAAAAGATCACATCTTTTGAACCCATTCATAGAGAGATCCCTCTCTGGATTCAGGAGGGCTAGATCCTAGAATCCCAAAGTTGGTTGAAATAATGTTGCTTCTGCAGTTTTAGTCTTACCAATCTGCTAAAATTACATATTCCTGTCGTATAGTCCTGTGGAAGATTGACTAGAGGTAAAGGAAGGACTAGGGAAGCATACCATGTTGCCATGATAGGAGGTTGTGGAAAAAGTGGGGGGTTTACAAGTGGTGGATTGAAAAGAGGGAAAGTGGGCTAGAATGGAGTGGTTTTGATAGTTTAAGTATGAAGAATAGATGTGGATGGACTAGCAATAAATTGTTGAGAAAATCTAGGATGAGAGAAACCAAAATTATGAATGAAATGTGAATCAGGAGTAGTTCGCTACCTATTGGGGTTCCCATGTTTTGGCCGTACTAAGACCAAAAGATGAGACAACATCAAACCACTTTCAGACCTCAGGATCTAGCCCTCCTGGGTCCAGAGAGGGATCTCTCTATGATTGTCAAGGGTATATATATTTAAAGTTCAAATGTTAAGATGTTAGGCTAGTTATAAGGCTCGAGGTTTTGTTTGATTTGTTTTGATTTGGTTGTTGGGAATTAGGAATGAAGGATTCAATATAAGACAAGGCAAGGAAAAGAAGATTTTAGGCAAAGATAGATAAATTCAGATGGTATTCAAGACCATTGGGCAAATGGAGTCAGGAAAGGGTTTACTTGTTGTTCAATATGCAGGCTTTCATTTGGGCTAGTCATCTAAAGCATTGGATCCTAAAAAGATAGGTGGGGTGAAACAATCAGGAAAGAAAGTGAAAGAATGAGGGTAAACCAATTTCTATCTATAGATCAGGTCAGAGGTCATTTAACTCCAGACCTGCTTGGACATACTCTTAGGTAACTCTCAAACAAGGGCAAGGAACAACTTGAGGGAAAATTAGATAGGTTTAATTAACTGAAAATGATCCTAGTGAGACAGAGATAGAGTTCCACACTCCCAGTGTTCCCAATTCATCTAATTAAACTCTAACAAGAACATATAAGAAGCAGATTCATTAACTCATACATCAGCTAGCAGGCAATAACATCCACTACACTGGTTAAATTAACTGAAACTAATTCTCAGATAACAAATTTAGCAGAAAACATTAAGGCAAGGAGAGCAGAAACATAGGGTGCCTAGCAAGGGCAAATCCTATGCCAGATTTCTGATGCAAGCCAGAAGAACTGAAATGGAATGAAATAAAACACAAAGACAGAAAAAACATCACTGCAGCTTTAGATCAGGATCCAAAGAAATGTGCTTGTCATATTAAGATCAAAACCAATCAGGTACAGCATTTTCCAATAGCTTGAAATTCAGTTTGAAAACATACTCCTCAGCCTATCTTGCAACTTTAGACAGTGAGCATGACTCAAAAGAAAAGCTTGCAATTCACAGATATCTCATCAACAACCATACAATATTTTCTTCATGAGTTTTATAACTGAAGAGAAGCAGAGGAGGTAGGTAGAAAACTAAATGCAGCATTAACACTCAGAAGAGGAAAAGGGCCGAAGCCCATTCTATTTTAAACTTTGAGCATTAATCTCTGGTGCTCTTTGGAGGAAAGAATGGTCTTCGTCATGCTTCATTAACTCCAGGTATGTCTCTGATGCATTCTGGTTTTCTGTACTCTGTAGTACCCTTGGTGTATGAACAAAATGGTAAATAAATGACTGAATGGTCTGCCATACTTGTGAAACAAATGCTCTGGTAGCTTTGGACAGTGGTCAGGGTGGAAATATCTTCTGGAGCACGGCATAGAATAAAATCAGTATGGGCAACCCGTCCTTTCCTGGGAAAAACATTTTGCTGATGTATCTGCTTTGTACTTTGATGAAAACAGGTTTTCGTGCCTTCCCATGTCCTTTTCTGTGCTATCGGGCTCTGAAACCCATCTTACTGAGCTCAACAACTGTGAATCATGGTGGCGTTTAACGCCTACATCCTACAAAACACGCAACTTTATTAAGAAAATCAATGCATATGAGGGTGGATGGAGTGGAGGGCGGAAGAAATGATAGTGCAGCGGTGGTGATTTTTAATTGAAAAATGGTGAAAATGCATTGGAATGGTGAAAAAAGCGTATAATAGGGTTTGGTGGAGAAACGCTTGAGGACCGTCCGATCATAGCCTGGAGGCGCAAATCGACGGCGGAGATCCAAGCAGCGGAATGATATATGCAATAGGGTGGAACAAATATTGAAACACAAGACCTTTAATGAAAAAAACAAACTTTTGTTAACGACAGAAATACACAGGAAGCAAACGAAATGTAATGAAATGCGAGGGCAGGAACATACGAGTGGGACCCAGCGTGGTGGAGATGCGATTAGATATGGGCCGTCAGATCATTAGACCCCGTTGGCTACCTATAAAATTTGTTCCACCAAAGAGGTCGCAAACATGCTCCGTAAATTTTCCGAAGAAACAACATGATCAAAATTTTATCTCTTGAAGCCCCGCGGCCCTCATGTGCGTGTCCCCCGAAATCTTCGCTCGTTCCATTAGAAACTCACAAATTCTCGCTAAAAGTTTCGCGGGAGTAAACATCGCAAGATTCTCTCTTCCTCTTTTTCCTCTCAGAGACCAACCTTCATATTTTTTCCAATGGTCATTTCGTTTTCCATTTTCTCGTCCTTCCTTCACAAAAAAGTTCCTTTGCCGAGCTTAAAATCCTTTGAAAAATCATTAAACCCTTCGAAACCATCAAAAAACATGAAAAAACTCATTCTTGCATTATGCTCAAGCCCCTTAGGCCAAGTCTTAACCTGGCTTCCCCATATGCTTTAATGTGTCACTAATTCGGGCTAAGGCGCTTATCGCATCGCAAGGATCCAAAGTGCGCAAGTCTGTTTTCATTATCTTGACAAAAAGTTCCGATGCGATTAAGCATCACGGTCATAACCTCCAATGATATCGTTATTTAATGTAACCCGTTGGGCCCGCAATCGGGCGCTAAAACCTCATGAAATAATCCTTTCCCGATCCATTATTTTCCATGTAAAACCCAAAAATCCATTTATCCAAAGTTTAGATCTAAAAACCTAAGTCACGTGCTGAAATAATTCAAATGGGTAGATCAAAAAGACCCGATGCGCAATCGCATCGGGAAAATCCAAATGGGTTGATCGGAAAGACCAGGCCCGCAGTCCCGATTGCGATTGGCCCTTTTGTGTTTTACGCCCCAGGCCCATGGTATTTCATATATCCAACAGCCCCGCAATCGGGCGCCGATCATATTATATATAAATATGACGCTCCGATCCGCCAAAAAAACTTTTTATTATTCGAAAAATTTGGGTTTTATAAAGTGTTAAAGGGTATTTCTGCTGATGCATAATCCACCGTTGATCTTAAAACGATCGAACGGCCAACGCTCAATCACAAAGTTTCAATCGCAAGTCCTGTCTTCTGACCCCCGATCGCTCATCCCTCCGATTCAATCCTGTCCGTCTATTTCCCCGTTGATCCAACGGTCATCGCTTGATCGCACTAACCTCCCCGATCGGGCAATCGCATCGGCATTTTCCATCGCACCCTTTGTTTTCTCTCGGTCGATTGCAATCTTCCGATTAGATCTGGACCGTCCACGTGTCCAAATCGGATGGTCCCAGATCACCCCCACATTATTTCATCGCCCTCTGCCTCTACCAAAGGGTTTTTAAAACCGATCCCCACCGTTGCTCATCGCGTGATCGACGGTTCTGTTTAATTCTTCCTCCTGCGTAATTTAAAACTCCTCTCGGTTAATCTCCACCGTTGGATGATGCCATCCAACGGTCCTACTCTCTTCCTACGCCTCTGAAGAAGTTAACCCAAAAAAACACATGATTTCTTAATTTTTTTCTGTGTTTTACGGGGTTTGAAGGTTTCTTCGTTATTTTCGAAAGAATGCAGAAGCCGAGGGTGACGATCCTCTAGCCTCTGATCAATCAATTAAAAATCGTTCACAGGGTTTAAATTTACATTTGATCAATGAACTCATGGCCCATTGATGCCTTTCGACCCTGTACAGCCCTGCACACCAGAAAATTCAATTAAATTGGGCACCATTAAAGAGTATCAGTGCCGAAGACAAAATATACAAGAAACAGGACGTTCGAAGACCAAAACACAGATTTCAAGTTAATTAAAGGTGTTTTGAGAACGACGAAGACTTCTGTCAAGCTGAGAAAGCCTCCACCGCCATAAGAAGAGGCTAATTGAACCCTCCATAGCTCCAAAAGACACCAGCAGCCTCGCAGAAATTAAAGATCGCCGAACAATTAATGCAAATCAAAGAATCTTATCTCTAATTGTCGGAAAAACCATTCTGGAAGTTGAAGAACAGTCAGGAAGCAGGTCTTTTCAATCATTTGGCCTCGAATGACACAAACAGAGTTATGAAGTAGAGTTATAAACGATTATATTCCCACCTTATGCCTTGCCTGGTTCCCAAAGGCCAGGAATTGCATTAATTGCATAATTGATAATACTTGACCCCTGGGAAATCCTCCCACCTCTTCATTTTTCTATAAATACTGCTATAGAAGATGAGAAAATGTTGGTCTCTGGACATCTGAATGCATGTAATGTTTATTCTGAAGCTACTGATGCCCTGTCTTGTAACTGAAAGATACACAAGCTGATATGAGAATTTCAAAGCTGTAGAGACCCACCGGGCTTGCAGATTGTAACTGGTTTGAACATCAATACAAGTTGTTGATTCATGGAATCCTCAATTATGTCAATGGTGATGTGCTCCTTACTGTTAATTGTTATTTTGCTTAATGTTTTCACTCTGTTCACTTTCTCTGATAAAGAGCAGCAAACATAGAGTTAGGATGTACTCTCCACGGTACCCTACTCTTACTGAAAGCTTTACTTCTATGTTTTCTTCATTTGAATGTTCTCTTTGAAGAGTATATTAATGCATGTTAGTTTAAAATTACTTCCCTGATCTAGATTTCTCTTTAAAACGAGCCTTCCCTGTGTTTTCCTTAGAGTATATTAATGCAGGTTAGTTTAAAAGTACTTCCCTGATCCAGATTTCTCTTTGTGATTATCATCTATGTTTCCTTATCGAATATGCTGAAAGCAGGCTAGTTTAAAAGCACTTACCTGATCTTAAGAAGTTCGAGCTGTTTTTTAAATGTTTCTGATTGAAAGTACTTAAATGCAGGCTATTTAAAAGCACTTACCTGATCAACAGAAATACTTTTATGTTTCCTCTTAAGTACGTGTTGAAAGAAAGCTAGTTTAAAAGTACTTACTTGATCTTAGACTGTGCTTTGTTCTTCCTTTTGTTTGGTCTTTCACTTCTTATCTTTTTCATTCCATAAAATCACTTTAAAAGATCCTTTGATATAAGTAAATTGCCCCATGGATCCTTCTTGAATCTTGCTATCCAATTAAATCCTCCTATGATTCCATAGCCCAATGGGTTAAAGCTGTCTTTGCCCTTTTCTGTCAACTGAATCATTCCTTCATTGCACACATTTTCACCATTTATTTAGAACTGCCTTTCATCTTCATCATGTCTTTGCCCAACCAAAAACAAACAAATCAAACCCATGCTCTTCATAACTAGCCTAATATCACAATTGCAGCCTTTGAAAATCACATCTTTTAACTCATTTATAGAGAGATCCCTCTCTGGATTCAGGAGGGCTAGATCCTTGAATCCCAAAGTGGTATGATGTTACCTCTACAGTTGGACTTTGCCAATCTTGCTAATTACAAGGTGCTAACATAATGGCGACTCCACTGGGGACCTTTTTGAGTTCATAGTTGCTTGGCCAGCTTTTATAAACTCTTTAGTTTCCATACAACCACAATAACTCAGAAAACCCAAAAATATTTCAGATTGGTATCTAATAAACATGGTAGTGGACCATAAAACCTTTTACCTCTGAAAAGGAGCTAACAACTTCCACTTGGCGACTCCACAATCCTGAACAGACCTTAAGACTCCACTGGGAAGAACCCTCATCGCTATACTATCCTTCAAACTCAGTCAGAGGACTATAGGATTGAAATTTGTGTAAAACATATTAGTTAACCTCTCAAATATTGTCACACCTGGTTGAACTTTTCTTGTTATTAGGGTCTAAAAAATACAACATAGTGGCTCCTAGAAAGATTCACACTAGAGCCCATCCTGACCCAGATCCACCTGAAATAGTTGATGACCCAGAAAGCATCCTTCGGAAGTCTCCTAGGATTAAATTATCAACTGTTTTCAGATCACCCTTGAGAGCTAATTCTGTCCCAGTAAATCTTTCAGCTCTACAACAATCACAAGATGACCTAGTAAATCCCTTTAGAACCAGGTCTCTTGGCGATTTAGATCAGTTAGATTCTGAGTCTTCACTTTCATCTCCTGAGACAAGTGAACATCCTGGTGGTAGAGAAACCACACCTCCCGACTTACATTTCCTTAACAACCTAGGTCTCTCTCATCCAAGATCAGCTCAGCAATCTATTCCTGGTCCATCTACTTCCACTCACCCTACATCCACTGTCCAAACCACTCCACTCCAGCCTACGGTCCCTCTTGTAAATCCACCTCCACCACTTGCCATGGCTGCATGGTATGCTCCTTTAGTCCTTCCTGTACCCCTAGTCAATCTTCCACAGGACTATCAGTCCAAAATTCCATTATATGATGATAACAATGCTACAACTACATCACAACATGTGGATAAGATGAATGACTACTTTGACAAAAATGAAATTGATAATGATTCTATCAAGCTTAGATTGTTTGCTCAAATTCTGGGGGATAAGTAAGAAAATGGTTCAAAGGTCTAGCCCCCCATAGTATCAATGATCTCCAAGCCTTCCATCAAACATTCTTAAACAAATGGGAAGTAAAGAAGAATCCCCTTCAAATCCTTGCTGATTACAACAACCTCCATAGAAACACTGGGGAAAGTGTACAAGCTTATTGTACTAGATTCAATAGTATCTATAATGCACTTCCCCCAGAACTAAAACCTCCACAGGGCTCAGCTTTAAACAAGTTTCCTGAAGGGTTTGACTCTGACATGACCTATTCGCTAAGAGAAAGAGACTTTGCAACTCTTGAAGATATGCAAAGGGGTGCTCTTTCTGTGGAAGTCAATTTAATGGAGAAGAGAGAAAGAATGAAGGCTGAGAAGAGAGTATCTTTTAGAGAGGAGTCCACACCTTCCACTTCAAACTCAAAAATGGAGAAAATGATGGAGGAAATGATGAAGAAAATGAACATTCTTGAGAGAACGCAAGCCAGTCAAAACCAAACTGCCTCTCAGAACAGAAACCAGAACCAGGGTCAGAATTTTAGAAGAAATCAACCTCCAAACCGACCTAGGGAAGATGACCAACAGATCACCCCTCCCTTTCATCAAAACTTTGTAAGTGAGGTTGAGGAAATAGATGAGATAACAGAGGAAGAGGATGTCAACATGCTAGGGGTAGATAATGATGACTGTGAGATTCATTATGATAGAACACAAGGTCTATGTACACCTTATGATGACACAAGAGATGATGATGAAAATTATTATCAAGACATGGACAATGTTGTCATAGAGTCTCAAAAATAATATGACCTTAGAAGAAAAACCAGTCAACAAACCCCCAACTCCAAAACCTCTGACAAATCTTCACAAAACAGCTCTGTAACTAAGCCTAAAGTTGTCAAACAAAAGGATAAAACAGTGACTGTGAATTCTGATAAAGGTAAAGAGAAAAGCACTCAAAACAATGAAAAACAAAGTGCAGACATTAGTAGTACTAACATCTCAGCTAGTACTCCTGTGAAAACCATTTTGTCAAGTGTAAATAGAACAAGTTAGAAAACTGATGTTGCTGAGAAATTGACAGCTAATAAGACTGAAACCAGCACTTTAAAGAGTCAAATTCCTTTCAGCCTAGAGCAGGAAATTTCAAAGATCAAAATCTCTGTTCCTTTGACTGAGTTAGCTACCCAGCATGCATATAGAGCCCAAATTCTGAAGGCTTTAAATATTGAGGATAGTAATGACACAGTAAATTTTAATGATGACCAACCAGAGCTTATTTTTGGTCCTAAAATTGAAGGTAAATTTCAAGAAGGGGTAGTACCCCCTTTCTATGTCAGCCTAAATGTCCATGACAAAATCTTGCATAATGCTATGCATGACTCTGGAGCCTCACACAACCTTATGCCAAAAGTGATAATGGAAAGGCTAGGGCTAGAAATAACACGACCTTACAAGGACTTATATTCTTTTGACTCTACCAGAGTGAAATGCCTTGGCCTAATCAAAGACCTTTGTCTGAGTTTGACTCAAATCCCAGCCAAGTGCATGGTTATGGATGTTGTAGTGGCTGATGTGCCCCCTAAGTATGGCATGTTGTTATCAAGATCATGGGGTGCCAAGCTGCAAGGTACAATGCAGATGGATGGAACATATGCTTCTATCCCTGTCTTTAGCCAACTTAGAAGACTATACAGAGAGGCACACTTGAAATTCATGGTCAGTAGCCCAGAGAAGCCTGAAAATTCCCCCATTTACTCTGTCCATACTGACCTGGATTCATTTATCCTTTATAATGACGAACCTTCAAATAATCCAGAGCTAGAAGACAGCGACTCAGCCGAATGGTTAGAAACCCCAAATCTAGAAATGAATGCAGTTCTAGAGACGGAAGAAAACGAGATAGAAACCTTCGAACAATGCGTTGAAACAACCCACCTGAATGAACATAGCCAAGATGGAAAACAACAAACTGCCCTTCTCCTTCAACTCCATGAAAATCTTGAGGAACAAGATCCAGCACAACATCTTCTAGATCTCAGAATAGAACATAATGACGATACACTTATTGAATCAGTCACTTTAACAGGATTGATTGCCGATGGCGAGAAAGAGAAACACAACTCAGAAATGTCAAAACAGTTTGATACATGTCAAGGCATTAGTAAACCAAACAAAGATCTTGAGCCATGGGACATCTTCCCATCGCCCTTAAAACTTGAAAATCAAGAAAACAACCTTCAACACAACGAAAAACCTGAGAACTCGAAACCAATTCAACTAAGTGCCGATTTTCAACAACAATCAGAGAGCACGTTAGTTGACGAGGGCACTAACCAGGATGAAACCGAAAACGTTCCTCTGTGGACTATGTACTTTGACGGGTCATGCACTAAGAGCACTGCTGGTGCGGGTGTCTGGATTATTAACACTGAAAACAATCACACAGAATGCATTTCCTGCAAATTAAACTTTCAGTGTTCTAACAACATCGTCGAGTATGAAGCTCTTATCTTAGGCTTGCATCTGTTGAAAAAGTTAGGAGCCAAAAGAATCAATGTCCATGGGGATTCAAAATTAGTGATTAGGAAAGTCAATGGGGAGTATAATGCAAACCATCCTAGACTTAGAGCCTATCGAAACGATGTCATCGACCTTTTGAAAACTTTTGAGGAGTCCAAATTGATTTTTGTCCCAAGAAAACGAAATATTGCCGCACACAATTTAGCCTTTGCCGCTAGGACATGCTTAGCCCCATATGAAACTAAAGACTGCACAACTCAGATGAAATTTAGACCAGTCGTGCCTGATAATAAAAAATACTGGCAGGTCTTTGAGGACGACAAACAGATAGAGGATTTCCTGCTTGGCAGGAATGAGTTTGAATCATCTGATTCAGATTCTAAATCCGATGAAGACTGCCTAAACGAACAACCCCCTAAAGAAGAAGAACCATCTCGTCCCGTAGAAATCAACATGTTAACTAACAAACTCGAAACTCAGACTAAAGAATACGAGGACACAGAAAATGAAGACATTGAGGTATTGTCAGCAAAGGATAAAAACATACCTAGGGGGCTAGCACCATTAGAAGACCTGTTTGATTTTAACGACGTGGCAAAGAAACCCATAGTGGAATACACCGAGTCTGAGGTCGAAGAATGCAACATAGGCACTGAGGATCAGCCCAAAATGATTAAATTAGCTAGGTCCTTGCCGTCAGACATCAAAAAGAAATACATTGACTTGTTTAAAGACTTTGTCGATGTGTTTGCTTGGAGCTATCAGGACTTAAAAGCCTACGATACAGAGATCATCCAGCACAAGATTCCTTTGAGAGAAAAACAAAAAACCTTTAAGAAAAAACTGCGTCAGATTAATCCGATACAACTGCCTCTAGTGGAAAAGGAAATCAAGAAAATGTATGAGGCAGGAATCATTGTGCCTGTGAGGTTTTCAGATTGGGTTTCTAATCTTGTAGCTGTGAGGAAAAAGACAGGAGAAATAAGACTCTGCATTGATTTCAGAAACCTTAACAAAGCCTCCCTAAAAGACAATTATCCTCTGCCCAAAATGGAACACATTCTATAGAAGGTAGTTGGTTCAAAGAGGATTTCCCTATTAGATGGTTTTTCAGGATATAACCAAGTTTTAGTACTCCCTGAAGACCAACTCAAAACAGCTTTCACCACTCCTTGGGGCACTTTCATGTATGTGAAGATGCCTTTTGGACTAATGAATGCTGGTGCCACTTTCCAAAGGGCCATGGACATTGCATTTTCAGAAGAAATAGGGCACTTCATTGTAATTTACCTTGATGACATAACAGTTTATTCCAAAACCGATGAAGAGCACCTTAAACATCTAAGGAAGGTCTTTGAAAAATGCAAGAGATTTGGGCTATCTTTAAATCCCAAAAAGACAGTATTTGGCCTACAAGAGGGTAAACTCCTTGGCCATATTATATCAGAAAAGGGAATTAAAATAGATCCAAAAAGAGTTGAGGGAATACTACAGATTAGCCACCCAAGGAACATAAAAGAACTGCAGTCCTTTATTGGAAAGATTAACTTCTTGAGGAGGTTCATTCCCAACTTAGCAGAGCTCCTTAGGAACATGACTAATATGCTCAAAAAGAGTGTAGGAGTAAAATGGACTGTAGAAGCCAAAAATTCCTTCGAATTGGTAAAACATGCACTCACCCGGGCACCAGTCTTGATCAGCCCAGAATTTTTAAAAGATTTCCTTATTTTTTCCTTTGCCTCAGAACATACAGTGGCTACAGTCATATTGCAGAAAAACTCAGAGGGACAGGAACAACCTATTGCTTTTTTCAACAAGGCTTTAAGAGATGCACCCTTGAAATATAACATAATGGAAAAACAAGCCTATGCTTTGGTAAAGGCCTTAAAGGACTTCAGGGTGTATATTCTTCATTCCCACACCATTGCTTATGTGCCTAACATAGTGGTAAAAGACATCCTATCTCAAGACCCAGATGGAAAGAGGGGCAAATGGATTGCTGCAATCCTAGAGTATGATTTGGAGATCAAACCCACAAAACTCATTAAAGGTCAGGGCTTAGCTCAATTAATGGTTGAATCTAATCTACAAGCCCTTGACATTAACATGGTAGATGCCTTGGATGAATAGGAAGAATTATCTGCTCCCACTGTGGAAGAGCAGTTCCAAAACTCACCTTGGTATGCTGACATCTTGTATGTACTTACAAATCTTAATGCCCCTCCTGATTTATCAAAAACAAAGGCAAGGTTTTTAAAGTTGAAAGCTAGGAACTATTGCATTTTAAATGAATGTTTGTATTGGAAAAATGCTAATGGTTTATTACTTAAATGTTTGTCTGAAGTGGATGCAGAGAGGATCAAGCATGAATTCCATGAGGGAGAGTGCAGAGGTCATCTCTACTGGAAAACCACGGCCAATAAGATCCTTAGAGCTAGCTATTACTGGCCCACGCTCTTCCAAGATATCCATAAAATGATAGCTTCCTTTCATAAATGCCAAATCTTCGAGGGCAAAAGAAAACTCCTTCCCTTACCATTACAACCTATCATTTTTGAAGCTCCTTTCCAACAATGGGGCCTAGATTTCATAGGAGAAATCCATCCTGCTTCATCTGCCCAACACAAATGGATTCTCACAGCCACTGAATACTTCACAAAATGGATTGAAGCCATCCCTTCTAGCAATGCCACAGATTCTGTGATTATAAAATTCCTTGAAGACCATATCTTTTCTAGATTTGGATTCCCTAGAAAGATTATTACTGATAATGCTACTGCTTTTTGTTCTAAAAAATGATTGAGTTTTGTCACAGGTATCAGATTACACTTGGCCACTCTACTGCTTATTACCCTCAAGGTAATGGGTTAGCTGAATCATCAAATAAAATTTTGGTGACTATCATCAAGAAGATGCTGGAGGAAAATAAAAAATCATGGCATAAAAATTTGGTGCATGCTCTGTGGGCAGACAGATTGACCACAAAGAAATCCATTGGAATGTCCCCTTACCAACTTGTTTATGGAACAGATGCAGTATTTCCTGCCAGCCTGGGTGTACCAGTGATAAAATTAGTCCAAGAAATACAGTCAGAAGAAGACAGCATGATAAGGAGGATCAATGAGACAATACATCTCCAGCAGACAAGAGAAGAGGTTTACAACAGAGCTCAAAAGGTGCAAGAAAATATAAAGAAGTTGTTTGACAAAATAACAAAGGCTTGTGATTTTAGCATTGGAGATAAGGTACTCAGATGGGACTCCAGAAGAGAGGAGAAGGGCAAACATGGCAAGTTTGATAGTTTGTGGCAAGGTCCTTACATCATTCAATCCACCATTGGTCCTAATGCCTATTTTTTGCAAGAGATAGATGGCACAGATCTGTTTGGGGGTCCTGTCAATGGCAGGATCCTTAAACACTACTACTGCTGAGTCTGATTTTAAATCTTTCATTTCCATTATAAATATCATTGCTTTATTTCAGTTTCATAAAAAAAGAAAAATTAAAATAAAATTTAAAATAAAATTTAAAATAAAATAAAATAAAAAAATATATATATATATACAAAAACAAAGAAAAGAACGAAAAGAGGGCGGATTGTAAAAACAATAAAGGCAGAGCCCCATGCCAAAAAAGAGAAATAATTCTGAAAGTGTGCAAGCTTAAATGCCACTCCTGAAAAACATACTTCTAGTTAGTCAAACTGTTTAATCTTGACTAATTAGCTTTAAATTTTCTGCTGATAGGATAGTGAATTCGATTTTCCAAACTGTTTAATCTTGGCTTATTAGTAGGAAGATTAGGATAGAAATGAAAGGTTCAAACATGTTCAAAACCTGAACCTAATGTTTCCAAGAAAGAGATGACTCAAGTCTGTTTTATTTTTCTGAGTCATAAAGATGTAAATCTGGTTCTAATTAGCTCAAAATCTGAACCAGAAAGAAAGAAAGAACAACTCAAACAAAGTCAAACCAGAGCTGAAATGAAGGAAAGCAAGTGGCTCTAACAAGCTCAAAACTTGAGTCACAAACAAGAAGAAGGATGCTTCAAAATTTCAGATTTCAAGCCTTCAAAGTTTTGTTTTAGTTTTATGCAAATTTTATCTATGTGCAGCTTGTTTTCCATGCCATAGATCACAGCAAGTCAAACTGTTTAATCTTGACTTGACTATTTTTTAAATTTCTGTTTAAGAATTTAGAGAATGGGATCTTTTGGACAGTTTAATCCCAACAGATAGTAGATTAGGTAGAGAGTCATATGGAATCAACTGTTTAATCTGAGTCCATGGAGAAATAAGGAGTAGGATTAGATTATTTTTCCTGTTTTCAAAAGAAATAAATGTTGTAAGAGTTTGCCAATCCAAGTGCACTCTAAATGAAGAAAAAATGTTAGATCAGTAGGACTGGGTAGGTAGAAAATTTGTGTTGATGAAGATCCATTGTTTTTTCAATACTGCTAATATGTTTTCAGAAAGATCATCCCAGCAAGGAAGGGCAGCCCAATGGATTAGGCACAGATCAGCATCCCAAAGAACTTAATGGATGAGGCAACTGATCAGCCTCCCAAAATGTAGGTCTGAAGTTCTTGATGCCTTCAAGAAGGCACCATCCCCAAGTGGAGCCACTGTTGGCCACCTATAAAATTTGTTCTACCAAAAGGTGGCCAAAACATGTTCAGCCTTCAAGAAATAGTTTCATGATCAAAATGTTATCTCTTGAAGCCTGTGCAAGGCCTCATGTGCGTGTCTGAAATCTTCATTTATGTTCCATTAGAAACTCACAAATTCTGCTAAAAGTTTCATGAGAAATACTGTTGCAGTATCCCCCTTATCTCCTCTTCCTCCTCTCAGAGACTAACCTTCGTTTTTTCATCATTGGCCTCTGTTTTCCATTTTCCTCATCTTTCCTTCATGAAATTTTCCTTTTCGAAGCTTAAACTCCGTTCAAAACTCTATCGAAACCCTTTGAAAACCATCAAAAAACATGAAAAAACCCATTTCTATATTAAGGGTTTAAGCCCCTTGGGCTGAGTTTCCAAACCACTTCCCCCATATGCTTTGGGCCGGCATCACCACAGGTTAAGGCGCTTATCGCATCGCAAGGATCCAAAGTGCGCAAGTCTGTTTTCATTATCTTGACAAAAAGTTCCGATGCGATTAAGCATCACGGTCATAACCTCCAATGATATCGTTATTTAATGTAACCCGTTGGGCCCGCAATCGGGCGCTAAAACCTCATGAAATAATCCTTTCCCGATCCATTATTTTCCATGTAAAACCCAAAAATCCATTTATCCAAAGTTTAGATCTAAAAACCTAAGTCACGTGCTGAAATAATTCAAATGGGTAGATCAAAAAGACCCGATGCGCAATCGCATCGGGAAAATCCAAATGGGTTGATCGGAAAGACCAGGCCCGCAGTCCCGATTGCGATTGGCCCTTTTGTGTTTTACGCCCCAGGCCCATGGTATTTCATATATCCAACAGCCCCGCAATCGGGCGCCGATCATATTATATATAAATATGACGCTCCGATCCGCCAAAAAAACTTTTTATTATTCGAAAAATTTGGGTTTTATAAAGTGTTAAAGGGTATTTCTGCTGATGCATAATCCACCGTTGATCTTAAAACGATCGAACGGCCAACGCTCAATCACAAAGTTTCAATCGCAAGTCCTGTCTTCTGACCCCCGATCGCTCATCCCTCCGATTCAATCCTGTCCGTCTATTTCCCCGTTGATCCAACGGTCATCGCTTGATCGCACTAACCTCCCCGATCGGGCAATCGCATCGGCATTTTCCATCGCACCCTTTGTTTTCTCTCGGTCGATTGCAATCTTCCGATTAGATCTGGACCGTCCACGTGTCCAAATCGGATGGTCCCAGATCACCCCCACATTATTTCATCGCCCTCTGCCTCTACCAAAGGGTTTTTAAAACCGATCCCCACCGTTGCTCATCGCGTGATCGACGGTTCTGTTTAATTCTTCCTCCTGCGTAATTTAAAACTCCTCTCGGTTAATCTCCACCGTTGGATGATGCCATCCAACGGTCCTACTCTCTTCCTACGCCTCTGAAGAAGTTAACCCAAAAAAACACATGATTTCTTAATTTTTTTCTGTGTTTTACGGGGTTTGAAGGTTTCTTCGTTATTTTCGAAAGAATGCAGAAGCCGAGGGTGACGATCCTCTAGCCTCTGATCAATCAATTAAAAATCGTTCACAGGGTTTAAATTTACATTTGATCAATGAACTCATGGCCCATTGATGCCTTTCGACCCTGTACAGCCCTGCACACCAGAAAATTCAATTAAATTGGGCACCATTAAAGAGTATCAGTGCCGAAGACAAAATATACAAGAAACAGGACGTTCGAAGACCAAAACACAGATTTCAAGTTAATTAAAGGTGTTTTGAGAACGACGAAGACTTCTGTCAAGCTGAGAAAGCCTCCACCGCCATAAGAAGAGGCTAATTGAACCCTCCATAGCTCCAAAAGACACCAGCAGCCTCGCAGAAATTAAAGATCGCCGAACAATTAATGCAAATCAAAGAATCTTATCTCTAATTGTCGGAAAAACCATTCTGGAAGTTGAAGAACAGTCAGGAAGCAGGTCTTTTCAATCATTTGGCCTCGAATGACACAAACAGAGTTATGAAGTAGAGTTATAAACGATTATATTCCCACCTTATGCCTTGCCTGGTTCCCAAAGGCCAGGAATTGCATTAATTGCATAATTGATAATACTTGACCCCTGGGAAATCCTCCCACCTCTTCATTTTTCTATAAATACTGCTATAGAAGATGAGAAAATGTTGGTCTCTGGACATCTGAATGCATGTAATGTTTATTCTGAAGCTACTGATGCCCTGTCTTGTAACTGAAAGATACACAAGCTGATATGAGAATTTCAAAGCTGTAGAGACCCACCGGGCTTGCAGATTGTAACTGGTTTGAACATCAATACAAGTTGTTGATTCATGGAATCCTCAATTATGTCAATGGTGATGTGCTCCTTACTGTTAATTGTTATTTTGCTTAATGTTTTCACTCTGTTCACTTTCTCTGATAAAGAGCAGCAAACATAGAGTTAGGATGTACTCTCCACGGTACCCTACTCTTACTGAAAGCTTTACTTCTATGTTTTCTTCATTTGAATGTTCTCTTTGAAGAGTATATTAATGCATGTTAGTTTAAAATTACTTCCCTGATCTAGATTTCTCTTTAAAACGAGCCTTCCCTGTGTTTTCCTTAGAGTATATTAATGCAGGTTAGTTTAAAAGTACTTCCCTGATCCAGATTTCTCTTTGTGATTATCATCTATGTTTCCTTATCGAATATGCTGAAAGCAGGCTAGTTTAAAAGCACTTACCTGATCTTAAGAAGTTCGAGCTGTTTTTTAAATGTTTCTGATTGAAAGTACTTAAATGCAGGCTATTTAAAAGCACTTACCTGATCAACAGAAATACTTTTATGTTTCCTCTTAAGTACGTGTTGAAAGAAAGCTAGTTTAAAAGTACTTACTTGATCTTAGACTGTGCTTTGTTCTTCCTTTTGTTTGGTCTTTCACTTCTTATCTTTTTCATTCCATAAAATCACTTTAAAAGATCCTTTGATATAAGTAAATTGCCCCATGGATCCTTCTTGAATCTTGCTATCCAATTAAATCCTCCTATGATTCCATAGCCCAATGGGTTAAAGCTGTCTTTGCCCTTTTCTGTCAACTGAATCATTCCTTCATTGCACACATTTTCACCATTTATTTAGAACTGCCTTTCATCTTCATCATGTCTTTGCCCAACCAAAAACAAACAAATCAGACCCATGCTCTTCATAACTAGCCTAATATCACAATTTCAGCTTTTGAAGATCACATCTTTAAACTCATTTATAGAGAGATCCCTCTCCTCGATCTGTGGAGGCTAGATCTTTGAATCCCAAAGTGGCAGGATGGCTCAGCTGACTTTTACAATCAAGACCAGGACCTGGGGCCATTCAACCACTATTTAGATTTAGTCAGAGAATCACAATCGCTATGGACGAGAGGGACGTACACTTTATAATTTGTGATGCGATTGGGATGTGCGATGACCGTTGGATCTAGCGGAGGAATGAACGACAGAGATCTGCTCAGAGCAATCGCAATCAGAGGGGAACAAGTGCAACACATTACAAATGTTCCGATTGCGATGGGGTAGGAAGAGCGATGACCGTCAGATTGTGGTTTTAAACGGACGGTTGAGATCAAATCGGGGTAATTCCAATCGGGGGGAGCAAAGATACCTTATCAAATTTCCGATTGTAATTGGGGGAGAACGTGATGGCCGTTGGATTGACGGGGGATGGACGGTCGGGATTGGATCGGGAGATGGCGTGAATCGGAATCGTAGGGGAGGACCTGCACTGATCGTAGGAAAATTGCACTGTGATGACTTAAGGGAGTTGCGATCAATCGCATCGCAAACATTTGCAATGAGCCGTTCGGGGGACTTAACATAAACCTTGCGATCAAACAGATTTGCGATTAGCGCAGGCCGTTCGATATACAGGGGGAATCAACAATGGGGATTAAGTCGCGATACTTAATAACAAAACACAATCGCTACGGATTTTATTTAACAAATGAATGCGCCGGTCTTGCAAGCTGCGATTGTGATTGGCGCTTAAGACTGAAGCGCTTGGTCTTAGCACCGGGGCGTATGGGGGAAGTGGTTAAGGGCCTTGTGGCAAAGGGGCTAGGCCCTTAATATAAAGTTAAAAAGTGGGTTTTGGCCCATTTTCAATGAATTTTAAGGCCCACAAAGGGTAACGATAAGGGGGAAAGGGGGATATTTAGCCAAACAAAGGGCAAGGGAAAGATTCAAAGGGGATTTTGGGTATGATTTTGAGGGTAAAGGGGACTTAGAGGGAAAAAGGAGGACTTTGTCAAACGGGGAAAAAGGGGTAAAATGGGACATTTTGCAGAGGTACAAGGGGCAAGTAAAGGCCTTTTGGAGCATAATTTTTCATCAGTAAGGCTCATTAACACCATAACAGCAGAGGGGAATAGTCAAAAGGTAGGGAACATAAAAAGGCTTCAAGGATGATGTGTTTTCAAGGGAAATGCATTCCTTGAAGGTTCATAAAACAATCTAGCCCCTTGCTTGCTTGTCAAGGAATTCATAAGGGGCTAACACTACTGGATGTTCACTTCTATCCTGAGATGAAAGTGAGGGCTCTAAATCTATATGATCTATATCATCAAGTGACCTAGTTCTAAATGGATTTCTTAAGTCAACTTGTGATTCTTGTACAGCTGCAAGGTTTTTAGGAATAGAATTAGCTCTATGGGGTGATCTGAAAACAGTTGAAGATTTAACCTCAGGAGACTTCCTAAGGATTCTTTCGAGGTTATCAACTATCCAGGGGGATTTGGGTCGGGGTAGGCTCTAGTATGAATCTTTCTAGAAGCCACTATGTTGTGTTTTTTGGACCCAACTAAACAAGAAAAGTTTTACCAAATATCACAATCTTTAAGAGACTAACTGATCTTTTTAAACAAGAAAATTTTAATCCTAAATTCCTCTAACTGAGTTTATATGATGTTATGATGACAATGGGTCTTCCTAGTGGAATCTTAAGGTCTGTTTAGGATTGTGGAGTCAAAAGGTGGAAATTTTTAGCTCTTTGGAGGTAAAATGTTTGATGGTCCACCACCATGTTTATTTGAAACCAATATGAAATATTTTGTGGGTTTTCTGAGTTTTTTCAGTCCTATGGGTTCTAAGAGTGTCCTGAATCTTTTTCAACACTTAGCTACGGTGATGAGACAAATAAATTCTACTCTTATGGCTAAGCTAGCTGATTTCTTCAAGGTTTAATAAACTCTTATGAGAATCCTAAGGTTTCCTTAGTTTGTTACTGACTCAAATAAGTTTTATCATGATTACCATTTGCTTGGTAGTGCTTGAAGAGGGCTACTTGTGCTACAAAGTGATTTCCAATATCCTAAAAGTATCTAAAATGGAAATCACTCAGAACTTCCCCAGCGGAGTCGCCAGAAATGTTAGCTCCCTGTAATTTCAAAAGATTGGCGAGACCAAAACTGCAGGGAGAACACTTGAACCACTTTGGGATTCTAGGATCTAGCCCTCCTAAATCCAGAGAGGGATCTCTCTATAAGTGTAAATATTGATTTATCTTTAAGGCTTTTGATATGTGATATTAGGCTAGTTATGAAAAACAAGGTTTTTGTTTGGTTTTGGTTGGGCAAAGATAAATGAAGGTGAAGGAAGTCTAAATGAAGGGTGAAGGTATGTGCAAGTGAAAAATTGATTTAGAAAATTAGATAGGCAAGAAACAACTTCAGTCCATTGGGCTATGGAGTCATAGTAGGATTTAATTGAAATAACAAGGTTCAAGAGTGGTCCATGGGGCAAGTCATCTATGTCAAAGGATATCTTTAAGTTGATTTTATGGAATGGAATGAAACAATAAGAAAGGAAATCAAACAGATGAAGAACAAAGAGCAGCCTAAGATCAAGTAAGTACTTTGAAACTATCCTACTTTCGGCATGCACTTAAGGAGAAACATAAAAGTAATCTAAGATCAGGTAAGTACTTTGAAACTAGCCTGCTTTTGATGCACTTTCAATAGAACACATTTAAAACACAAAATCGAATAGCTTAAGATCAAGTAAGGACTTTGAACCTATCCTGCTTTCAGCATATTCAAAGAAAAAACCTCTCAAAGCAACTGTTGGAGAAGAAACTAAAGGACAGGGCAAACCATAGACTTCCCTAACTCTTTCTTTACTTGGTAGAATTATCAAGACAACACTTAAGGTAACAAAGAATAGTCTAAGATCAGGTAAGGACTTTGAACCTAGCCTGCTTTCAACATACTCTTAGGGAAACTTTCAGACAACCTTTGGAGATAAAACCAGAGGACAGGGAAAACCATAGACTTCCCTAGTTCAACTCTACCTAGCATAAACTGAAAATAACATTCAAGAACAGTGTTTCAATTTTTTAAAGTAAGACAGGGGCTCACCAACATTCCTTAACTACTTGAACTGTATTAAATCGTTCCTAAATACACAATTGGAAGAAAACATGAAGATAAAGCTTATCAGTGAAGGTAGGGTACTGCAAAGAGTAAATCCTAACTTTATATTTGTTGTTCTTTATCAAAGAAGATGGACAGAATGGAAACCAAAGAAAATAACGATTTACAATAAGAAAAACATCACCATTGACATAGACCAGGATCCCATAAATCAGCTTGTATTTGATGGTTCAAACCAGTTACAATCATCAAGTCCAGTGGGCCTCTACAGCTTCAAACTTCTCATATAAACTTTAGGTATCGTCAATTACACACAGATCTTAAAGCAGCTTCAAAAAACTATTTACATGGATCAGATATTCAGATACCAACCTGTGTTTAATCTTCTGCTGGAGTATTTATAGAAGAAAATGAGGAGGTGGATGAGAGAAAAGATCTTCGGGTTCAATTAATACAGTTTAATGCTTCTCGGCCTTTCCAGAGCTCAACAGGGAAGATTTTTGATATTTCCTCTATATTAATTGATTTTAATTAAGTATTAGGCATGCTTAGCAGAGTTTGTTGACTTAAAAACTCTTAATTTTCTTTGTAATAACTTTGCTGACAGTAGTAATAAGTTCCTTTGATCTAAAATAACTGTTCAACTATCTTTTAGGCAAATATCATCTGTTCTAGCAATATCTAAGCCTTCTTTGATTTCTGCGAGGCTGCAGCTGGCTTTAGGTAGCTGGAGAGGATTAAATTCACCTCTGATGTGGCAGTGGAGGCTTCTTGGATTGATGGAATTCTTTATCTTTCCCTAAAACACCTTTAATTCTCTTTAGTTCCATGTTTTAGGATAGATTAGGCTTAATCTGTGTCTTCTGGTCTTCATGATGTCTTTAACTGGGGATTAGGCATTTGATAGCCGAATTTATGCCTTAATCCCTTTAAATCTTGTTTGAAATCATTTAATCTTCGTTTATGCTTTGATTTCATCCCTGGATGTTGATACTCTCTGTCTGTGGTGTTAGCTGTGCTTTGTTGCTGCACAGGCATACAGAGGGTTTTAAAATGTTATCAGTGCTCATGAGGCATAGATAAATCAATAATTCGAACCCTGCAGAATGATCTCCTTCATGAATAAAGGCCTGGGGGATCATCATCCCTGGCCCTTAATTTCCTTTTAAGCAAAAAAAAACTGCGTAAAGCTTCACAACCTGCAAGAATACACAAAAATTTATAAAATCCTGCATGGTTGGGTTAAGACTGCTTCAGAGGTTTAGGTTAGAGCGCAGCCGTTGGATGAAAGCATCTAACGGTGAGGATTGCTCGCTGGGGTCAGATGGGGAGGCGGTTGAATAAACGGTGGTGGAGATTAAGTCCGAGCTATTGATCTGCAAAGATCAACGGTCGAGATCAATCGGGATTTATATAATGTAGAGGGGTAATATTGTAATCAAATGGAGGAAAATATAATGAAATGGGGTGAAAAACCTTTGGCGAAAGGGTAAATAGAATTAAATGAAATTGGGGTTTCTGAACAATTCTGGGTCATTGGATTAGACTAGCCAACAAAGATCAACGGCAGAGATTCATTGATGAAGTTTCTTGGAAGAAAGGCGGAGGGTGATGGCTTAATGGTTAGATGCAATTAAGACCGTTAGATCTCATAGATCAACGGCGGAGATTAAATATGAGAAAATGTAATGCAAATGGGGAAATGTAGTTTCGGCCATAAAAACCACTAGTTTCACGCGGTGAAAAGGGGGAAAGGCAGTATTTCCTTTTGGAATGAAATATGTGTTAGCGCTTGACACATGGCTTTTTAAAACCACCCATATCACGTAAATTTAAAACATTAACTTCTGGACACGAAATCACGCGAAACCGCACGCTGGCCGTCATATCTGAGGTGAAAAATCGGACGGTTGTGAGGAGAGCACGATGGAGGTAAGATGCATGGACAGAAAATGGTGGGCAAGTTCGAGGTGGTTTTGATCTGGGTCGTTGGATCAGGAAATGGATGGTCGTGATTTATTAATGGGGAAGTAGGTCCCAAAGGATTTGGGCCTATTGAGTTGAATATGGACCATCAGATCTTCAAGTTTTAATGGTTCAGATCAAATCTTGGGGAATTGAAAGCAATACGAGACGGGGGGTTCGGGCGAAGATTGGATAAACGTGGGTTGTTGATCTGCAGAGATCAACGGTGAATCTTTGCAGAAGAGTTTAAATTGCGGGACTTTATAATATAATAGAGGAAGTCGGGGTTTGATCTGGACCGTTGGATGAGTGAAATGAACGGCCCAAATGCGATCGCAGGATCACCAATCGGCGGGGGAGAGAGGAAAGGCGCAAAGAAAATTTGCGATGTGATTAAACGAGGGTTGTTAGATCTTAGAGAGATCAACGGTCGAGATTAATATATGGATTTTAATGTCGGAGGGCTGTGGCAGAGGGAAATTAATCTGGGCTGTCAATTCTTGTGGATTCGACAGTCCAGATTGAATCGCAATCTTTGCAATCGGAGGAGGAGAGAGGAATGGCACAATGGTTTTTTGCGATGTGATTGAATCAGAGCCGTCGATCTCAAAACCATATCAATGGTCAGGAATTAACTGCGAAGGTCAAAGGTGGAGTTACGATAAGATCTTAGTCGTTGAATGGGAGTGGATCAACGGTTGAGTTTCAATCGGGGAGATCGGCATCGGAGTTTTAAATAACAAAGGAAGACCCCTTTTCGAACTTTCGATGCGATGAGATCCTAACCGTTGATTGGTCTAGATCGATGGTCGAGATCTGTTTGAAATTTTGAACCATCAAGATTAATAAAAATTCAGGTTTTACGAAGATATAAAGGAAAAACAAAGAAATGAAGGTTTACAATGGGGGTTTAGACCCTCTAAGCGCCCGCTTGTGGGGCTTATGGTCCTATAAGAAGCGGGGTTTATAAGAGTTAAGCCCTCGGGGGCTAGAAACCTATATAATGAAAAAAGACTGTTTTTAGGCTTACAAACAGAGTTTATAAGGGAAAATGAGGGTTCCGATAAAGGAATAAAGGCCTTAAAAAACAGATGGAAGAAGGCCAAATGATTTTAAAGGTCTTGGAGTGATTTTGAAGGCGAAAAGAGGCTTATGGGGGGATTTTTATGAAGAAAAAGGGGATGAAAATGGTGTTTTTTATGAGTGAAAGGAGGGGTAGAAATGAAGGGAAAAATGAGTCTTTGAGCAGTCTTCTTCTTCAGGAAAACTACAGATTTTGAGGGCTTTGTGAGGGAAACAGTAGTAAGTATTAATCTGAAGGAATGAAGACATCATAAGACTTCAAGAACTCACAATTTTGGATCATGAATTGTTTCTTGAAGGCTAAAAAAAATTTTAGCCACCATTTGATGTGACAAATTTTATAGGTGGCTAACAGGCTCAATAAAATAATGTTGTGTATTCAATCCTTGCTCAAGTATTGTTGTAGTCCCTTCACTGGGCACTTTTTGAGGACATATGAGTGTGGCAGATCTATTTAACCACCTTAGAAGGATTTATTTGGAGCCTCCTCTTGGATTTAGCACTTAGACACATTTTTCTAAGGAATCCAGGTCTTGGTTTCAATTCCTGTAGCACCCATTAGTGGAAAATGTGTTTTCCAGTCATGCCTTGCTGACAGTTCCCATTTTGGGATATTACAAGAAGGCAGGGGAGATGACCTATTCTACAATGACTACCAAGGCCATGAGTGTACAAAAGCTGCAAAACACTCTTGCGAATATCAGAGATCAGCTCAAATTGGAAAAAGCTTTTTCACAGGATAAAGACACTAGAATTAAATCTTTTGAAGAACTAGTAATTGAAGTAGGATATGATCCTAAAAATGTAAAAGTTGCAGAGGAATTGATCAAGAAGAAAAATGCAGACATTGCTGCTTTAAAGAAACAACTAAAGTTGCCCCTTACAGAACATCCTCAAGCCAAGGAAGTCTTATAGGATACAAATAAGAAAGATGAGTTGATGAATCTCATTTTACAATTGACTGCTCAGATAAAGGAAATGGAGAATGAAATGGACAAGTTGGTCCAAGAGAAAAAGGATAAAGAAGAATAAATTCCAGTCATATTGATTCCTGTAGTTACTACTGTTGTACCTTCCACACTAGCTGAATCACTGGCACCTATAGTCCCCATTGCTACAGCATTACCTGTTACTTCATCAACAACCTCAGCCATAGAATCTTCAACAAAAACATCTCAACATATAGATGAAGCAAGCAACTTGGTAAAATTTATGCAAGACATGTCTATTCAAACTAATGATATAAACAGACTTAGAGAACAGCTTAAAATTCTTGAAGATGAAAAGAAACCTTCCAAGATAATGCATAAGAATGAAGAACAAAGAGAAAACAAATTAAATGATCAGTTGTAGAAGTTAGAAAAAGATCTAACATTGAAAGAACCTATGGCTCAAATCAAACAACAGCTATGGACCAATATCGTTGAAGCATTCAATGATATTTGGCCATCAATATAGGTTATATATGAGCAAAAGGATTTATTCAAATCATCAAAAGAGGCCATTCAAAAGATAAAAGAAGAGCTTGGTAAGAAACCTAAAGAAGCCCTTGAAATCATCAATTTTCTAAATTCTAAGAACACGCAAGACTTAGAAGAAATTGGTATTAATGACAGAACAGAGACCATCCTAGAAGTTAGGAAGGTAACTTCTAAAAAGAATTTGATGATACAATTAGAAGAAAAATGCCAAAACATGGAGGTTGCTATTACAAGTTTTATGATGAAATTTGATGTCTGAAGGAAGAAAGGCCTTCAAAATCCATTACTTATTCATGGAAAACTAATGAAGCAAGATGCCTATGACAAGAAAACGAGAGAATTTACCAAAGATCAGGTTAATATGTCTACCTCACATGGTATTCCAACAGGGAAGGTATTCTATAATAATTTGGAGAATTTGTTTTACCTACAGCACGAGGTGAAACACATATTTATCAACAAGCCCACATTCTTAAAGTATACTGAAGCTGATGAGATTTTTAGAAGGATGATGAAGATAAAACTACAAGAGGATAAACTTTGGGAAAAACTGACTGATTTACTGTGAAATCATATTGTATTAAGTACAAAACAGTAAGAAAATAAAACAAAGCTTGTTGTTTTTACATTTACAGTAACAGAGTATCAGTGAAAGACTATCAAGATAAAGAGTATCAATTCAAGGTCAAAGTTTAAAGTAAATCAAAAATTACAATACAGAAATAAAGCTGCCAGCATGAAAGACACCTCACTGTCCAGCTGCAGCCTTCATTGAATAGTAAAGAGGGAAAGAAGTAACAAAATCAAGACAGCAAACAAATAATTTCAATAAAAAAGTGATAGCTAGCATTAGTTAGAAAGCTGTCACTATATTCTTGCATGAAGATATTTATTTTCTATGAATAATTCCTAAGTTAGTTTTAGGATATTTTGTAAATATTTTTTGTATAAATACTTCTCATTTAGAAGTATTGAGTGTGGATGAATTACTGAACATTTCTATAGTTGTACTATTCTGAACCTAAGAGTGATTGTATCATTTTCAAGTCAGCAAATTGGATTAAAGCAATAAAGCATCATATTACAGGATTCATGTGTTGGGCCACTACAGTGAAGTATTTTCACTTGTTTCCTTGTCAATTTCTTATGTTTTTCATCAATACTTGAATGTGTTCTAAATCTAAATGACAAATCAGAAATTATTATTTCAGAATATGTTAACAGCACTCTCTCTTGAACTATTTATCATTTACATGTTTTCTACTGAGATCTATACTAAGGAACCCTTAATTTCTCCCTAGTTTCGATTGACCGCTGCCTTTTCACTCATTATCTGGATTTGAGAACCCTTAATTTCTCTTTTACCCTGATTGAAACCATTTTTACCATCAGCCTTGAAGATTTGAAGTAACTCATCTATCTTGCCCTGTAAACATTTCCCTTTAGAACTTGATCCTGATCTGAATGCTTGACACATTGACTCCATTAGCCCAATGTAATATAGACCTAAATCTATCCATCTAAGTGATTTCACCACCAAATCAAATCAAAATCCAAAACCAATTTACCTTACATAACTAGCCTAAAATAAATTAAAATCAACAAAGATAAATCATATAGAGAGAGCCCTCCCTCAGCATTAGGAAGGCTAGATCCTAAGGCTTAAAAGTAGGTTTGTGGTTACCTCTAATATTCTTTGAACTAAAATAAAAAATCTCACAAATTTTTAGAATTATTGGAGTGATAACACAATCCACTCATTTCCATTCAAAATCTTTATTGACACTCAATTACCTTTGCGCACCACCAACCTCTCCACTCATCACATTTTGCACTCTACAAAATATAACCTTTACCCTTTGCTTCTTCCATGAAAATATTGTGGATTGCGGTCTGCGAGAAGGCCCACATCCTTGCCACGTCATCCTCCCATCATTTCACATCACCCATCGCAATTCATAACTCTTACCCCCGCTCCTTATACCAAAACTTCCCCGATTGCTATTTTGCAGGTGGTCCCACCTCCACCACGTCACCTCCCGCCATCACATATCACCCACTGCAAATTTTAACATTTACCTCCCTGCACTTCTCACTTCACAAAACATAGAAGTTACCCTCCGCCTCTTATAACTAAACGCTCTCGCTTGCAATTTGTGATGTGTGGGCGGCCCCACCTTCATGCCATGTCACCTTCCCCACCACCGCGCTTCGCCCATCGCATATCTTATCATGCACCTCCTGTTGTTTATAACAAAGGATTCTGATTCATGATTTTCAATATAGATTTGGACCCCACCTAACTACCACGTCATCAATAGCCCTCCCATGGACTTTGCCCCTCTCTTTTCTGTGCTAATTATCCTGATAGCCTCACCATTGCTTCCACCATCTCCCCTTCATCTCTAGCACAAGAATGGGATTTTGGTGGAACCACAAAGGTATGGTTTATTTATTTGATCCATGAAATATCCGCTAAAGAGCGAGGCACGCGCAGCATAGTTGGCCATTTCATTACGGTTAAAACGAATCATGAGAATTAGAGAGTGGAGACCTCCCACAACAGATGAAATCAAGTTGTGGAAACCAGAATGCCCACCTGTTCGTGGTCACTCCTCACCTTCCCTATGGAGGATTCCAGGATTTGGCCTACGTGACCCATCATTTTGTTCCTTTTTAATTTTTGATTATGATATTTGCTGGTGAAATCCCGATTTCACCCGATTTTGTTTTGATTCTTTGTTTATGGGAATGATTGCTTGATGCATGCTCCAATATTCAGTTAGGATATTTTTATTTCGCATGTGTGGATAAATCATGAGAATTTGACTTGATCGTAAACCCTGAAGGAGAAATCTATATGTAGGGAGTTCTAAGATGAAAGAAGGGTTCTATAATTTTGAAGAATTTTGTTGTAGTTTTGTATGATTGTGCTCCCTGTGCTCTAAGATACATATTTGTGAGAGTTTTTTAAAATTAATATGATACAGAGTTGTTATTTGGATTCTAGATGGAGTAATGAGTAGTATGTATATGTTTCCTTCTCTTATCAATAATCTCCTTTTTATGTATAACCATCTTTCATTCTCTGCTGCATTCATGGTTCGTGTAATGTAGCTACCAGTGATCTGCAATTTTATTCATGAATTCGTGTTTGTATAATGCTCAAGTGTTAACCCTCATGTATTAAGCTTGTTGCACTCCCTTAATTCGTGCTCCACTAACCTCTGTTGTTGTCCATATCTCATTCATATCCGCTTCCTCTGAGTTCACGGGGGACAAATTCTTAATCCTCTTAAGTTTGTCTCTTGTGGTTTCCTTCTCTGTTCTTTATCAACGCCTCTGCATATTTTTAAATCTTTGTCTTAGTGTTCTATACTTGGCCCATCTAAAATCCATCAGCCTCACAGCCTCCTCAGCCCTCTCATAGTATAGGGAGTTCACATAATCAGGATCAAATTGTCTTCTCCATTCTTGAACCACCAAAACCATTCTTCTCTTGACCCATATTTTATCAGAGGCATCCTTATGGTTATCTACATTTAACCTCTGACCTTAATATTTCCTAGGCACTGGTCTTTGGAAAATCAAGCTTGTATCTAGGAGCTACAACGTCTTTTTGGCGTTGTTGCTTGGTATATGAATGAAGAAATATTTTCCCCGGGATACAAAATTATCTTCACCTTTCAATTAGGTGAGCATGAAGGGTTGAGAGTTGTATATTCCTCACCTTGGAAACCTCTCTGTAAAATAGTTCTAATCAGAAGTAATCATGGCTTTCACTAGGCCTCACACCGGATTTAGATCCACCATTTACCTCCACCTCTAAATCAGATGGTTGTGCCAAGTTTCCTTTTGAACAAGTATGCCCCCTTGGCCCTCCCTTAGCCTCTAAATAATATGCCACAATATTATTTAAAGCTCCTGCCTCGGTTTACCGGAGAAGATAGTAATTTTGTGCAAAGACATATTGAAAACTTCTGTGCCTTTGCTAAGAATGTAAATATAGAGCACTTAGATGTGGTCTTAAGGATTTTCTTCCAATCCTTGGAGGGAGAAGCCCAAAAAAATTTCAAGTCTCTAGCTGACCACACAGTCCACACCTGGGAATAAATGGAAAATTTCTTCACTTTGAAATGGGGAGAAAAGAGGGACCATGGCTATGTTCTCACTGAGTTCAATTCTCTCAAGAAGAGACACAATGTGGATGTAACAGAATTTTTAAAGAGGTTCAATAAGCTCTATAATAATCTCGTTGCTGAGATAAAGCCTCCCCAAGCAGCTGCTAAGGTGGTCTTTGCAGGAGATTTAGAGCCAAATTTTGGGTTGACCTTAAGAGAAAGAAGATCAACATCTCTAGATCATATCCAAACTGATGTGTTGGAGGTAGAAGCAAACTTTTCTTCTACTGGTAAGTTCAAGGGGAAGACAGAACATGAAGTTATAAGAAAAAATGGGGAGGAGGATTCTACCTCAAATCAGGAAAGGGAATTACAAGAGCATAGAATCAAAGAGATGAATAAGATGATCAAGAACCTCTCAAATAAGTTGGTTAAGCTTGAAACGAAGGCCAATAATTCCCCTCGTTGTTCCAACCAAATGATTCCTAACCGGGGGTTTAATCCTCAATATTAGAGGCCCCCTCTGCAGCTGTTGCAACAGGATGAGGAAGTCACAGACAGGCAAGAGGATCAATTCCTCGCCTACTCTAATGATGAGGAGGGTGAACCCACCCTAAAATGGGAACAAGAAGAAGAGGAAGTCACTCCAAAGGATCAAAATATTGACAATTATTGCAGACAATTCGTGGATTTCATGCAGGCTCAACTCCACAAGAAGTATGACCTCGGGTCCTCCAGAAAGAGAACCCAAGAGCAAGAACAAAATTAAGAGTCGATATCAAGAGAACAAACCCCTCCTATTCATGCTAGTAAAGGGAAGAAATTGTTAGAAGAGTTAGCCCCTCATAAGGCCACTGTAATCACTTCCAAAAAGCAAGGAGTTGATCCTCCCAAGGATAAGAAGCCCACATCTATACCCTTGAAACCGTTTGACCCTCCTAAACAGAAGTTCGAAGAAGCCATTACAGAAAAAGGGCTCACACCCTTTAATCTCTAAGAAGAACAACCCATAGCGGTTTTGGACTGAATGTAGACAATCAGCTTCTAGCCTATGCTGAAGAAGAGGGAGGTGAGCTTACCCTCCATGAAGAAGGGGCAAAGCTGGACTATTTCCCAGGGGACAACACTAAAAATCAACAGCAGTCTGGTGATATGGAAACAGAGGCAACAAAGCTTAATTGTCTAGATCAACAACAACATCCTTAGCAATGAGCATTTCCCTCAAAGAATAAGGACCAGTTAGATTTGCATGATGAAGACCATCTCTCAAATTCTCTTTCAGTACAAGGTAAATTTAAAAATTGGTTTAAGAATTTTCCAGCTGCTAACATGAGCATTTTCCATCAATTCATGCAAGTTTTCCTAGGTCGATGGGTAATCATGGGAAATTCCTTTCTTATCATAGAAGAGTATGGACATTTAAAAATACAGCCTAGGGAGATAGTACAATATTTTTCAGCTAGGTTAAATAAGATGCATCATTCAATACCTGTTGATATAAGGCCACCCCCAGGAGTAGCTCTCTTTCAATACCCAGATGCCTTAGATCCAGAGGTGGCATTCCAAGTAAAATAAAGAGACACTACAATATTTTAAGAAATACCAAATATTGCAATTGATGTGGAGGTGAACCAGCTGAACAGAGAGGTGAAGTTTAAAATAGAGGAATAACTGACTCATTTTGATTACTCCACATTTATCCCTTGATTCATCAGATAAAATGCAAACGGGTCCTGAATTTCTTGAAGACATGGAGAACACAGGTGCAGTACCAAGGGGTGAGGTAAGATCGATTGGGTCTGGATATAAGAAATAGGTCAAGTGTATCTTGATCTAGTGGCTATCTATGTTGAAAAATTATTAATCACAAGGCCACCATACCTTCCCGTCATTTTTGTTGTTGATCAGGTTTACCAAGCTCCTTATAAAGAAGATCAGCTTGAGAATTCCTATCAGATACCATTAGCAGTTTTGTTCCTAAGTTTGGTGAAAATCAGTGAGAGAACAAAGTTATTAGAATATTTGCTTGCCTGGTTACACTTGCATTATTGTATCATTTAGAATAGAAATAATTCCAGCAAATTAGGGTAGGTAGGTGTACAAATAAGATCAGTGCTATGAGCATATTTCTAGTTTAGTTTCAGATTGATTTTTAGTTTTCAGTTCAAGTGTGTTTTAGTTTCCAGTTTTAGCATAGTTCAGATTTCAGCATTCAAAATTTTCAAGGTGTGGTAATGATTTCTTTTTTATATAATTAGCAGTGCACAACTCAGTTGTAGTTTCACTTTAGGCTTACAGTATGCATTTGTGACTCCATGATCCCAATAAAGCATAGTCATTCAAGTCCGTAGGTTCTCAACACACTGAGAACAGCACATTATCCCCAAATGGAGCCAATGTTGGCCTGTGACCGCACACAAAGTGGAGGAGAAAGGCAGGGAAATCCTGACTATTAAAGAGCTTCAAAGGAATCAATCTGCCTTTCAGTTTAGTAGAAATTGGAAAGTGTGGCTGATAAGGTGAAATGGTGAGAAAACTTCATTTCTACCCTCATTCATCTCATTTATCCTCTTTACCTTCATTTACCCTCATTTACCCTTCATTTTTCCATTTCTAAGGTCCCACGCTACATTTTGTTAGGTCATTATATTACTAGTATAGTTCCTTATTGTTGTTAGTGTAACCCCCTTATTGTTATTATTGTACCCCTATAACCCCCATATTGTTCTTATTGTGCCCTTAAATTATTATTGTTAGGTCGGCTAGGATTACATTGTGGCCCCACTAGGATTACATCGTGGCCCCATGGACTCCTATATATAGAGAGGAGGTTTTGTAATTTGAATCATCCAAGAATTTTTCATTTATGTAATGTATTGGAGGTTTCCCCCTCAAAGTGACTTATTTCTAAGCTATTGATATCTCTTTTCTTCTATTTTTGGAGATGGTTTCACAACATTTGGTATCAGAGCTTTGGATTCTAGGGTTTCGCTGCTCCAAACAGGTCATCATGGCATTTTCGCTATAACTATTTTTCTACAAAAGGTCAGAAGCTGATATTTTTAGGGTGTGGATCTGAAATCCTGAGGAACATCTTCGCAAAATTTCAGAGCTTCGTTCGCAATATTTTTGGAGATATGATATGTGGAAGGTAGGGTTTTTTGCAGGCTCCAGAATTTCACTTAAAAAGGCCATTGTGGAATTTTTGCTATAACGTTTGTTCTACAAAGGTTCGGAAGCTGAAATATTTATAGTGTGAAGCCGAGATCCCAAGAAACATCATCGCAAAATTTCAGAGCTTGGTTTGCAATAGTTTTAGAGATATGATCTGTGGAAGTTAGGTCTTTTTCAGGATCAGTAATTTCATCTCAAAGAGGTGATCGTGGGAAAATATTCATAACTCTCTCTCTGACCATCGGATTGGAATGTTGTAAAAATTGACTGGAAGTACACAGGCTGTAGTTTCTTTTCTATAAATTTTAGAGCCAAATGAGAAAACAGTGACATGTGGCAAGTCATACAAGTTCGCTCTACTGAACCATTCCATAATTAGGTCATTGTGGGACATTGGACATAACTTTGTCTTGAAGAATTCAAATCAAGTCACACCTGTGGCATTTGAAAGAAGCTTCAGAGGACTACTATAGGGCCAAATTTCAGATATTTAGGATCTGCAATTATATACATAATTCAATTTCAATATAGAGCTCTGCAAAAGCAAGTAAAAGGTGTGTATTTTTTTCCTGAATTGCATAAGTCTTGTTTGAAGAATCAAGTTAAATTGATTCCAAGGGCATATTGTAGAAAAGATATCAGTATTGGTTTCTAAAATGGCCCCTAAAAAGAATTCAGCACCCATTAATCTTTTAGAAGGCTCTACTATGACTCATGAAGACGAAGAATGGCAACATGACATATCAAAATTACAAGAGCAAGTGCAACAAATTTCGCTCTCACAAAGAGCAATGAAAAATGACATGGAAGTTTTGAAAAAAGGTGTGGAAACTAAGATGGATGGTTTGAAGAAAGGCGTAGAATATAAGATAGATGGCATGTAAGCTAGCATGGAATCTAAGATGGATGACATGGAAGCTAAGACCGATGAAAAAATGGAAAACATGAAGAATGATCTAAAAGCAGACATGGAAGGTTTGACAAAGATACAAGAAATGTTTCCTAATGGTGAAACTATAGTAGAGGAAACTCATGATAAGGTTAAAATAAATGTTAATCATGATTTCATAAACTCTAATGTTGGCAGGAAGAACCACCATATTCCAAAATTGTATATGAGGAAGTTTGATGGAAAGGATCCTGTAAAATGGATACTACAGATGGAGCAATATTTTGATCTCCGTAATGTGCAAAACACACAAAAGGTACGCATTTCAACTTTACATTTAGAACAAAATACATTTGTATGGTATCGATGGCTTTGCTCCCGTAAAAAAATTGTCACTTGGTCAATTTTTACGGAGGAAATGATATCACATTATGAGGATACAAAGAGAAACACCTTCTTTAGCCAATTGATAAGTCTCAAACAAAAGGGTTTAGTGGGGAAGCACAATGAGGACTTCCAAAAATTGAATATAAGGGTAACTGATATTCAAGAGGAACACAGGATTGATCTCTTCATAGGTACTTTAAAGGATAGCATCCAACATGAACTTCGCATTTTGGAACCTAATTCATTGGAGAAGGCATTCAGGTTGGCAAGAAAAATTGAATGTAAAATTATGGCGACAAGGAAGCCTACCACTCACTTCTATATAGAAGGAAGTGTTGCTATGCCTAGATTTCCACAACCTACAAGGTTGACACCACAAAAATTGGAAGAAAAAAGAGCAAAAGGGCTTTGCTACAGTTGTGATAGAAAATACACTAAAGGTCATAAGTGACAAGTGTGCTGAGAAGAAATTATTTTACATATATTGTGAAGAGGAAGAAGAAAATTAACAAGAAGAGGATATAAACCAGGAACCAACCCTAGAAGAGGAAGAAATGAGTCTGACCATATCGTGTAATGCATTGGCAAGAATTACCACTCCTTAAACTCTCAAGATAAAAGGACATATCAAGAAGAAAAAGGTAATAGTGTTGATTGATTCAGGTAGTACCCATAATTTTATTCATTGTAAGGTAGCCAAGGAATTGAATTGTTTCCTATAGCCAGCACCAGAATTTCAAGTGATGGTTGCAAATGGAGGAACTATAAATTGCTCTGGAAAATTCCATAATATCAAGCTAACCATGGGGGAATATTTATTGAATACTCCAATGCTTTCCATTCCTATGGGAGGTGCTGATGTTGTACTAGGAGTACAATGGTTACAATCTTTGGGGACGGTAGCTTTTAATTTTCAAGAACTTTTCTTGAAATTTTTTTCAGAAGGAAAGGAAGTCGAATTGTGGGGTATTGCAAGGAAGCCGGGAAAGATAATAAGCTCTAATGTCATGACAAAGCTTCTAAAAAAATAACAACGAGGTGTAATTGCATAATTATGCTCACTAGAAGTTCCATCATCAAAATCATATATTTCTGCAGATCTCCAAAAAGTCTTGGACAATAATTCCAAGGTGTTTGAAACTCCCAAAGGACTCCCACCCATTCATGATCATGATCATGCTATTCATTTGATTCCAGGAAGTGTTCCTCCAAACATCAGGTCTTATATATATCCTTATGTCCAAAAGAGCGAAATTGAACGTATGATTGCAAAAATGTTAGAGGCGGGTATAATTCAACCTAGTCAAAGTTCTTTCTCTACTCCTGTAGTATTGGTACACAAGAAGGATGGATCATGGTGCATGTTTCCAGATTATAGGGAGCTCAATAAGCTCATCATTAAAGATAAATTTCCCATTCCTGTGATTGATGAATTATTGGATGAATTACATGGAACAATTTATTTTACCAAGTTGGATCTTCGTTCAAGATATCATCAAATTAGAATGAAGACTGAAGATATTCCAAAAACAGCATTTCAAACTCATGAGGGTTATTATTAATTTTTGGTCATGCCTTTTTGCCTTACCAATGCACCTTCTACATTTCAAAGGTTGATGAATTCCATTTTCAAACCCTTCCTTAGAAAATTTGTGCTAGTATTTTTTGATGATATACTAATCTACAGCAGGTCTTGGAAGGATCATATTCAACATGTTGATAGGGTGCTCAAACTATTGCAGGAGAAACAATTATATGAAAAAACATCCAAATGTTTCTTTGGAGTACAAGAGGTGGAATATCTGGGTTATATTGTATCTCACGAGGGTGCTAAGGTAGACCCTAACAAAATTAAAGCCATTAAGGAATGGAAATTCCCCACAACCATAAAGCAGTTGCGAGGATTTCTCGGGTTAACAGGGTATTATTGCAAGTTTGTTAAGAATTATGGGAGAATAACAGCAGCTCTAACAACATTATTGAAGAAAGATGCATTTTCATGGACTCCTGAAGCAACTAAGGCCTTTGAACATCTTAAAGAGGAAATGTGCCTAGCACTGGTCTTAGCTACGCCAGACTTCACAAAAACCTTTATTTTGGAATGTGATGCCTCGAGAAATGGAATTGGTGCTATTTTAATGCAAGAAGGAAGACCCATTGCCTTTGAAAGTCGTCCAATTAAAGGAAATTATTTACAGAAACCTATTTATGAGAAGGAAATGTTAGCAATACTGCATGCACTAAAGAAATGGTGAACTTACCTAATGGGAAGACACTTCAAGGTAAAAACTGACCATGATAGTCTTAAACGCTTTTTGGAACAAAGACTATCTTCAGAAGAGCAACAAAAATGGGTCACAAAGATGTTGGTTTATGACTTTGAAATAATCTACAAAAAAGGGAAGCTAAATGTTGTTGCAGATGCACTCTCAAGAAATAATGAAGAGGTGGAAGCATTGCTTTGTTCCATTTCTATTATCCAACCAGATTGGATAACCGAAACAAGAGATTAATGGACGAAGGACGAAGAAGTGTGGACACTCATTCAAAAGTTGCAGCAAGATCCTAGTACATCTGATACTTTTAGTTCGAAAAATGATTCCTTATGGTACAAAGATCGCTTATATCTTTGTAAGAAGTCCCAACTAAAACAAAAGATTCTTTTGGAATTGCACACTTCTCCTTTAGGAGGACACTCAGGATTTTTAAAAACTTACCACAGGGTGAAGAAAGAATATTTTTGGGTTGGACTTAAATCTGATATTCAAAATTTTGTGGCGGAATGTTTGGTTTGCCAGCAGAATAAATTTGAGACAATTAAGACCCCTGGTCTTCTACAACCTTTATCCATTCCAAGTCAACGCTGGGAGGAGATTTCAATGGATTTTATCACAAGTTTACCTAAGTCCGAAGGAAAAAGTGTCATCATGGTGGTAGTTGATAGACTTACCAAGTATGCACACTTTTGTGCATTATCTCATTCATTTAAAGCAAGTACAGTTGCTACTACATTTATGGACATAATTCAAAAGCTACATGGAAGCCCAAGGGTTATTGTGAGCGACAGAGATCCCGTTTTACTGGAAATTTTTGGACGGAGTTATTTTCTTGTTTGGGTACTCAATTAGCTCATAGCTCATCTTATCATCCTCAATCTGATGGTCAAACTGAGATAGTAAATAAATGTTTGGAAGGATATCTTCGTTGTTTTGTATCCGATAAACAAACACAATAGGTCAAGTGGTTACCTCTTGCTGAATGGTGGTATAACACTTCCTTCCATACCGCAGCAAAAATGACCCCATTTATGGCACTTTATGGATATCATCCACCATCCATCACATCATCTTTAAGGGAAAATTCGAAGGTTCAAGCAGTGGAAGATCACATCGAGCATCAACAATAATTTCTCCAACTCTTAAAGGATAACCTGAATTTGGCACAAAATCGAATGAAACAACAGGCAGATCAACATCGCAGCGAGAGAAGTTTTGATGTAGGAGATTGGGTATTTTTACGGCTACAACCATACAAACAAATGTCCCTCAAGCAAGCTAAGAAGGATAATAAATTATCACCAAAGTACTATTGTCCTTACAAGGTGTTGCAAAATATTGGTACTATGGCATACAAATTGGAGCTTCCTGCTTCTTCACGAGTGCATCCAGTTTTCCATGTTTCATGCTTAAAGAAGGTTATAGGTGAAAATCTTCTAGTTCAAACAATATTGCCAAAAATTGATGAGGAAGGAAAAATCATATTGGAACCGAAAGCAGTCACGGAAACAAGAACTCGACAACTACGGAATCGATCAATTTCAGAGTATCTCATCAAGTGGAAGAACTTACCCACTGAAGATTCTACATGGGAGGATGAGAATTTTATACGGAAGCACCCAGAGCTACTCAAGTGTTGAGGACAACACTTTTTTGAAGGAGAGGGGCATGTTAGGTCCCTATATTACTAGTATAGTCCCTTGTTGTTGTTAGTGTAACCCCCTTATTGTTATTATTGTACCCTTGTAACCCCCATATTGTTATTATTGTGCCCTTAAATTATTATTGTTAGGTCGGCTAGGATTACATTGTGGCCCCACTAGGATTACATTGTGGCCCCATGGACTCCTATATATAGAAAGGAGGTTTTGTAATTTGAATCATCTAAGAATTGTTCATATATGTAATGTATTGGAGGTCGCCCCCTCGAAGTGGCTTATTTCTAAGGCGTTGATATCTCTTTTCTTCTATTTTTGGAGCTGGTTTTACAACACATTTCTTTATTTGCAGCTCCACCCCACCATTGTAGGCCACTTGACATATATATATATATATATATGGCATAGACCACACCTTACCCCTTCCTTACCTTCCCCCATTGCAAGACCATAAATTCATTCATAACACCATATTCCACTTATAACTCCGTTGATGCGATATAAAGGGACCCACCATCCTGCACGAGTCATCATAAACAATCCATTCCTTTCCATTCAAAACCTTTATCGGCACTCAATTACCTTTGCACACTGCCAACCTCTCCACTCATCACATTTTGCACTCCACAGAATATAACCTTTACCCTTTGTTGCTTCCATGGAAATCTTGTGTATTGGGGTCTGCTGGCGGGCCCACTTCCTTGCCACGTCATCCTCCCCTCATCGCACATCGCCCATCACAAGTCGTAACTATTACCCTCACTCCTTATACCAAAACTTCCATGATTGTGATTTTGCGGGCGGTCCCACCGCCACCACATCACCTGCACCCATTGCATATCACCCACCGCAAATTTTAACATTTACCTCCTTGCACTTCGCACTTCACAAAACATAGCAGTTACCCTCTGCCTCTTATAACTAAATTATCTCGCTTGCAATTTGTGATGTGCGGGCAGCCCCACCTTCATGCCACGTCACCTTCCTCACCACCGTGCTTTGCCCATCACATATCTTATCATGCACCTCCCGCTATTTATAACAAAGGCTTCTGATTCACAATTTGTGATATGGATTTGGGCCCCACCTACCCGCCATGTCATCAATACCCCTCCCGTGGCCTTTGTCCCTCTCTTTTATGTGCTAATTATCCTGATAGCCTCACCATTGCTTCCACCATCTCCCCTTTATCTCCAGCACAAGCATGGGATTTTGGCATAATAACATTGGTATGGTTTATTCAATTGATCTAGGAAATCTCTGCTAAAGAGTGAGGCACGCGCAGCACAATTGGCCATTTCATTACGGTTAAAATGAATTATGATAATTAGAGAGTGTAGGCCTCCCACAACAGATGAAATCAAGTTGTGGAAACCAGACTGCCCACCTGTTCATGGTCACTCCTCACCGTCCCTATGGAGGATTGCAGGATTTTGCCTACACGGCCCATCATTTTGTTCCTTTTTACTTTCTAATTATGATTTTTGCTAGTGAAATCCCGATTTCACCCGATTCTGTTTTGATTCTTTGTTTATGGGAGTGATTTCTTGATGCACGCTCCACTATTCAGTTAGGATATTTTTATTTCGCATGTGTGGATCAATCATGAGAATTTGGTTCGATCGTAAACCCTGAAGGAGAACTCTATATGTAGGGAGTTCTAAAATGAAAGCAGGGTTATGAAATTTTGAAGAATTTTTCTGTAGTTTTGTATGATTGTGCTCCATGTGCTCTGAGATACATATTTGGGAGAGTTGTTTAAAGTTAATATGATACAGAGCTGTTATTTGGATTCCAAATGGAGAAATAGTAGTATGTATATGTTTCCCTTTGTTATCAGTAATCTCCTTTTTATGTATAATCATATTTCATTCTCTGCTGCTTTGATGGCTCGTGTAATGTAGCTGTCGGTGGGCTACAATTTTATTCATGAATTCATGTCTATATAACGCTCAGGTGTTAATGCTCATGTATTAAGATTGCTACAGTCCCTTAATTCATGCTCCACGAACCTCGGTTGTTGTCCATGTCTCATTCATATCTGCTTCCTCTGAGTTCATGGGGGACAGATTCTTAATCCTCTTATGCCTGTCTCTTGTGGGTTCCTTCTCCGTTCTTTCTCAATGACTCTGCATATTTTTAAAGATTTTTCTCATTGTTCTATACTTGGTCCATCTAAAATCCATTAGCCTCACAACCTCCTGAGCCCATTCACAGTATAGGGAATTCACATGAATCAGGCTCAAATGATCTTCTCCATTATTGAACCACCAAAACCATTGTTCTCTTGACCCATATTTTATCAGAGGCATCCTTATGGTTATTTCCATTTAACCTATGATTTTAATATGTCCTAGGCACTGGTCTTTCGAAACTCAAGGCTATCTCTAGGAGCTACAACAGACACTATGTTACGTCGCTTCCTTACTCATGAAGAAGCCAGATATGTCCTAAATTTTTTCCATGTTGGGGCATGTGGTGATAATCTATCTGGGCTTTCCACTGCTCAGAAAAGCTTGCGTGATAGGTATTTTTGGCCTTCACTTTTTAAAGATTATATTTTAGTGGTCCAAAATTTCCATCCATGTTATATATTTTCTCATAAAATATGTGGTCATCCTTCCCCATTACACCCAGTGGTCACTATCAGACCTGTTACGCAATGGGGTATTGATTTTATGCAATGCAACACACCCTCATCCCAAGGTCATCACTATACCATCATGGTCGTTAACTATAAGTGGGATGAGGCTATGCCGACATGATTAAATGAAAGTGCCACTACTTCCTTATTCCTTTTCAATCATGTCATCGCTAGGTTTGGTGTGCCTAAGCACATTGTGTCTTATCACAGTAAACACTTTCAAAACCATATGATTCATGAACTAGCTACCAAGTTGGGATTTTGTCATGAACACTCAATCCCCTATTAACCTCAAGCTAATGGTCAAGTCAAAGTTATTAAGCACATATTAAAAACCATGTTACAAAGGATGGTAGGGAATCACAAGTCAAATTGGCATCTTATGCTATTCTCCACCTTACAAGCATATCGAACCTCGGTGAAATCTTCCACTGGCTTCAATCCTTTCCAATTGGTTTATGGAATGGAGTCAATTATTCCTATCTAGTGTGAAATCTCTTCCCTTCAAATAACTATTTAATTTCTTCCTAACACTTTGATCGAGAAAGAACACATCTTACAACTTACCCATCTAGATGAATAATAACTTATCATCTTGGTCAATAATGAAACTCATAATAAACAAGTTAAGGCCCAATATGAAAAATCAATTCGACCCCATGTCTTCTTTGAAGGTGACCTTGTTTTGGTTTATGACCAAAACCATGGCAAGTTAGGAGCTCATAAACTCAAACCCCTGTGGCATAGTCCCTACATTGTTAAAAATGTTCTCTAGAAAGGTGCCTATGAGTTATTTGATTGTGATGGAATCCACTGTTGGAGCCATGTAATGGGATCTATCTAAAACACTACAATTCTTGGTTTCTTTTCATGGTTTTTTATACATATTGAATATAGATGTGAGTGTGTTACTTTTTTTTACTTGTTTTGGTTTTTCCCACAGTTTCTGTTGTTGGAAATACTAAGAGGGGGGGTGAATCATTATTTCTTATCAATGATCACTTTTAAATATTTTCAGAGGATTATTTAATCTTCAATTATTCTTGAATTTTATCCAGTAACAACAGTAAACAATAGAACACAATAGGTACACAAATTTTAGGTGGAAAACCCCCTCCGGGTCAAAAACCACTGAATGCTTTTCTAATAAATTCTTTAATCTTCAGCCCCAACTCAAATGAAAGGTACAACTTCCTAGAATTCTATAAAATAATTCTTCTCCATCTCCCACTGGAAGGATGCCCCAATGCCCTAGTTTCTTCAGTAGTCAACTAAATGTATGCCCCGACATCCTAGACCGACCTACAACCCTAAAGTGTTCACAGGCTCCAACCTGTAGGTGACTTCATGCACCAACCCAGCACCTCCCTTCCACCCTATAATGATCAGAAATAAGAAAAGAGTGTGGAGTCCCATACCAAGGACAATGATCGATGATACAATATGATTCACAATGATTTTATTGAACTAGACCAATCATCCAATCACACTATGACCTGCAACCCAACCATAACATTATCCAACAATGACACTTATACCTCCCAATAATGCCTCTCCAACTCTAGGCATATTAACTCTTTTACAATAATGACTCTTTTAAAATTTTACAATACTGGCTTTTGACACGACGTGATACTTGACTTGACATTTCTTCTTTGAACATTAGCAGCCGATGAGGTATTGTTGTGCTTGCTTCAAGTAATGGTACTTTGGCATTGCATTTTCCTTCTAGTATGTGTTTGAGTTGTCCTATTATGTCCTCCTTCCTGCACATGCATTAATGAAAAATACCCAAACCAATATACAAACAAAATACTTACATTTTCCTGTAAAAACACATGCTAGAGATGATATTCAAATTAAAATTCAAACACTAATCATACATAACTTTTTGTAGCATACTTACCCTTGATTGTTGATGTGTTTTCCTTACTATAGTGATCCTTGAATGCATATGTTTTCTTGCCTTCTAGAAGCTCGGCATTGAATATGTTGTATCTATGTAATTTAGGATCTCCAAGGTATAAAATTGTGCCCTGTGGTATCCCTATGAGTCCTCTTTCCAACCCCGCAGGTTTGATCAATATTGGATTCTTCATAAAATATTTATGACCAATCGCCTACGATGATTAGATTATATACTGGTTCAGTAGAGTGAATTTGAAGGAAGTGCCACGTGTCCTTGTTTCACCCTTCGGTCCTAAAAACGACATCCAATAAACTTAAGTTCGTCCTCTTTCTGTCACGTTTTACGAAATTTTAAGCCAATGCTCAGAGAGAAATTTATGATGATTTTCCCAAGGTCACCTGTTTGACATGAAATTTGGGAGCCTGCAAAAACCCTAACTTCCTTAGATCATATCTCTGAAAATATAGCGAACTGATATCTGATATCTAGTCACATGCTTTATTAATATTTCATCTCAAATGGGTTTTGTTTTCAAAATCTGAAGCTTCGCAGAAAAAAAAAAGTTATAACGATAATGCCACAATGACCTGTTTTAAGTAGTGAAATCCTTGCATTAGGAGGATATGAGGGTCACAATTTATATAAATGATTAGGTTGAGAGGGTCTTAAAAAATTGAATGTTGGAGGGATTTTATGTAGGAATTTACAGGGTAAGTTCCGTAGATCAAGAACCAAAGGTCACCGCTCACAAACAGATCACAAATCAGTACACCACTATAATCACATGGTTAAAACCCTCAAAGAGGGAAATAGTCCACGCCCTGAGCCAACGCGGCCACTTTAGGGAATTTATTAATATAAAAAGAAAAGTTGCATATGTTTTTCTCATAAACAATTACCAGAAAAATGACCCTCCATGGTCTTTAAATAGAGGTCATGGACCAATCGGGTGTTAAGCCACGGATCAAGTGTCGTTAATACCAAGGTGAGAGATAACCGTCGGATCACTACAAATCGTGACCATCGGATTATAAGTTACAAATGTACATGGTAAAGAAACACACTTTACCTACTCTACACTAGACTAATTTATTCTTAACTATTTCCTATGTGTCAGAATATCCTAACATCCCCCCTTAAGAACAACTTGGGATAGGATTGAAGGATTTACAAAGGTGACACAAAAGGAGCCTATTTCCTATGTGTCGAAATATCCTAGCATCCCCCCTTAAGAACAAATTGGAGTTTAAAACATTATTAATATTGACTATTCAATGACCAAAACCAAAGATGAGTGTCATGCCAAAACCCCATGGGGTTTTAGCCCACTAACTGGGGTTACTAACTTCAAACATGAATATCTCTCAAACTGTGAAGAATTACATGGCGTGCCCTATATCAACAGAAACATCTCTACAAGTAGAAACCATCCAAAATATCCTTGACTAAGAATAGAGTAAGTTGTCAAGTCAAAATTCCCATGCAAGATTAGGGTAGCCCCTGGTGCTTCTTGGGTTGACATAAATGACAACCATTGATCAAAAATCTCCCCCTTTGGCATTGACGGCAACACAAGTACTCCCCCTGTTATCATGAAACCTCTTCCTACAAAATTCTCTCCCCCTTTTTCATCAATGGAAAATGGTAACTCACCCTGAAAAACGTCATGCTGTTGACCTGTACACACCTCAACTCCCATTTTTTTACCTAGTTAGATAATAGAAAGAGTCTAATGAGAACTTGGGAGTATCCCAAGCTTTAGGCGAGGATACTCAAATGCTTCATGAGGTAATGGTTTGGTAAAGATGTTAGCAATTTGTTACTTTGTGCCAACATATTCAAGCTTGATATTATTTTCAGTGACATGCTCTCTAACAAAATGATATTTTATTAGAATGTGCTTTGTTTTGGAATACATCACAAGATTCTTGGAGATACTGATAGCATTGATGTTATCGCAAAAGATGGGAATAGGCTCATCAAACTTGACTTGGAGATCTTGCAAATTTTTCTTCATCTAGAGAACGTGAGTACAACAAGCTACTTCCACAATATATTCTGCTTCTGCTATGGAAAACAAGATTGAAGACTGCTTTTTACTTAACCATGAAACAAGGAAACCACCTAGATAGAATGTTGCTCCACTGGTAATATTTCGATCATCAACACTTCCTACCCAATATGCATCTGTATAAGCTTGGATAACTAGATTATTTCCTTTGGGATACCATAAACCATATTCTGTTGTTCCCTTAAGATATCGGAGAATTATTTTGATGGCAATAATATGAGATTATTTTGGTGTTTCTTGGAATCTTGCTACTTGTCCAGCTTCCTACATTACGTCTGGCCGAGAAGCTGTCACATATAGAATACTGCCAATCATAGATCTATACAACCTTTGTTCCAAATCCTTTGACAAATCTTCTAAACTTAACTTTCAACCTGTTACCATTGGGGTAAGGACAGGCTTGCAATCTTCCATCTCGAATTTCCTGAGCATTTCCTTGATGTACTTGGTTTGATATATAAATATTCCTTTATCCTGCTAAGATATATGAAGCTCTAAAAAGTATGTCAGCTCGCGAGGTAGAGACATTTCAAACTCACTTTTCATCTTTGTGGCAAACGTTTTACTTAATCTATCATCATTGCTTCCAAAAATTATATCGTCCACATATAAGTCGATAATTTTTAGGTTATCTTGATCCACTTTCACATAGAGATTTTTGTTAGCGCTTCCATTATTGAATCCTTGTTGATGTAGATATCCATCAAGACGAGCATACCAAGCTCTAGGATCTTGCTTGAGGCCATATAGTGCCTTGTTTAATCTGCAGATATAGTCTTCCTTTTCAGAGAGCAGAAAACTTTTGGGTTGTTCGATGTAAACTTCTTCTTCCAATTCACCATTTAGAAAGGCTGACTTAACATCCATTTGGTAGACCTTGATTTTACCATCCATAAGTGAGAAGCATTCTAATAGCTTCCGTTCTGGAAACAGGAGCAAATTTTTCTTCAAAATCAATTCCTTCAACTTGTGCATATCCTTTGTAGACTAATATTTCCTTATTTTTGATAGCTTATCCATCCTCATTCAATTTTTTTCTGAAGACCCATTTAGTTCCAATAAAAAATTTATCCTTTGGTCATGGAAACAATTCCCAAGTGTTGTTCTTCTCTATTTTATCTAGTTCTTCATTCATAGCTGCTACCCAGTGTTCATCTTGACTAGATTCCTCAAAATTGCTAGGCTCAAAAGTTTCTAAAAAAGCAAGGTGGGCTTGTTGTGATGAATGAAGCTGTTGAATTCTTCTGGTTCCAATTCCTTCATTTATGTTGCTGATGATTTGATTTGATGGATGATTATTTTGACACCTTTCTTTTAAATCTTTTGGAGAATTTTCTTATACATCTTGTTGATCATTTCTTATTTCCTCTTGGTTGATTGTTGTTTCCTTATTTGATTGGTCTTGTTTTGGAGCTTGTTCTTCATCCTTCATATATTCTCCCTCATATCCCTCAGATTTTCTTGAAGGTAAAATCTCATCGTCATCCTTTTTAACACAATATTCATCAAATGTAACATTTATGCTTTCCACTATTTTTTTCGCCTCAGATTATAGCATCTATAAGCCTTCCTTCTGCGTGAATAACCAACGAAAATACCTTCATCGACACAGGAATCCAACTTGCCCAATTTTTTATCTTCTCTTTTGATGTAGCATTTGCTTCCAAATATTTTGATGTATTTGATGTTAGCTAATCTTCCTTTCCGTAATTCTTATGGAGTCATGTTACAATTTTTCCTTAGCAAACCTCTATTTATAATGAATACTGTTGTATCGATTTCTTGAACCCAGAATTTATCATCTAATTTTGAGTCATTTAACATTGTTTTGGACATTTCCTGTATGGTTCTATTTTTTATTTCAGCAACTCCATTTTGTTGTGGTGTTTTGGCCGTTGAGAAATTCCTTTTTATTCCATTTTCATCACAATACTGCTGAAATACCTTGGAAGTGAATTCTAAACCATTATCTAATATTAGACATTTGATCTTCAAATCACTTTCATTTTCGACCAATTCCTTGTAGATTCTAAAATGCTCGAATGCCTCGGTCTTTTTCTTTAAGAAGCTCACAATTTTCAATCATCTATCATTAGCATAAAATATAATTCTCCATCTAAACCTTTTGTTCTCATAGGACCACATAGATCAGTATGTACTAATTCCAATGGACGTGATGCCAAGTGTTCTTTTGCCTTGAACTCCACTTTTGTCTGCTTGTCGTCCTAACAAGATTCACATATCGTATTGGTAGGTTTTAAAATTTTAAAATATAATATTCCTAATTAGCTTTCAGCTAGTTGGAATATTAATTTTTTCTTTTGATAATAACATAGGTGAATAAGTGGGTAGAGAGACCCATAAATCTCTTTATTAGGAATAAAACCACTTCTCATGTGAATGTGGATCATTATATCAGCTGAATAAAGAAATTTTAGGTGTGAACAGGGGCTAAAGTAGGTGGATAGGGTCAAGTTGACCAAATCAACAGCGTTGTCATGGAGGGAGTGGAGAATTAATGGAGGACGACGCAGTCATAGAGGAGGAGTGTATGCATGAGAGTAGCATCTTCAATGAGTGGGACCTAGGGTGAGGAAGCTCACCAAGCATATAAACAAGAGGATGGCCGCCATAGAAGACATTCTAATTATTGATTTTGTATAGGCCTTGTATGAATTTTTGCATGCTGCAGCTGTTCAGCGGAGTTTGTTGTGTTGTTTAGCACAAGGGTGTTTCCGAGTGAAAATCCCACCCTCATCCTCGGGGGACTTCGAGTGCCTACTCAAGAGAGGTTCATTGAGCATCATTTCCACTATCCGGCATTAGGCCAAGCTTCATCCATCATTCACAGCACAGTCTCCTTCAAGATTGTGTTGTTTTCTAGGGCAGCGGCAATGGAGGGTTGATAGACCCAATTTATGAGCTTGTTTTCCAGTGAGGTAGAAGCCCTTCATCCAGGAGGCTAGAAAGGAAGTTCCTTGGGCTTTATTCCACCATCTGGAATCAGTCCAAGTAGCATCATTCACCCATAATGCATTCTCCTCTAGAAACTGTATTATTTTGCAGTGCAATTGCAGTGGGAGGTCAAGTACCCAAGTTCTTGACCTTGTTTTCTAGTGAGGGGAGCAATCCTTCATCCAGAAATTTTGTGAGGAGAGATATCAGCCATTTTCATATTAGATCAGCCACCTCCCACCAGTGATCTAGTTGTAGATCGTTATTTGTCCCTAGGGCCACATTTGGCACATTCTGCATTTTTTGTATTTTCAGAAACCCTTTCTGGGTTGTCTTGGAATATTGTTAGAAAGCCTAGATCTCTTATCCCAAAATTTTCTAAGCACTATATCAGTAGATCCATGTATTTAAGTTTCCAGCAGCAATTAACCCCACCAGAAACTATGCCATCTTAGCCTCCGACATTCTTGTATAGCAATTGTTCTTCATATTTTATGTACTAGGTCTCTAGAGGCTTGTTTTGCCTAGCTTGAGTGTATATTTCCTCAAGATCTTGTACACATTTTCTGCTATATTTTTTAAGAAGAAGGATCTATGATCTTCTCATATTATATGTGTTAATGTATCACTACATTTTCCAGTTTGATGTTCTATTTTCCTATTTTTTCCATTTTGGAATATTACATAAGCATTTCTCTTACTGCTTCCTTCTTGTTGATCCTCACCATATTGTCAAAATTTATATGTCCTATTCATTTGTGCCATAACAAAATTTCGTCTTCTTTCACTAAAAAACACCCTTTAGTTGTCTCATCCAAAATATATATGTCATTTGGAGCTTTGCTTGCTGTAGCCAAAATTTTACCGAACTTGCCTTTCCTGATTTCACATTTCTTAGAGTTAAATAGCATCGTGTGTTCTTGATTACACATTTATCCAACACTGAGGAGATTGTGGTTCATATTTTCAACCAAAAACACATCTTTCGCTAATTAATTCTTGCTTCCAAGTGTGAGTGTACCTACTCCTATGACATTCGAATACCCGTCATTTCCAAAAGACATTGTTCCATCCTTATTTTCCTTCAAGGATATGAACTTATTCCTATCTCCAGTCATATGAGTTGAGCAACCACTATCAACATACAAAAATTTTCTATTGCTTTGAGCCTTGAGAGCGATAACAGAATTTTCAGTCTTCTTTTTCCATATTTGTTCACTCTAATTTTGCAAGAATTCATTTGAAGAACTTCCAAGTCTGAAATCTTTAGCCAGGTGTCCAAAATTGTTACATTTGTAACGTTCAACATCATCTCTCAAATGATCAAATATGTTAATATTCTGCCGAGTTTCAAAATATCCATTTCTGAAAGATATCCTAAAACTGTATTTATTCCAAACATAAATGCAACATTCTATAGCTCTATGTCCAAACCTTCCACATGAATAACAATGACCATAGAAGATAGGTTGATACCTAGGAGGAAATCTTCTTCAAGGAATTGTCTTCCATGGTTCTTCCTACAAGTCCTGATCTCTTGACTTGGCTAGGAGGTATACCTACTTGTGATATTTTTTATATCCATCTTATTTTGTTGTCATAGAAGGACTTGGCTCCTTTTTCATATTTTTCTTTGTAACCAAGACCAATCTTGTCACTATTTGATCATTGATTGTTGATGATTTCTTCCAATTCCTTGGATCTATTGGTGTAGTTTTTAATATTTTTTCCATTTTTTACTTGCTTTCGCAGAGAAACTATTTCATCTTCCAATGCTTCTCCTTCCTTGTTGCTTTCCCTTAATTCTTCCCTGAGTGATTCTTCAACTCGTGTGTATTCTTAAACCTTTATTTTAAGATTTAGGACATGCTCCCTTTCTATATTTAATTCATCTTCAAGAGTGTTGACATGCTTCTTCTCGACCTTGAGCTCTTTCATAACCTGTTGTGTAAATCAACAACCCACATTATTTTAATCCATAGTTACTTTAGAAAATAATGGGGACCCTTTTAATTTTCAAATTTTAAGCAAATAAAACCTTAGAATATTTCTTTTTATAGGAATAGGGGTTAAAAAGGTATGAAAACCTTAAGAATCATCTTTACAAATGCTTAAGCAGAGATAAATCACATTTCGCAAATCGCATTAACAAAAATAATGAGTTAAAACATTTTTATGATGCAATGAATATTACTGAAACACTTTTATATGAGGAAAAAGCCATATTTTTAAGTAAAATCCAATAAAAAATATCGCATGGACTGAATTCTGCCACGTCAGCTAAATCACATTTCGCAAATTTCAATTTCTCCTGACACTCTCATTTTCTCTCGCTCATACTTTCTGATGCGATAAAGCGTATCGCATCGCATTATCACAAACAACTCAACCATGTTATTTTGTTAAGACTCATAACCGTTGATTCGATAAAGTGATCACCTCGCAGATCTCATATCACACTCTCATTACACAAACATGTATTGCATGTTGGTAACCTCGTCGATATTGTGATTACAATGATGCAATCGACAGAAAATCTAGCTCATCGGTATTTAATAAAGATATTACGCACGAGTCATGATGTAATGTGATAGATTCGATTTTAATTGAGAAATGATTATAATGGCACAATAACCCATATCAGCTATAAATTTCATAAATTAATGGTTTTACCACCCATACCACCATAATAATTTCCCTGCAACGAGCATTCAATTCATATCCCATTAGCATGTGAAGTCTCATCCATTTGCAATGTTTCTATTTACTACGGCATTTGTGCGTATTGTAAAACTCAAAAGTTCCTACTTCCCACTTACTATTTCTTACGTATTTACAGGCAAGTTCAAATAATCAAAGTTCTTCTTAAATGTCTAAGGCTTTGAAGAAACAAAAGAAGCATATGGCTTCCATTAATCCTACGCCTACTACTTCAGAGAGAACAAATATGTTTCCCTTGTTGACAGATACGAGTTGTGGACTTGAAATCAGATCCTCTCTGTGGTAATCTATGTATAAGCTATTTGAAGATGAGAAACCATGCAAAATTCAGAGAAAATCAGCAATGGATGCCCCAAATTCTTCTGAAGCTACGATTGGAAATGTAACCAATTCATTTCTTCACCGAATTGCAACAAGGCCCAAGATACTACCATATACTGATATGGTGAGGTGGATTATCGACAATATTAATATCATGCATAGAAATTTCCTTACCATTAGAGGAACAATGATTGGTTCCTTTAAGTCGGAAGACCTGAAGCAAATGTACCATCTTTCGGACCCTGATAAGATTTATGATAAAGAATTCCTTGCAAAATTCACTAAGGAAAATGAACTCAAATCAACACCAATAAAGCAATGGAGGATTAATCCTAACAAACACAAGAATGATGAAAAGGGTATGTATTATATTGATTCTCTCACAGGTCCATATTGTTATATCTCAGCTATGATGTCTAGACTTTTTGGTCAGTCAGACACAACTATATTTTTCATAGAATGGATTCCCCTTATGGAAGCGGCAGCTAACACTTATGTTATGGATTAGGGAAATATTATTTCAAATAATATTGCCACCAAAATTTTAGAGTACAGAAAGAATCACTCTATCTCTTCTAAAATTTTTCCTCCATTTTACATGAGTGGTTACATTATGGATGTCATATGTTTTATATCATATTTTCCAGCCATGGGCTAGAAATGGACTGCCCAAGATCCCCTTCCCATTTATGTATTTCATAGTATTCTCTGGGAGTCCAAATATGAAAATCATTTTTATAGAATCTTTCATGGAGTTATACTACCCCTTTTTGAAGTTATTTTTAATGAGAAAGCCCCCAAACTTTCCAAAGAAGCCCAAGTCGACTTTTCTTCTATAGGAAAGTGGTTTGGAGAGGAGTCATTCACCTATATACGAGTATTTGGGAGCCTAGCTCATACACATGTCTTACCATTGTATGTTGCTGATAAACTTCTCGCAAGAGAAATCACATACCAATCTATGGGAAATGACCTGACCAGATTTTTGAAAGAATCCAAGAAGGCATTATGGCCTTCCTTTCCAATTAACTGTGGTGTGTATGGATTAAACAACTACAAGCATGCTATACTGGAAATTGGTCAAATAGAGTGTTTGAAATTGTTTATAATTCCAAATAGGCAATATGATCCTTTGAAAGTGGCCAATAACTTCACTACTCAAGTGAAAAGCATATCCTTTGTGCACGAAGATGATGATTTTTACGACTTGTTTGAGTCTGTTGAAAACTATGCTACTGTTAAGAAGTTGGAAAATTTATGCCTTCACCTACCACAACTTTTAAAGTTTCAGCAATACAAAAACAAGAGATTGGAGACAATTCCACTCAATATTTTGGATGTCTCTCAAACCATGACACAGAAATAAAATGAATCAGTTATTAAGGATACAGAATTCCTTAATACACCAGATCAAGAGAAGACAATTGAAATTCAAACAATAGATATGGATTTCCCCAGCAATCTCAAAGATTTCTAGAAAGAGTATGACCTCAACCTCAAAGAAGAATAGGCAGCCATGATTTTTTACCAACAACAGAATTTACAAACTCCCCCTTCTACAAGTCAGGAATCGCTTACTGTCGGCCCTCTGAAAAAATGATAAGTACTGAGAGAATGGAATACATCCTAGCCTTCCCAACCTCTGAAATTGTTTTAAATATTCATTAAATCCCTCCTTCAGATATATTTTATAGTCCTAAGCACAAACCAATTTTTAGTAGGAAGAAGAAAAGGAGAATAACAAAACATGCCCAAACTCTCACTCAAGAAGATATGTCAATGGAAATTGTTTGGAAAGATACCGAGTCAGATCCTTTACAGGATATAACTCAGTTTTCATAGTTTGTAGGAGCTTACACATCTACAACTATTGACAAGGCATCAGAGATTCATCAGTTGATAAAATAAAAAGATGAAAAGATACTTCAACTAGAGATAGAGTTACAAGCAGAAAAGCAGAGTGTTAGTCAACAACTATAGGTAAAAATTGCACAACTACAAGAGAGCCTGCATCAACTGAAGATTCAACATCAAAGTGAAATTAGTTCTAAAGATACTCAAATTCATCAATTACATCTATCCATTGATCAAATGAAATATGTTCCAAAGATTGATGAATTTAGGAAAGAAGCTTTAGAATTGAACACCTTATTGGCATAGCAACAGGTCATATTTTGTCAGAAATTAACCAACGTTCTTGAATTATGTGAGCAAAGTGATTCACTTGTGAATCGCATTGCTGACATGAGAATTAGTTTTGATGACATAGATGAGAAGTTATCCCAATTTGTTACCTGGAAGGATTCCTCTGATGGCCAAAATTCCAACCTGCCTAGAATTGAAGAATCAAAGAAAGAAATATTGTTCACGGATTGAGATATACAGCTAAAGAAAGTAGAAAGGGAAATAACTAGATCTAAAGACATCACCACAAACATTGTGGAAATTATCGGCCAAAACATGATCACAGTAAATCTCATAGATAGATGTGCTCATGTTGCATTACCCTTGGTAAAAGATTTGATAAGGCAATGACAAAAAGTGTCAAAAGTGAAAGAGGAGCACATCAAGAAGATAGAAAAGTTATATTGGGAAAGATACTGGAGATATCTAGTGAAGCCTCACATCCAATGGCTCATGCTTCGTTGACATATAGATACGCCTTCATACATGCTACCTCCAATATCTGATGTTGTTTTTACTAGGCACATACGCATTAGGCCAGGCCAACCTCCTGAGGTTCAGCCTATGCTTAATATTCTTCAAATCAAGGAGAAAATGGAAGAAGGGACATCAGGACAATCCACCAACAAATCACCCCTTTAATTTATGTTTCTGTTTTGATTTTACTTACTTTAAGTAGATTTGTTTGAAACCTCCTCAGTTTTAATTGTAATGACTATTTTAAGACTTATTAGTTTTGTATTTAAACCCCTTCATGTCTTCTAAGAAGGGGTCCTGAAATTTTGAAAAGAAGACTTTACTGATGTTTCACTTCTATACTCTTAAAGTTTTCTAAATAGAAAAGGCTGGACCGAGAGTCATTTTTCAAATGAGCTAAGTAAATATATATATGGTACTTTTATCCTATATGTTTTATTTAAGTTTTCAAATGAGAAATAGTTCATTTATATTATGATGTGTTGTTTTATATATTTGTTTGACTACAGTTTGACATCAATTCACTTTTGAACATGTTATTCTGTTATCATTTATATGTATATGTAATACATGCATTTCATAAAAGTTGCGATATAAGCTTCATCAAATTGATTTAATTAACTTCTTAATTAAATCAATTATCTTGTTTCTTTTTCATATCTCTAAATGAATCTATGATATTTATTTTCACTCATTGAAAGATTATTTTTTTAGATCACACAAGGAAAAAGTTTCATACCGGGATAGATAGAGATAGATTTAGATATATAGATATAAACAACTAGATTTATTGTTTGTTGCAAACTTGCTTATAATTCCATCTATCAAATTCCTTTTAGAGATAAAACCATTCATTCACTCCAACTATATTAAATTGTGAAACTGGTCCCACAAATCCAATCAAAGACACCATTCCAAATGGAAAAGGGATGATTTTCAAGTCCCTGACCGGGTGGTTTTCCCTGATGTTGTTGCACCAATTTTTGGGGCCTCGACATAACCCTAATCACTTCGTTTTGAAATTCAACCTCAGTCATCTCTTCTTCTTCGTCTCATTCTTCATTAGATACTTCTTGCTTATTATGCTTGGCCATAAACAATACTCTTCCGTTGATTTCTTCTTCACTATCACTTTTTCATCAGATGAGGAGCTATCTTCTTTGGAGAAGAAACTCTTCTTAAACCATTTCTTCTTGCCTTGCTTGTTGAACTTCCTCATAACTTTCTTTGCTTTCGTAAAAACCTCATTTTTGTGAGGACACTTGGCTGCAAAATGTCTAACCTCACCACAATCGAAACATATCAATGGAATTGTATCTTTGAATTTCTCCATAGCTATTCTCATTTTTTGCGTGAAGTAGGAAAATTCTTTATTTGAAAATTCTTCCTCATCTTCTTCCTTTTCTTCTTCCTCACAACTACAATTTTTCTCTTTCTGAGTATGCTTGTCCTTACTAGCCTTCTTGGATGCGGTCAATGTTGTTTCTAGGTGAGATGTAACATCCTCTTATTCAATCCTTATTTCATATGTCATAAACAATCCATGCAATTCATCTTTGCGGAGATTGTTAGATTCAAACTATATTCCAAGATAGATACCTTTGGGTTGAAACTTGTCGGCAAGGTTCTAAGGATCTTTCGAACAACAATTTTCATGTTGACGGGTTCTCCCAAACGTTCCAATGCATTTTTTATTTCATCAACATGCCGTAAGTATGCATAAATATTTTCAACTTCCTTCATTTTGGGTTGCTCAAATTTTGCCCTGTAAATTTGAAGCTTTGCTTCTTTCATGTTTGAGTCACCTACATATATATTCTCAAGCTTGCCCATAATTCTTTAGCAATTTTGCAACTCAGTACCCTAATATATACAAATTTTATATCATATACCATATTTTTCTAACCTTGTTCATCCTGGGTCATTGTAAATCATTTTTCAATTATTTCCCATACTTTGTATCCTTGTACTAGCAAATGAACTTGCATTCTTCCACTCCAAAGTGCGTATTTATTTCCATTGAATAGAGGAACTCTATCCTTAGTATACTCCATGATCTCCTTCGAGTTGTTAGACTGTTATTGAAGGAACCAAGCTCTGATACTATTTTTTGGAAATACCGAGGGGGGGGGTGATTTAGTATTTATTATCAATTAGCACTTTTAAATATTTTCAGAGCATTATTTAATCTTCAATTATTATTGAATTTTATACAGTAAACAATAGAACACAATAGGTACATTAATTTTAGGTGGAAAACCCCCTATGAGTCAAAAACCACCGAACGATTTTCTAATAAATTATTTAGTCTTAAGCCCCAATTGAAATGAAAGGTACACCTTCCTATAATTCTATAAAATCATTCTTCTCCAACTATCATTGGAAGGATGCCCAATGCTATGGTGATCCGGATTTATGCAGGAATGCAACAGAATAAACATATAACCATAAATACAGAGATGCAGTGGAAATAACACTTCATTTCATTAATACCAAAGAACTGAAATTTGCTTACAGACAAAATGAAAATAAAACTAGCTAGGGCGCTGGTAGCTATCTCTGAGAAGAGATGTGGTGGCTACAGGCCTCTGAACTGAGTTACAATGAGGCTCGAGGGCCTATTTATTATTTAGAAACAATGGGAAATCCTAAACAACCAAAACACTAACCCTAGGAGATGAAGCGCCAAAACTATGGGCCTCGTTTGGGTAAATTGGTGTTTCAACTTCCCAGGGGCGTAACTTTGGCATACGATCTCCGTTTGATGCGTACCATACCTCGTTAGAAATATCTATCCAAGGAATACAAATTTGGAATGAGAAACATCGAGCCATGGACCCATTTTGCTCTCCGTTTTCCCAAAAAACTTCGTTTAGGGCCTCAAAACGGCTCTGGAAGTTTAGGACCCGAAAAACTGCTAAAAATAGTAAACTGTGCCGAAACTGAAAAACTGAAATAGACAATGGTGGAGCCCCAAGTGGAATAGGTGGGTGACCACTAATATCCACCTGGATCATTCCTCCCCCCTTAGGAAGCAATGGTCCCCATTGCATTAAGTTCCTCCATGAGATGAGAAAATTTCTGCTGAACTTGGTCCCTGGTGAACCACTTTCCTTGGTGCAGGAGTTGGCCAGCTTTGACAACCCGATATAGTTGGATCTTCTGCTAGCGAGTGTTCTTGATTTGCATGTCCATGATACAATCTATGGTGGCATGTTCCATGCAGTCTGGATTTAACTCTGTTGGTGTGAGTTGTTCTGCAATGTCCGAGGTTTCCAGTAGAGGTGGGAAGTAAGGACGAAGGCGATCCACATTGAAGACTGGGTGTCGACCAAGGAATGGTGGAATACTGAGCTCAAAGGCATTGTTCCCTACAGCCTTGGTGATGGTGTACGGCCCGTATCGGAGCGGGCGAAGCTTGCGATGGGGTCTAGTGAGGCGCTCCTTCTGCAAATGTAGCCATACTTTGTCTCCCACCTGGAAGTTGTGTGGCACCCAGTGTTGATCATGGCGTTGCTTGTACTTGGCATTGGCTCTGTCCAATATATCATGAACCTGTTGGCGGATGTGTTGAATGCGCTCGATGAAGCTACTTGCTTTGTCAACTTCAGACTGGACATGAGCTGAATCGGCCTGAGCAGCTACAAATGGCATGGCTACGTCAATGGGACATAGTGGCTGGAATCCCAAGCCCACCTGAAAGGGGCTATGGCCGATTGAACTATGGAGAGCCCGATTATAACTATTTTGTACATAGGGGAGGCTCTCGTCCCATGTGCGTGGATGCTTTGAATTGTACATGCGCAGAATGTGTACAATCATTCTGTTGACGACCTCTGTCTGGCCATCTGTTTGGGGATGGAAATTTGTGGACTTGGTGAGCTTGGTATCCAACATTGACCAGAGGCTGGACCAAAATGTGCTGAGGAACCTGCTATCCCGATCTGATATGATAGACTGTGGGATCCCAAAGTGCACCCACACTCGTTCAAAGAAGAGTTTAGCAGTGGCTTCTGCTGTGATATTCTTCTTGGAGGCCGCCATAATGGCCATCTTCGAGAATCTGTCGACGACCACAAAAACACAGTCATTTCCCTGCTTAGTAGAAGGCAGGCCCGACATGTAATCCATGGAGATGGATTCCCAAGGTTGACTAGGGGTAGGTAGAGGAGTATATAGGCCTTGCTTCTTGATGGTCGATTTGGCAATGGCACAAGCAGTGCAGGATCTGATGTGCTTCTCGACATCCTTTCGAAGGTTCGGCTAATAGAAATACTTCTACAGGATTGCTACTATTTTCTCGACCCCGAAATTCCCAGCGACTCGACTGTAGTGTGCTTCCCATATCATCTTGGCACGCTCGCTTGAAGGAACACAAAGGTGTTCCATGTGACATAAAAGTGCATCTTGGAGGTGAAAGTTTGGAACTTGTGTACCCCCCAAGAGTGCCTTGTAAGTTTGGCCGAATTCTGGGTCACTCTCATAGAGAAGCGGCCAATCAGAAGTCTCGTGCCCACAAGAGTTGAGCACAGTGGTGAGCGCCACGATCGGTGGTCGGCTGAGGTAGTCTGCAACATGATTGGTGCTACCCTTCTTGTACTTTATGTTCAAATGAAACTATTGCAGATATGTGGACCACTTCTGATGGAAATCATTCTGCAACTTCCCTTGTGTCTGTATGAACTGCAGGGGCCTGTGGTCTGTGTGGATGATTGTCTCCTTCCCCAAAATGTAATGCTTCCATTGCCGACAATCTTGCACAATGGAGTACATTTCTTTGTCATATGTGGGGTACTTGCGAACTGTGTCAGATAATGTCTCACTGTGAAATGCCACTGGATGTCCCTGTTGAGTAAGAACTGCCCCAATAGCATAGTCAGAGGCATCTGTCTTGATCTCAAATGGCTATTGCAAGTCTGGTAAAGTGAGCACTGGGGCAGAACAGAGGCGATTTTTCAGTTCTGTGAACGCCTTCTGTTGAGGTTCCGACCAAAAAAAATTTTCTCTCGCTCCTCCCTTGGTGACTTGACTCAAGGGCCAAGTGATATGAGAGAATCCCAACACGAACCTCCGGTAGAAATTAGCAAGACCCAGAAAGCTGCGAAGCTCTGTTATAGTGGTTGGGGCTGGCCAATCACGAATGACTTGGATCTTGGCTGGATCCACATGCACCCCCCTTTCATCAATAATGTATCCCAGATATTGAACCTGGGTCATGCCAAAAGTGCACTTCTCCAAATTGGCACACAACTTGTGTTGCCGCTGTGTTTGGAGGACTTGTCGGATGTGGTGAAGGTGCTCTTCCCAAGTCTGGCTGAAGATCAGAATATCATCCAAGTACACCACTACAAATGAGTTGGTGAATGGCCGCAAGATGTCATCCATCATCCTCATGAAGGTGGCGGGAGCATTCGTCAACCCGAAAGGCATGACCATCCATTCGAAAAGGCCTTCCTTGGCTTTGAAGGCAGTCTTCCACACATTGGAGGGTTCAATTGGTACCTGGTGATACCCAGACTTCAGGTCGATCTTGCTGAAATATTTTGCACCTTTGAGTTGGTCTAGAAGGTCATCAATCCGTGGGATTGGGTACCTATTCCGGACAATGATCTTGTTCAGCGCCCGATAGTCAATACAGAGTCTCCACGTCCCATCCTTCTTCTATACCAACACGATCGGGCTCCCACAGGGCGATGAACTTGGTATGATGTGACCTTTTTGCAACAGCTCCTGAATCTGCCTCTAGATTTCATCATTCTCCAGAACAGAGCGCCGATAGATCGGTCCATTAGGTAGCGGCACACCTGGGGTCAGATCAATTGGGTGCTTGACCTGACAGTGCAGAGGAACCCCTGTGGGTGAGGTGAATATGTCCCCATACTCCTCCACAACCTTATCCATTTGTTGTTGTTGTGCAGAGGAGCCCTGTCTGGAGGTCGTGGCCACAGTCTTCTTCTTGCCCTGGGGGCGGATCATCGGGAAAATGAATTTCCTGGTTTGGGAAATGAGCTTACTGCATTGTTTTGCAGTAACCAAAGAGATAGCGGTAGGAGGTGGTACCTCTGGTATCCTGTACAACTTATTTCCCAAAGTAACAATAACAACACGAGGTCGAGACTCATACACAGCATGACGCTTCCACAAGTATGGTTGTCCTAATAATACATCAGAAACATCAATAGGAGCAACGTCACATAATACCTCATATGTGAAGGGCTTGATGCTATAGGGAAGGCGACACTGCCGGCTAACGCGGAGATCTCGTCCTTGGTGAAGCCACCCGATGGTGTATGGATGTGGGTGAGCTGTGGTCGGCAAGCCCAACTGGTTCACGGCATCTGCTGAAATGAGGTTCTTTTGGCTCCCATTTTCGACAATGAACTGTACCAGGGAGCCCTTTACCGACATCTGGGAGTGGAAGAGACGTTCCTCCTCCTCTGGATCTTCTGGTTCCTCCTTTTGGATCTTTGTAGTGGCAACAGTGGTGTTGGGCTCCGCATCAATAATTTTTTTCCCTTTTTCATTCTCCTTTTCAGGTTCTGATTCGAAGTCAGAGCATGCATCTGACTCAGAAGCCCTCATCTCGGCCACTAGCAATTGCTTGGCCTGACACTAACTTGTGTTGTGAGTGGAGCTCTTATGGAACTCACACCACTTTCCCGTGTCCTTCTTTGGCTTTGCGGTGCTGTTCTTTTCTTGTGGCTTTGATGAGTTGTCTTTAGCCGCCATGCCTTGGCTTTGTCCTTTGTTATGCGGTTTGGAAGCACCTTTCCCTTGATTTTGATTCGCAGATCCAAAGTTTCGCTTCTTCTGCTTGAATTTCTACTCAATCTTGGCAGCATACCGGTATGTCGTACCAAGCGAGGAGATGTCGAGGAACTCCATTTCCTCGTGAATGTATCTATGCATACAGCTGTGATAATTTAGCACCAGATGTTTCTCTGAATATTTGATACCCAACTTTGTGCGCAGGGTATGGAACAGATTCGTCAGCTCATGCACATCTTGATCCCTTTGTTGTCGCAGTGTGGTCCATTGTATGTACTTGTCCTCATAGCTCCCCACAAGATAGTACTGTTCCTTGACGGCGTCTCGGAAAGAATTCCAAGTTGGTACGGCCGAGAATAGAGAGGGTTCTGTCTGGTCCTTGTTCTCACAGTAGGTTTCCCACCAGTCCGTAACATGGGGGGTAGCTTTGAGGAGTGCAAAAATAATCTTCTCCCGATCTGAAAAGTCATGAACCGAGAAATATCCTTCTAATAGATTCAACCATTTATCTACGGCATTTGCGTCTATTTGACCCTCAAATATGGGAATATCAAAATTTACTTTTACCTTGAAAGGATTCGCGCCTCCAGAGTGGCTGCTGGATGCAGATGCGCCGCCGGTGGGTATCCGTTGAAGGATCTGAGCAAAGTTATCCATCATCGCGTTCCTTTGTTTTTCGAGGGCCTCCTCGAGCAATATTTTGATAGGATATCCTACTCCCTCATCTTTCTTTTCGTCCCCCATGGGCGTCTGTCGAGGTTTGCGAGGCTGATCTTGAAAAGGTTCCACCAGATCGAGCCCTAGCTCCTTATACCCCGACCTCGTTGGGGACATGCAAAGAAGGATCGAGAAAAAGCAGACCGCTCTGATACCACTGATCCGGATTTATGCAAGAACACAACAGAATAAACATATAACCATAAATACAGAGATGCAGCGGAAATAACACTTCATTTCATTAATATCAAAGAACTGAAATTTGCTTACAGACAGAATGAAAATAAAACTAGCTAGGGCGCTGGTAGCTATCTCTGAGAAGAGATGTGGCGGCTACAGGCCTTTGAAATGAGTTACAATGAGGCTCGAGGGCCTATTTATTATTTAGAAACAATGGGAAATCCTAAACAGCCAAAACCCTAACCCTAGGAGATGAAGCGCCAAAACTATGGGCCCCGTTTGGGTAAATTGGTGTTTCAACTTCCCAGGGGCGTAACTTTGGCATACGATCTCCGTTTGACGCGTACCATACCTCGTTAGAAAGATCTATCCGATGACTACAAATTTGGAATGAGAAAAATTGGTCTATGGACCCATGTTGCTCTCCGTTTTCCCAAAAAACGTCGTTTAGGGCCGAAAAACGGCTTCGGAAGTTTAGGACCCAAAAAACTGCTAAAAATAGTAAACTGTGCCGAAACTGAAAAACTGAAATAGACAATGGTGGAGCCCCAAGTGGAATAGGTGGGTGACCACCAATATCCACCTGGATCATATGGTTTCTTTATTAGTCAACTAAATGGATGCCCCGACATCATAGACCGACCTACCACCCTGAAGTGTTCACAAGCTCCAACCTATAAGTGACTTCATGCACCAACCTGGCACCTCCCTGCCACCCTATAATGATCATAAATAAGAAAAGAGTGTGGACTCCCGTACTAGGGACAATGATCCATGATACAATATGATTCACAATGATTTTATTCAACTAGACCAATCACCCAATCACACTATGACCAGCAACCCAACCATAACATTATCCAAAAATGACACTTATACCTCACAAAAATGCCTCTCCAACTCTAGGAAGATTGATACTTTTAAAATTTTACAACGATTATTTTTACAATACTGACTTTTCACATGACCTGATACTTGACTTGGCATTTCTTCTTTGAACACTAGTAGCTACTGAGGTATTGTTGTGCTTGCTTCAAGTAATGGTACTTTGGCATTGCATTGTCCTTCTATTATGTGTTTGAGTTGTCCTATTGTGTCCTCCTTCATGAACATGCATTAATGAACAAGACCCAAATCAATATACAAATAAAATACTTACATTGTCCTACAAACCATATGTCAGAAAATATTCAAAATTAAAATGTAAATACATTCAACATTTATGAAAAAAACAAAATCAAACATACATATGAAATAGTTACATTGTCCTGCAAAAACACATGTCATAGATGATATTAAAATTAAAATTCGAACACTAATCATACATACCTTGTTGTAGTATACTTACCCTTGATTGTTGATGTGTTGTCCTTATTGTAGTCATCCTTCAATGCATATTTTTTTCTTGCCTTCTAGAAGCTCGATATTGAATTTGTTATATCTATGTAATTTTGGATCCCAAAGGTCTAAAATTGCACCCTATGGTAGCCCTCTAAGTCCTCTTTCCAACCCTAAAAGTCTGATCAATATTGGATTCTTCAAGAAATATTTATGCCCAATCTCCTACGATGACCTGATTATAGACTGGTTCAGTAGAGTGAAGTTGTACGAAGTGCCACGTGTCACTGTTTCAATCTTCAGTCCTGAAAATGATACCCAACACACTAAATTCCGTCCTCTTTCTGTCAAATATTACGAAATTTGAATCTAATGCTCAATTATGATGATGTTTCCAAGGTCACCTGTTTGACATGAAATTTGAGAGCCTACAAAAACCATAATTTCCTCAGATCATATCTCCAAAACTATAGCAAACCAATATCTGAAATTCAGTCACGCACTTCATCAAGATTTTGTCTCAAATGTTTTTTTGTTTCAGCATCTGAATCTTCGCATAAACAAAGTTATAGCGATAATGCCACGATGACCTGTCTTAAGTAGCGAAATCCTTACATCATGAGGATATGAAGGTCACAATTTATATAAATGCTTAGATTGAGAGGGTCTTCAACAAGTGAACGTTGGAGGTATTTTAGGAGTTTAAAAAATTATTAATTATTGACTATTCAATGACCACAAACAATGATTTGTGTCATGCCACAACCCCATGGGGTTTTAGCCCACTAATTTGGGTTACTAACTTCAAACACAAATATCTCGCAAACTATGAATAATTACATGGCATCTCAATGGAAACATATCAACAATTAGAAACCAACCAAAATATCCTTGACATGGAATAGAGTAATTTATCAAGTCAAAGTTCCAATGCAAGATCGGGGTAGCCCGTGGTGCTACATGGGTTGACATCAATGACAACCACTGATCAACATCTGTGTGTGATTTTTGTGTCTATTATTTGGTTCTCAAATGTCAATATCCTCGCTCCCTTATAAAGGCTTTGTATATGGTCCAAGATATTACACTTGCAATGTTTCTTCCGCCACTTGGGTTATATTTTCACCCACTGATAAGGTTGTGAGTTCAGGGGGTAGCTTTATTCACCCTGTTACCAACAATGTGTCAAAATATAGTGTTTTCATTGAGATCTTGATCGAGGCTAATCACCTTGGCATATGCCACTTATTTCTTCAGCTCGACTCTCAGCTTGTAGTGTCTCAACTCAACCATCTCTATTATGTAAGGAAATCTATTATTCTACGTTATTTTTTGAGGATCTGTCTCTTGGAACGTTTGTTTGATTGCATTTTTTATGTTCACATTCCCTGAGAGCGAAATACATTGGATAATTCATTAGCTAATTATATGTTAGATCGAATTTTGTAAAATTAATAGTTTAACCATGCACATGAATAACTTCATTCACATTGTAAAGAACGCATCATTTTAAAGGTTAATTTTTGACACCTAGTCTTTGGGATTAGGAAATTCATGTAAAATAATGTAAATAGAAAATAAGAAGATTAGGAATATGAAGATACATTGGGAGTTGAAGCCCAAGAGTCTCTCCTTCCATGTATATATCTATGATCAATATTAATGCAAAATCACAATTAACATTGAGGAGTTACCTCCTGGCCTGACATGGTATCGAAGCCAACTCCATTTTAGCCTCCCTCTATCCTTGTAACTCCCTCCTTCTTATGTTCTGCCTATTTTTCAGAACTGACACCTCTGCCATTTCTCCATTCTCTGTGTTAAGCAATAATAGGTTGGTGGTCATTTTGGTCAGTTGAATTTTTTGTTGCTAGGTGTTGCTCTCTGGTACTCCCTACTCGAATGTGCATTGAGTTCAAAGGCTCGCATCCAAACACTATGTTGATCCTTTCAGGAGGTCAAAACTTGTCTTATGTTGAGGTATGAGGATTATTTGTATGTAGGTTGGAATTTATTGTGTTAAATTTGTTTCAAACTGTGAAGCATTGTTTTAAAGTATCATGTGACTGTGATCACTCTGTTGTTGGAATTCTATTAATTTTTAAAAAAAATCATGAGATTTCTCCTTCCATATAATTTTTTTCTCAATCCACAAAATTGCGTTCAAAAATTTGGTGGTATCACAGTATTGCACCATGCTCCCAGTCGATACTCTCGCCTGTCCGTGGTAATTCCTCCTACTAGTGTTATTTTATCGTGGAGCCCACCGTGGGGCACGAACCCACAATACCACCCACCATACAATCATTGAATGGTACTCCACTTGTGGCTTTGATCTGTCGATATATACTCTGCTTCATGGCTCCCTTCTCACGTGGTAATACTTTGGCCCCTACACAGTCATACCACTCCTTCGACTCTAGGTTCTATTGGTATCACAGTACCTCGCTCAACAATTATACCAGTCCCATACCACAGTGTTGCACTGCATAGTGGATTTTTAATACCACTTAACTCCTCCACATAAACCACCAATGTATACTCTGACCATGGGTCCCCTTGCGGTGATACCACTTTCCACCTGCAACGAACCGTAAATACAATATACCACTGGTTATATACAATATCTAACACCTCTCGATTATAAAACTCCCATATAACCCTCCCCTCATACATTTCCTTCCCCATACTTTGCCTTCCCCATATAATACCATCCCCATATACCACCTCCCTGAATAATACATTTGTCCTATATATATAAGAGTTTTTATTTTTACAAACATTACCACCATAAGTGAAATTTGTTTTACACTACATATATTTTTAATGCATTCATTTATATTAATTGTTGGAGTAGTTCTCTCTAGAAAAGAGAACTATCCTGAATGGTCAAGGAAGATAAAACACACTCTCAATTTTAATGAGTTGTGGAGAGGAGTTTCTGAAGGAGAAGGAGATAATGCACCTACAAAGCCAAATTCATATAAGGAGATTGCCATTTGGGAAAATAAGAACAACAAGGCCTATGCCTTGATTGCAGCATCTGTAAATGAAGACGTGATTTGACATATTTCACCATTTTCAAATGCATTTGAAGCCTTAAATAAGTTGAAGGAATTTTGTGACTCACACTTTGAAATTGAAGTTGTCCAATAAATGATTAAATTGTTCATTCTCGGATTAAAAAATGATGACCCTCTTGCTTTAGCATCAGAAATAAGATCTATTAAGAACGATCTAAAAACCATTGGTGTTGAAATAGACATTACTCTGATAGCTTATGTCAAGTCGCTATATCCCACTTATTCACATTATCTTGATTCATTGCAATCAAGTGGAAACCTCAATGATATTACCTTTGACTCCCTTGACAATAATTTTGTTGAGAGAGAAAATTCCTTTGGGAAGAATACGACTCCACAATATTCGAAATAAGTTGTGTGTTTTATAGAGAAGAATCATGCACAATATTATTCTAGAGGAAGAGGTGGCCGAAGAGGAAGAGGAAGAATAAATTTTAGAGGTAGGTGGGACAGATAGTTCCAAGGAGAAAAGTCTGATCTTCGTTGCATACGTTGCAATAGAGATGGACATGATGCATCCACATCTAAGTTTCCTTCGGACGAAATTGAGCAGGAAATAAATGAAGCCAAAGATAAACCAATGACAAAGGCAAAGGTAAAGAACTCGAATACACTCACTATGTTGTGGCACATTGCAATATTGGAGTAACTGTAGACTTGTTCAATGCTTCACTTTCTTCATGGAAAGATGATTGGTTGCTTGATTCAAGAGAAACTCACCACATGAATTTTAGGAGAGTTTTTTTTTAACAATTCATTGCCAATGTAAATGGAGTAGTATATTTTGTAGATAAGTCAAAACTCAAGCCATTAGGGCTTGACACCATCAGGCTCAAATTTCCTGGTCTTCCAAACTACCTTCTACATGATGTTCCATACCTCCGAGAGCTGAGGAGAAACTTATTGTATTTGTTCCAAATACGCGAGAAAGCACACTCCATTCATATATTTTATGGAAATGGCAAGGTTAGAAAAGCATTAGATCACTCACTTGTCATGATAGGGAAAGAAGAAGAAGGACTTCTAAAGCTTCAAGGTACCTCTGCTCATGCAAAAAAAATTGCATACAGTTATCATTATGATGAAGATACTTTTCCATCAAGTCTTTTATGGCATGCTATATTTGGACAATTGAACTATGAAAACCTTCGCTTGTTGAAGAAAAATGGTGTTACTGGTTCACCTATAATTCCTAGGAAATTTAAGCAATTTTATTCTTGTATTCTAGGAAACCATAGCAAGCCATATTTTCATGATTCGCATTCAGATAACATTGAAAAATTGAACTCATTCATTCAGATTTATGTGGCCCAATACATGTTGCATATGGTAACAAATATATGACTACATTTAATGATGACTGCACCAGAATGTGTTGGGTATATTTATTGAAGAACAAATATGATTCTTTCCAAACATTCAATAACTTTCATGCATGTATTGAAAATGATGCACAATATCATATTGGATCTATTCACACTGATAATGGAAAAGAGTACACTTCAAATTAATTTTAAAACTATCTTTTCCAGCATGGGATCAAACATAAAATAATTGTGCCTTATAATCCCCAATAGAATGGAGTAGCCGAAAGAATAAATTGGAAAATCTTAAATATGGTACGTTCCATGACATTTTTCAAGAATGTTAAAATGATTTTTTTGGATGATGCAGTTCTATGTGATGTATATATAAAGAATATGTTTCCATATAATGCTATTAGAAATGAGACTCCTTATGAAATGTGGTATGGACACATTCCTTCGGTAAAGCATGTCAGGGTCTTTCGTTCCACTTGTTATGCCTTGATACATAAGGAACTAAGAAACAAACTTGGTGCAAGGATTCATAAGTGTATCTTCTTGGGGCATTAAAATACCTCCAAAGAATATCGTCTTTATGATGAAATTAATAAGAAGTTTGTAGTATCTGGAGATGTGATATTTCTTGAATATTTCAATACTGACAATGTTGTTGAGTGGCAACTTGATCGCTTGGATAGATTCATACATACAAAGTATTTTCAAGAATTTGATAACGAGATTCCACATCTTGAAGGGGGTATTCCTATACTGGATCAATCTATAGAATATTCTTCTAAAACACTCTCTCCCCCACATGAAGTTGCAGCCATTGATGACACCTTGAGTGTCGTGGTTGACAAAATTGGGAGAATAAATATTGATTCAACCCCAAATCAATCAACTAAGTATCTTGGTTCATCTCGTAAAGGTCCTCCACAATGGTTGATAGAGACCCTTGAAATTGTTCGTACTGATGAGGTTGGAAATTCAAGAACAAGAAGTACAACCATGAAAAATGGAGGTGATGTAGATGATTTTGATTCACCTGTCGATATGGATGTTTCTTATGATTGTGAATTGAATTTTTCTTTAGATTTTGAACCAACTTCCTTCAAATAAGTCGCTTCTCATGATGAATGGAAAGAAGCGATGTAGAAAGAATATGATAACTTGATAAAGAATGGAACCTGGAAGCTGGTTGATCCTCCATTGGGAACCAAAATAATAGGCTACAAGTGGGTCTACAAGAAAAAGTATAAAATTTATGGCTCACATGACAAGCACAAATATAGGCTTGTGGAAAAATGTTTTTCACGGAAGGAAGGGGTCGACTATGAGGAGACTTTTTCCCCCACAAAAAATGGGCTACCATATAGAAAATATTTTCCTTGGCAGCTTAGAATGGGTGGAAAGCCCATAAAATGGATGTAAAATATTCTTTCTTGAATGGAGATCTCAAAGAGAATATTTTTATATCCCAACCAGAAGGATTTTTTGTGAAGGGTTAATAACACAAAGTATGGAAGATTGTAAAATACTTGTATGGCCTCAAGCAAGCACCATGAGCTTGGTATGAGAAGTTAACTGAGCATCATATGAAACTCAACTTCAAACATTATGATCTTTATGATGCAAATTTGTTTGTCAACAAAGTTGGCAAAACAATTGTATATCTTGTGGTGTATGTAGATTATCTTTTGATGGCAAGAAACAATGAGAGCTACATTGCATCCATAAAGAATGAATTGAGGAAAGGATTTGAAATTATTCACTTGGGCTATGTTCACTACAATCTTGGTATTAAAGTAACTCAGCATCCGAAGTTTATATTCCTCTCTTAGAAGAAGTACATTGGAGATATGTTGAACAAGTTTAGCATGGCTGAGTGAAATCCTTTGAATACTCCAATGGAACATAAATCAAAGCTCACATCTATTGAAGGAAAATAATTTGAGGATACAACAAAGTATAGACAACTTGTACGAATTATCAACTACCTGACTACTACTAGACCGAACCTTTAATTTGTTGTTGGAATCGTCTACAAGTTTATGCAAAATCCTTGTGAGAGACATTGGTCTGCTGCAAAAAAGGTTCTAAAGTACTTGAAGGGAACTAAAAAATTTGGAATCAATTATACACTGGCATTAGGGGAATTTTGAGGTCTAAAATGGGCCTCCTAAGAAAAATGTACAGCCAAAATAAAATTTATAGGAACCAATAGGATTCAAGACAATGATGTCAACCATGGGGGTGATTCATCATTTTTTAAGTAAAAGGGTAAAAAAAATAATAAATAATAAATAATAAAACTATTTTTTCAACTCATATTTTCAACTTATCTCCCAAATTTTTACTCAAATTTCAAGTGTGAGTACTCATTGGATGCGAAATTTAATTCTTCATCCAAGGAGTACCCATGTTGCATACTTTCGATGGACCCTGCTACACGAAAAATGATAAATACATGAAAAAACATTATTGCAATTAGATTTTTCATGTATTTCTCATTTTTTTGTAGCAGAGTCCATCAAAAGTATAGAAGAAGGGTACTACGTGGATGAGGAATTAAATTCTTCATCCAACAAGTACCCCCACTCGAAATTTGAGTAAAAAATTTGGGAGATAAGTTGAAAATATGAGTTGAAAAAGTAGTTTTTTAATTTTTCCTCTAAAATTTGATGATGTAATCAAATCTTATTTTATTATTTCCACTATTATTTTATAATTTCCTTAGGAGGCCCATTTTAGACCTCAAAATTCCCCTAATGTGGGCGACTTCAACTTGATTGGATAGACTGATTCAAACTTTGATGCATATAAAGAAATTGGGGTATCTACTTCAGGTTATGCTATGAGTGTTGGATCAGGAGATGTCTCCTGGAGGTCACACAAACAATCAGTTCAAGCAGATTCCAAAACTGAGGTAGAACATGTGGCAGCAGCTGAAGCAACAAAGGAAATTGTGTAGATTAGGAAAATTATGGAAGATTTGTAGGAGAAATAAATGCATTCAACTCCTCTCATGATTGAAAACACTTATGGAATAAATTCAACCGAGAACCAAAAGTTCCATGATTGAACGAAGCATATCAATACAAAATACCATATGATTCGACATCATGTTGAGGCCAAGACAATCCATCTAAGTCATTGTTCCACAAGTGAGAAGATTACAAACATCTTCCCAAGGCCCTTGGAAGAGAAAATTTTGGAATATTCAAAATGATGCCATGGACCCACCAACATCCCTTCAGATTAAGGGAGGGAATGTTGACACCTAATCTTTGGGATTAACAAATTCACATAAAATAATGTAAATAGAAAATAAGGTGATTATGAATATGAAGAGACACTAGGAGGTGAAGCCCGAGAATCTCTCCCTCCATGTATATATCTATGAGAAATATTAATGTAAAATCGCAATTATCATTGAGGATTTACCTCATGGCTTGAAAATAAACACATAGAAACCGTCATTATATTATATTATCAAAATTTTGGGTACATAGTTCAAAATTTGGGCATCCGAGGAATTGGCTATCCTGCCATACATATGAAGTCACATCAAAAACACACATCCATAGGTAAAACACTATCCCTACTTAGTGGTGCTCATGATAACATAACACTGTATTTAGAATGCGTTGGAGGAGGCGCCGACGGTGGGCTGAAGTGAATCCAACCGTGTGCCTTTGCATATGTCAAGGTGTATCTGCAATAGTCCTCGGAGGAACCCATAGTATTAACCCCTTGATATTGTGAGTAAATTTTCACAACTCCTCATCCTCGCCCTCTTCTACTGCTGCATGTCTCACTTGGGCTTGGGCCGGTGGTACATTTCTCCTAAGCGGAGAATAGACTACAGGGTGTGTGGGTGCCATCTTCATATCACATTTGTCACATATTAGTAACTTTGTACCCATTCCAAAAAAATTATAAAATACACAAATCAATTTTGTTTTTACCTCTGTCATCAAAGTCCATTCCAAGGGGAAATACCATGTCCAAATCTCCCTGTAAGTCTACTCCATCATATGGATAATCATCAACTGCCAATGATGCTACTCTCAACCACTTCCAGTATTTTGTTGGGAACTAGTTGCTACTATGCACACCCTATTCCCTCATCTTGAGACTGCACCACCTCATCATCAAAAGTTGGGTTGGTGGTGGATATACCACATAATCGAGTGACATTGACCTCATGACTAGGATCTTCTCTATAAAGAAATCACTAGTAGACTTCAATAGCCTAATTGTTTGATCTTCCCTCTCTTCATTTTGGTAAGTTTTCCCTTGACATTAGCAAACATGCCTTCACACCAGTTAAAAAAGTTAGGTTTCATGCATATAAGAGTCAATTCCAGGTGCGGTTTGGTCACACTATGGGGTGTTGTTGTACTTTATGCTTGAGTCACAGTATATGTTAGGGTCTAGAGTGTGATTTTTGCATGATCCCCAATCAAGATTCTATCCTTATCTCTCTGTACACCCACTCTACAATGCTTCTAGATGTATCTTTGCACCATTTCTCCACTAGTATTGTGCACCCCTACGAACACAATTGGGCATCCCACCTTGAAAAATCAGTAAGGTAATAAATTTCCTCTAACTCTATGGTAAATGACTCAGTCCCTACTATGCACCGTTGGGTGTCCACATCCCACCACTGAGTGATTTTGCCAAGAAAAAAGGGTTGGTTAGTCATGTTTGGGATCATGTAAAACTTCAATAGTACATAATTCCTCAATTCATCCAAGGTTGGTTTATGTGCCATGGCCTACATCCCATTGAATGCATGATCTCTTTCCCTCCACTCAACCATGGTTTCTCCTACACCCATAAGGAAAATTATCAGTCATAGCTACTATCAAAAACATGAATCCCATGGTAAAACCTAGCTCAATCAATTTTGGGGAAATAAAGAAGAAGATGGAATTTTTTTGGCCCTAACCACACCCATAGAACACACATTTTTTGGTTCCATCCACACAAGATATTTACATCTGTGCGGTTGGAACCCTTCAACCGTAAAAAACGTGCTTCATGCATGCGGTCAAGGGTTTTCCTACTTAAAAATATTTATTTTCCTAAAAAAACCGACTTCTAGAAAGAGGAACCTGCACTTAAAATTGACAAAGTGAGGGAAAAATCAACTTACCTTGATGGGGAAGCTTCTTCATTGGCTACTCTTTCCCGTCCTTGCATTTACACCAAAAAATTTGGAAGTTCTCTCCTTATCTCTTCTCCAAACTCACAATGACCAAATGAGGAGGTATGAGCTCTTTTTATAACATTTTTTCCATATTTAGAGAATATTTATTTTTTAATTTATCGGCTTGAGAGGTATTTTTGCTTCATGATTATTTTTTCTAATCAACTTTTTGTAGGAGTTTGGGAGCTGCCTTTTATTCTCACTTTTTGGGGGGCCCATTTATGACAATGGGCCTTAGCTATGATTTTTTTACTGGCATATAAGGGTAGTTCATTTTCGCCATCATCATTGAATTTTGACTGTAAGTGCCATTTTATGCCTTAGGTCTAACCCCGTCAAGTTGTGACTTTAGCCACTCTCCTTTATGCATGTTGTCACTTGACAGTACAACTCACCTTATCATGGATAGACTAAGTTTATCACCCTTTTTCCATCTTGGTGTCGATGTAGTGATTTTATTATATTTTCGGAATTCCTCCTTCTGACTCGCCATGACTTACAATGATCTGAAAGGACTGTATTAGTTTTTTGTGCTAAGTTTCTTTTCAATAATAAAACATGTACAATTTGTCTCCATTTGTTTGCTTAAGGAATGAGTATTTTAATCATGAAACATAGATGAATTTTTTAGTATTAAGCATGAAAATAAGCCTAAATAACATTGTACAGCAGTGTATAATAGAGAAATAACATCACACATAATTCTTACACAGCAGGCATGATGAAGCAGTTCACCCCTCTTGGGCTACATCTGCTGGTCCACCTTCCAATGGCATGTCCCTCTTTGTCATTATGCTCAAAATTGCAAATACATGAGTTTTCAAGACTCTAATGGTTGTTTTCTTTGCACCAGTGACTCGAGAATGCTCATATTAGTCTAGGTATACTCTTTTTTTACCCAAATTGGTCAAAAATTGACCTCCCTAGCCATTTTCCCAATATTAGCTACAAAACCTCCACTAATTGTGGAGAACTGCAGTTAACTGTAGCTAATTTGGCCAAAATCCTGAAATTTAGGGCGGCACTAAATCCTCCTCTAGTAACTAACCATTGCATTTAAAATTATGGTTAGGGGTGGGGGTGGTCACATTCCGACCCCCTTAAACCCCGCAGTCACGGTTTAAACATTTAACTCTGTGTTAATGATTTTGGAGTGGAACCCAAATCAGGCGGAGTTCCAAACAGTCGCATGAACTACCATTTAAACCATGCATGTGAGAGCACTTACTGTCGTAAGTTGTGGCTTGATTAACCGCCACATTTAACATCTCGCAAACATCGCCAGGTGATGAGGTTAAGCCACCAGAGGTTAAGGTTTATGGACTGTCGGAGTTTAAATACATAACCGCTGGGTATATTGTAATGTGAACACAAACTGGAGTCGTTTGTAGTTGCCGCCGGTTTTGAATGGTTCAGGAACTGTCAGTCTTAACTTATGTTGTGGTTTCATTTTTTGTCATGTCACCATTCCAAATGGGGCCGGCAGTGGGTTGGGATCGACGGCGATCTCCCCCCCCCCCCTCCCCCCCATATGCAAACTTTATAAATTTTAAATAGTGTTGGCGCCCTATAGTGCTAAGAAACAAATGATATAGGAGATGGTAGAAGTCACGGGCGTGCCAGGAGGTCACAGGGTCGAACCCCCCGGACTCCAATAAAAAATTTCACAACTATCCAGGGGACACGTGGCAACCTCCGAGCTGGCCACGTGTCACCCATCCAACGTTCATCCCAAAAATTCAAACAAATCCATCAACAACCTAGAAACTACCACTTGGAAAATCTTGATTAGTTTAGGAAAATGGAATATTTCGAGAATATGCCACCTTTTCTGACTGTACTTGCATGATGTCTGGGCATCCCAGTCACCCCTGTCACAAAAATTTAATTGTTTAGGAAAACGATCAGAACACGATATCTTCCTCATACGACATCGGTTTTTCGAACCGTTTGCGGCACCGAAATCGCAACGACAAGATCTAACCGGGAACTCAAGTTTGGTACAGTTTAAAGAACTTTCAATTTTTGAGAAAAATACATGATCTCCTTATCACACCTCCCCATTGGGAAGCTTTTGGACCCCAAAAGACTTTAATTACATGTTCAGAAGATGAGGGTACAACTCCCTCACCTTTTTAACTTCCATCCACCTTGCCTTTCTTGGCTTATTTCCCTTGAGCCCAACTCGAAGGTAGTCGACACTTCCCCTCTTAGATGTTCTTATCCTCTTGTCAAGGATGGCATCCTCCTTGAGATCATCCAGAAATCCTGGCGAGAAATATTCGATAGATGGCAGCTGAACATCACTCCCTTGATCATCAATCAAAGGAGGCTCATGCAAACGTAAATTTTCAACATTGACAACTAAATACATTTGCATATATGAAGGCAAGTCAAGTTGAAATGAATTGTTACCAACTTGCTTAATGATCTTTAATGGACCATAGCGAATGGGCTTGAGCTTTTTACCTTCTCCTTGCATCCTTTCTTTGCTTATGTGCAACTATACCTCATATCCTTCTTGAAACTTGTCATCAACTCTATGTTTGTCATGCCTCTCCTTGTATTTTCTTTGAATCTTCTCAAGTTGTTCTTGAACTTTATGAATAATCTGAATTTTCTCAATGAACTTTCGAGCCTTGTCAATATCACTATGCCCATCGATTGCAACATCCTTCTCAAAGATGAAGTGTAATGGAAATTTCGGAAAATACCCAAAGCAGGTTTCAAAACGTGAAGTATTTGTAGAAGAGTGCTTTGCCCAGTTGTAAGCGTGATGAATGTAATGTAGTTTTTCATCCCACAACTTGGGAAGTTTGCTGCAATATCCTCTAAATAGGTGCACAACGTTTCTGTTCACCACCTCGGTTTGGCCATCAATTTGTGGATGAAAAGCAGAACTCTTTTTCAAATTTGTGTCCATCATCTTCCAAATATTGGACCAAAAATTCCCAATGAACCTAGAATCCCTGTCACTAACAATAGAAGTTGGAAATTCATAATGAACCCATACATGTTGAAAATAAATTTCAACAGTTTATTCAGCAATAATGGTTTTCTTACATGGCATAAGTATACACATTTTACTAAATCTATCCACAACTACATAAAGATAATCATGTTGTTTTCTTGACATAGGTAGACCTCCAACAAAGTCCATGGAGACATTCTTCCATGGCCTTGATGGTACCGGTAGTGGAGTGTACAACCCAAGCTTCCTATTGCTAGGCTTTCTTGTTGCATACATAGAACAACCTCTTATAAAACGTGACACACTATCTATCATGTGAGGCCAATAGCAATACCTCTATAGATGTGCCACTTTTTTGCTTACCCCAAAGTGTCCAGCAATAAGAGACGAATGAGCCTCTCTCATGACACTAAGCCTCTCTCCTTGTGGTATACACAACTTGCCCAAATGAAACAGCAAATTGTTATACATGTGATAATCATTTTCCTTAACTTGATTCCGTTCACTCAAACTAGCATACACATCTTGAAAATCGACATCATGTGCATATTGTTCTATGTAACTCTCATGTACAATAGAATCATTTTTAAGTAAAGTATAAGCACTTATAATTGGCCTTGAAAGCATATCAGCAACTTTATTGAAAATACCTTTCTTGTACCTTATAACCAAGTGAAACTGTTGAAGAAATCCCATCCACCTGAAATGTCGTGATTGTTGCAATTTTGTTTGCAACTACAAGTACTGTAATGGTTGGTGATCGGTATGTATAATCATCTTTTTACCCATCCAGTAGTGTTTCCACTTCTTGATGCTTTTTACCAATGCATACAACTCTTTTTCATATGTAGGATAATTAGTTACAGCACCATTGAATGTTTCAGAATGAAAAGTGATAGGCTTAACATGCTGCAAAAGTATTGCGCCCATGGCATAATCACTAGCATCAGTTTGTATCTCGAATGGTTGTCTCAAATTTGGTAATGAAAGGACTGGAGCTGAACTAATCTTGTCTTTTAAAGCTTCAAAATCTTGTTGTTGTTTGCCTCCCCATTGGAAGACTTTCTTCACACTTGTCACTGCACGCATAGGAGCTGCTATGGCAGCAAAGTTAGCAATAAACTTTCTCCAATATTGAGTTGCGCCTAAGAAACTTCTTACCTCGGTTACTATTTTGGGAGTGGGCCAATTCACAATGGATTCCACTTTATAAGGATCAATTCTCAACCCTCCTCCTCCTATAATGTGTCCCAAATAAACTAGAGAAGTCTTTCCGAACTCACACTTTGACATCTTAAGAAATAATTTCTCTTTCTTCAAAACATCAAGCAACCTTTTCACATGCAAGACATTTTCTTCTCTTGTTCTGCTGAAAATGAGTATATCATCTAAATACACAATAAAAAATTCATCAAGAAATGGGTGCAAAACATTATCCATAACACGCATGAAAGTTTCTGGTGCATTACACGAACCAAACAGCATAACCAACCACTCAAAGAGCCCTTGTTTCGTTCTGAATGCAGTCTTCCATATATCACTTTCTGCATTTCTTACTTGATGATATCCACTTCGTAAATCTAACATAGTGAAAAAAAATCTTTTTTCAACTGATCTAGCAAATCATCTATCCTTGGGAGTGGGTATCTATTCTTTACCGTTTTCTTGTTCAAGCTCTGAAGTCTACACACATGCACCAAATCCCATCTTTCTTCGGAATCAAGACTGTGGGTGAACTACATCGAGAAGTGCTTGGCCCTATGAGTCCCTTGTCCAACATGTCCTTGATTGTCCTCTTTATTTCAGAATTCTCCATTATCAACATCCGATACATGTCGATGTTTGGAAGAGGACAATCTTGTTGCAACTGAATCTCATGTTGAATCTCCCTTTTTGGAGGCAATCCTGTTGGCTCCTAAAACATCTCATGATGTGCATCAACTACATCATATAAATCTGATTTCAACTTAGGATCACAATCCTCAAATTATTCATGATTAACATTAGCTTTAGGCTTAATCATTAGAAGAACAAAATTCTTACTTGAATTCACCAGCCTCTTTACTTGTCCAGCATTTACCATTGCAATATTTGTCTTCTTGCGATGTGCTCTAACAATGAACTCCTTGACATCTTTGAATAAATGGTATTTGTTCTCATGGTGATGGAAGATCGCTTTCCTGTCATACTATTAAGGACAACCCAACACAATACATGTAATATCAAGCGGAACCACATCTAATTCAACTGTGTCGACAAATGTGCAGTTATTGCAAAGCGCAATATGCACTTCTTTGAAACCTGTAAATTTGAATCCTTACAAATCCACCCAAGTGGATATGGTTTTGGATGTGGAATGGTCTCAAGATTAAGTTTCTTGACCAAGTATTCAGAGATTAAGTTTGTTTGTGACCCACTGTCAAACAGTGTGTCAATATTGGTATGTTTGGATATGACCCTCACATGAAACAGTTCAATTCTCTCTTCTTCATTTGGAGCTTGTATGTGACAGTTTGATGTACTAGTACTGGGTTTTGTTTCAATTTCTTTCCCCTTCATGTTCTTCAATCCCATGGCTGTAGTTTTAGATTCATCACCTGAATCCTCTCCTAAGTCATGTTGAGTTGTAGTTGTAGTTTTCTACTTCCCTTTGTTATTATTATACTTGGGTCTCTTTTCAGGATATAATTTCCAACAATTTTTCTCTCCATGGCCTTCTCTTGAACAATGTTTACAGACCACTTTTTCTCCCTCTTTCTTGACATATGAATTCTTTTTGCCCTTACCTTTTGAGGTCTTCTCTTTTTTTTTCCGCTTAAAAGGTTTCTTCCTACCCTCATCAGTAATGTTTTTCCCTCTAGCTTCTAGATGTGTGGCCTAAACACAAACTTCATCTAGACTTGTAGGGTTAAACATGAGAATAGTATGTCTTAGGTAGATATGTAAGCCTCCTATGTACTTGAGAAAAGTATCTTGGCTTTGCAAATCTAACCCTAATAAGAGAGCTCTTCTCCTAAATTCTTGGGTGTATTCTTGCACATTCTGTCCTTTCAATTGTCTAAATTTTTTTCATTTCATTATGGCTTTATGCATATGAGCTAATGGATAAAACTATTGTTTTATTGCAGTAATGAAATCAGACCATGATAGAATAATATTACCATGTTTTTTTATCTCCTCCTTTGTCTTTGCTTCCCACCAAACAAGTGTTGCACCTTCCATTCTCAATGAAGCTAGTTGGATTTTTGCATTATCATCATGAAGGTTTTGAATTCTAAAATAGACCTCTAATTGCCTAATATAATTATCAAGCTTTTCTGCATTGACTACACCATTAAACATTGGCAATTCAAACTTAACATCAATTTTTAGAAAAGGAATTTTATCAGTGTTCTCTGACTTGTGTTACTGGTGTACTAAAGATGAAGTAGAGGATGATGATGATGAAGGTGAGGATGGTGACTTTCCACTGCCTCCATTTCCTCCATTTCCCTTCTTTGATTTATCTTCATAATTTTGACCTCCTAATGATCCATGACCTTCCTTGTGAAGTTTGGATCCTTACCCTTCTATTCTCTCATTCCTTTCTTGATAAAGGACTCTCACCATCTCAGTCATGTCAAGGAATGCTTTCCTAAACACCCTTTCTTCTTCTTTGGGATCCACCTCTTCATGGATTTCTTCTTCCTCTGGAGGCATGCTTAATGCTACTTCTGCTTATTTTGGAGGTGAACTAGGTGGTGGAGAATATGGAAATATTTCCCTCCTTTGTTGTGGATCACTTTGAGAGCCTCTTGCTTCCACCAATTTGCCTTATCCTCTCTTAAGCTTGAGCCTAGTAAGCATGTGAACACTTGCAAACAATTAAACAAATCTTTTCACACAAAAACACCAGAGATTAAACTCTAGCTCTTATACCAACCTGATCTGAAAGGACTGTATTGGTTTTTTGTGCTAAGCGTCTTTTCAGTAATAAAACATGTACAATTTGTCTCCATTTGTTTTCTTAAGGAATGAGTATTTTAACCATGAAACATAGATGAATTTTTGAGTTTTAAGCATGAAAATAAGCCTAAATAACATTGTACAGTAGTATATAACAGATAAATAACATCACACATAAGTTTTACACAGCAGACATGATGAAGCAGTTCACCCCTCCTAGGCTACATCTTCTGGTCCAGCTCCCAATGGCATGTCCCTCTTTGTCATTATGCTCAAAATTTCAAATACATGTGTTTGCAAGCCTCTAATGGTTATTTTATCTACACCAGTGGCTCCAAAATTCTCAAATTAGTCTAGGTAGACTCTTGTTTCACCCAAATTGGTCGAAAATTGACCTCCCTGGCCATTTTCCCAATCTCAGCTACAAAACCTCCACTAATTGTGGATAAATGCAGTTAACTGCAGCTAATTTGGCCAAAATCCTCCGCCAGTGACTAACCACTCCATTTAACATTATGGTTAGTGGTGGGGGTGGCCACATGCCGACCCCCTTAAACCCCGCAGTCACAGTTTAAACATTTAACTCTGTGTTAATGATTTTGGAGTGGAACTCGAATCAAGCGGAGTTTCGAACCGTGGCATAAACTACCATTTAAACTGCGCATGTGATAGTGCTTAGCATCGTAACTTCTGGGTTGATTAACCACCACATTTAACATCTCGCAAACATCTCCATGTGATGAGGTTAAGCTGCTTGAGGTTAAGGTTTATGGACTGTCGAAGTTTAAATACATAACTGCTGGGTATATTGTAATGTGAACACAAACTAGAGCCATTTGTAGTTGCCGCCGGATTTGAATGGTTCGAGAACCGTCAGTCTTAACTTATGTTGCAGTTTCCTTTTCCATCATGTGACCATTCCAAATGGGGCGCAGTATGCTTCCCCCCCCCACAATATGCAAACTTTATAAAGTTTAAATAGCGTTGGCGCCCTATAGGGGTAAGAAACAAATGATAGAGGAGATGATCGAAGTCACGGGTGCACCTAGAGGTCACGCGGTTGAACCCCACAGACTCCAATAAAAATTTTGCACAACTGTCCAGGGGACACGTGGCAACCTCTGAGCTGGCCACGTGTCACCCATCCAACGGTCCTCCCAAAAATTCATACAAACCCATCAACAGCCCAGAAAATGCCACTTGGTGAATCTAGATTAGTTTAGGAAAACAGAATATTCCAAGAATATGCCACCTTTGCTGACTGTACCTACATGCTGAGTGGCCATCCTAGTCACCCCTGTCACAAAAATTTAGTTGTTTAGGAAAACGATCAGAATGTGATATCTCCCTCATACGACATCAATTTTTCAAACCATTCACAGTGCCAAAATCGCAACGACAATATCTACCTGGTCGCTCAGGTTCGATATAGTTTCAAGCACTTTCAATTTTGAGCAAAAAACATGATCTCTTGATCATACAATCTGAGCCCCATGTCCTATTCTTCGTTATATTTTTGGATATACCCCATGAGGATTTTGCTACCTTATCCCCTGTGATTTCCACTTTTTATCAACCTATTTCTACATGATGAGCCTTGGTTTCTTATATTCCATCATTTACTTGGCCTACCATTCACTCTCACTTGGTGTTTTTCCCTTTCTTGGAGGAGCCCGTCATGATTAGTGGTCCTATTAGCCAACATATTTTCCTATTTATTTCACGACTAGTTCCATCATAACAGAACAAGTTTTGTCCAATTATACCACTCATTCCTCCAAGTAGAGTTTTTTTTAAGCTCTTTTCAGACTCCTTAATTTAGAAAATATTTTAGAGTGAACTTGTCCCCTTCACGACGCTAAAGTACTTGAAAGGGTCATCTATTCAGTATACATTTAACCATTTTCTGGAATTAGTAACCTAGAGATGAAAAAGGAATACTCTATCCTACTATGGCTAGAAGGTTATCCCTTACATACTTTTATCTCTTTTTTGGGATTTGGAGACTAATTTTATGAAAAATGAACTTTTAAAAAGAGAAAGGGAAGGGAGCATTAATTTACATTAGTTATCAAACCATGACATCAATTGTGTCATCCTTGAACATGAAACCTATTTTCTTCATTATCTCACAGTTGGGGTTTAACTCTCCTAGGATTTGTGCCATCGATATGAGTCTATTTACTCCTCTGACTGGTTCCTCTTATAGTCATTTGGAGCATGCTTCAATGCCTCCTGCATTGTTTCACGATATCACGTGGTTCTCCTTAGACATGATACTAAGACACTGTTGTTTATGCTACAATGTTTTCAAGGGAAGTCTTAGCCTGTGTTGGCAATCTACATTAGCTTGTTGACCTTTTTGAGTCAATCATCCCTATGGTAGTTGTACTTCATTGTCTCATGACTTAATCAATCCATTACATCATCCTGGTTTATTCTATGTCGATTGATGGGAGATACATCAAGGCCCTCCTTCGACGGATCTTCTCATGTAAAATTCAAGTCATTTTCCTAGAGCTTAATCTAGGAACCAATGGTACCTTAGAGCTTGCAAACCTTAGCGGTAGGCTTCGTCAAGATCAACAGTGAGTTTACATCATTGGCTCCTGATTGGTTGAATTCACTGGCATTCAATGTCATCTCATTTATTCACACTTGGTGGACTATACTAGGTACCTTGGGATCCATTTTCCTCATTCTTGGATTCCCTCATGTTTGTTACTAGTTTACCTCATTGGCTGGTAATCAGACGGTTTTTACCATGCTCAACATTAGCACATCTATTCACATGTTGTAGATACATATCTTTGGGGATATGTTGAAGACCTTGGGTCAAGGGCATTTCACTCTTATATGAAATCCTTCCCAGGTTGCATTGGAACTATGCACCAATATGTACTTTGAGGGCTATTATGGAGCACCTCATGTCTATTATGTGTCCATATTCCTACTAATGTATGTTATGACATAGTTCCACATTGTATTTCTCAGTGGCTATGCTCTACTTGTTGAATCACATGGATCCACTGTGTATGTATTCATGGCTATGTTATAGAATAAATTTATTTCATGGATCCGCAGTGTATGTTTTGGAAACCATGTTTAGTATCACTATGTGACCGAGCATAGGTATGCCTACATCAGGGATGTTATCAACACATATGAGACTTTAGATTCTAGTGTCTTTGGATCCAATTTCTTGCCTTTGTATAATCCCTTATATTTTTAATATTGAGCACTGTTATAATGTATTTTTACAAACAATTATTCTTATGACCTCATGCATTAGGGGGAATCTGTTATTAACCTATTTTTCTCCCTAAGGTTATTACCTTTGATTCATTATGTTTATTGACCTTCTTTTGAGCTTTTACCACTCTTTTTCCCAATTTTCTTCCACAATCGCACGTATCCCACCTTGTGCATTTGGTTAGAACCTTCTAATCGCATGAAAGACACACTATCCGTGTGATTATAGCCAATATTTATTTATCTTTGTGTGCAGTTGAGGGACTTGTTCTAGAAGATTATGGTTCCTAGGAGATCAGTTTGACTCATCGTCTTATCCTATCTATTTGAGCTAGCTAGGACTCATTATTGAGAAGCTTCTCTAACTTCTCTTGGTTCTAAGCATCTACATTCATCCTTCTCGGACTCTTCTCCTTCCTATTTATACTGGGCATTTTAAAGGGTGAGGCTAGTTTTAGATAGCCAAATATTTGGAGAGTGATTTTTAGAGAGTCTATATTTCCTTTATGATTCATATTTGAGGGCTTCATTCCATTGTGATTCCTTCTTAATTATAGTGGGGAGAATCTGTCAAAATGAGGAGAAGAGTACCAAAGCTAGAGGTATATTGATGTATGATCATTTATATGGTTAATGGAAATTCATGTTCCTTTCCTTATATTAACATTTGCAATGATTTACATTTGAATTTGTCAATGTTTTGAGTTGATGATATTACACAAAGTATTTATTGTTGTTTGTAGTTGTTTGTGTTTGTGTGCATTCTTTGGAATGAAAGTGAAAGAAAATGATTACTTGATTGGAGCGCAAGGATTCTATAACACGCCCAAAACCCTTCACTGACCTGTGAGGAGGAAAGGCACTCACTCATCCTTTCTAGCATTAGAAATTGCATAGAAGTTGTTTAAATGGCCATTTGGTTTAAGAACTTTTATTGAATTGACTTAGCCATTATTTTTTCTGTCTAGTGAACTTAATCAGGCATAATATCACAGAGCGATAGCTCCTTATGTGTATAATGTACAACAACAGGAAAGTTGGAAAAGATCAAAAATTTTAAATCCAATTTCCATAACAGTACCATGGAGATTGGATCAACATTGTAACCATATCCTTCTAACCTTTTTTTGGGTCGATATTAGAAGGGAGTGTCTTACATAGTGGTATCAGAGCTTCCTGGTTAAACACTCAGACTAGAAGGGCATCATTTTGGAACAAATAAGCGAGGTTTTGACAATGGACCTTGGGAGATTCATTGAGGTGCTAAAAGCCTCATGTTGATAATTACAAATTGGGTTGTTTGCATATTGATTATTTGTGCTTCTTGGTATATTTTATTGTGGTAATTGCATTAATGATGTGTATGATTTATTGATTCTAATATGCTAATCAAGGTGTAATTTTGCAGCAAATTACGCATCAACATATTTCCATCAGTATAGTAACGTGATAACATCTACTTTGTATTTGAATTTTGTTAAATCTAACAATTTTGTGTGTGTTTTTTAAAACACATAAGAAGACACTAAGGTATAAAATTTAGTTATAGCAGTCACACTTTATTAATAATTGCACATTAAATAAGGAAACACATGATGAGTCTTGGCTAGTTCAATTGGCCACAGGGATGAAAAGAAGAGTTGAGCATTGGGTAAAGGCTTGCCTGATCAAATTAAATGGGATGCCAACAATGGAAAACCTCAATCTGTTGCCTTTGGGAGCATATAACGCATTTTTGGCCATCGACTGGTTAAATGTGCACAGAATCAAGGTCAAATTCTTTGACAAGACCATTGAAGGCTTACATGAAGTTGGGAAGCCTAGAGTATTACATGGAAAACTAAAATCTACCTCTATGAGACAAATTTCATCCATGCAAGCGAAAAGAAGCCACATAAAAGGATGTTTTTCATTTTTTGTGCAAATATCTAGCAACATTGAAGCTAAATGCTATGAAAATAATAATTCCTTGTTTTACAAAAGTTCTCATATGTATTCCCTGAATAAATCCTTCGCTTACCTCCTCATCGCAAAGTATATTTTTCCATCGAATTAGTGCTAGGACCAACTCTAACATCCAAAGCATCGTATAAAATGAGCATTCCAGAATTAGTTGAGTTGAAGCTACAACACAAGGAGATGTTGGATAAGGGCTCTATAAGGATGAGTGTGTCTCAATGGGGAGAAATGGTTTTGTTTGTTAAGAAGAAGGATGACACACTTAGGTTGTGCATTGATTACCGAAAACCAAATAAGGTGACCATAAAAAATAAATATCCATTTCTACAAATTGATGATTTGTACAATCGATTAAGAGGATCAAAATTCTTCTCCAAAATTGATTTGAGATCTAGCTATCACCAAGTGTGTATAAATGATGACGATATTTATAAAACAACCTTGAGAAAAAGGTATGGGAATGACAAATTTTTATTAGTGCCTACTGGGCTTACTAATGCACCTGCAACTTTTATGTGCCTTATGAACAATGTGTTGCACCCTTATTTGGATAAATTTGTTGTTGAAATTGGAAACAAGAAGGGCTTCTAATTTAATTTGTCCTTAATTAAATTACAAGGAAATTGTAATTCCACATCACATGACAAATCAACAACACTCTAGAAGAAATTCACAAAAATGATATTGATTGTCAAATCAGACAAGCCAATAACTAAACAATACCATGTGGAAGAAATTCACAACACAATACTATTTAATAAATCAGTTTTATAAGACAGATCTATGAGTAAATAGTTACTCAAAAATCAAAGTTTAATCCATAAGAACAGAGATACATAACAATATTGAGACAAATTATCCATATCAATAGAAATGTATAAACATGAATAAAATGAAACAACAATTTTATTATCATAAAATTGAAACTAGTATTTGATACAGAAATGCCAAAAATGCCAATTAATTGAATCCGCTTCCCTGATCCTGGTCTCCAATAGTACTTTACATTACTTGAATTTATGCTTTCAAAACTAGAGCTGCAGAAATGCAAACTCTGCCCATCATACATAATTCAAGATATAAAGAAAAAACCCTCAATAATGTTCAGATTTGAAATTTTCTCTCCTCCCTTCTACAACTCTAAATTCCTATTACATAAATGCTTTTAGAAGTCTAGAATTGCAGAAGGAGAGCAGCTCCCTTTTTTACATTCTACAATCTTCCATTTATAATATTTCTAAAAGAATTTTGAGAGGAGAGTTTGTTGAAGCAAAATCTGCGCAATCCAATTTTAATTGCTCAAAAATTCCAATCTTTAATTGCTGGAGTCTTCTCATTGACTGAAAGCTTCTTCTTCTCATCTCTTCAATTGTTTTCCTGCAAAATCAAATCAAAAACAAAATTAAAATGCAAAAATAAAATCAAAATGTCAAATCTAGAAATTAAAATAAATCCAATTAAAACTTAATTAAATAAATAAAAAAGGAAACATAATTTTTCTTTTGATGTTTGTGCTGATATAATTGGCCAATGAGAACATAGACGAATGAATTTGCACTCATAAGAAGTTGTGGCAAACTAAAATGCAAAAAACAAAACTCAGAAAATTAGTTTTGTTTAAAAATTTGTAGCTTGATCTTTTGCTGAATTTTAAACCCAATAAATGATCAAATATGGAAATAAAACCTCTTCAGGAATAATCTCCATCATTTTATCTTTCCAATGAGTTGTCCTGGGCCTTATTTGGCGAAGTAAAACTCCATTTATGAGCCTCTAAAGTTGATATATTAAAATTGCCAAAAATCTGAAATTTTTGTTGCTTAGGCTAAAAAAATCAAAATTTTAAATTAAATTCTAATCCTACATTAGATTATCATATTTAATTAATTAATTATAATTAATTGCAATTATATTATTCATCTAATTTAGTTATAATCTAATTCTAAATTAAGTTTTAATTATCTATTAATTAATTATAATTACATTATTAATTATAAACTAAACTAATTATTTAATATACTATTTATTAATTGATATTAATCTAACTAACTAATATATAATTAACTATTTATAAAATATTTAATCTAATTAATAACTAATTATAATTTAATTTAATTAATTACATTCTATTAATTAATTTAATTAATTTAAAATTAATTATTTCAAATATTAAATCTAAAATCTAAAATTAAAATAACTAAACTAACACTATACTATATTAACTCAAAACTATGCGAATATTAAACTAACACTACACTAATTTAATCTAACACTAACACTAAACTAACATTAAATTAATACTACACCTACCACTAACACTAACACTACATTAATATTAACAACTAACACTACACTATTCCTCTTATACGCACGTGTGAGTGAGTTAAAAGTCAAACAAAGAAATACATGGGTTATAGCATCACAATCGGCATATCGGAGGTGAGGGCCATCGGGTGTTTTTTTTTAAATGTATTAGTTAAAACCTCTGATGCGATGTAATAAAATGTAGCATATGTCTTTGACTCATTTGTAATCGGAGTATCAACAAATGAAATCCATTGGGGTTTCTAAGGAATGCATCCTTTGGAAATCCCCGATGCAATGTAATTTCGTTTTTTGTTTTTTTTATTTTTATAAATTATGAAATTACTTAAAGTGTGATTTTCCTAAATAAACTATAGCCACTTTAATGAAAAAAATAAAAAATAAACTACAGCCACTTTGTCATTTTGAATTTTCGAGATTAGAAATTTATTTGAAAATTGGAGTATATTTCTAAAATCCTGATGCTTAGTGATTTGGCTGTATAAGTAAAAAAATGAAAAAAAATATTAGTAATAACTAACTAGGGGTTAATATTTAAACTAAATGCATTATTGAACTGATTTATTTACAAAAATGGAATATTGTACATTTTACACATTTTTAACCCAGGCGACATAATTGATTAGACTTCAAAGGAATTTCATTTACAAACCAATTGACCAAATGAGGTGAAACAAGCATCAATGAAAAGCTTATAAAAATCGATTGTAACAAAGCAATCAAAACAAGAATCTAAATAAAAGGAAAAAATAACAAAATCATAGGATAATTAACTTAATAAAGTCCTAAAAGACGTTTAGCCAAAAAAATTTATAGAAAGGGTCCCCATTATTTGAAATGAACAAGTCAAAAATGGGGGGAGGGCAGGGGGGGTTGTGTTTTACCACAACAGCTCCCTGTGCCATGGTTGCCTTCGAGGTTTTGCAAAGATGTCCTTAGCAATGCAAGGCCTTGTTGTATGTGATCAATAGATTTGACCCTTCAGAATCGAACCTTATTTAATTTAATGTTGATAAGGCTACCATTCAACTTTCCCACAAGATCGCCTTCCAGATTACCATGCTTGTCTTTCACAAGAATATTCATCACACGTTGGTGGATGAAGACTCTTCCACTTGTGTTATGTCAACATCATGCTGGAAGGATCTTAGCTCTCTGACGCTCGCTAAGTCCAATACCACTCTACAAGAATTTTACGAACATAATTTTGCACTAAAGGGGGTTCTTCCAAATTTTTCCATTGAGCTAGGAGGTAAATTTGTCTATGTCGATGTTGAAGTCGTTAATGCTACTTTAGATTATAACATGCTTCTTGGTCATAGTTGGTTCTATGCCATTACTGAAATATTATTGTTTATATTCTATGTCTTTTACTTTCCTCGTGAAGGAAATATTTTTACGATTGACTATCTTGATTATTGTGTGTCATCGACCTAACTTTCCACTACAGGGAACTCAATACCACTTATGGGAGATAACCTTGATCAGTGTCAGATTGTTGGTGCAGGCCTTTTTAAAATATATTATTGGTTTATTTCCTCAATTAACTCTACCCAGCACTCCTTCCACGTCTACCTTTTCCCATGTCCATATGATCTCTTCTCGTACCTATCGAGCCCATCTTCTTTATGATCCATGGGTGGTTCCATCTAAATGTGATATTGATCAATATGGCGAGCAACTTCCCTTAAGTCTAGCGGAAGTTTCTTATCAAACTATCTAGCTAGCCTCTACATCCGATGAGTTAGGTGATGCCATTTCAGTTCCACTTGACAATTAAGGCTATGCCTTCTTATGCTTTTTACCTTCCTCTCTACTATGACTTTCTTGACTTCCCACTCCCATATGATAAATATATTTGTGAAGTAATGTTGGTTTCCAACTGTCCTTGGGCAGATCTCCATCATTGCTCTTCTTTTGTTCGCCAGGTAGAGAGTTTGAATGAGTCTCATCAAATCTTGGTTTCCTATGGAAATGCCAATGTTTCTGGTCTGAATGGAATGTAAGTTTTTCTGTGCTAAGTATCCAAACAGTAATTAAAATGTGTGCATAAGGTTCTCTGAAGTTTGCAGGTGAAACAAATGGTTTTAGCTTAGTTAAATAGATTTTTGTGTGAGGTTAAAGTCTGTATTTTACTTGTTTAACATTGTAAAGCTGTAACTAATAGAGAATAAAACATCACATAGCACATTACTCAGCAAATTTGATGAAGCAGTTCACCCCTCCTGGGCTACATCTGCTGGTCCAACTCCCAATGGCATGTCCCTCATATCTTATTGCTCAAAAATGGTAAGTACATGTGAAATAAAGCCTCAATAGGTTGTGCTCTCTGTAAAATAAGCTTCATAATGTTTTAATTAGCCAGATATGACTATTCATTTGAATAAAACAGACAAAGGGTGCTCAATACACTGCCTACACGCTAGTGGCCCTAATGGATAAAACTGTTGTTTTATTGCAGAAATGAAATCAGACCATGATAAGAAAATCTTACCATATTTTTTGATCTCCTCCTTTGTCTTGGCTTCCCACCAAACAAGAGTTGCACCTTCCATTCTCAATGAAGCTAGCTGAATTTTGGTTTCGTCGTCATGAAAATTTTGAATTCTCAAATATACCTCTAATTTCCTAATCCAATTATCTAGATTTTCTGCATTTACTTCACCATAAAACTTTGGCAATTCAAACTTCACATCAAGTTTAAGAAAAGGACTTTTACCCGTGTTCTTGACTTTGTGAGAATGATGTACTGAAGATGATGTAGAGGTTGACGAAGATGAAGATGAAGATGAGGGTGATGATGGAGACTTTCCACTGTCTCCATTTCCTCCATTACCCTTCTTGGATTTATCTTCATCATTATGGCCTCCTATTGATCCTTCTCCTTCCTTGTGAAGTTTGGACCCTTCTCCTTCAAGTATCTCATTCCTTTCTTGATAAAGGACTCTCACCATTTCTATCAAATCAAGGAATGCTTTTCTAAACACCCTTTCTTCCTCTTTGGGATCAACTTCTTCATGGATTTATCCTTCCCTTGAAGACATGCTTATGGCTTCTTCTGCTTCTCTTGGAGGTGAAATTGAAGGTGGAGATACTGGCACTCTTTCCCTCCTTGGCTAAGGATTACTGTAAGTCCTTGCCAGTTGACCTTCTCCTCTCTTAAGCTTCAGCTTAGTAAGCATGAAAAACCTTGCAAACAGTTAAACAAACTTTGCACAAGAAAAATACTGAGAGTAAAACTCTTGCTCTAATACCAACTTGATATGAATGGAATGTATTAGTTTTTCTATGCTAAGTATCCAAACAGTAATTAAAATGTGTGCATAAGGTTCTCTGAAGTTTGCAGGTGAAACAAATGGTTTTAGCTTAGTTAAACAGATTTTTGTGTGAGGTTAAAGTATGTATTTTACTTGCTTAACATTGTACAATAGTAAATAACAGAGAATAAAACATCACATAGCACATTACTCAGCCAATTTGATGAAGCAGTTCACCCCTCCTGGGCTACATTTGCTGGTCCAACTCCCAATGGCATGTCCCTCATATATTATTGCTAAAAAATGGTAAGTACATGTGAAATAAAGCATCAATAGGTTGTGCTCTCTGTAAAATCAGCTTCATAATGTTTGAATTATCCAAAGATGACTATTCATTTGCATAAAACAGACAAAGGATGCTCAATACACTACCTACACCCTGGTGGCCCTCATGGCTCCTTGATCTTTCCCGAAGCTAAACCTACCGAAGATAACCTCTAATGGCTCTAAAACCTATTCCAATGTGTTTAGAATGTCGATAATACCCAAAATTGACTATCCTTGCATCCAAATTAGTTGAAAATCAAAGGAGTTATGGAAAAAACAAATTTTGCCCAATATCCCTTGAAAACCTCCTCCAAAAATGGAGGAACTCCAGTTAGGAGCACCAAAATTGGAAAAACTCCAGAAAAGGTGGAACTGTGCCCAAATTTGTCGGCGGTTAAGAAGGTCGCATTTATTGTTAAGTTGGGCAGGGTCACATGGACCGCTGCCCTAACTGCCGAGGAAACCGTTTCAACTAACCACAACCTTCACATTTGTTATTAACGCTAACACCTGTCACATAACATGGCTCTGTTGCCACCATTGTCTAACCGTAGCCGACAGGTGTATAAGCCATGGTCACGGGCGGTGGTCGTGTGGCATAGTTTTTACATGGGGGCTAGCCCCCGCCAATGAATATGATAACAATTAAATAACAACCGTCAACCATATATGTTAAGTAGCATTCGTATGGTGCAATGGTAAGTTGTGCAACTACGGGTAGGAGGTCCGTGGTTCAAATCCCATGAACTACATAATTTTAAATATACCAACTTCTCCACACCCTAGGTCCACGTGGCGGCCTCTGGGCCTGCCACGTGGCAACCCGTGATAGACAAAGAAAACATAAAGTCAAACCAACTTCGAATGAAAATCTGACATGTGTCGAAATCTTATATGCCCTCCTAGAATATTCTAGGGAATATTCTTTTTTTTATTTTTCAAAATTTTGAAAAGTCAAACTTGGTCAACTCATTTTTGGAGTTTATTGGGCTTTTCAAACCTTCATAGCTTCTGCATACGACCTTTGTTTTACGAACCGTTCATGGCACCAGAATTGCAGCGACGAGACATTTCTAGTCGTTGAGATTGCAACCACTTCTGAGCACTTTCATTTTTGAGCATTTTTGAACTACGGACATGATCTCCTGATCAGTTTCCCTGAACCTCAATTGGATTTTCGTTGTTTCTTATAAAGGAAACTTGGCGAATATCTCCACTACATTTCCTATTAATATTGCCACAAAGCCCGGTGTCATGGAAAATATTTTGATGGGGGTGGATTTTACACCTCATGAGATTGGTATTTACACTTCCCTTTTGAAAGAATTCCACAATGTTTTTGCTTGACCTTATGATTAAATTCCTTGCATCAATCCTCAAATTGTGCAACACAATATTAAGATTTATCCTGGAGCCAAGCCTGTTTGGAATAAACTTGAGCTGATAAACCCACGTAAGGAAGTTGCTATTAAAGATGAAGTCCAAAAACTTATATGTGTTGGTTTTATTTATCCTATACCCTTGAAGAGTGGGTTTATAATCATGTTCCGGTCGATAAGAAGCAAGTAACTATTTGATTTTGTGTTGAGTATCATGACTTGAATCTAGCTTGTCCAAAAGACAACTATCCTACACCTTTTATTGACCACATTCGCGATGTGTGTGTTGACAATGTTATCTTCTTTTTTATCGATTGTTTTTCCATCTATAACCATATTGAAATCAAACCTAAAGACCAACACATTATTGATTTTATCTACCCGTGGGGAACATTTTCCTATCGTAAATTGCCTTATGGTCTAAAAATGTTGGTGCTACTTTCTAGCAAGCCATGTCTTATGCATTTCACGATATCAAGCACATCGTTGAGGTCTATCTTGATGACCTTACTTACCATCCTCTACTTCGTGAGGATCATCCTGCTCATCTTCAAGAAGTTTTTCTCTAATTTCGTTATTATAAAATCTAGTTTAATTCACAAAATTTTGTGTTATGTGTACACTCTCGGTGATGGTTGTATTGTCTGAGAAGAAGGGATTCATGTTGATCCCTCGAAGTTTGAGGCCATCATTAGCCTGACTCCTCCTCATACTATTCGAAAACTTAAAAATTTCAAGGAAAAGCTAATATCTTGTGGCGATTCATTACCAATTACGCTCATATTACCCAAGGATTCATGCACCAGTTGGAAAAAGGAGTACCTTTCATTTGGGATGACCAAGCCCAACATTCCTTTGATACCCTTAAGAAATATTTTTTTTCCACACCTTTACTTAGTTCTATTTACACAATGAAAACCCCATTTATCATCTTAGCAAAGGCCTCCTAGGTCTTGAGCTTTGCTATTCCCATGTTGAGAAGTTGGCCCTTGCAGATTTTATTATTGTGCAACGATTAAGGAATTATCTCTTATTGCAAAAGAATATCATCATTTTTTAATCCAACCCTATGAAACATATTCTTAGCTGTCAGATCATTGGGGGTAAGTACTCCAAATAGATTGTTATCCTTCAGGATTTTGATTTGGATTGTTATTGCTAAATCCAAAATCTATTTAGCTTTCATTTAGCTTCTTAATGAATTGCCTCAAGTTGATGAGGAATTTTTGGCCATGGATCCTTTATCTAATGAGCACTTTTTCCTCATTAGTATTTCTGACCCTTGGTATGGAGACATTCTTTTGTATCTCCAAACCCAACATTTTCAACCTAAAATTTCTCGTCATGACCGTCGACACATGTGCCATCAGTCTGGACACTATCGTATTATTGATGATACTTTATACTGTCATAGTGTTGAGACTATGTTACACTGATGCCTTACTCATGACGAAGCCGAACATGTCTTGAATGATTGCCATGTTGGGGCATGTGGTGTTCATCTATCTGGGTTTGCCACTGCTTAGAAAATCTTGTGTGTTGGGTGTTTTTGGCCTTCACTTTTTAAATATTATATCTTAGTGGTCTGGAAGTTCCATCCACGTCAAGAATTTTCTCATAAAATACATGCTCATCCTACCTTGTTACACCCAGTGGTTACAATCATACCTTTTGCGTAGTGGGTTATTGACTTTATGCAATGCAATGCACCCTCAGCCCAAGGTCATCACTATACCATCATGGTCATTGACTATTTTACCTAGTGGGATGAGGCGATGCCTACATGATTAAATGACAGTGCCACTACTTCCTTATTCCTTTTCAATCACGTCATCGCTAGGTTTGATGTTCCTAAACACATTGTGAATGATCATGGTAAACACTTTCAAAACCATATGATTCATGAACTAGCTGCCAAGTTGGGATTTCGTCATGAACACTCAACCCCCTATTATCCTCAAGCTTATAATGGTCAAGTCGAAGTTGTTAAGCACACCTTAAAAACCATGTTACAAAGGATGGTAGGGAATCACAAGTCAAATTGGAATCTTATGCTATTATTCGCCTTACAGGCATATCGAACCTCGGTGAAATTTTCCACTGGCTTCACTGCTTTCCAATTTTTTTATGGAATGGAGTCAATTCTTCTTATCTAGTATGAAATCTCTTCCCTTCAAATATTTATTGAATTACTTCCTAACACTTTGATCAAGGAAGAACATGACTTACAACTAACCCATCTAGATGAACAATACCTTATTGCCTTGGTTAATAACGAAACTCATAATAAACGAGTTCAGGCCCACTATGACAAATCAATTAGACCCCATCTCTTCTTTGAAGGTGATCTCATTTTGGTTTATGACCAAAACCATGACAAGTTAGGAGTTGATAAACTCAAACCCTTGTGGCATGGTCCCTACATTGTTAAACGTGTTCTCAATAAAGGTGCCTATGAGTTAGTCGACTATGATGGGAATCCATTGCTGGAGCCATGTAATGGGATCTATCTGAAACGCTACCATGCTTAGATTCTTTTCATGGTCGTTTGTACATATTGAATATAAGTGTGAGTGTGCTACTTTTTTTTACTTGTTTTTCTTTTCCCATGATTTCTGTGTTAGATTTGTGTGTCTGGTCTTTGGTGCACAGATGTCAATACCCTTGCTCCCTTATAGAGGATTTGTAGATGGTAGAATCCATTATAGTCCGAATGTTGCTTCTGTCGCTTGGGTTATATTTTCACCCACTAATGAGTTTGTGAGTTTAGGGGGTATCTGTTTGTGCCCTGTTACCAACAATGTGGTCGAATATAGTGTTTTAATTGAGCTCTTGATCGAGGCTAATCACCTTGGTATATGCCAATAATTTGTTCAGCTCGAATCTTAGCTTGTAGTATCTAAACTCAACCGTCTCTATTATGTAAGGAACTCTATTATTCTACATTATATTTTGAGGGTCTGTCTCTTGAAACATTTGTTTGATTACATTGTTTATGTTCACGTTCCCCAAGAGAGAAATAAATTGGCTAATTCATTAGCTAATTATGTGTTAGATCGGTATTTGTCATATCAATAGTTTAACCATGGGCATGAATAAAGTCATTCTCAATGTAAAGAACAAGTCATTTTAGACATAAATTTTGACACCTAATATTTGGGATTTGGAAATTCATGTAAAAAAATGTAAATAGAAAATAAAGAGATTAGGAATATGAATAGGTATTTGTCACATCAATAGTTTAACCATGGGCATGAGTAAATTCATTCACAATGTAAAGAACAAGTCATTTTAGACATAAATTTTGACACCTAATATTTGGGATTAGGAAACTCATGTAAAAAAATGTAAATAGAAAATAAGAAGATTAGGAATATGAATAGACACTTGGAGTTGAAGCTCAAAAGTCTCCTTACATGTATATATCTATGAGCAATCTTAATGCAAAATCACAATTAACATTGATGAGTTACCACCTGGATTCCTGACATGGTATTAGAGCCAGCTCCATTTTAACCTCCCTTTTACCTTGTAACTCCCTCCTTATGTTCTGCCTATTTTGCAGAATTGACACATCTGCCATTGCTCCATTCTCTATGTTAAGCACTAATATTGCATCCGAACACTACGTTGATCCTTTCTGGAGGTCGAAACTTGTCTTGCGTTGAAGTACGGAGGTTGGAATTTACTGTGTTGGAATGGATACCTGCAAACAAAATAGCTTGCGCCTCTGTTCAACTTGAATGAATCAATGAATACTTCCAAACAAAATTCAGTTGTTTTTGTCTCTCTCAATTTCATCCTAATTGATATACATCTCTAATTGAATCCCACCAATGATCACAACATTGCAATACTAATATGATTTAACCCGAATTCAACACTAAATCTCTCACGATGTTTCAATTATCTCTGTCATGTGCTCTTGTCATCCCAATACATCATAAATAGAGTGTAAAATCTTCTCTTTTTTGTTGGTGAAATACTTTGAATCTGGAAATCTTCCCTGTGATTGGTTGGTGGAGGAATGATTGTGTTCAGATTTCATTGGATTGGTTGGTGGTGGAATGATTGTGTTCAGATTTCATTGGATTTTCTAATTAAGGAATTAGACATATTGGCTTTAATATTCTACGAAGGGGCGTGAATAGCTGCTACGTATAGGTTGAAGAGATGTTTTCTAATTGATCTGAAGCTTCTATTGGGTCTACAGGGATCTGAAGCTTCTATTGGGTGCACTGAGATTTAGTTGGTGTTTCCGACCGTATTTTACACGTTTTATAAAGGCAAGGCTTATTTCCACTGTCATAGGCCCATTAATGCACCCAGGCAGGAAATGTAGGCCGCACGATGATCTACCGCTTTAATCTGATGGCGAGCATTTCCTGCCTAGGCGCATTAATGGGCCTATGGCAGTGGAAATAAGGCTCGCCTTTTATAAATTGATAACTTGTTATTTTTATGTCCCAATTCACATTAAACCCATTCAAAATCTATGTACCTCATTAAAACATGAAAATCTATGGTACCCGATTAGATGGCTGATTAGATGGCTCAGTATTAGCATTATTGACAGATGGAGTTTTGTAAGGAGTTGTTTTTAAAAGTTTTTTAGTTTATTTTCTGATTTAATTTGTCTAATATTTTAGAGATTCCATGAAATTATTATATATGGTTGAATCTTGCACAATTAAAATGTCTCATAAATTTTTTAGTATTTTGAATTTAAACAATACAAATCAAAATTTCACCATACCACAAATCTAACAAAATCTCCAAAATCATTCATTCATCTCGACTCTGCCGGATCACATATTTCATGCTTATATTTTTTTGTGTTTTTGGAAGGGCATTGATTCGAATTTGAGATTGCTATATATCCAAGAATCCTATTCTCATCCAGGATTTGTTGAAGTTCACTTATGGGACTTCTTTCTCTTGTAACGGGAAAGGCTGGTTTCAGTGGGTTTGGATCGGCCTCCATTACTCCGAACCAATACGAGGTAGTAGTGCCCGCGGTAGCTCCGGCAATGTGAATCTTCTGAATCTTTTGCACGCCTCACGTGTTGCATCAGTAGGGCCTTCATGGTTTCCACACCAAATCTCCTCCATAACTCTATAGGGGAGAGTGTGTATAGCTTTTTCTATATCCTATCGATATTTGTGAGAGGCCTTTTTTTTTAAGTGATTGGATATTTCCATGGTTATTTAAATTGTATTTTTAGAATATTTAAATTGTTGTATGCTATTTTCAGAATAGAATAATATGGTTTTTGTGATCATGTTTTTAGACGATTTTGGTTATTAAATGATTATGGAAATAAAATATATTTATATGGAAAACAAAAGTTTATATTCTCAAAAATTATATTTATATTTATGTTTTTGTTGTTATTTATTGTGTTGTTATTGGATATAAAAAGGTTAATGTTGATTTTTACTTTTATCATGATTTTCAAGTAGCTTAATTTAGTAGTAGTCTAAGAGTTTTTCCTCTTTTCTCAAGTGACATGAGATGTCCTGTGGTGAGTAGCATTCAAATTTGAAGGGTCTGTCATAATTTTATTTGGAAGGGCATATATTCATCTAATTCTTCAAAGATGAATGGTTATAAAAAAAATGTACTTATATTGACAAGTGCATATTAAATAAACCTTCCATTAAAAAATGTCAAAATGAAAATGATAAGTCGACATTAACAATTTTTTGTAAAACGAAAATTGAAGGGCATGAAAAATGCAAAAAACATCATCAATTTTTCATTTGATGGGCAGAGAGGATTTGAGGTTTTAGACCTAGGAAAAATAGTTCCTAGTTTCTTCTTTTGTCCTTTTCTAACATTCCCTCTCGCTGGCTATCTAGGAGACTTCTCTAGGGACCTCAAATAGAGGTTTTTTGGAAGACTGTCCAGCTTTGGTTGGTGGGTGATATGCCTGGACGATGTTTCCTCCCTTCTCGATTGGGGGTGGTTTGTCATTCCTCTTGGTGGTTTTCAAAGATCAGTTGGAATTTGTCGTCTTTAAGGTGGGGCCGGGCTTGGTCCTTGTTCTATTGGTTATCCCCTGGTTCGAGTTGGAATGTCTTATCAGGTTCCTTGTGCAACTATTCACAAGATCCAGGGTGATGGTGGAGGATAATCATAGGGTGGTATTTCTCATGCAGAGTCTCGTCCGAGACATACTGAGTAGTCTCGACCTAAGGAAAAGGGGAGAAACAAGGAGAAGAAGTCAATTAAGGCGTGTGATCAAATTCAAAGGCTTACTCTGGGGGTGGTTGTTTTTTGGGACCAAGTGGAAGGGTTACAAGTGTGGGGCTTAGTTGATCGATGGGAGTTCACCCAGATGTCGGGCTCTCAAATGAAGCTTTTGGGTTGAAAATAATTGGTCCTCCATTCTAGGCTACAGGTCGAAGGTTAGTGTGTTTTTAATTGGTTGGTTATGTTTTCACTTCTTGAAATTGGAAGACGTGGAGAAGATTGGATCCATCCCCTAAGTCAGAGGTAGGGGATTCCTCTCTCTTTAGAAGCGGTCTGCGGGCTTCGATCATTTTATGGAAGTTCCCAAGCAGAAGATTCTTTGGGTGAAGCTTTCGGGGCTCCCCCTCAAGCTTTGGTCCAGTCCTACCATCAAGGAGATTTCCAACATGATCGGAAAGTTTTTCCCCCTAGAGGAGGCTAGCCTGGGGGTCCTAGACAAGAGGATCACTTGGGTCTTGGTTGAGGTTGACCATTCAGGTGGGCTTCTCACAACATTAGATATTTTTGTGGTGCTTACTCCATTTGTCAATATATTGATTACTGGGGCATCCCATTTAGATTTTTGGGTTGCCATGCGACTGCCCATTTTATTTTATAGCGCCCTTGGAGGTTAAAATGGACGTAGGTTAGAGGGGCAAAGCCTGGCTTATGTGAGACACAACACGGACAAATTCCAATTGCAAGAAGGGGGTTCAGGGCCCTCACAGAACACATTGAATTTAGGTAAACATTGTGGTGACCCTAATAAATTGGTTGATTTTCTTTCCAATGTTGTTTTGGAAAAACCACTTTTCCTTCATCGTCGATCCTTTGTCACATGTTATGTATTTCCCCAAAAAAAAAAGTCTCCCTTTTTCGACATCTTGCTTGCCTCTAAAGGGACTTGTCTCATCCTCGAGTTTGGATTGGCTAGTCAGGGCTCCCATCCTATATCCACATTTTGGTTGTCCTCATAATCAAGTCATAGACATAGAATTTCTATCTATTTCCAAGGAATATCAGTCTTCTCGTATTCAATTTGGGAATTTTAAAGGGGTGTTATCCTCACCGATCTCTGAGGATTTGGAATTGGGGATATTGGGTCGAGATGAATCTGAAGGATTTGTTGCCTTAACCATCAAAATATCGTTTTTTGGTGAGTCGGATGTCATTGTGAGTCCAAAATCGAGAAATAATGTAACAACCAGGAAAAAAAAGGGTTTCAAATATAAGAAAGTATCCAATTGTTCCTAAAGTTTCCTCATATCTTCAATCTTCTTCCCCAGAGGATATGGAGGAGGCCCTACGTTCTTCATATATTCCTTTTCTTTGTTTAGATCTTATGTATCATCTAAAGATGATGTTTTGTTGGTCATTAGAGGGAAATTACTGACATATGACATGTCTGAATGATTATCATGTCTATCAATGTCAATGGCTTGGGGTCGGTTCTAGAAAGGAGATCATTTGGAACATGATAAATCTCAAGAAACCGCATGTTGTTCTAGTTCAAGAGACTATGGTTGACAAAGGGATGTTGGGTATGTGTTATATTCTTTCCATGACTAGCCCAACACGCTATACGTTGCGCCGGGCACAGCAGGGGGGTCACAGGGGGGGCGGTAGCGCCCCCTGTCGGGGTCCGAGGCAGCGCCCTAGCGAAAAAAAATTTGGTATGCTGTCCCACTCATATGGAGACCTACCCATGTTTTGTGCATGAGTTTGCACATGGTTTTGGGGTATGATGGTTTTCAACCCCTGGTATTTTGTAAATCCGGTCAAGGGAACTACGGTTATGTTCTAATCCAGGGTTAATGGATTGGGGTTTATGTATGCTTTGGCATGTATATATATATATGTGTTGTAACAATAAAAGGAATATAATGAAAAATCAAGCTGGTCGTCCCAATTTGGGATCTAGAGGAAAATCTCTGTGTTTATATGTTTTATGTTTTATGCTCTCGCTATTGTTTATTTTCTGTTATAAGATTCGTGTGTAGATAATTTATGTTTAGGGTTAAAACCTACATTTGGTATCAGAGTTGTTTCGACTTCAAGGGGACGCCTTTGCTGCTGATGGTTTTTTGCTTGGGCCTGAGGTAGACCCTATTCAATGGGAGATCTGTGGGATCGATTCTTGCTGTAAAAGAAGATGGCGAGCGGCAGAAAGATAGAGATCGAGAAATTTAATGGTCAGAGTTTTGAGTTGTGGAAGCTCAAGATGGAGGATCTGTTGGTGGATAAAGATCAGTGGATCGCGGTAGATCCAGGTACTAAACCAACGGAAATGTCAGATGAAGACTGGAAGAAACTGGATCGGAAGGCTAAGAGCACAATACGGTTGTGTGTGTCAGATTCAGTATTGTTGAATGTATCTGGGGAAGCTACGGCGAAGAATTTGTGGGAAAAACTTGGGACTTTGTACCAATCTAAGTCTCTGGTGAATAATTTGTTCCTGCGGAAAAAGCTGTATAACCTGAGGATGAAGGATGAAGACTCGGTGACAGAGCATCTGAATGCCTTCAATACTGTGGTAAGTCAGCTGTCATCTGTTGATATTAAAATCTCAGATGAAGATAAGTGCATCAGTTTGTTGTGTTCTCTACTAGACTCGTGGGACAGTCTGGTTATTGCAATAGGTAGCAATACAACTACCTTGAATTTTGATGACATTGTCTCAGCCTTGCTGTCGGAGGAAATGAGACGGAGAAATATGGAGGGTCAAAATGGAGATGCCTTATCCGTACGAGGAAGGTCCCAGAATAGAAACAAGAATAAGGTTTCGAGTGGGAGATCTAAATCTAGAGGGAGATCTAAATCTCCTGGAAAGTTTGTAAAGGTGTGCTGGAAATGCGGAAAGGAAGGGCACTACAAAAAGGACTGCAGATCTAAAGCTCTTGAGAAAGGAAAGGGATCCGATGATGCTCCTTCTGCAGAGGCAAAAACCACCTCGGATGAAGGTGGGGATGTGTATTTGGCTTCTTCTTCAAATACACATGTAGATCATGAGTCATGGTTGATTGACTCAGGTGCATCCTTTCACTTCACTCCCCATAGGGAGTGGTTTTGCGAGTATGAGAAATATGATGGTGGTGATGTCTTCCTAGGGGATGATAGGAAGGCCAGAATCGTCGGACGTGGAAAGGTCAAGTTGAAGCTGCAAGGTGGAAGGATTAGAACACTTCCTGGTGTTCTGCATATTCCTGCATTGGCCAGAAATCTGATTTTTGTAAGCAAGATGGATGATGCAGGTGTAAAAACAGTGTTCGAGAAAGATGCCTGCAAGATGGTTCAGGGAGCACTGGTATTAATGCGGGAGTTCAGACTGGGACTCTGTACAAGCTACAAGGTAGCACTGTTATTGATGGGTGTAACAATTCTATGGTTCCTGAAACTGGAGCGGAAAGCCTAGCTGTCTCTAGAGAAAAGACCATGCTATGGCATCAAAGGCTTGGACATATTGGAGAGAAGGGCCTTCGGATACTGCATAGAGATGGTATGGTAGAAGGTATGTCTAATTGTTCTCTGGATTTCGATTTCTGTGAACATTATGTATATGGGAAGCAGAATCGGGTGAGTTTTCCTTCTGGTGCTAAGAGGGCGAACAAAATATTAGAACTTGTGCATAGTGATGTGTTTGGACCTGTGTCAGTTCCATCACTGGGAAAGTCTGTGTACTATGTTTCATTCATAGATGACTTCTCAAGGAATACATGGATATATTTCTTAAGGAAGAAATCTGAAGTCTTTGAAAAATTTAAAGAATTTAAGGCTCTGGTGGAAAACCAGATAGAAAAGAAGATAAAGGCGTTGAGGATAGATAATGGTGGGGAGTTCTGTAAGAAGGAATTTGAAGAGTTCTGTAAGAAGTGTGGTATAGCACGACAGAAGACTACTCCATACACACCTCAGCAAAATGGAGTTGCAGAAAGAATGAATAGAACACTGATGGAAAAGGCAAGAAGCATGCTCAGTGGTACCGTGTTAGGACAAGAATTCTGGGCAGAGGCAGTGGAGACTGCATGTTACTTAGTTAACAGATCACCTTCATCAGCGTTGGAGGATAAGACCCCACATGAGGTATGGACTGGTAAGAAACCCTCTCTTTCACATCTAAGGGCATTTGGATGTGATGCATATGTACATGTTCCAAAGGAGAAAAGGACCAAGTTGGATAATAAATCTGAAAGGTGCATCTTTATTGGGTATAAGGATGGTTTAAAGGGTTACAAGCTTTGGAACCCAGAAACAAGGAAGGTTGTGTACAGCCGAGATGTGGTGTTTAAAGAGGTGGAATATGTTGTTACACATGAACTCCTACCAAAGGAACCTGAGAAGATAGAATTTGAGCTAAAGGAGGATGAATCAGACTCTACAACAGAAGAAGATTCAGAAGAGGAAGAGCCACAAACCCCAGCTTTGAGAAGATCAGTTCGGGAAGGCAGGCAACCACAAAGGTATAGTCCATATGTTTTTTGTTCAGGTTTTTCCTTAACTATAATTTATGATGATCCCAGAACTGTCATGGAGGCAGTAGATTCAGAGGATGGAAAACACTGGAAGGAGGCCATGGTTGATGAAATGGCATCCTTGCACAAAAATGAGGCATGGGATCTGGTGGAGTTGCCGGCTGGAAGGAAGCCCATCGGGAGAAAATGGGTGTTTAAAAAGAAGATGAATGTAGAAGTCAAGGTGGAGAAATACAAAGCTCGGTTGGTAGCAAAAGGTTATTCCCAGGTGCCAGGAATTGATTTTGGTGATATTTTTTCTCCTGTTGCCAAAGTTACTTCTATTAGATTACTTTTATCTGTTGCTGCTGCATTTGATTTTGAGATAAAACAGATGGATGTGAAGACAACATTTCTTCACGGGGATCTAGAAGAGGAGATCTACATGAAGCAACCTGAAGGCTTTATGGTGAAGGGTAAGAAAGAACTAGTATGCAAGTTGAAGAAGTCTCTGTATGGGTTAAAACAGTCACCAAGGATGTGGTATCAGAAATTTGATACCTATATACGGGGACTTGGCTTCACCAGAAGCAAGGAGGATCACCGTGTTTATTTTAAATTAATTGGTGACCGTGTTATTTATTTGGTCTTGTATGTGGATGATATGTTGTTGATTGGAAATGACAAAGAAATTATCCAAGATTTGAAGACCCAACTGCTCTCCAAATTCGACATGAAGGATCTGGGTGCTGCAAACTATATTTTGGGCATGGAAATTAAGAGAGATCGGGCAAAGAGGAAGCTCTGGTTAAACCAGAGGAAGTACGTCGAGACTATATTGCAGAGGTTCAATATGCAGGATAGTAAACCGGTGAGTGTTCCTATTCCTGTAGGTGCAAAGCTGTCTGCTGAACAGTGTCCCAAAACACAAGAAGAAGAGGAGGATATGTCCCGTGTTCCATATGCAAGTGAAGTGGGTAGCCTGATGTATGCAATGGTCTGTACTAGACCAGACATTGCACATGCAGTGGGAGTATTGAGCAGGTTTATGTCAAACCCAGGGAAGGAGCATTGGACAGCAGTGAAGCGGGTTGTCAGATATTTACGTGGCACTAGTGATTATGGCTTGTGCTACCAGGGAAGACCAGGATTGGAAAGAATGTTGGACATTCGTGGTTTTGTTGATGCAGACTGGGCCGGAGATCTGGATCAAAGAAGATCTACAAGTGGGTATGTGTTTAGCCTATTTGGAGGCGCAGTCAGTTGGATGAGTAAAAGACAGTCTATAGTGGCTCTTTCAACTACAATGGCAGAATACATGGCAACCACTCATGCAAGCAAGGAAGCAGTTTGGTTGCAGAGATTGTGTTCAAGTATGGGGTTGGTACAACAAGCTATAAGGATAGACTGTGATAGCCAAAGTGCAATTTTTTTGGCTAAGAACCCTGCTTATCATTCAAAGACAAAGCACATTGATGTTCAATATCACTTTGTTAGAGATATGGTTGAGGCTAAAAGGGTGTTGCTGGTAAAGGTGGACACTTTGAAGAATGTTGCAGATGCATTGACGAAGTCTGTGAGCACTCAAATTTTTTCTTGGTGTAGAGAAACAATGGGTGTTGAAGAATTGGCCCAATGACTAAGCTCTTCCGTGGCCCCCTGTGGAAAGAAAGCAACAAGTGGGATAATGTTGGGTATGTGTTATATTATTTCCACGACTAGTCCAACGCGTTGTACGTTGTGCCGGGCGCAGCAGGGGGGTCACAGGGGGGGCGGTAGCCCCCCCTGTCGGGGTCCGGGGCAGCGGCCTGGAGAAATTTTTTTTGGTATGCGGTCCCACTCATATGCAGACCCACCCATGTTTTGTGCATGAGTTTGCACATGGTTTTGGGGTACGATGGTTTTTGACCCCTGGTATTTTGTAGATCCGGTCAAGAGAACTACGGTTATGTTCTAATCCAGGGTTAATGGATTGGGGTTTATGTACGCTTCGGCATGTATATATATGTGTTGTAACACTAAAAGGAATATAATGAAAAATCAAGCTAGTCGTCCCAATTTCGGATCCAGGGGAAAATCTCTGTGTTTATTTGTTTTATGTTTTATGCTCTTGCTATTGTTTATTTTTTGTTATAAGATTCGTGTGTAGATAATTTCTGTTCAGGGTTAAAACCTACAAGGGAAAGCTATAAATATTTTATCTTACATATGTCCAAATTGGGAGGTTTGTGTGATGTACGCCACTAGACTTTCGAGAGGCCTGGCGGCTATGTGGTATCCCTAATTATTTTCTTTCCAAGCCTTTAGCTCCATTTCAAGGAACATTTTGATGGGCCGTGTCCGTGATTTCAGCGATCGTTTACAAATTCTCAACATCTATGCTCTATATTCCAACAGGGAACCATTTTGGGAGCCTCTTGACTCTGGTGGCTTAATGGATTGACATTCCCTTATTTTGGTAGGAGATATGAAATTGACGATGGATGCTAGCGAGGTTTGGGGAAGCAAGGTAAAGTGGACAATTTGGAATGACTTTTTAAGGAAATATTTGAGCTTAAATTGTTTAAGGATGTCATACCTAGCCCCCTGAGGCCAACAGGGAGGAATGGGTGTTCTGGTAGGGAGGGCATATCTAAGAGTTTGGATCACTTTTTTGTCTAATTAGATTTGATCGTTTTGAATGCAGAAACAAAATCTTGGATTCACTTATCCGATATATTTGATCACCCATTTTCTTTGAATGGACTGGGTAAAATGATTTCCAAGCATTTCCATTTAAGTTTAAACATACGTGGTTACAAGATTAGTCCTTTGTTGAATGGGTTTAGGTCTCGTGGCTTAATTTGACCGTAGTTTGAGATCTAACAATAATGGAGGCGGTATCTTATAAACTGAAAAGGTTAAAAGATGAGGTAAAATTATGGGAAAGAATGAGGAAGGAGGAGTTAATAAAGAACTAATTTGAATTGACATGTTGGTCGCCAAAATAAATAACCCTTCGGATATGGCATACTTTGTCAAATTCACAAAGAGGTCATTGTTGGACTTAGTGGAAAGGAAACATAAGATATTGAAAATGCAGTAGGTGGGGTGGAGATTGAAGAGTCAAGTTTTAAGGGTGGTGGGAGGGAATAAGAACACTTGTTTTCTCCATAATTTTGCTTTGAAGCAGAAACAGACTAATGTTATATGGAAGATCAGAGATAGACAAGGAAATTTAATTACAAATCAAAAGGAAATACATCAATGGGTTGCGAGATTCTTTAGTAATCAGTACAAAGAGAAGGAAAGTGTCAAATCACAAGAATGCATTCACTATATCAAATCTAGACAAATGGATTTTTTCCTTCTTTATACAGTATGCCTCTGAGACCAACATGATCCAATAGCTTTTATTCATTGATGTTTTCATAATTATATGAAAGAGCATGTAAAAACCATATATGCAAACACTTAAAGAAGAAACAACATAAAGGAGACCATAAAGACAATGCACACAATGTTTGATAACAGATTTTTTCAAATGTGGACTATGTCTTCGGGCCCTACTTCGATAGTGAGGAGGTCGCTTCATTCATGTCATAAAAAAGAAAAGGCAAGTACATGGAAACATATATCATTATACCTCCATTTATGGGAGTGGCTTGAGGTTCCACTGCTCGAAACACAACAATCACAACACCAATAGGTTCATCTCGTCCGTCTAAGATTTTTTATTGTAAACATGACCCACTTCTAAAAGGTGCATTGTTGTCTCGAACATTTTTCCAGAAATTAATGAGAAATTTTAATTTCTACCATGATCCTTGAGATCCCCTGCTTAGATCCCAAATATGGTTGCACCATTGAAATATTTGCGAAATTTTGAGTGAAATGAGTATAAACTCAGTTATATTCCGCCACCGTCATCCATGGACCCCCCAAAGAATCTTCAAGATTCTAGAGTAGAATAAAAAAGGAGTATTCTATGGAATATTCCCCTAGAATATACTTCTCAAAATTCATGCCCACACAAGGTTCTACGGCCCGTCATATTTTTTCCATGTGTTATTTTGTCAGCACTTGGCCCTCTCACTCACTACTCCATCCAGTCCTCCGCCGTGAATGGAAACAAGTGAGTTTAAATAAATATGGGGAAGGTGGAGCTAACAAATCCCCCAACCAGGGGCATGTTAGTTGGAAAACCAAATATAGTTCGTTGGTATTGGGCGGAGGTCGCGAGTTACAACCCTGCACCAACCCATTTTATATAACAAACAATATATATTTATTTATTAATCATCCGTTGTATTGAGCGTTGCTTATAACGATTTTCTAAAAGTGTTAAACCAAACCGTTAATCCTTTAAAACATCTACCATGGTCAAACATTTTTTAACCGTTCCTGTGATATATGTCTAATTTAATAACCAATGGTTATATGGTTATAACCATTTTATTCATCGCTAATTGGAACGTTGACATATTCAAACAACCATGGAATGCCACCAGGTGGGTTGGTTTGACGGGGCCAATTTAGTCGCCAAATGGGTGCCACATGGACTTGTATTATTCGGCCACTTCAACCGCCTCTAGGTGTAACAGGGTATCACCATATTTGGTAGCTCCAACAAACTTAACCACAGTTAAAATCTCCACTAATTTTATCAGACCTCTACCAAATTTTATCATTGTTTTGGCTGGACTGCCAAACTGGAGATGCTCCAAATTTATTTGGCCACAACTAAAGCCTGCCATTTTTGCTAAGTTTGACTAGATCCTTGATTGAGCATAACTTCTACATATAAACTCGAATTGAGACATTTTTTCTGCCATTAGATTCGTTGTGATGATCTCTTTGATATAGTCCTTCTTTCTCTTTGATTCAAGAACTTTGATTTTTGAGCCATTAGGGATCCACCTCGATCATTCCTCTCCACTGAAGGAATTTTGGTCCTCCAAAAGTATAAGAAATACTACAATCTTGATTTGCATAACAAATGTCTCTAATATACCACCTTTCATTTCCTTCACATTTGTACTTTGGAACTAGGAATGATGAAGTCGACACCTATATCCGTATGCAAATATGTAGCTGGCAATACATGTCCAACTTGCAAGATTCCAAACAAGACCATACTTACCAAGATTTTGTAGAACATTCATGGTCAAGTTTTACAACAGAGCCCATATTCCTTGCTATCCAGATAAATGGCCAAAATTTCATTATGTTTCATATACAAGTGATGTTATACATTGAGTCACTTTTACAAACATTTTCGAAACATGTGATTTACAATGGTGGTCATGCTCAACTACTTAAAAAGGCTACGCATTTCTTACCTAACCAGGATAATGGAATTTCTTCCTGCAGTTTACTTTCTTGTTGAACTGCTTCATCGATCGATTCCTTCACAAGTTCTTTCATATGTTCCATGTCCTTCTTTGGGCGCTGATCTAGATGGAACTTCCAACATGTGGATTTATGATGTCTACTTTTGTTATAATGGTTGCAATGGTTGTTCTTCCTTTAGACTTTCTTGATCTTCTTTTGTGTCTCCTTCCTGGATGACATATCTTTCCTTGAATGAATGTCTTTGGTGTGAGTTTGGCGAGGAGATTTTGCCTTAAATCTTCCTTTGAAATGCTCACAACCCTTTGGAGATGAGATACAATCATGATCATTGGAATGTTGTGACATAGCCTCAGCCTGCAATGATTCAGACTCCCTTGCTCATGTGGCTTTGGAGTGTATTTTAAATGCACCAAAATCATCATCATCATATTGAAAACATGAAACTAAAGAATCACACACATTGTTTACCTCAGTTGTTGATTCTGGAGTGGGCGAGGATGGCATCGCTAAGCCTCCATTACACTGCAACTTTACAAATCCTTTTTCGCGGCTTGTAATTGAAGTTGTAATCTTTGCTTCTTCTCTTCTACTTCTTATCGCAGTATCTTCAATTCAACATACTCTACTTGAATGCTCTAGTGATGAAAATTTGACTAATGAGAATGGGAGGAAGAAGAAGAACATTCACTCGAAAATTTATTTGGAGGTTCAGGAGGTTCTCCTCCACTTCCCTAATGTATCGAAGCATTTCCCTGTACTTTCTCTTTATTCTTCGTTTCCTTCTTTAACAATCTCTTATCATAATTTGAAAACAATTTCTCTACCTTTTTTACCATCCGATAGAAATACTTGTAGAGAACCTCTTCATTCCCTACAAGAATGTCTTCATTCTCCATTTTTTGTCTTCAAGTTGCATGTCCAATCTATGGTTATCATCCACTCTCGCAATTCACATCAGCAAAAAAAATTGTTATGATACCAAACTTCATCCAGTATGCCTCTGATACTAGCGTTCTCCAAGATATTTTTGTCATTCCAGTTTTTAGAATTGCATGAAAGAGCATGTAAAAATAATATATGCAAACCCTTAAAGAAGAAGCAACATAAAGGAGACCATAAAGACAATGCACACAATGTTTGATAATGGATTCCTTCCAATGTGGACTGCGTCTTCGAGTCCTGCTTCAATAGGGGGAGGTTTCTTCATTCATCTCATAAAAGGAAAAGGAAAGTACGTGGAAAAATGCATCATTATACCTCCATTTATGGGAGTGAATTGAAGTTCCATTGCTCAAAACACAACAATTAGAACACTGGCAGGTCTTTCTCATCCCTCTGAGACTTCTGACTGGAAACATGACCCACTTCTTAAATGTGCATTTTTTTCTTGAAATTCATGTCCAACAATTAATGAGAAATGTGGGTTTCTTCCATGATCCCTGAGATCTACTGTTCATATCCCAAATATGACTGCACCATTGAAATCCTTGCGAAATTATGAGTAAAATGAGTATAAATTTAGCTATATTTTGTCATCGTCATCCTTGGACCCCCAGAAGAATCTTCAAGGTTCCACATCAACATCAAAATAGAATATTTTAGGGTATATTCCCCTGGAATATGCTTCTCAAAATATGTGCCCACACAAGGTTCCAGTGGTACAAGGTTCCATGGCTTGTCACAATTCCGCCATGCATTGTTCTGTTGGCCCTCAACCCTTCCATGCATGGCTCTGTCCGGTCCTCCTCCGTCGTGAATAGAAATGAGTGAGTTTAAATAAATGTGGGAAGGCAAAGCTAACAAAGCCCCCTCGTGAGGAATGTTGGTTGGTGAACGTTGGGTGAAGGTCATGAGTTCCAACCTCCCGCCAACCCATTTTATATAACAAATTATATATATGTGTGTGTGTATTTATTGTCTTTTTTATTGACCGTTGGTTATAACGGTTCATTAAAAATGTTAAACCAAACCGTTAACCATTTAAAACATATGCCACAGTTAAAAATTGTTTAACCATTCGCCTGATATGTGTTTAATTTAATAACCAATGGTTATATATGATTATAACCATTTTGTTGCACGCTAATTGGAATGTCAATACATTTAAACAACCACCAAATGTCGCCAGTTGGGTCGGTCTGATCGGGCCAATTTGGCCACCAAATCGGTTCCACGTGGCACCATCTGATTGGGCTACGTGTCCCCATATTATTGGGTCACTTCAACTGCCTCCAGTTTTAGCAAGGAGCTACCATATTTGGTGGCTCGACCAAACTTAACCACAATTAAAACATCTGCTAATTTTATCGGACCTCCACCAAATTCGATTGTTGTTTTGGCCGAACTATACAAAACTAGACATGCTACAAATTTATATGGTGACAACCAAAACCTGTCTTGTTTGCCAAGTTTGACCAAAACTTTGACTGAGCATACCTTCTATATACGAACTTGGATTGAGGCTTTGTTTGCAATGTTGGATTCCTTGTGATAAGCTCTTTGATCTTGTCCTAGTTTCATTGAGATTCAAGAACTTTGATTTTTGAGCCATTAGGGGTCCACCTAGATCACTTTTGTGGATCGATTTGATAAAAGCTAACAGTTGTGTATATTGTGAATTCCTTAGGTTGATTCTACATAAGATAGGTTTTGGTCATAGTCTGATAGTGTGGATCATGGCATGTACCTCCTATGTGAATATGGCAGTAATCATAAACGGGCTCCCATCTACATTTTTCGAGATTTCTATAGGCCCCCGTCAAGGATGTGTGTTGTCATCACTCATGTTTATTTTTTTCATAGATGGTATAAGTAGAGGGATGAGAGAAGAAATGTCACAAGGAAATATAGGAGGTTGTAGAGTGACAAAGTTTATTAGAATTACTCATCTCATGTTCGTTGATGATGTTCTATTTATAGGGGAGGTCAAGATAAATGAATGGAAGTTTTCCATCAAATTCTATCAAATTTTGGGGAAGTGTCAGGTCTTATTATGAACAGAGGTAAATAATAATTGATTACAGAATAGTTGGAAGAGGAGGAAGAGTTGTAGATTGCCAATATTTCTGGAGTGAAGATGATAAAAATGGAAGGCAACTTTAGATATTTCGGATTATTTATGAAACCAAACAATAAAGAGAATCAAGATTGGGAATGGCTATAAATTTGAGAAAAAATTGTCTCTTGGGGAACGCAAGTGGTTGTCTTTGGGAGGCAAGTTGTTCATGATCAAATCAATTTTGCAAAGCATCTTAGTCTATTGGATGCACCTTTTCAAAATGCCAAAAGAAATAAGTAGAAGGATAGACATGATTATTGCAAAGTTTCTCTTGACAGGAACATGCAAGAATAAGAAATATCATTTGGTACTCCTTGAAGTAATAGCCCAGAATGAGGAAGAAGGGGGATTGAGAATTAAGGACACGAACATTTTTAATATGGCTTTGCTTATAAAGAATTTATGGAGAGATTTCAAAGGCGAAGTTTTATGAAAGAAGATAGTAAAAGAAAAATACCTCAAAAACTTACAGATCATGTCATGGATTAAAGTTGGAGCACATAAAAATAAGCACACCTCATATATTTGGTGTAGCTTGTTGGGGTATAAACAATGGTTGGTGGGTAATCTGAGATGGGAGGTCAGCAAGGGGAACATGATTAACATTGGGCTCGATGCGATAAAGGTATGGATGGTGTTCATTTTCTATCAGTTCCCATCCTCAACTTTCTCCAACATACTCCTATTTCTCAATCAGATTTGTATTGACATGAATTCATTTAATCTCTTCTCACATTTGGATGAATGACCAAGATATCGGCCTCCTTAAGGCTTTGATAGTGGACTGGGAAACATACAGCTCTATTCTTTGTCATGTGGGCATTACATTATCAAAGAAAGAATATACATTATCTTTGGGAGGTAGCACGGTTAATGAGTTGATCACAGTGAAGGAAATATAGCTACACATTACTTAGGGGTGGAGTGTGTCGAATCATGTACCTTGGCTTTTGCATTCCTAGAGATCGGTGATCCCCCTGAAATTGGTTTGCTTCATGTGGTTGGCTCTGCATAGTTAGATCTAGACTTGGGAGAACCTCCTTAGAAAGGGATTTCATGGTCCTAGCATATGTCCTCTTTGTGGTGGGAGAATCAGCAGGTGACCCATATCTTTCTCACATGTCCTTTTGCGATCAATGTTTGGAAGGAGGTTCTTAAATTTCTTAATATACAAGTAGAATGGGATAGGTCAACCATTAACAATTGCATGACACAATGGATGGAGGGGAAAAAGGAATTTAGGGAATCACCTTTCTTGATATTGTGGGGTATATGGAGAAGTAGGAACACTAAAAATTTTGACCAGTGTAGAAATTATACAAGATGCATGTATATTACCAGACTCCCCTAATCTAACAAATTAACTTATGTTAAATACAGAATCCTTCCACTTAATTCTTTGTGGAAATTAAATCACCAATTGCAAAACAAATATGAAGCAAAATCAATCACACATAAACACAATTGTTTAACGGGAAAGCTTAATGCTAAAAACCCCAACTATCATATATTATGTATATCAATGGATCATGTAATAATCTAATACAAAGATTAGTACATCAAGCCCTCAATACAATCAACAATCATTACACAGGGTCATGCAGAAATTTGCATATCTATGCACCAATTTCTTGCCTCCTGACAGCCTGCCTCCACTATGCAATCCCTGCTGAAGAAGACCCCTGAATGAATTTGAATTGGCCCTGCCTTGACTACGTAATCCTCATTGGCATCTCCAATGTGTGTCAGATGCATTGAATGCATCACTATAGTCACAACAAATAGTCCATCTCACCCTTTCACCTATCTCTCCACTAGGTCTCCACTGGATCTGACATGCAAGTAGTTAACTGATGTATTTGTTTAGTTGCAAGTGAGTCTCTAGTTTTGAATTAATTAAATAATTAATTCACTAAACTCTCACTAGTGTATCTCTTCAAAAGTAGAACTCAGATGATAATGAGAAAGAGAACTGAGTTTAACTCACTTAATTGAGTTAAACTAAATAACAACTCCCATAACTACTCTTCCAACTCTGTCACAACTCCACCACTTCAGTTCTAAGTAAGTCCTCCATGCATGAGTCACCAACCACGCTAGGAATTGCGTAATTCCTTCAGCCCACTAATTTTCCAAATCTGTTCACTAAAATAAATTTCTCCAAGAAAATAAGTTGATATTTATTGTCGAATTATTATTAAGGGCTAATAATAATCGACATGCATCTATTTTTAGATTAGCGATCTATAAATAGATTTCACCCAATCTTCTAAAAATAGAATTTCATCTATTTTTCCAACTTGATCAACCATCTACAAATAGCATCATGCAACTTATAGAATATGCTCACCATGTCTAAAAATAGACATACACCTAAAAATAGCATGCGGGCCCCACTTAGTGAAGGTCTTAATTTTCACTAAGCTCATCATCTTGTTGAATCTCAACACTCCCTCTCAACAAGATACAGATTATCCTTCACCCCGATCTTGCCTCTATGGTATTTGAATTTTCTTCTGATGAGCGCCTTTGTCAGAATATCTGCATCCTGATCCTCCATAGGAATGTACTGAAGCAACATGATATTCTGTTGCACACAATCTCTGATATGATGATACCAGATAGCTATATGCTTAGATCTATTATGAAACTCAAGATTAATCGAGAGTTTAATGCAACTATGATTATCACAATGTATCACTGTAGAATCTAAATGAGAACTGAACAAACCAACCAGGATCTTCCTCATCCAGATAGCCTCACATGCAGCTTGACTTGCTGCCATGTATTATGCTTCTACTAAACTGAGTGCCATGGATCTTTGTTTCCTGCTGTACCAAGAAACTGTTGTAGATCCGATACTAAAAACCCCTCCTGATGTGCTCTTTATGTCTGTTGGGTTTCCTGCCCAATCTGCATCCGTGAAGCTATGCAACTTCGACTCATCCGTCTATCTGTACCATAATCCATACTCAGATGTGCCCCTAAGATATCTCAGAACATGCTTGCCTGCCTTTCAAAAGAGCTTGGTAGGCTTAACCATCGCTTGACTAAGTTGGTTCACCGCATAGCATATGTCTGATCTTGTATTAACTAAATACATGAGCGAACCCACCAACTCTCGATAGACAGTAGCATCCACTACCTTTGCCGATGTAGCATTCTCTTTCCTCCAATTTCCTGGAAGAGGAGTATCTATGCGCTTGTAGTCCTGCATGTGAAACTTACCAAGTATCTCTCGAGCATACTTGCCTTGAGACACAAACAGTTCACCTTCTCGCTGCCATATTTCCAATCCAAGGAAATAATGAAGGAGGCCCAAATCCTTCATCTCAAACTCCTTTGCAAGATCTTCCTTGCATGAGTGTATCAACTGCTCATCACTCGTTAGTATTAAATCATCAACATAAAGAACAATGATTAAAAGCTTACCCTCCACCACAATTTGGTATAGGTTTGCATCTGCCTCACTCTTGGTGAAGCCAAGTCTAGTGAAATAGCTGTCGATCCGTGTGTACCAAGCATGGAGTGCTTGTTTCAACCCATACAGTGCTCTTTTGAGTCTGCACACATGCGACTCGCTGCTGAAGATCTCAAATCCTTCAGGCTGCACAATGTACACTTCTTCCTCAATGATCCCATTAGGGAACGCAATCTTCACATCCATCTGATGACTGTGCCAAACCATCTACGCTGAGAGAGAAAGGATGGTCCTTATGGAAGAATACCGTGTGATAGGTGCAAAGGTTTCTTCATAATCAATCCCCTCGATCTATGAGAAGCTCCAGGCAAAAAATCTTGCCTTATACTTCTCGACGCTCCCATCAGCAGCTTGTTTTACCTTGTAGATCCATCTTGAACCTACCACTGATTTACCAACCGGTCTTGGAACAATCTCCCAAGCATTTTTTCTGACAATGGAGTCATACTCCTCCACCATGGCATCTACCCATGTGGGCTCCTGTGCTGCTTCCTCAAAGGAATATAGCTCTATCACGATACACTTGCTCATGAGAGCCATGTATCTAGTGAATCAGTCAGCTGACTGTCTCTATCTACGTTGTGATGTATGGACTCCTACATTCTGTGTCGCATCAAGCTTCAGTCTCTCAGCTTATGTGGTACGCCTCCTGCCTATTATGATGTTTGGCTCAGCGTGAGTGGACTCCTCCACTCCATGATCCTTCGCCTGTGGCTGATCCACATCTTGAGGCTCATCTTTGGGAACAAGAAGTTCCTCCTCAACATGCAAGTGTAGCTCCCTCTCAAGCGACAACTTCATGGCTTTCTCCTCATTGAATTTTATATCCCGTCACACCATAGTCATCCGACTATTTGGCAAATACACAGGATAATTATGGGGTGTTTTTGTGTACCCCACAAATATCCAAACTTCTGCAGTCGGCTCTAGCTTCTTCCTGGCATCCTTTGTCACATGAATGTAAACAGCTGAGCCAAAAATCTTCAAATGAGAAATATCAGGCTTCTTACCAGTAAAAGTTTCTTTAGGTGTACTCATGCCAAATACTCTATGAGGACAATGGTTTTGCACATAAACCGCAGTGTTGCATGCTTCCGCCCACAAGTTCATTGGTAGGCCCTGGTCATGCAACATAGCTCGTGCAACACCCATGATCGTTCTGTTCTTCCTCTCCGTGACCCCATTTTGATATGGGTTATGAGGCACTATGAGTTCTCTTCGAATTCCTTCTTTGCTATTGAAGTATTTGAATTCGTTCAAGATATATTCACCACCATTATTACTCTGTAGAGCCTTCACTTGCTTCCCCGACTCCTTCTCCACCAATGTTTTAAACTCACAGAACTTTGATAATGTTTCGCTCTTCTTCTGCATGAAAAAGATCTAGCATCTACGAGAATAATCATCAACAAATATAACATAATACCTGTGTTTTGTTGTTGAAGCAACTGAGAAAGGTCCACACACGTCTGTGTGAATTCTCTCCACAATCATTGAAGCATGGTTCTCCTTCTCATGAAAGGTGGTCTTCACAAACTTACCCATAGTACATCCCTTGCACTGATCTAACTGCGCAAGAGTACCCTTTGGAAGTCCAATATAAATCCATTGTAAAATCTTCATTGCAGTGCAGACATCTACCTCCAGCTTGTAGAGATTCTTAACTCGAATCCATATCCTCTTGGTTTGACCCATTGTTTTATGTCGCAGGAAAGTTTTTCCCTCGCTGAAAACAATGTCATAACCTATGTCTTCCAACATCGTGACCGAGACCAAGTTCTTCTTCAGACCTAGAACATGCATAAAATCTTTCAACAGAAATGGTTTACTTGATTCCCTCTTAAAGGTAATGGTTCCAATGCCAATCGCATTGTATCTACCATTGTCACCCATCTCTATATGCATTTGGAGATATTTCTCCTCCAAGTCACTAAACAACTCCTTGTCTCCCGTCATGTGGAAGAAGCACCACTATCAAGATACCACATTGATCCCATTTCAATTGAAACCAAGCATGCGATCAAAGAGAAATCAAGTTCAAATTGCGACGCTAAGGCCTCACCCGCTGCAGCTCCAACAACCTTCTTGTTCTTCTTTTTCTGTGGGCAGTTAGTGGCGAGATTCCCATGTTCGTGACAGTGAAAACACTCCACTTTGGACAAATCCATCTTCTTGCCTTTAGTCTCAGATTTTGGATGGGATTTCTTCCCCTTCCCTTTCCTTGCTTTGGCAGCAAAAGCGCAATTCTCTTCATGATCATTCTTCGATGAAGAGCCATCCCTAGTAATTCACCTTATCTCCTCCTGCACTAGATCCGACCAAAGTCGCTCCTAATCTGGCAGTTTCTCCTGTCCATTGACAAAGTCCTGATAACCATGCCAACTCTTCGGTAACCCAAGGAGACCTAACCTCACCAAGTCATCATCTACAACTGTGATTCCCACACTCCCCAACTCATCCCTACATTAGACAAACTTCGTGAGATATTTTGGAATATTGTCACCCTTCTCCATTTTGATTTTTTTGAGCTTATCTTTTAGCGCCAACTTCCTATGGTCACTGTTGCTTTGGAAAAGATCTTTCAAAGCCTTCCACATTGCAAATGGAGTGGCTTTCCCGTGAAGGCTTGACACAATATGGTCCTTCACACCTTCCAACATAATCCTTCTTGTCTTCACTACCTTCTTTTGCCATGCATCAAGTAATGCAGCATCGCTAGAAGTAGGCTTAAGAACATCACTATTGATGAACTCCTTCAGACCATTGTCTTCAAGCAACACCTCCATCCTGTCCTTCTATGCTATGTAGTTCAAGCTACCCTCAAGGGCATACTCCAACCTCAACCCATTGAAAGCCATTTCAATGAATACTCAATTGTCGCACCAAGAAATTTCTGCAACAAATTCGAATTGTCCACCAGCACAAAACTCAAAACCACTTCAATATTGCAATCTTCAGTGATTAACACAGCTTCGATACCATGTATAAATTATACAAGATGCATGTATATTACCGAACTCCCCTGATCTAACAAATTAACTTATGTTAAATACAAAATCCTTCCACTTAATTCTTTGCAAAAATTAAATCGCCAATTGCAAAACACATATGAAGTAAAATCAATCACACATAAACACAGTTGTTTAACGGGAAAGCTTAAAGCTAAAAACCCCAACTATCATATATTATGTATATCAATGGATCATGTAATAATCTCATACAAATCTTAGTACATCAAGCTCTCGCTACAATCAATAATCATTACACACTGTCATGCAGAAATTTGCATATCTATGCACCAATTTCTTGCCTCCAGGCAGCCTCCCTCCACTGCGTAATCCCTGCTAAAGAAGACCCCTAAATGAATTCAAATTAGCCTTGCCTTGACTGCGTAATCCTCATTGGCATCTCCAATGTGTGTCAGATGCATTGAATGCATCACTATAGTCACAATAGATATTCCATCTCACCCTTTCACCTATCTCTCCAATGGGTCTCCACTGGATCTGACACGTAAGTAGTTAATTGTTGTATTTGTTCAGTTGCAAGTGAGTCTCTAGTTGTGAATTAATTAAATAATTAATTCACTAAACTCTCACTAGTGTATCTTCAGTTAGAACTAGATACAACTAGCACAATTGAGTTTAACTCACTTAACTGAGTTAAACTAAATAGCGACTCCCATAACTACTCTTCCAACTCTGTCACAACTATGCTACGTCAGTTCTAACTGAGTCCTCCATGCATGAGTCATCAACCACCCTAGGAATTGTGTAATTCCTTCAGCCCACTGATTTTCCAAATCTATTCACTGAAATAAAGTGCTCCAAGAGAATAAGTTTATATTTATTGTCGGATTATTATTAAGGGCTGATAATAATCGACATGCATTTATTTTTAGATTAGCGATCTATAAATAGACTTCGCCCAATCTTCTAAAAATAGAATTTCATCTATTTTTCCAACTTGATCAACCATCTACAAATAGCATCATGCAACTTATAGAATATGCTCACCATGTCTAAAAATAGACATACACCTAAAAATAGTCTGTGGGCCCCACTTAGTGAAGGTGCTTAATTTTCACTAAGCTCATCATCTTGTTGAATCTCAACAACCAGATTTTTCCTAAGGTTAAAAGTATTAGCTTTAAGATAATATCATACTTCCAAGAGTTCAAGCCATGGAAGTCGAGGCCACAAAGGAGAATAGTTTCCAATAGAGAGATCAAGTCATTGATGCTAATGGGGTTATTTTGACGTGGCTTCCTCATCAGGGACATGTGGTTGTGTGGCATATGTTGTTTTGTAGCCTAGTCAGTTCTATCAGTTTTATTGGTATGGGGGAGAAGGCTCAAACAACGGAGCCGAAATTTTAGCACAAGGAAATGGGAGTTGTAGGGAATTCTAAAACAATTATAGAATGGGTTCATTGTCTTTCCACATGTGGACCACCCCCTTTAATCTATTGGATGCAACACATTAGATATTTCTCATGGTCCTTCCAGAAAACATCTTATTCTTACATATATAGAGAGCAGAATCAGGTGGTTGATCTCCTCTCTAAATGTGGGAGAAACATTATGTCGGAGGTTGTCTATTTCAAATCATATGTCAATGGATCGTTATGTAGCTCAGGGAGCTTCAAAATCTAGAGGATGTTTTGTCTGGATTTGTCAAGACACTTTTTGTTGTATAGGTAGAATATTATAATTGAAAATTGATAATGATAATAAATTGGGAGTCTCAAAATCACAAAAATGTAACTGCCTTTTACTCAATAAAAGATAGTCGGCATTTTCATGTTGAAAAAAAAACTTCTCCCCTTTATGAAATCTATGAAACTTGATTGTACCCATAATCAACTATATATATTAAAATGATAAATAGTTAAAATATGAATTTAATAATAATCCCATCGCAATAACATTAAATTGAGATACATATTAATATTCTTTTGATACCATCAAATTTAAGATAGAGATACAAGAATCCAAGGACCAATTCATATATAAAATAAACATACCATAATCATGCAAATCAAATCAAACCTTATTCTCACATTGCATTTATTATCTTTTTAATCCTACCCATTATTATTTCAATATCACCACTTTATTATTATTATTATTAAATTTGTTTACACTTTTATTTTTTATTAACAAGGGCCACACAACAACATTTTCCCTATAGTTTTTAATGAAAAATGAAACAACCTAGAGATCGAGGAAGTGGTATCGAATTAGAGTCTTTAATAGGTGTATTCTTTGAATGTTTGAAAGCAAACCTAAGTTGGAGTGCAGAAGTTGATAAATTTCAACAATGGTGTTTAACATTAAAGTGTACTAAAATTGGTCAAAAACATTTTCCTAGCAAATACACATTTATGATCTTGATCCTCTAATTGAATTCAATTACACAACAAACAGATTGATAAACACTTATCCATTAAAAAATATTATAGCAATTGAACATTAAAAGCATAAGCATTGGGGTAGTCACCATAGATTTACTGTGCATCAAGTAAAACTATTTGTTCTTCAAACTAACCATTATCCAAATTTCCAAATGTGTATTTGGAGATAAATATGATCTCAATGTCGCAACAATACAACAAACTCAACACATTTTAATTGAAAAAAAAAAACTATACATAGTTTTACTTTACATGAAATAATAAAAAAACAATATATTTTAAATTACAATGAGTTCACTTAAATTAATAAATACATTTAATAAATTATTTTCTATAACTATATAATAATCATAACAACTATCTAAAATACATTAAACAATGTCAAAATTAACAATAATTTCTTTCACTTGAGAAAACAAGTAACAAATGTTTAAGCTTAATATTACTATATTGTAAACAAAAAACTTCTATTATTAACACCCAATTATTGTGAAGATTAATAATAAAAATAATAACTAAACAAAACAATTCCACAAATTTCTATATATTTCAACAATTTATTACTATCTATAAATAATTCCATTTTACTTTTCAGCAAATAATAATAATAACAATATCACAAGAACATGCCTTAGCGAAGATAGGATGAATTTTATCTTTTTGTTGATAGCATAACAGCAGAGACAAAAATGTCGCTGATTCCTAGTGCCATTAAACTTATATATATATATATATATATATTCTGAGAAAATTCTTTTAACTAGACATATGACCAAACACCGACCATATAAGGTTATGCCAAAAAGACTAAAAATCTGAGACCGGCCGTTCCTGCATGTGATGTCAGCCTGACGCCACCCTACCGCTATGTAAAATTACCCCTCACATCATATAAATTATTAAAAAAAATCTCAGTCTGATCTATTTTGGTGGAGGTAAAAATTCTATCATTAAACATTCATATTTCACATCAGAGTCTCTTCCTGTGTCTAACCCTAAAAAATTATCATTATATATTCACCCTCCACGTTATATAACTTATTCCCAACATATTTTTATTGCGGTACGGTCACTAAATATAATGATCTGATATCAAGAATAAAAGAATTTTCTTTTTTAATCTCAAAAATTTACTAAATTAAATTACACGCAGTTTTAACATTTATTTTCAAGATTAAACAATGAAATTTTATTTACATATAAATTATATTATAAATCATAATTATTATTTTTTTTTTTTGTCCAATTTCACTTAAAATATGAATGAACATTACATTTAAATTTTATAATTTTTATAAAACTTCAGTGAAGCTTAAAATATTATAATATTAAAAATATATATATAATATTAAAAATTTACATTTGATGTCTAAATTTTATAAATTTATAGTTTAAATACATTTATATTAATATTATTTCAGGTTTCTTTTAAATATAAGTTATTATATTTTATTTTGATTTATGTTATATATCTTGTAAAAAAAATTTGTTTTTTTAATTTTTATTTATAAAAATCTATATTCAAAAATTGATAATGAAATTGGTTCAACATATATTCAAAAGAGTATCATGGAAAATCATGTCTATTATGAAGGATAAGTATAAAAAATCTTTTGACTAACCTTATACAAAATTGAAAAGTTTGAGAGTATTGTACTCTAGTAACAGAGCGCCGCAGATTATAACACATACCATTTCGTTCTACAATATTAAATATATTGGCCCAAAAGCAAAACTGACAAAACATTATAATATTGATATATATTGTCAAAAATTATATACTCAACTATTTTGGCCAAAAGTTTTATTAGAAAAATCTAATGTTGTGCAATAGTATTTCACTAAAGAAAATTAGTATTGGTTTAATAATGATATTAAATAAATCATTGATTAGAAATTATATTCAAATATTACTGAAAAATAAGACATTAAAACACAGTTACTTTCAACATTAAATAATGAAAACACAAATTTCTTTTAATATTTAAATAAATTTCTCATAATTTATAAAAGAATGAAAACAAAAGTTATTTTCAATATTTAAATAAATTTCCCATAATTTATAAAAAAAATGAAAACAACAGTTACTTTTAATATTTAAATAAATTTCCAATAAGTGTGAATGTATTTCTAATTTTATTATACTAATCACTTTAATCTCCTATATAATATTAGCATTGTGAGTAACCCTGGAATAGATTCATATTGCATTCTATTGTGCGAATGAATTTTGTACATTGCTCACAGGAATGCATGGCTTTTGAACATAACACTGCTGGTTAAAAGCTCTAAACATTTAATCCTAAGTGTTGCATAGGTATTGTGAATAGGAATTTGCATATCAAATTATAATTTAAATGATTTTGGAAAATAAAATTAATAAATATTTTAATATTTAAAAACATTTCCACAAAATAATCTGCCAAGATTATTAATAAATAATTTACTACAATATAAAAATCAAATCAAAATATATATGAAAGCAAATCAAAATATATATGAAAGGAAATCTTTCAAAGATGCAGGTTCTATTGCTTTAATACTAAAAGTAAAAAATAAAATAAACAACCATGACTTACACAAAATCCAAATATATACAATAAACTTTGCTTTAATACCAAAATAAAAAGAGAAATAAGCAATCATGACTTATACAAAATCCAAATATATACAATAAACCTTGGAGCATTGTAATTTTTTTATTGTACATATTTATACATTAAAAAAATAGAATAGCTAGACTATCAACCCTTCAACTTATAAATATCTATATACACAAAAATAAAATAACCAATTATAAACCTTTCAAATTATTGACATATTTATATATAAAAAATATGATAACTAGATTAGAAACCATTCCACTTCCAAACATATAATAGAACGGAAATTAAACTACCAGTTACTTATTGTTTAAACATATTTACAAATAAAACAAAAATAACCTACCAAATACTTCAATATTCAGCTGTAATAAATTTTACATTATCAAGATATCCAAATCTTCAAAATTCACAACCCCAAGTTACTTAAATATTGTCTTTCATATCTTGAAAATCATTTTTTAACTCTGAATTCAAATCTAACAACAATCTTGTCTCTGGAGAATCCCTTCTCTCCTGCTGCTTTCTCTGCATCTCCTATAGTTGCATGTAATTTGTCATAATCAAAACTTTTAAAAAATAATTATTTAATGACACAACTACTCTAATCTGCCTACTCAATATCAATTTTTGATCTTTGTAAAGTTGAATTTACCTTCCACTCCGAATAATCAATACGCAAGACAAATTGTGTATCATATACACCTCTTGACCTATCTTCAGTTGTGGGAGCAACCTTAGGAACTTGCACAACACAATCAAAGTATGGTCTCAACAAACATAAATTCAATAATCATGGCAGGATCTGCCCATACCCAATTTAATATAAAAATAAAAAAGAAGTTGAAGGGTAAATGTTAGCAAAGGGTAAATATATTGTTTGCAAGGTGTTATAAATATGATAAACCAATACACATAAAAAAGTGAAATCTGCTGTTCGCGAAGGTTGATAACATATATTTCGAGATCAAAATAATAGGGTTGAAGATGATCTCTTCTAATGGCAAAAAGCAGCAGCAATCCTTAAAGAGGGGTAGTTTTGATCAATCAATCAATACAAGCTTCCTTTAGCTTATGGTATATATGTACTGAAAAAAAACAAATATGAGATTTTAAGTGAGTCATGCAATATGTCCTTACCAATCAAATGTTCCCCATTTTCACTGATGGTTAGTTCAACACTGCCATCCTTCACCAAAAATGATAATGCAAAAAGGTTTTCTACAGCCTGAGAAAATGAGTCTTCAAAAAGAAGATTGTCTAAACCAAAAAGCCTGTTCTCTAATAACTTCCCATAAAGACTTCCAACTTTTATTTCCATGCTATCATCCTTAATTACATCATCGGTTATCAGTACCTGGTTATCCAATCAAAGGATTAAAACTCCTAAATTTTAAACAACTTGATTATGCTAAACAGATTAACCTTCTTCCCAATTTAGAAGTAAAGAGATACTTACAAGAGGTTCACATTTCTCCAACATTAAATCCTTGCATGCATACTTTGATTTTCTTTGTCTTGGTTTCACTTTAGTTTCCAAGGAACCAATCCTGTCACACTCAAGCAAAGAGATTCAGTTACATACTGTAAGAGATTAAAAATACAGAGGTATTCAGCAGTTTTTACTCTGACCAAAAGGGTAAAAGTATCATACAATGTACAGCAGCCACAATGCACGTCCCTAAATATCTGCATACCCTTCTCTCCAAGAGCAGTCCAGCAAATATTTGGCATTTTATTTTGGGCTCCGTGTTCTTTTTCTTTAACTCCAAATTTGATAATGTTCATGTCAAAGCCTCTCAATATACCCATCACGAAGTCTGCAGGACTTATTCTCTTAGAATGCATACTCTCTTTGAGACATGTTAACAATGAAGATGTACGGCCAAGAAGTTTCTCTGCATCTGAAATTTGCTCCCTAATATGAGACACTGCAAATCAACCATCAAATATTTAAGTGTTTTCACTGTATTTTTGGTATTAAACTGTAAATCTCAATAAGTAAATGAGGTTGGTAAACCATTTTGTAAACCCAGTTGCATATCATGTACCAAAGCAAAGGAAAGAATGAGATCAGACCATTTTGGTGAATATCCACATGTCCAACAATCCTCGTCAGCTTAGTTAGCACCACGTTATCAAGCTGTTCCTCAACTGCAAGATGGGAATAAAACTTCTAAATTCACATTTGAAGGTGTTCCATAAAAAAATCTATAATAAAATTTAACCATTCTTGGAAGTTCTAAAGATAACGCTACCATCAATATTATCAGCCAGTGTTGGTGTAGAAGCTTTTAAACCAAAATTCTGTAACTTCAAAGATTCTCCCATGTTGAGTACTCAGAGTAAGGTAGCTGCAAATGCAGTAGGGAGAAATGGGGAAATCAAGCTGTCCTGCTACCTTAATTCACAAATTTATCTAATGAATGTTTCCCAAACTAAATGCAAATTGACAGTAAGGAACCCAAATTATCTTCCAGGCCTTTCAAGAACATAATTAGCAACCCACAAGCATAGTTAACAAGAAAGAAATCATTGATTCATTGTAATTGCTGCTTCAATTAATTTGTCTCTGTTCAACTTGAATGAATCAATGGATACTTACAAACAAAATACCTGTGTCTCTGTTCAACTTGAATGAATCAATGAATACTTGCAAACAAAATTTCGTTTTTTTGTCTCTCTCAATTTCATCCTAATTGATAGAGGTCATATATACATCTCTAATTGAATCCCACCAATGATCATAACTCGCAATAATAATAATAATAATAATAATATGATTTAACCAGGCAGAAAGACCAAAATTCAAGACTAAACCGCTCTCCTTCGTAAGATACTTACCCTGAGATGGCTGCGTCTGAGCCTATAATTATTCCTCTGATGTTTCAAAGTAGACCTATTTCCTCTGTCATGTGCTCTTTGTGATCTCAACAGATCATAAATAATGTAAAAGCTTCTCTTTTTTGTTGGTGAAATACTTTGAATCTGGAAATCTTCCCTGTGATGGTTTGGTATGGGATTCATTGTGTTCAGATTTCATTGGATTTTCTAATTAAGGATTTAGATCTGTGTCTCCAGTCGATCTCCGGGATAGACATGTTGGCTTTAAATTTTAGTACTTGGTCTATTCTAGGATGGGACGTAAATGGCTGTTACGTATAGGTCGAAGAGATGTTTTATAATTGATCTGAAGCTTCTATTGGGTCTACCGGGATCCTGGAATTTGACGACTTACAGGACTTATTTGGTTTTTCAGACCGTATTTGAAGTGTCTTATAAATTGATATCTGTCTTTTCTTTCTCTTCTTTTTTTCTTTTTCTTAAGTCGGTATAAAAAAATTGATAACATGTCATTTTGATGTTTCATTTCAAATTAAATCCATCAAAATCTTTGAAATGAAATAAAATGATATTTTAACATCCACTACACTAATAGTGTATGGACCATGAGTTCCATGTTTTTGACATTTTGTAAATCAATTTATTTTTTATTCAAATTGATAATGAGGTGACCCAACCCAATGCCAAGAAATTCATGTTAAGAGGCATGCTTGAACAAGAGCAATAAGCTCGACGGTTCCAATTATTCCAATTGGAAATTCAAGTTGCAAACTTTGCTGAAGAGGCAAAGTGCATAGGCGATTATAAATGGCGATGAATTGAAACCGACAGCTACAAGAGGCGGATCAGCTGCAACAATTTAGGATTGGGATAAGAGGGAGAAAAAGGCGAAAGTGATGTTGAAACTGTCAGTGAAACACTACATTATCCCTCACATCAGAGAGTGTAAATCAACAAATGAGATATGGACAATTCTCAAGGATCTGTACGAGATCAGAAACACAAATTGTCTTTTGTTCCTGAAAAGCAAGATTCTCTCCATTAAAATGGAGGAGAATGAATCAATAGTTGCGTTCATCTCTTGCATCAAGGACCTCAAAGATAAGCTTGGAGACATAGGGGAGGCTGTGTCAAACATTGATCTTGTCACGATTACCATGAATGGTATGGTTGATGACTATCAAATGTTCATTACAGGCTTGAATGCAAGAGAGAAAACCCCCAAATTTGAAGAATCGACCAGGATCGTGATGCAAGAGGAAGAAAGGTGGATGACTCTGAAGCTTCAGAGTTCAGATCTTGTTTTAATGGAAAAGAAGAAGCCCTTCAGAGAGAAGGCGAGTGCAGGATAGAAAAACAGAGGTACACCACAAAGAAAGCCACCTAAAGGTATGCCATCTCAAGGTATGTCTTCAAACATAAACAATTCAGGACCAAATGTTTCTATTGTGGTAAAGTTGGTCATATTGCAAAGAATTGTCATAAAAAGAGGCTTGATGAATCTTAACATAGACATAAGAGGCATGCAGGACACTTTGCTTATGAAGATCATAATCAGGTCCTCAAATTGTTTATGGCTAATTCTGATGAGAATGATGAAGCAAATACTTGGTTTGTGGATTCAAGAGTTTCCACTCACATGACACGTAACAGACAGTGGTTAGAAAACTTCAAAGAAACCATCAGTGGTGCAAAATCTACCTTGGTACAAAATCAAAGGGTATGGTAATGTTCCTGTCCTATTGCCTTGTGGAAATATTAGACATATTCAAAATGTAATGTATGTACCCGGAATAAAAAAGAATCTAATCTTTGTTTCTATGATAACAAATTAGAATCTTAAGGTAGAGTTTTTTAAGTCTTATTGTGTTATTAAAGATCTTATGGATCATATGAAGACAATTGCATTAGGGATTCGAGTGGGAGGTCTGCACAAGCTGAATGTGAGAAGTGTGCCCCACCAAACATTGACATCATCAGGTATGACTGCAGAGGACTTATGGCATCATAGATTCGGTCATATCAAGTTGCTACTTCATAAAAGAGGTATGGTCAATGGTCTCCCTGCTTTAAAGAATGTTAATGTTGATTGTGAAGCATGTGCTCTTGGGAAGATGCACAGAGATGAGTTTCCTGCAAACTTAGATAAAAAGAAGAGAGATATACAAGAACTTATGCATACTGATTTATGTGGGCTAATGCAGTCAAGATCATTAGGAGGTGCCTATTATTTTTTATTATTTGTTGTCGATTGCACAAGATTCACCTGGGTATATTTTCTCAATAATAAAATCCATACTTTTGAATACTTTAAAGAATTCAGAAGCATGGTGGAAAAACTGACAGAGAAGTTTATCAAAATTCTTTGGTCGGATCAAGGGGGAGAATACAAGAAAAGTGGCTTCATCAAATATTGCAAGGACCATGGGATATTTCAGCAGTTCACAGTACCCCATAATCCTAAATAGAACGGGGTTGCAGAGAGGAAGAACAAAACCCTTGTGGAGTGTGCTCGCAGCATGATAAAAGGTAAGAATATGTCTAATGGTTTTTGGGTAGAATCAATAAACACTATAGTATATTTGAAGAATAGGAGTCCAACAAAAAGTCTTGAGTTTAAAACTCCATTCGAAGCTTTATTAGGTTTTAAGCCCACAATTAAACATTTAAGAGTTTTTGGCTCCAAAGCTTTTTCTCATGTTCCAAAGGAGGATAGGAAGAAACTGGATTCAAAGGCCATTAAATGCACTTTTGTTGGGTATTGTACTAAGTTTAAAGCTTATAAATTGTCTAATCACTTTACTCATAAAGTCTTTGCAAGTAGAGATGTAGTATTCCATGAGCAGGTTCATGATGGAAACTGTGATAAAGACAATGAAGAGTGGGACATTTCCTTGCTAATGGAAGAAGGGAGTGATGAAACAAGGAACAACCATGAGTAGCAGCAGCAACAACAGAAAAAAGGAAGAACTAGATGGTACAGATGCAGTAGCCAAGACAAGTACACCAAGGGATGATCATATCAGATTTGATGCCATTCCACCACTCAGGAGATTAGGTAGGAAAACTCATTTGCCAGCAAGATATATGGATCATGCTCTTATAACTAGTATGTTAAATGTTGTTGAACCCTTAAACTATAAAGAATCCAGTCAATATGATGAATGGAGGGCAGCCGTGGAAGAGGAATATGAGTCAATACTTAAAAACAAAACCTATGATCTAGTTGAATTACCTAAAGGAAAACAACCCATAGGTTGCAAATGGTTATACAAGTCTAAATTTAGAGTAGATGGGAGTACAGATAAACATAAAGGTAGGATGGTTGCAAAGGGGTACTCATCGAAAGAAGGCATAGATTATGAGGAAATCTTCACCCCTATAGCGAAATTAAACACAATTAGAATATTAATTGCTTTAGCTACCATACATCATTACATGATACACCAGCTGGATGTGAAATCTGCGTTTTTAAATGGGGAATTAAAAGAAGAAATGTATTTAATGCAACCTGAAGGGTTTGTTAAACAGGGGGAGGAACATTTAGCCTGTAGATTGAAGAAAGAATTGTATGGACAAAAACAGGCACCCGGGTCGTGGTATGACAAAATTGATTCATTATTCCTACAACATAGTTATAAAAGAAGCAAGAATGGCCCTAATCTGTATACCGTGTTTGATAAAGAGGGGCAAGTTGTTTTGATTTCTTTATATGTAGATGATCTTATCATTACAAGAAATGATGATGAACTCATTAAAGAAATCAAAGAGAAGATGTCACAGGTTTTTGAGATGAAAGACCTTGGAGAGATACACTATTGTTTGGGTCTTGAAGTCTGGAGAGACCCTGGCCAGACTTTTCTGTCACAAGGGAAGTATGTCAAGAGTTTATTGAAAAAGTTCAAGATGGATCAGTGCAAATTTGCAGCAATACCTTTACAAAAGAATATTAAACTTCAGAATGATGATGGTTCCAAGGAGGTTGATGCAACACTGTACAGACAGCTGATTGGGAGTCTAATTTACTTGAATACAACTAAGCCAAATTTGGCTTATGCAGTGAGTGTATTGAGCCAATTTATGTCAAATCTTCTTAAGAGTCATTGGGTTGCAGCGAAAGGCATCTTAAGGTTGTAGGTTTTAACCCTTTACAGAAATTATCTGCAAACGAATCTTAAAAATATAAAAAAATAGTAGCGAGAACATAAAACATAAAATAGATAAGCACATAGATTTTCCTTAGATCCCAAATCGGGATGACCAGCTTGACTTTTCATTATATTCCTTTTAGTGTTACAACACATATATATACATGTCGAAGCATACATAAACCCCAATCCATTAACCCTAGATTAGAATATAACCGTAGTTCCCTTGACCGGATCTACAAAATACAAGGGGATGAAAACCATCGTACCCCAAAACCATGTGCAAACCCATGCACAAAACCATGGGCAGATCCGCCCACCAGAAAATAAGGACCAATTTTTTTTTCCAGACCGCTGCCTCAGACCCCGACAAGGGGGGCTATCGCCCCCCCTGTGACCCCTTCGCACATGATTAGTCGTGGAAAGAATATAACACATACCCAACAAAGGTATCTTCAAGGAACCTTAGACTTTGGTATTAAATATATTGATTCGTTTGATGTTAGATTGATAGGTTTTTCATACTCCGATTGGGCCGAAAATCTAGATAACAAACGATCCATAATAGGTTATGCATTCAACATTGGGTATGAGGTCATTGCATGAAGCAGCGAGAAGTAGAACACTATATCAGCTGAATTTGAGTATCAAGCAATGTGTGCAGCAACATGTGAGGCAGTTTGGTTGAGGAGTCTTCTCCAAGATGTCGGAGAAGAACAAAAAGATGCAACAATTATCAGTTGTGACAACCAGAGCTCCATCAAACTTGCAAATAATCCAGTGTTTCATACAAACACAAATAATATTGATACACATATTTATTTTGTTAGGGAGAAGGTTCAGTCAAAGGAAATTCATATTGAATATTGTAATACTTGTGATAATGTTGTTGACATTTTCACTAAGCCTCTTGGAAGAATTAAATTTGAGTCATTTAGGGACGTTAGGAGCACTAGTGAACCCTTTCTCCATTAAGGGGGAGTGTTAAAAATAATAGAGAAATGCAATTTAGGAGAGTCGGTTCACCCAAACCTTAGATTAGGAATTAGTTCCTATTTCTTAGGTAGTTGTTCTAACTTCCCTACATGTGTGAAAAATGTATATTCTCGATTGTAATGTGATTGATGTAGAGCGTTCTGCAGAGGCAGTCTCCAAGTGGAGTTTCTCATCTGAGAGCTACCCAGTTTCATTTAATGTTTGATTCTTAAGTTTTTATCTCAATTTTGGAATGAGACACAGGCACGACTCCGATCCAAATACGAGGTAGTGCCCATGGTAGCTTTGACAATGTGAATCTTCTGCATGAATTTGGGAGTGAGATGAATTTATGTTTTAAATCCAACGTTTCCACCTTATATGACTCCTTAGGGTATCTTTCTCTAAAAATATGTTGCATCAGTAGGGCCTTCATGGTTGCCCAACCACATCTCCTCGTTAACTCTATAGGAGAGTTTGTATAGGTTTTTTGATACCCTATTCGAGAGAGATTTTTTTTTTCATGCCCCCACTCCCTAGTTGGTACTCATGCGACATTGGTTATTAAACGATTATGGAAATAAATATATTTACGTTACTATTGTGATGTGATTTGAAATAACAAGGTCACTGTTGATTTTTTGTTTTATCATGATTTTTCTTAGTAAGTTAATTTAGCAATATTTTAAGAGTTTTTCTGGCCATCTTTTTCGGTCAATTTTGGCTTATATTGGGTAGGGATATTTTGAAATTGTAATTTTCAATTGTAAAATCTAAAAAATGAGTGATCTGAGATGTCCTAGAAGATGTGTTCAAATTTGAAGAGTTTATCTTAATTTCATTTGGAAGGGCATATATTCATCTAACCTTTCAAAGATGAATGGTTATAAAAAACAAAATCTACTTCTATTGTCAAGTGTATATATTAAGTAAACCCTTCATTAAAAATGCCGAAATGAAAATGATAAGGGGACGTCAACACACAAATTTGCATAAAATATAAAATGAAAGGCATGAAAAATGCAAAATTGTCATCAAAATTCCATTTGATGGGTAGAGGGGATTTGAAATTCATGGTAATAAGAGTTCCTAGTTTCCGCTTTCGTCCTTTTTCGACATTCCCTCTAGTTGGCTATCTAGGAGACTTTCCTAAGGACCTCGAATAAAGGTTTTTTGGAAGATTGTTTGGCTTCTGGTTGGTGGGTCATATGCCTAGAGGGTGTTTCCTCCTTTCTCAATTAGGGGTGGTTTTTCATTCCTCTTGGTGGTTTTCGGAGATCAATTAGGATTTGTCATCTTTGAGGAGGGGTTGGGCTTGGTCCTTATGTTATTGGTTATCCCCTAGTCCGAGTTGGGATGTTTTGTCAAGTTTCTTTATGTGACTATTCACAAGGTCTGGACAAGCTCATTGAAATTAGGATAGCGGCAGAGAATGAAGTGAGAAGCTAAGTGGGCCACCAAGTTGATGTGCTCGAGCCTCTGGGTGGTGGCATAAGATAATAAAAAGGTGGTATTTCTCATGCAAGGTCTCGTCCAGGGCCTACCGAGTAGTCTAGACCTGAGGTGAAGGTGAGAAACAGGGAGAAGTCAATTAATAAAATTCAAAGGCTTACTCTGGGGGTGGACATTTTTTGGACCAAGTGGAAGGGTTGTTGCAAGTGTGGTCCTTATTTGGTCAATGAGAGTTCTCCCACATGTTGGGCTCTCAAATGAAGCTTTGGGTTATAAAGAATTGGTCCTCCAATCTGGGATATAGGCCAAAGGTTAGTGTGTTTTTAAATGATTGATTTTGTTTTCACTTCTTGAAATTGGAAGACGCAGAGAAGATTGGATCCATCCCCTAAGGTCAGAGATAGGGGCTTCCTCTCTCTTCAGAAGTGGTATAAGGGATTTGATTATCTTACGAAATTTCCCAAGGGGGGGATTCTTTGGGTAAAGCTTCCAGGGCCCCCCCTGGAACTTTAGTCCAAGCCTACCATCAAGGATATTCCAACATGATCAGAAAGTTTTTAATCCAAGAGGAGGGCAGGGGGCCCTGGACAAGAGGATTGCTTAAGTCTTGGTTGAGATCGACTATTTAGGTGGGGTTTTGGCAACATTGGATTTTTTGGGGGGCCTCACTCTCTCCGTCAACATATTGGTTATTGGGGCATCCCATTCAGATGTCTAGGTTGCCATGCGACTAACCATTTGATTGTTGAGTGCCCTTGGAAGTTCAAAGGAGGATGTAGGTTAGAGGGGCAAAGCATGGCTCGTGTGAGATACAACATGGACAAGTCCCAATCATAAGCAAGGGGTTCAAGGCCCCAACAAGATAAATTGAATTCAAGTACACTCTATGGTGACCCTAGTAAATTGGTTGATTATCTTTATGATGTTGTTTTAGAACCACTATGGTCTCCTACTAGGGAAAACCTATCCCATTTTTCCTGTATCCACCTAATATTTTACAGGTAGCCAATTATGTCACAACATCATCCCTTCTCCTCCTCTAGTAAGTCCAGTCACATTTTCCCTACACCCATGATGCAATTGATGATGGATTCACTCTAACACACTTCATGTTTATATGCATGTCCTTCCTTTGGCAAATGACACTCTTAAGTCACTTTATGAATTTAAGATAAAACAAGTGCACTTTTTTTATTTAAGATTATCTTAACAATAACTTAGCCACTTAGGCTTAACCCTTCATTAGTTATCACTTAGATCCCCTTTCACACTTGTGGAGTCTTATCCCCTTATACTTTCTTGTTTGACTCGGTTTGCAACAATGATGTATTTTATTAATTTCATAATTATAAAAGTAGGCTTTGTGGTTTCGAAACATATAAACATAGATACACTAACCTAAAACATATATATAGATAGATTTACCAACCCCAAATTAGTTCTTGGCTCACCAGCCTGACACGATATGTACATTACACAATACTCTTATCCTAAGAGTATTAGGATTCTCCATAAACAACTCTCGTAAGTCAATTTAAGGATTTAAGATAAAACAAGTGCATTTTTTGATTTAAGCTTATTTTAACAATAGCTTAGCCACTTAGGCTTAACCCTTCATTAGTTATCACTTAGCTGCCCTTTCAGACTTTTAGAGTATCATCCCCTCATATTTTATTGTTTAACTTGATTTTGCAACAATGGTATATTTTATTAATTTCATAATTATAAGAATAGACTTTATGATTTCAAAACATATAAACATAAATACACTAACCTAAAACATATATAGATAGATGCTAAATAGTTCTAGCTTCATCTACCGAACAAAATATATACATCACACAATACTCTTAGGATAAATATATACATCACACAATACTCTTATCCTAAAAGTATTACCATTCTTCGTAAACACACTATAAATCTATTAATTTTACAATACAAATCTCTCTTCTCAAGGTGGTAGAGGCAAAAGGTCATCAACCTCCTTAACAAGACCAAGAAGGTTGTTAATGGAAAAATATTATAAAATCGTGAATTCCTATCTATTCTTTAAAGCCTCCCTTTGTTATTTGAATACGTTTATGTATATCATTTTATCATAAAATCAATTTTTTTAATTTAAAATATTTTTTAATTTTTTAATTTAAAATATTTTTTAATTTTTTAATTTAAAATATTTATTATTGATTTAGTAAAAAATAACATTCAAACATGTATTACTTTCTTATTTTCTTTAATGGCATTGGGATTAGTACAATGCTCAAACGTCCCTTTTCCAAGACCATGACAGAGATTATATAACCAACTATTTTGGCCAAACGATATTTTTCTGAGAACATGTCAAAGATTATATATCCAGCCGTTTTGGCAAGAAGTTTTATGAGAAGAATCTAATGCTCAAATGTCATTGGAAAGCTAGACATGAAAATACAAGTTACTTTCCATATTAAATTTGATCGGAAAACACAAGTTACTTTCAATATTTAAATAAATTTCCTATAAGTAATAAAAAAGGTGAAAATGAAATTAATAAATATTATAATATTTAAAAATATCACCATAAAACAATTTGCTTATAAAAGCAGGACCATTATTTGAGGACAATCATTTATTGAGGGAAATGATCAAATAATTGACTTACAATATGAAAATCAAATCATGGAAGGAAATCTTTCAAAGATATAGGTTAGATTCTATTACTCTAATACTAAAGTAAAGGAAAATATGCAACTATGATTTATACAGAAAATCCAAATATATATGATGAAACTTGTAACATTATAATTTTTATGATATATATTAAACATATTTATAAAAACAAAAATAGAATAGCTGGCCTATGAACCTTTCTGCTTATAAATATTTATATATACAAAACAAAAAAAATAATTCAAATTATTAACATATTTGTATATACAAGAATAAGATAACTAGATTAAAAACCCTTCCACTTCCAAACCTATGATAGAAGGGAAATTAAGCTACCAGCTACTTTATTGTTCAAACATGTTTACAAATAAAACAAAATAACCTACCAGCTGCTTCAATGTGCAGCTGTACTAAATTTAACAGGATCAAGATATCCAAATCTTCAAAATTCACAGCAGCAGCCATGCTTATTTCTCCATTCCCCAAGTCACTTAAATATTGTCTCTCATATCCTGAAAGTCATTGTTTGGCTCTGAATTCAAATCTAACAACAATCTTGTTTTTGGAGGATCCCTTCTGTCCTGCTGCATCCTCTGCATCTCGTATGGGTGCATGTTATTTGTCAGACCATTCAAAGCTTTAAAAAACATTTATTTAATAACACAATTACACTAATCTGCCTATTCTACCATTGAATATCAAATTTTGATCTTTGTAGGACTGGATTTACCTTCCACTCTGAATAATCAATACGAAAGACAAACTGCGTATCATGTACACCTCTTGACCTATCTCCGGTTGTTGGAGCAGTCTTACGAACTTGCATAACACAGTCATAGTATGGTCTCAATAAGAACGATCTACCAACACCTAATTTAATGTAAAAATAAAATAAGCAGGGTAATCTACAGTTAGCAAAAAATAAATCTATTGTTTGCAAGGTGTTATAAGTATGATAAACCAATATAAATAAAAAATAAAATCTGCAGTTAGCAAAGGTTAACATATTTTGGCAAAGAGCAGTGACAATCCTTAAAGAGGTGTAGTTTTAACTTTTGATTAAACAATCAATACAAGGTTGTTTTAATTTATGGTAAATATGAAATGGAAAAAAACAAATATGAGATTTTAGGTGAGTCATGCAATATGTCCTTACCAATCAAATGTTCACCATTTTCACTGATGGTTAGTTCAACACTGCCATCCTTCACCAAAAATGATAATGCAAAAAGGTTTTCTACAGCCTGAGAAAATGAGTCTTCAAAAAGAAGATTGTCTAAACCAAAAAGCCTGTTCTCTAATAACTTCCCATAAAGACTTCCAACTTTTATTTCCATGCTATCATCCTTAATTACATCATCGGTTATCAGTACCTGGTTATCCAATCAAAGGATTAAAACTCCTAAATTTTAAACAACTTGATTATGCTAAACAGATTAACCTTCTTCCCAATTTAGAACTAAAGAGATACTTACAAGAGGCTCACATTTCTCCAACATTAAATCCTTGCATGCATACTTTGATTTTCTTTGTCTTGGTTTCACTTTAGTTTCCAAGGAACCAATCCTGTCACACTCACGCAAAGAGATTCAGTTACATACTATAAGAGATCAAAAATATAGAGGTATTCAGCAGTTTTTCACTCTGACCAAAAGGGTAAAAGTATCATACAATGTACCGCAGCCACAATGCACGTCCCTAAATATCTGCATACCCTTCTCTCCAAGAGCAGTCCAGCAAATATTTGGCATTTTATTTTGGGCTCCGTGTTCTTTTTCTTTAACTCCAAATTTGATAATGTTCATGTCAAAGCCTCTCAATATACCCATCACGAAGTCTGCAGGACTTATTCTCTTAGAATGCATACTCTCTTTGAGACATGTTAACAATGAAGATGTATGGCCAAGAAGTTTCTCTGCATCTGAAATTTGCTCCCTAATATGAGACACTGCAAATCAACCATCAAATATTTAAGTGTTTACACTGTATTTTTGGTAGTAAACTGTAAATCTCAATAAGTAAATGAGGTTGGTAAACCATTTTGTAAACCCAGTTGCATATCATGTGCCAAAGCAAAGGAAAAGAATGAGATCAGACCATTTTGGTGAATATCCACATGTCCAACAATCCTCGTCAGCTTAGTTAGCACCACGTTATCAAGCTGTTCCTCAACTGCAAGATGGGAATAAAACTTCTAAATTCGCATTTGAAGGTGTTCCATAAAAAAAATCTATAATAAAATTTAACCATTCTTGGAAGTTCTAAAGATAATGCTACCATCAATATTATCAGCCACTGTTGGTGTAGAAGCTTTTAAACCAAAATTCTGTAACTTCAAAGATTCTCCCATGTTGAGTACTCAGAGTAAGATAGCTGCAAATGCAGTATGGAGAAATAGGGAAATCAAGCTGTCCTGCTACCTTAATTCACAAATTTATCTAATGAATGTTTCCCAAACTACATGCAAATTGACAGTAGGGAACCCAAATTATCTTCCAGGCCTTTCAAGAACATAACTAGCAACCCACAAGCATAGCTAACAAGAAAGAAATCATTGATTCATTGTAATTGCTGCTTCAATTAATTTGTCTCTGTTCAACTTGAATGAATCAATGGATACTTACAAACAAAATACCTGTGTCTCTGTTCAACTTGAATGAATCAATGAATACTTGCAAACAAAATTCCGTTTTTTTGTCTCTCTCAATTTCATCCTAATTGATAGAGGTCATATATACATCTCTAATTGAATCCCACCAATGATCATAACTCGCAATAATAATAATAATAATAATATGATTTAACCAGGCAAAAAGACCAAAATTCAAGACTAAACCTCTCTCCTTCGTAAGATACTTACCCTGAGATGGCCGCGTCTGAGCCTATAATTATTCCTCTGATGTTTCAAAGTAGGCCTATTTCCTCTGTCATGTGCTCTTTGTGATCTCAACAGATCATAAATAATGTAAAAGCTTCTCTTTTTGTTGGTGAAATACTTTGAATCTGGAAATCTTCCCTGTGATTGTTTGGTATGGGATTCATTGTGTTCAGATTTCATTGGATTTCCTGGGATTCATTGTGTTCAGATTTCATGGGATTCATCTGTGTCTCCAGTCGATCTCCGGGATAGACATGTTGGCTTTAAATTTTAGTACTTGGTCTATTCTAGGATGGGACGTAAATGGCTGTTACGTATAGGTTGAAGAGATGTTTTATAATTGATCTGAAGCTTCTATTGGGTCTACCGGGATCCTGGAATTTGACGACTTATAGGACTTATTTGGTTTTTCAGACCGTATTTGAAGTGTCTTATAAATTGATTATCCGTCTTTTCTTTCTCTTCTTGTTTTCTTTTTCTCAAGTCAGTATAAAAAAATTGATAACATGGCATTTTGATGTTTCATTTCAAATTAAATCCATCAAAATCTTTGAAATGAAATAAAATAATATTTTAATATCCACTATATTAAGAATAGTGTATGGACCATGAATTCCATGTTTTTGACATTTTGCAATTCAATCCATTTCTTATTCAAATTGATAATGAGGTGACCCAATCCAATGCCAAGAAATCCATGCTAAGAAGCATACTTGAACGAGAGCAATAAGCTCGACGGTTCGAATTATTCCAATTGGAAAGTCAAGTTGTAGACTTTGCTGAAGGGGCAAAGTGTATGGGCGATTGTAAATGGCGATGAATTGAAACCGACAGCTACAGGAGGCGGATCAGCTGCAACAATTCAGGATTGGGATAAGAGGGAGAAAAAGGCGAAAGTGATGTTGAAACTGTCAGTGAAAGGCCGCATTATCCCTCACATCATAGAGTGTAAATCAACAAACGAGATATGGACAACCCTCAAGAATCTGTACGAGATCAGAAACACAAATTGTCTTTTGTTCCTGAAAAGCAAGATTCTCTCCATTAAAATAGAGGAGAATGAATCAATAGTTGCGTTCATCTTTCGCATCAAGGACCTCAAAGATAAGCTTGGAGACATAGGAGAGGCAGTGTCAAACATTGATCTTGTCACGATTACCATGAATGGTATGACTTATGACTATCAAATGTTCATTACAGGCTTGAATGTAAGAGAGATAGCCCCCAAATTTGAAGAATTGACCGGGATCGTGATGCAAGAGGAAGAAAGGTGGTTGACTCTGAAGCCTCAGAGTTCAGATGTTGCTTTAATGGAAAAGAAGAAGCCCTTCAGAGAGAAGGCGAGTGCAGGACAGAAAAACAGAGGTACACCACAAAGAAAGCCACCTAAAGGTATGCCATCTCGAGGTATGTCTTCAAACATAAGCAATTCAGGAACCAAATGTTTCTATTGTGGTAAGGTTGGTCATATTGCAAAGAATTGTCATAAAAAGAGGCTTGATGAATCTTAACATAGACATAAGAGGCATGCAGGACACTTTGCTTATGAAGATCATAATCAAGACCTCAAATTGTTTATGGCTGATTCTGATGAGAATGATGAAGCAGATACTTGGTTTGTGGATTCAAGAGCTTCCACTCACATGACACGTAATAGACAGTGGTTTGAAAACCTCAAAGAAACCATCAGTGGTGCAAAAATCTACCTTGGTGATGACAAAGGGTACAAAATCAAAGGGTATGGTAATGGTAATGTTCCTGTCATATTGCCTTGTGGAAATATTAGACATATTCAAAATGTAATGTATGTACACGGAACAAAAAAGAATCTAATCTTTGTTTCTATGATAACAAATTAGAATCTTAAGGTAGAGTTTTTTAAGTCTTATTGTGTTATTAAAGATCTAATGGATCATATGAAGACAATTGCATCAGGGATTCGAGTGGGAGGTCTGCACAAGCTGAATGTGAGAAGTGTGCCCCACCAAGCATTGACATCATCAGGTATGACTATAGAGGACTTATGGCATCAAAGATTCGGTCATATCAATTTCAATGAACTGTTGCTACTTCATAAAAGAGGTAAGGTCAATGGTCTCCCTGCTTTAAAGAATGTTAATGTTGATTGTGAAGCATGTGCTCTTGGGAAGATGCACAGAGATGAGTTTCCTGCAAACTTAGATAAAAAGAAGAGAGATATACAAGAACTTATGCACACTGGTTTATGTGGGCTGATGCAGTCAAGATCGTTAGGAGGTGCCTATTATTTTTTATTATTTGTTGTCGATTGCACAAGATTCACCTGAGTATATTTTCTTAGTAAGAAGATCCATACTTTTGAATACTTTCAAGAATTCAAAAGCATGGTGGAAAAACAAACAAATAAGTTTATCAAAATTCTTTGGTCGGATCAAGGAGGAGAATACAAGAAAAGTGGCTTCATCAAATATTGCAAGGACCATGGGATATTTCAGCGGTTCACAATACCCTGATGCAAGGGCATTAGGCTAACGACAAGACTTTGTATATAAATAGACATAGGGGGGTTTATGTTTTCTGTTTCCTATGTAAATTTTCATATTTGAGTGATTTTAATAAAATGCAGAGGGAATTGTAACTTCCCTCGAATGATTAGAGGGCAGGAGAGTGTGAAGAGTCAGTTCAGTTATCTAGGAATTAGGCTAAGTTTAGAACTGTAGGAGTTCAAGAGTTGTTGAGTCATCAAAGGATCTGAATCGGTTTTTTGGCAGTTTTGTATAAAAATAAGTCTCAGGGGCAAAGGCCGAGAGGGCTGCATAGACCTGCATAGACCTGCATAGAGTAGGGGGAGCAGGATGCCATCAGATTGAAGATCTGGCCAGCTAGAAGTTGTAAGTAAGTTCACTGTATGAAGGAAGAATTTGTTTCAATGTTATCTGTGCATTGATTGAATTAAATTCTGTATGAGTGCCTTCGAAATTAAATAAACAATTGTATAAGAATGGGTGCACTATTGAAATATACTCTGTTTTGAATTGGGCAGAATTATATGCATTGAACCGGTAGGACCGTGTATGAGAATATGGGTAAAATCCAGTGTTAAAGACTAAATATATGAAACGTATGCTTTAGGACTGTTTTAAATCTCTGTGTGGAAGCTTATGTTCCGAAATGTAATTGAGTCTACGCTTTCAGTAGACAAATTAAGTGCACATTTATTTGTGTGAAGGGCGCCATGGAATTAAACCTCTGATTATTATGTGTGTATGGAACTCTGGTGTGGTAGAGTCCGGCTCAACACAGGCTGAGCTTAATTTGGAAATGAATGTGTTTAAAATTGTAATCGATCGTTGTTGTTATGAATTGAGATCGGATTATGGAGATCCTTGGGCGATTGTGGATTAAACCACAAGGATGAGTATAAAAATAAATCTCATTCATTTGTGGATTTCTAAGATTGGGCGATGCTTTACAATAGCAGCATTGGTGAATAGAATCTGAGCGTGGCAACGGGTAAGATGGAAGTCTTGTTAGTAATGGCAGATAATTCGATAGAAGCAATGGGTCGAGGGTTTTAAACTTGTTTAGAACTTAGATCCAATACAGCAGAAAGATGGACACCGGGAAGGCGAATGGAATAGATGGAGTGGTTGTAATAGTTCCGCGAAGAGTGGAACCATAGTCTAATTGGAACCCGAGTTAACTGAATAGTAAAAGCAGGTTTGAGAATTAAACCAGTGGTATCGCGCGTATTCATAAGCGGTAAGCGGTAACACCTTTTTGGACACGATATATATCCCTGCGTGACACGTGGAAGAGGGCGGTATTATAAAACCGTTTTCATCACGTGAATTCTGAAGATTAACCCCCGTGCTGCTTGGTTGCGCGATATGCGTTTGTGTCCATTGGATCATCGGAGTTGAAGTGATAAGGTTGAGACCGTTGGATGGATTCGATAGTTAATGCCAAGGTAAGTATTGTGGGCCCGAAGGCATTATATACGTTGTAGGTTGGGTTTGAGTTCAAAGGCGTAGCTCTTTATAATGTTCTTGATGTTTGAATGGAGGCTGGGATGTAGGTTGATTTGAAATACATCAAAGGCGCGTATATAAATAATTGTACCAAGATCTGTTGATTTAATATAAGGTCTTAACACTTGGCTTGTTAAGTTGCGGGCGCGATGGTATTAGGCTTTGATTTATATTCCACAAGCGAGTTGATATGGTTTTGGGCCATTGGGGTAAGGTAAAATCAAATATTTATTCGAATAGGTATAAAGTGGGCTTTGTTCATAGTTCACAACCAGAGACCAAAAGGTAAGCTTCAGGATGATTGAAAACCTTAGAAATAAGGTTTGTTGGGTTTTCACCTATTGGAGCGTGATTCATGCATTAGAGTTATTGCTATGGTTTGGACCATAGAAAAGAAAAGCCTCCAGATCTATTTATGTAAATTGCCAGTTCAAGAATTTAGAACATTGTGAGTTTGCCCAATTTGCTTGAGATTTATTTGGGATAAAAAATTGGAAGTGCCTTCTTAGGACAGAAAAACAAAAGAGGGGACTGTGGGTTTTACCCGCTATCAAGTGGTATTAGAGCTAGAATTTAATTAGCTCTTTGAAATTTTATTTTGAAATGCACATGTACTGAAACATGAAGAAAGTTTGGATGTTTAAATCTGTTTAAAAGAATTTACAGATTTGAAGAAGCATACAGTGAAGGTTGAAAATTCAGATTTGCAGAATCTGAAGTTGAGGCAAAATATTTTGAAGATTGCAGCAGATAGAGATGCAGTGCAGGTGAAGGAAGAAGCAAGATCATTCAGGGATCTTGGGAGGTGAGTTGATGAGCCTTATTTGACTCTGGTTTGAAGGATTTGTTTGCATAATTCAGAGTGCAAGCAATTGAGGAATCTTAGCAGAAACAGATCACAGCTTTGAGAGCAGTGATGAAAGAGTCCAGCAAGGGATTCTGAGTGAAGAAGAAGTGTGGCAGAACCTAGAGGATTCCCAACTGAGGTTGGATGAAGGAAGAACAGATGTGTTCTTGAGAAAAGTTGCAGAGTGAAGCCTAGAAAGAGCAGAAGAGAGTGCTCAGAAGGTTCCAGCAGAAGGGGACTAGTACTTGCCAAAAGCTGGATCCGAGGAAGGGATTAAGCAGGTAAGTTGAAAAAGAAGAGAGCTAAGTATTAGCAGTAGGCTTATGCAAATTTTGAGAGTGAAGAACTCGTGAAGGAGAAAATGGCCACTGATAGCCACAACAGAGATTGCAGAGGTTCTGGGAGAGGCCACAACAGAAGAGTGAGGGAAGATGCCAAAACAAATGGCATGAAGAATATTGGAAAGAGATAGTTGAGATCAGTAAGCAGCTTTATGAAATGGAGAGGATGATAAAGGAAAGACAAAGAGTTGGTTGGCTCATGAAGAAGTAGGGTAGCAGGAAACTTGACTTGTGGTAGAAAAGAAGATAGTGAAGATTGTGAAAATGTTTCCTCAGATGAGATGCCAGGATTGTGGCATGAGCAGAGGACAGAAACACAGAGAGAAGATGTTCATATGGTAAGGACAAAAGTGAATGAAGATGAGAAAGTTAATTTTTATGAACTAGAGCAGAGAGACATCCTTGACGAGGATGATGCAGAGGAGAGACTAGCTGACAGTCTCAAGGATTGGAATCAGGATACTGATGTGCTAATAGAGAAAGAAAGAAATTCAGGACAGCATATTGAGATGCTGGCAGAGGAGAGAAAGGCACTGAGGCCTTGTGATTTTTGTTTTGACAATTGTTTTTTGAATATAGATACTTTTAATGCTGGAGGAATATTGACACCATGGGACAGTCAATTAAAAGAGAAGGAAAATAAATCTGTGGAATATTTTAATCCATGGAATGGAGAATTTGAGTTGTTGGAGAGTATGCTGAATCAATAGGATTCAATGCAAGAGAGGGAACCTCAATTTCAGAATTGGGGATGGCAGAATGTGAAGACACAATGGAATGAAGACAGGGAATATTTTCTGAGTCTTGGGAAAGAATTAGAACTGCAGAAAGAGGAATTGGTGATGGAGTCATCAATTGAGACCATTGGGTCTTGTAGTTTTGAAATTGACAATTTGGTTGTGTTGACAGGTATGGCAGAAAACAATCCATCTTTTGGAGTTGTTTTGGAGGATGATGAATTGTTGTAGAAGAGGGAAGGTGAGGCTATCGTACCTCCTGTAAAGGAACTTGTTATTTCTGCAGATGACAAGAAAGATTTGGCTTGTCTGAATAGCCAAGAGAAGATTGTATGGCAGATTTTTGGGGCTGCTACAACAGTAGAAAATCAAAGTTTTACTCTGATAGATGATGAAAATGCAGCACTTGAATAACTTGATCTGATTGGCAGAATCAATCAAGAGGAAGAAGAAGAAGAACATGCTGAAACAAGTTTGCAGCATATTGATGATATGGTTATACAAGAAAGATGGCTGACATGTTTGCAGAAAACATTTAGAGAAGAGAGGGAAATGACAGAACAATAGCTTGGAGTGTTGCTGGAGGAAATGTTAGAGCAACCATATGAAGTGTTGCCAGAGGAGGAAAGGACACAAGAATTTTATAGTTTTGATGTTTGTTTGTTGACTGCAGGTACTGGGAAAAGGACTAAGAGATGTTTGGTCCAGAAGAAAAGAGATGATGATAATGACTGGCAGTTTAAATACTAGTCTGAAGAATCGCTGAAGTCAGAGAGAGGAGAAATTGTCAGATTTGACAATCAAGAAGAATGTTTCTGTAGCAGAAGAAAAGAGGGTATGGATGATAGGGTGGCAGTAAGAAGAGCTACAAACACAGCTGAAGAAATACAAAATCAGCAAGCAGAAGCAGAAATAGAAGTTCAACAATCAAGATGGAGCAGTATCCAACAGTCAGAAGACATATTAGATGCAGAAATTGAATTGATAAGAAGACTGATGGTGAGAGTGTATGAGAAAAAGACAGTAGCAAGAAAACAAAGGAACAACAGCAAGGGAAAGACAGTCACATACTGTGAAAGCTTAGCAAGTGGAAGGAAACAGAACAAGATATGGAAGCCTGGAGGAGTGCAAAAGAAGAATGTTGCAGCAGATGATCAACTGCAAAACAAAGTGTGGGATCCAGGTAGACAAAGATGAAAGCACATGATCAAGAGATCATGAACCATTTTAACCTGGGGAGTCTGATGCATGGGCATTAGGCTCACGACAAGACTTTGTATATAAATAGAAATAGGGGGGTTTATGTTTTCTGTTTCCTATGTAAATTTTCATATTTGATTGATTTTAATAAAATGCAGAGGGAATTGTAACTTCCCTCGAATGATTAGAGGGCAGGAGAGTGCGAAGATTCAGTTCAGTTATCTAGGAATTAGGCTAAGTTTAGAACTGTAGGAGTTCAAGAGTTGTTGAGTCATCAAAGGATCTGAATCGATTCTTTGGCAGTTTTGTATAAAAATAAGTCTCAGGGGCAAAGGCCGAGAGGGCTGCATAGACCTGCATAGAGCTGCATAGAGTAGGGGGAGTAGGAGGCCATCAGATTGAAGATCTGGCCAGCAAGAAGTTGTAAGTAAGCTCACTGTATGAAGGAAGAATTTGTTTCAGTGTTATTTGTGCATTGATTGAATTAAATTCTGTATGAGTGCCTTCGAAATTAAATAAACAATTGTATAAGAATGGGTGCACTGTTGAAATATACTCTGTGTTGAACTGGGCGGAATTATATGCGTTGAACCGGTAGGACCGTGTATGAGAATATGGGTAAAATCCTGTGTTAAAGACTAAATATATGAAACGTATGGTTGAGGACTGTTTTAAATCTCTGTGTGGAAGCTTATGTTCCGGAATGTAATTGAGTCTACACTTTCAGTAGACAAATTAAGTGTGCATTTATTTGTGTGAAGGGCGCCATGGAATTAAACCTTTGATTATTATGTGTGTATGGAACTCTGGTGTGGTAGAGTCCAGCTCAACACAGGCCGAGCTTAATTTGGAAATGAATGTGTTTAAAATTGTAATCGATCACTGTTGTTATGAATTGAGATTGGATTATGGAGATCCTTGGGCGACTATGGATTAAACCACGAGGATGAGTATAAAAAGAAAGCTCATTCATGTGTTGATTTCTAAGATTGGGCGATGCTTTACAGTAGCAGCATTGGTGAATAGAATCTGAGCGTGGCAACGGGTAAGATGGAAGCCGTGTTAGTAATGGCAGATAATTCGATCGAAGCAATGGGTCAAGGGTTTTAAACTTGTTTAGAACTTAGATCCAATACAGCAGAACGATGGACACTGGGAAGGCGAATGGAATAGATGGAGTGGTTGTAACAGTTCTGCGAAGAGTGTAACCATAGTCTAATTGGAACCCGAGTTAACTGAACAGTAAAAGAAGGTTTGAGAATTAAACCGGTGGTATCGCACGTATTCATAAGCAGTAAGCGGTAACACCTTTTTGGATGCGATATATATCCCTGTGTGACACGTGGAAGAGGGCGGTATTATAAAACCGTTTTCATCATGTGAATTCTGAAGATTAACCCCCTATGCTGCTGGGTTGCGCGATATGCGTTTGTGTCCATTGGATCATCGGAGTTGAAGCGATAAGGTTGAGACCATTGGATGGACTCGATAGTTAAAGCCAAGGTAAGTATTGTGGACCTGAAGGCGTTATATACATTGTAGGTTGGGTTTGAGTTCGAAGGCGTAGCTCTTTATAATGTTCTTGATGTTTGAACGGAGGCTGGAATGTAGGTTGATGTGAAATACGTCAAAGGCGCGTATATAAATAATTGTACCAAGATCTGTTGATTTAATATAAGGTCTTAACACTTGGCTTGTTAAGTTGCGGGCGTGATGGTATTAGGCTTTTATTTATACTCCACAAGCGAGTTGATATGGTTTTGGGCCATTGGGGTAAGGTAAAATTGAATATTTATTCGAATAGTTATAAAGTGGGCTTTGTTCATAGTTCACAACCGGAGACCAAAAGGCAAGCTTCAGGATGATTGAAAACCTTAGAAGTAGGGTTTGTTGGGTTTTCACCTGTTGGAGAGTGATTCATGCATTAGAGTTATTGCTATGGTTTGGACCATAGAAAAGAAAAGCCTCCAGATCTATTTATGTAAATTGCTAGTTCAAGAATTTAGAACATTGTGAGTTTGCCCAATTTGCTTGAGATTTATTTGGGATCAAAAATTGGAAGTGCCTTCTTAGGACAAAAAAACAAAAGAGGGGACTGTGGGTTTTACCCGCTATCATACCCCATAATCCTCAATAGAACGAGGTTGCAGAGAGGAAGAACAAAACCCTTGTGGAGTGTGCTCGCAACATGTTAAAAGGTAAGAATATGTCTAATGGTTTTTCGGCAGAAGCAATAAACACTGCAGTATATTTGAAGAATAGGAATCCAACAAAAAGTCTTGAGTTTAAAACTCCATTTGAAGCTTTATTAGGTTTTAAGCCCATAATTAAACGTTTAAGAGTTTTTGGCTCCAAAGCTTTTTCTCATGTTCCAAAGGAGGATAGGAAGAAACTGGAATCAAAGGCCATTAAATGCACTTTTGTTGGGTATTGTACTAAGTTTAAATCTTATAAATTGTCTAATCACTCTACTCATAAAGTCTTTGCAAGTAGAGATGTAGTATTCCATGAGCAGGTTCATGATGGAAACTGTGATAAAGACAATGAAGAGTGGGACATTTCCTTGCTGATAGAAGAAGGGAGTGATGAAACAGGGAACAACCATGAGCAACAACAACAACAACAGTAAAAGGAAGAACTAGATGGTACAGATGCAGTAGCCAAGACAAGTCCACCAAGGGATGATCATTTCAGATTTGACACCACTCCACCACTGAGGAGATTAGGTAGGAAAACTCAATTTCCAGCAAGATATATGGATCATGCTCTTATAAATAGTATGTTAAATGTTGTTGAACCCTTAAACTATAAAGAATCCAGTCAATAAGATGAATGGAGGGCAGCCATGGAAGAGGAATATGAGTCAATACTTAAAAACAAAACCTATGATCTAGTTGAATTACCTGGAGGAAAACAACCCATATTTTGCAAATGGTTATACAAGTCTAAATTTAGAGCAGATGGGAGTATAGATAAACATAAAGGTAGGATGGTTGCAAAGGGGTACTCGCTGAAAGAAGGCATAGATTATGAGGAAACCTTCGCCCCTATAGCTAAATTAAACACAATTAGAATGTTAATTGCTTTAGCTACCACACATCATTAGATGATACACCAGCTGGATGTGAAATCTACATTTTCAAATGGGGAATTAAAAGAATAAATGTATTTAATGCAACCTAAAGGGTTTGTTAAATAGGGGGATGAACATTTAGCCTGTAGATTGAAGAAAGAATTGTATGGACAAAAACAGGCACTCGGGTCGTGGTATGACAAAATTGATTCATTATTCTTACAACATAGTTATAAAAGAAGCAAGAATGGCCCTAATATGTATACCGTGTTTGATAAAGAGGGGCAGATTGTTCTGATTTCTTTATATGTAGATGATCTTATCATTATAAGAAATGATGATGAACTCATTAAAGAAATCAAAGAGAATATGTCACCAGTTTTTGAGATGAAAGACCTTGGAGAGCTACACTATTGCATGGTTTGGCTCTTGAAGTCTGGAGAGATCCTGGCCAGAATTTTTTGTCACAAGGGAAGTATTTCAGGAGTTTATTGAAAAATTTCAGGATGGAACAGTGCAAATTTGCAGCAGTACCTTTATAGCAGAATATTAAACTTCAGAATGATGATGGTTCCAAGGAGGTCGATGCAACACTGTACAAACAGCTGATTGGGAGTCTAATTTACTTGAATACAACTAGGCTGAATTTGGCTTATGCAGTTAGTGTCTTGAGCCAATTTATGTCAAAGCCTCTTGAGAGTCATTGGGTTGCAGTAAAAGGCGTATTAAGGTATCTTCAAGGAACCTTAGACTTTGGTATTAAATATATTGATTCATTTGATGTTATATTGACAGGTTTTTCATACTCCGATTGGGCCATAAATCTAGATGACAGATGATCCATAATAGGTTATGCATTCAACATTGGGTATGAGGTCATTGCATGAAGCAGCAAGAAGCAAAACATTGTATCCTTGTCTTCAGCAGAAGTTTAGTATCAAACAACGTGTGCAGCAACATGTGAGGCAGTTTGGTTGAGGAGACTTCTCCAAGAGGTCGGAGAAGAACAAAAAGATGCAACAATTATCAGTTGTGACAACCAGAGCTCCATCAAACTTGCAAATAATCCAGTGTTTCATACAAACACAAAGAATATTGATACACCGATTCATTTTGTTAAGGAGAAGGTTCAGTCAAAGGAAATTCATATTGAATATTATAATATTTGTGATAATGTTGTTGACATTTTCACTAAGCCTCTTGGAAGAATTAAATTTGAGTCATTTAGAGAGATGTTAGGGGTACTAGTGAATCCTTTCTCCATTAAGTGGGAGTGTTGAAAATAATGGAGAAATGCAATTTAGGAGAGTCGATTCACCCAAACCTTAGATTAGGAATTAGTTCCTATTTCTTAGGTAGTTGTTTTAACTTCCTTGCATGTGTGAAAATTGTATATTCTTGATTGTAATGTGATTGATGTAGAGCGTTCTGCAGAGGCAGTCTCCAAGTGGAGTCTCTCATTTGAGAGCTACCCGGTTTCATTTAAAATTTGATTCTTAAGTTTTTATCTCAATTTTGGGATGAGACACAGGCACGACTCCGATCCAAATACGAGGTAGTGCCCATGGTAGCTTTGACAATGTGAATCTTCTGCATGAATTTGGGTGTGAGATGAATGTATGTTTTAAATCCAACGTTTCCACCTTATACGACTCCTCAGGGTATCTTTCTCTAAAAATATGTTGCATCAGTAGGGCCTTCATGGTTTCCCAACCACATCTCCTTATTAACTCTATAGGAAAGTTTTTATAGGTTTTTTGATACCCTATTCGAGAGAGCTTTTGTTTTCATGCCTCCGCTCCCTAGTCGGTACTCATGCGACATTGGTTATTAAACGATTATGGAAATAAATATATTTACGTTCTATTGTGATGTGATTTGATATAACAAGGTCTCTGTTGATTTTTTATTTTATCATAATTTTTCCGAGTAAGTTAATTTAGGAATATTTTAAGAGTTTTTCTGGCCATCTTTTGTAGAAATTATATGCACTAAGCATAAATATGTCCTTGATTCACCTGATCTCACACTATTTAACTTTATGCAAAATATTGAATCAATTCCACTTGTTAATCTTTTGTGGAAAAATTAATTGCACACACATGTGAAGCATAAACAAAAATAATCAATCGCACATAAAAACCGGGAAAGCCTGAAGCTGAGCTTATATACTATGTATCATGGAATCATATGAAAATACTCATACAAAGCTTATCAAGCTCTCAGTACAGTACAATTGTCATACACTAATCAGGAACAATCTTGGAAATCCATGCACTGATCTTTGCCTCCTACTAGTCTGCTTCCACTGCGCAATCCCTGCTGAAGAATAGCTCTGAATGAATTCGAATTACTCTTGCCTTTACTGCGCAATTCTCATTGGAAACTCCAATGTGTGTGTGATGAAATCAATGCATCACTATAGTCACAACAGATAGTCCATCTTGCCCTTTCACCTATCTCTCCACTGGGTCTCCACTGAAACTGCCATGCACTGTAGTTAACTGCTGTATTGTTCAGTTGATTAATGAGTTATTATTTACGAATTAATTCACTCCACTCTCACTAGTGTATCATTCAGTTAGACTAGATACAACTAGCTCAACTAAGTATAACTAAGTTAAACTAAATACAACTCCATAACTACTTCTTCCAACTGTGTCATAACTCTGCCACTTGAGTTCTAACTGAGTCCTCCATATATTAGCTCCAGTAAACCATTGGGAATTGCGTAATTCCCTCAGTCCACTGATGTGCCACATCTGTGCACTGAACTGATGTGCTCCAAGAGAATAAGTTGTTGTTTAGTGTCTGATTATTATTAAGAGCTAATAATAATCGACATGCATCTATTTTTAGATCAGCGATCTATAAATAGATTTCACCCAATATTCTAAAAATATAATTTCATCTATTTTTCCAACTTGATCAACCATCCACAAATAACATCCTACAAATTCTGAAATATGATCATCATGTCTAAAAATAGACTTGCACCAAAAATAGCCTGCGAGCCCACATAGTGAAGGCAACTCTTTTCACTAAGCTCATCCTCTTGTTGAATCTCAACACTCCCTCTCAACAAGATAGGGATTATCTTTCACCCCGATCCTACCTCTATGGTATTCGAATTTGCTCCTGGTGAGCGCCTTCGTCAGAATATCTGCATCCTGATCCTCCATAGGAATGTACTGAAGCAACATGATCTTCCGCTGCACACAATTTCTGATATGATGATATCGGATATCAATATGTTTAGATCTATCATGAAACATAGGATCAACTGAGAGTTTAATGCAACTCTAATTATCACAATGTATCACTGTGGGATCTAAATGTGAACCAAACAAACCAACCAGAATCTTCCTCGTCGAGATAGCCTTACATGCAGCTTGACTTGCTGCCATGTATTTTGCTTCCACTGAACTGAGTGCCACAAATCTTTGTTTCCTGCTGTACCAAGAAACTGCTGTAGATCCGATACTGAAAATCCCTCCTGATGTTCTCTTTCTTTCTGTTGGGCTTCCTGCCCAATCTGCATCCGTGAAGCCATGCAACTTCACCTCATCCGTCTGTCTGTACCATAAACCATACTCAGATGTGCCCCTGAGATATCTCAAAACATGCTTTCCTGCCTTCCAAAAGAGCTTAGTAGGCTTAACCATCGCTTGTGAAATCTGGTTCACCGCATAGCATATGTATGGTCTTGTATTGATTAAATACACGAGCGAACCCACCAACTGTCGATAAACAGTGGCATCCACTACCTCTGCCAATGTAGCATCCTCTTTCTTCCAATTTCCTGGAAGAGGAGTGTCGATAGGCTTGCAGCCTTGCATGTGAAACTTCTCCAGTATCTCCCAGGCATACTTGCCTTGAGACACAAACAGTTCACCTTCCCGTTGCCATATTTCCAATCCAAGGAAATAATGAAGGAGGCCCAAATCCTTCATCTCAAACTCCTTTGCAAGATCTGCCTTGCATGAGTGTATCAACTGCTCATCACTTGTTAGTATTAAATCATCAACATAAAGAACAATGATTAAAAGCATAATTTCCACCACAATTTGGTACAGGTTTGTATTCGCCTCACTCTTGGTGAAGCCAAGTCCAGTGAAATAGTTGTCGATCCGAGTGTACCAAGCACGTGGTGCTTATTTCAGCCCATACAACGCTCTTTTGAGCTTGCACACATATGACTCACTGCTGAAGATCTCAAATCCTTCAGGCTGCTCAATGTACACCTCCTCCTCAATGATCCCATTAAGGAACATAGTCTTCACATCCATCTGATGAATGTGCCAACCCATCTGCGCTGAGAGAGCAAGGATGGTCCGTATGGAAGAATACCGTGCGACAGGTGCAAAGGTTTCTTCATAGTCACTCCCCTCGATCTGTGAGAAGCGCTAGGCAAAAAATATTGCCTTATACTTCTCGACGCTCCCATCAGCATCTTGCTTTACCTTGTAGATCCATCTTGATCCTACAATTGATTTTCCCACCAGCCTTGGAACAATCTCCCAAGCACTGTTTCTGACAATGGAGTCATACTCCTCCACCATGGCATCTACCCATGTGGGCTCCTACACTGCTTCTTCGAAAGAAGACGGCTCTGTCATGATACACTTGCTCATAAGAGCCATGTATCCAGTAAATCAGTCAGGTGACTGTCTCTGTTTGTGCTGTGATGTAGGAACTCCTACATTCTGTGCCGCATCAAGCTTCAGTCTCTCAGCTTCTGTGGTACGCTTTCTGCCGTGTCTGATGTTTGGTTCTGCATGAGTGGACTTCTCCACTCAATGAATCTCCTCCTGTGGTTGATCCACATATAGAGGCTCATCTTTAGGAACAAGAAGTTCCTCCTATACATGCAAGTGTAGCTCCCTCTCAAGCGACAACTTCATGGCTTTCACCTCATTGAATTTTATATCCCGTCGCATAACAGTCATCCGACTGTCTGGAAAATACACACGATAATTATGGAGTGTTTCTATGTACCCCACAAATATCCCAACTTCTACAGTCAGCTCCATCTTCTTCTTGGCGTCCTTTGTCACATGAATGTAAACAGGTGAGCCAAAAATCTTCAAATGAGAAATATCAGGCTTCTTACCAGTAAAAGCTTCTTCGAGTGTACTCATGCCAAGTACTCTACGAGGACAACGGTTTTGCACATAAACCGCAGTGTTGCATCCTTCCACCCACAAGTGCATCGGTAGGCCCTGGTCATGCAGCATCGCTCATGCAGCACCCACGATCGTTCTATTCTTTCTCTCCGCGATCCCATTCTGCTATGGGTTATGAGGCGCTATGAGTTCTCTTCGAATTCCTTCTTTGATATAGAAGTCATTGAATTCACCCGAGATGTATTCACCACCATTATCACTCTGAAGAGCTTTCACTTGCTTCCCCGAATCCTTCTCCACCAATGCCTTGAACTCACAGAACTTTGAGAACGTTTCACTCTTCTTCTGCATGAATAAGATCTAGCATCTACAAGAATAGTCATCAGCAAATATAACATAATACCTGTGTTTTGCTGTTGAAGCAAACGAGAAAGGTCCACACACGTCTGTGTGAATTCTCTCTAGGATCGCCGAAGCACGGTTCTCCTTCTCATGAAAGGTGGTCTTCACAAAATTACCCATAGTACATCCCTTGCATTGATCTGACTGTGCAAGAGTACCCTTGGGAAGTCCAGTATAAATCTGCTGCAAAATCTTCAAAGTGCCATGGTGAAGATGGCCCAATCTCTTGTGCCATAATTCGCCCTCATCTCGGCTCACCACTTCTTCTGCTTTGCCCACCATTGTAGCGCAGCCATCTACCTCCAGCTTGTAGAGATTCTTAATTCGAACCGCTATCTTCTTGGTTTGATTGTTTTATGTCGAAGGAAGGCTTTTCCCTCACTGAAAACAACATCATAACCTTTGTCTTCCAGCATTGCGACTGAGACCAAGTTCTTCTTTAGACCTGGAACATGCATAACATTCTTCAACAAGAATGGATTACCAGACTCCCTCTCAAAGGTAATGGTCCCAATGCCAGTCACACTGTACCGACCATCGTCGCCCATCTCTATATGCATCTGGAGGTCCTTCTCCTCCAAGTCACTAAACAACTCTTTGTCTCCCGTCATATGGAAAGACGTGCCACTATCAAGATACCAAACTGATCCCCTGCAGCTTGAAACCAAGCATGAAATCAAGGAGAAGTCAAGCTCAAATTGCGAGACTAAGGCCTCTCCAGCTACAGCTCCAACAACCTTCTTGTTCTTCTTCTTCTGTGGACAGTTAGTGGCGAAATGTCCATGTTCGCGACAGTGAAAACACTTCACTTTGGACAAATCCTGCTTCTTGCCTTTAGCATCGGATTTTGAAGGATGTTTCTTCCCCTTCCCTTTCCTTGCTTTGGAATCCAAAGTGAAATTCTCTTCATCTTCATTCTTTGATGGAGATCCATCCCTGGTACGCCGCCTTATCTCCTCCTGCAAAAGATCCGACCAAAGTTGCTCCCATTCTGGCAGTTTCTCTCGTCCATTGACAGAGTCTTCGTAGCTATGCCAACTATTCAGAAGCCCAAGGAGAGCCAAGCTCACCAAGTCTTCTTCATCAATAGTAACCCCCACACTTCCCATTTCATCCTTGCAGTGGACAAACTTCATGAGGTATTTTGGAATACTGTCGCCCTTCTCCATTTTTATTTTTCTGAGCTTGTCTTTAAGCGCCAACTTCCTCTGGTCACTTCTGCTTTGGAAAAATTCTGTCAAAGCCTTCCACATTAAGAATGGAGTGGATTTCCCATGAAGGCTGGACACAATATGGCCCTTCACACCTTCCAATAGAATTCTTCTCGTCTTTGCTGTCTTCTTTAGCCATGCGTCAAGTAATGCAGCATCGCTAGATCCTGGCTTAGGAACATCACTATCGATGAACTCCTTTAGCCCATTATCCTCCAGCACTGCCTCCATCCTGTCCTTCTAGGCTATGTAATTTGAGCTCCCATCAAGGGCATATTCCAATCACAACCCATTTAAAGACATTTCAATGTATACTCAACTTCTGCACCAAGAATCTTCTGCAGCAAATTCGAATTGTCCACCAGCACAAACTCACTTCACAATTGCAAAATTCAATCAACAATGCTCTGATACCATGTAGAAATTATATACACTAAGCATGCATATGTCCTTGATTCACCTGATCTCACACTATTTAACTTTATGCAAAATACTGAATCAATTCCACTTGCTAATATTTTGCGGAAAAATAAATTGCACATACATGTGAAGCATAAAAAAAAATATTCAATCGCACATAACACAGTTTTTAACAAGGAAAGTCTGAAGCTAAAAACCCCAACTATATATTATGTATCATGGAATCATATGAAAATCCTCATACAAATCTTATCAAGCTCTCAGTACAGTACAATTGTCATACACTAATCAGGAACAATCTTGCAAATCCATGCACCAATCTCTGCCTCTTGCTAGCCTGCCTCCACTGCGCAATCCCTGCTGAAGAATAAATCTAAATGAATTCGAATTACTCTTGCCTTTACTGCGCAATCCTCACTGGAAACTCCAATGTGTGTGTGATGCAATCAATGCATCACTATAATCACAACAGATAGTCCATCTTGCCCTTTCACCTATCTCTCCACTGGGTCTCCACTGAAACTACCATGCACTGTAGTTAACTGCTGTATTGTTCAGTTGATTAATGAGTTATTATTTATGAATTAATTTACTAATTAATTCACTCCACTCTCACTAGTGTATCATTCAGTTAGACTAGATACAACTAGCTCAACTGAGTCTAACTGAGTTAAACTAAATACAACTCCATAACTACTTCTTCCAACTGTGTCATAACTTTGCCACTTGAGTTCTAACTATGTCCTCCATGCATTAGCTCCAGTAAACCCTTGGGAATTTCGTAATTCCCTCAGTCCACTGATGTGCCACATCTATGCATTGAACTGAAGTGCTCCAAGGGAATAAGTTGTTGTTTAGTGTCTGATTATTATTAAGAGCTAATAATAATCGACATGCATCTATTTTTAGATCAACGATCTATAAATAGAATTTGCCCAATATTCTAAAAATAGAATTTCATCTATTTTTCCAAATTGATCAACCATCCACAAATAGCATCATGCAACTTCTGAAATATGATCATCATGTCTAAAAATAGACATAGTCTAAAATAGACTTGTGCCAAAAATAGCCTGCGGGCCCACTTAGTGAAGGCGACTCTTTTCACTAAGCTCATCATCTTGTTGAATCTCAACATATTTTTCGGTCAATTTTGGCTTATATTGGGTAGGGATATTTTGAAATTGTAATTTTCAATTGTAAAATCTAAAAAAGGAGCGATCTGAGATGTCCTAGAAGATGTGTTCAAATTTGAAGAGTTTGTCTTAATTTCATTTGGAAGGGCATATATTCATCTAACCTTTCAAAGTTGAATGGTTATAAAAAAAAAATCTACTTCTACTATCAAGTGTATATATTAAATAAACCCTTCATTAAAAATGCCGAAATGAAAATGATAAGGGGAGGTCAACACACAAATTTGCATAAAATATAAAAATGAAAGGCATGAAAAATGCAAAATTGTCATCAAAATTCCATTTGATGGGTAGAGGGGATTTGAAATTCATGGTAATGTATAGCTAAAGTGGTATTTTTCCGACAAAAGATTCATACTAACAATTGGCGACTCCACACGGGTTTTCTTTTACGACCGCTGTCATTTTATATATTCCTGCATATCCAGCTATTTCAGACCCTAGGGTTTTTCTTTTGTTTTTTGTTTTTCCTATTTTTATGGTGTTTTTCACCTCAAAAACCCTCAAACATCAAATTTTTTAACTTCCGTGTGTTTCTAGCCCTATTGTGCAAGTGACAGACATCAGCCGCAGTTGAGACGACAACTTTTTCTGAAATCTGCTGTCGAGAGACTCGGATCTGCAGGTCGCACTTATCGGCCCAAAACCTGCGACCTGGCCTAGAGGACGCACTTTTTTTCCCCAAAACTGCGACCTGGACTGAAAACAGGTTAGAACCCACGACCTGAACTTTTTTCTGCACTTTTCCATCAATTTTTCTGGGTTTGTCTGAAGCTTCTGTCAAGGTTTTCTAGCCTTTGTCTCCACGCATTTAGACCTGTTTATGATCTGTTTTACTCAACTAAGTGGGAATCTTTCCTCCTAGGGCTTTAGTACCCTCCACTTTTTGTGGAAGAGTTTGTAGTTGTTTTAGACGTCTGAATTTTCAGAGTTTCAGCCTTCTTCTTTTCAGATCTGATACCTCCTTTTCAGATCCCTTTCAGATCAGCTCTTCTCCCTTTCGAATCACCTCATATCGTTTTGTTTGGGTTTGCCTCTAGGGTCACCTCCTTGTCCCTTCTACCTTTAGCTGATTTCCTCCTCTGTTACAACAACCTTGCCTCTATCTCTTTGCTGTTTTCTGCACCTCTTTTCAGCAGATCTTTCCTTTAGATCCCTGTCCCTCCCGACCTTCGATCTATTGGCCCCTTTTTCGTGTGTTTTGACTAGATTTTTTCCCGCTTTTAGACTAGTTTTGAGAGACTCACCTTCTTGGGTTAGATCGATGCATTGTTAGCTGTTAATTTTCTGTTATTTCAGCCTTATTTACCGTTCTCTGCAGATTTATTTTCAGTTGTGCAACACACTTTTTCTTTTACTCTCAAAACGTCTGGGTTTAAAAATTAAAATTAACACACGCCACACACTGACCCTAAGAGAAGAAGAGCCTGGTTAACACCGCCAGGCAAAGACTTTAAAATCAATTGACACCGCACCTCTCTGCCCTTGTTTCGACATCGTCGTCATTTGATCCTGCACCTCCCTGCCTTTGTTGGTCCTTCTTCTTCCCTTTGTGATGTCATCAATGCGCCTCCAAGGCGCTTATCCCGGAGACTTCTTGGCCTTCACCCTCAGTTTCCGGTTGGTCGACTTACTCCCTTCCGCTGTCATCGAGTTATTCCTCCCTCGAGTCCGCACTCCGACTCTTCTTCTGATTCTTCGGGTTCTCCCTATACTTCTGGTTCTCCCCCTGTTACCTTCACCATGTCTAGTTCAGGGCCTAACACTAGCAGCAACCCCGGTCCTACTGTTGGGTCTGTTACTAGCAGAACCACCACGAGAACTACCTCGATTGTCCCTATGCTTCCTTATATGGATGCTCTCAGTCTCCCCGATTTTAATCAGTTGATCAACGATCCTATCCGCCACGATGTTAGTTGGCCTGCTATGCCAACCAAGCTCCCCTCCGACATTCCCAAGTTCGAAGGCCTTGCTAGTGAAGATCCCTCCAACCATATCTGATCTTTCCACATGTGGTGTTCATCCAATTCCATTACTGATGATTCCATCCATCTTAGATTGTTCCAACACATGCTTACTGGCGAGGCTTCTAAATGGTATGTTGATCAGACTGCCGCTTCCCATACCACCTTTGCGACCATTGCCCAAGCCTTTTTATCTTATTTCTAGCTCCCTCTCCGATACGACACTGGTACCAAACTCTTGACTTCTTTCCGTCAATCATCTTCGACCCGCCTTTCCGCTCATGTCCAGGAATGGCGGAGAAGAAGGAGCTTATGTCAAGCTCCCACCTTTGAAGATCGGGTCTATATGGACTGGTTCCTTCGTTCTCTCTTACCTGCCATCGGCAAAGATGTCGTATCCTAGTTCCCTCAAACTGAAGAAGCCGCCCTCGAAATAGCCTTGAAATATGACCTCATCTATGCTCAATCTGGTTATGTTTATATCGTCCTTCCTGACTTCCCCAAACCCGGTGGTGCTAATGCCCCGAGGGCATCTCACCCTGCCGATGGTATCATTGGAGCTCTTTCACATACCTATGCTCAACCTCCTTTGGGCTATGGTTTCCCTCTGGGAGGGGCCAACACCTCCAACACTTTTCCCCCTCTAGGTAGCATGTATCCAAGATACAGCATGCCTCCTCATTTTTCCCACCCTCCTGCTTACCTCAATGTTTCCCATCCAAACCCTTACCCTTACCCACAGCCTGGTGTCCCAGCTCCTCCAGCATTTGGACCTCTACCTCCATTGCCTTCTCAACCCCCGCAATAGCAACTACTACCCCCTCCAGGGAAAGTATTTTCATAGCAGAGCGCGACTAATCCTCCTTATTCTCAAAGAAAGAGGAAAGGCAATCAAAATAAATCTGCCCCTGGTAATTGTGGATCCAATCCTCCAAGTATTAATTCTAACACTGCTAACCAGCCATAGGGCTCTCAGCCCAATCCGGACAGGCCTCTTCGCACCAATAAGCCTTGTTCGTGTTGTTGTGTTTATGGTCATTACACTCACGATTATCCCCTATTACCACAGATGCGGCAAATGTGGGAGTCTCAGGCTACATTGCGGGGAAAGCACACCTCCCCTACTGTTCCCGCCAATGCGGCTACTTCTCAACCAGCCGTTTTTACCGATCCTCTCCCTCAACAAGGATTCGTGGCTACTCAACTGCCTCATGCCCCGATAACCACTCAATCTTCCCCTTCTGGTTCCTCCGATTACCAGATTCTCATGATGAATTCTGACCAACCTCTCATTGTCGACCTTAACCTTCAAACTCGGTCTCGTCAGTACTCCACGCCTCCCACTCTGTCTATCCCCGAGTCACCATCTTCAGGTCCTACAGAGCCTCTGTCGACACCCAATGGTCCCTTGTAGATCCCTCAGCCCAAAGCTGAGGTTCATACCAAGATTCCTAAGGGCCCATTACGCCGAACTTCTGCTTTTGGTCGAGCTGCCCATTTGTATAGCATAGTAGAAGATTTGGCACAATCTCCTGCTGCCATTTCAACACTGGAACTCCTCCAATCGTGTCCTTCTCAAAGGAAGGCTCTACAATCTGCCATGGGCGCTGTAGATCCTGTCGATGACCAATTAATTGTTTTCGATGCCCATCATTCAGACCATCCTCCCCTTCCTGCTTCTGTTTCTTTCCAAATCCTAATCAAAATTTGGAATTTCAATGTTGCCCGGTGTATTATTGATGAGGGGGCATCCACCTGTGTGATGTCTACTTCGGTTTGGAAACAACTCGGATCTCCTGAGCTGGCCCCTTCCACCATCACCCTTCGTGCATGGGATGGCTATGCCTCCCAGCCCATTGGCCTATTCCATAATTGTCCTATCACTCTTGCGGGCAAGACTGTTTGCGTTGACGTTGAAGTCATCGACGCCCCTCTTGATTATAACATTCTTTTGGGGCATAGCTACACCTATGCCATGTGTTCTGTGCCATCTGCAGTCCACTGCAAGATGTTTTTTCCTCATCATGGAAAGATAGTAACCATTGACCAGTTGACATATCATGAGCCAACATCTCAGCTCTCCCCTGAGTCGACCATCTCTTCTGTAGCCAATAAGAAAACCGTCGATTCTTTGACTAGTGTCTCCCCCAGCGTCTACAAAGACTCCTCCTTGCTTGGAACCTTCCCTGGTATTCCTCCTCCTCTTATCTCTGATCCCAGCTTAGCGAATGTTTGCATGATGCAATCATCTCGGGCTGACCTTAAGCGGCCCGCCTCAGCTAGTCAGAAACCTCAACCTCGCCCACCACAACCTGCTCCTAGCCCTTCGCTCCAGCCAGCTGGACCTCTTCCTTCTGGCCCTTCTTCTATCGCTGGTCCCTAAGAACCCCTTTATCCTCCAGGGTTGGTCCCACCAGGTCTCAAACCTCTTGGAGCCATCCCCTCTGGCCATTACCTCGCTGGTTAGATACCTTTCCTTGCTCCCCCTCCTGGAGTTTATTCGGTCCCCATCATGGCCACTCTCTCCCTCCCTAATTTAACCCTGGGCATACCCGTCTGGTACCTTGACCCTCCAGCCGCTACCCCACCCGGTCACCCCAAACCATACCTTGCTTTAACACCGGTTCAACCAATTCCCTTAGCTTCTTCCATCGCTACAGTGTCACCAACACCTCAACAAGACCATTCTCCTGCTGTGCCAGCTAAGGGAAAGAAAGGAAAAGCTCACAAGGGGGCATCCAAAGACAAGGCCACCCTGACTGACCCTACCCCTCCTCCACCCACCAAGCCTTGTGCCTTGTGTGATGGTGTCGGTCATGCCACCCATACTTTTCCTGAGTTGCCCCGTATCAAACCCATGGTTAAAGTCGCGTTCCCTGAGTCTACGATCCTTGAATCCTCCGTTTCTTCCTCGTCCGCAGCCAAGAACCCAAAGACTCTTCGCACCAACAAACCCTGTGCTTTGTGTAGTGTCCATGGTCATTATTCTCACCATTTTCCTCACCTCACGCATTACCAAGCCTCTTTAGAGGTCATTTGCGAGTACGAGGTTGAACAAAATCAATCTGCCTCTCCCATCCTTGCGCAGTATGCATCAGGCCAACTCGAGGATCCCCTTGCTACCATCGACATTCCTCCCCTTGATGTTGAGATGACGGAACCCGCTGCCCCCCTCCTATACCTATCATCATCCGCGAAACCCTCGGAGTACATTCCCTCTGAATCCCCTCCGTTTGTTTTTCTTGATCTCCCTTCAGCAAATTTTTTGGGCTCCACATCATTTGACCATATTTTTACTTGTTCTTCCGTCATCCCCCATGACGATCCGTATGTGAGCCTTTCTTCCCATGCTGATGATTTAGGTAGCTTTGTAGCGTCACGTGGTTTTCCCGACCTTTTCTTTCGCATCCATCACGAGGATGATACCATATGTACCTATGATATTCTGCGTAGCATGAGCTCCGGCTATTCCTCCCATAGCCCTCATACATCACTCTCTAGTCAGTCTATGAGTCATAGCCATCCTACCCAGACTACTCCCTCCCGTATTTGTCGTTTGATGTCTACCCTTCACTCACGTTACCATCATTATTCTTCCTCTTCCCATTTCTTGTCTTGTGACACTATTTCGTAAGACCTCCCATCCACACATTATATTGGCTATGCCGATGGGGCAAGTCGCTATTCCCGGAATCTCACCTCGGCAGCTTGGGCCATATTTACCCCCTTGCATACCCTCGTTCTTTCTAATGGGGTCTGCATTGGTACTGCCACCAATAATCAGACCGAATACAATGTAGTACGTGGCCTCTTAGCCGATGCCCTCTCTCATTGCATCCTCCATCTGCACATTCATTTAGATTCCCTGCTTCTTGTCTTACAACTCAATGGCGTCTATTGTGTGCATAACCCTATCCTATTTAGATGATATTTACGAGTGAAAATTTTGATACGTGAATTTAGATTCATTACTTTCAATCATGTACCTAGAGGAAAAAATCACTACGTAGATAGCATTGCAAACCATGTTCTAGACTGGAATTTATCACGCACAAGACAATAACATTCCAAATCATCAACACAATGCCTATTCATAATATATATCATATAACATGTCTTTAGAGTCCATCCACTCTAATACATATGACATGCCCATAACATGTTACAAAATACAAAACTCAAAAACTGGGGGCACCACTTGCCCCTACACACACACTAGGGGGCACCACCTACCCTACATCTAATCACTCTTTTGAGGATCCCGAGCCAATGGCTCTACTCCCACATCTCGTAGATCACGCACAGTCTGACTGGCCATCGCCATGTGCCGCATGACACCTCGCCATTCCGAGGGTAGACCAATACATAGCTCTATGTACTAGTCGTCTAAGTCTTGCCAACTCCGCTCCAAAACACTAGTCATCAGCCCCTCACATCTATGACGGATGTCCTCCAGGAGAGCGGTCATATCCTCATTCTGTGCCGTTCTTGATCCACTAGCACCTGTAGTTCCTATTATTGCGGGTCGTCCCATATATCCGGCTGGTTTCACCGGAGCTATATATGCATACCAAAAGTATAAGGATCAATACCATATATACTATTCACAAACTTTAACATGCACGTAAAATATTAGTTACTTGTCACTTACCATCGGGCCCCCATACTCTACCAGGCGGAAGTGGCAAGTTCGGATCTCCCCAATAACTCATCCCACTATAGGGATAGTCGTCTATGTACAACGACATCTGATCCTAATGGGCAAAGAACTCTGGTCGGAACACCCGCCCGACCGCCCCTCCTCCTCCTTTGCACAGTAGTCGCCCCCACCGACGCATCCTGGGTTCTCTCGGACCCCATCAGGTAGCTGTACACGAGGTCGCAAGGTCAAGATCTTCTCAAAAAAGAAGGAGCACAATACAGTCCCATAAGCGCAATCATGGTTCACTTGCCGCTTGCAAAGCGACAACTGTCGTTTCAACGACACCAACATCATCTGGGCCCATCCATAGTAGGTCCCACTCAACACACTTTCTACAATCATCATTTTCTCTCCAGTGATGTGATGGAATGCCTAGCTGCCCAGGATCTGCAACACTGCTGCCGCCACTGCACGGGTCTCTAACCTCTCTAGATCCCCAATCGATATCCGAGTCCCTTTAACTCGGAGGCCTGGTCGACAATGTCGCTCTACAAACTCCATGATGTTACGCCCCCACGGTAACACTGGCTGTGTATTTACCACCATCCCTAATGGTGGGAGACCAGTCAGGAAATACAGATCCTGAACTGTCAGCTCAATCCTGTGCCCCTGCACTATAAAGACCTCATTATCTGGATCCCAATAATTGACAATCCGGGCCAACAAGGGCTCCCCAGCTCTCATCAGAGAGTTCTCCAAAAATTTCAAAACCCCAAACCTGGCCAATGCACGATGGACACCTTGATCCGCTTGGATTTTCGACCGTAATGTACCCAGGTCTCTCTCTCTCCACTTGATCCGTATATCTACCATCTCTGCACAAACACATCATCTTTGTCAGTAAAGATAGGAAAAATGACATTCAATTATCCAAAACTTGACTCCCTGCCCACAACAGCACTAAAATCACCTTCATCTGACAGATCACACTTTTTGGCCAAATCCTAGGACAAGTCGCACTTTTAAGGCCAAAACCTGCTTCCCAGGTCGCAGTTTTTGGCCCAAAAAGTGCGACCTGGCCGTAAAGATGAGGGAGGGGTTGTTCCTGAGATTTGGGACCCTAATCTGAACTTTTAATCCATAAAAAACAAAGAGTAGGATTAGGCCTCTTACCTCCAACTGACGGATCTTGATTCCAAAGGTCGATTTGTCCGCTACGATCGCTGCAAGATTTAGGGCCTTCTCTCCTCTACACATTCACCACAGCTACATACGCAAATGAATGCATTTGGAGGGAAAATGCCTTATTATAAGAGAAACCCATGATTTTTCTTTCGCCCGCTGCGACCAAACCGTAGCCCTGTTTGACACACCGTCTGTGTTGAGATTGCAACAAGATGAGGAGCTTAGTGGAAAGAAGTCGCCTTCACTAAGTGGGCCCGCAGGGTATTTTTGGCGCAAAGTCTATTTTTAGACTATGTCTATTTTTAGACATATGGATCATGTTCTATGAGTTGCAGGATGCTATTTTTGGATGGTTGGTCAAGTCGGAAGAAATATATGGACTTCTATTTTTAGACATACTGGGCGGAATCTATTTTTAGATTGCCAGTCTAAAAATAGATATGTCGAATATTATTATCTCTTAATAATATTTGGACTCTAAACATTATATTATCCTCTTGGAGCACTTCAGTTTGATGCATGGATGTGGCACATGCAGCTGACAGAAGGAATTATGTTATTCCTAGGGTTTAGTGGAGCTATTGCATGGTTGACTTCATTTAGAACTCATGTGACAGAGTTTGGTGGAGTTGATGAGACAGTTAATGGAGTTGTGTTCAGTTTAACTTAGTTGAGCTAGTTGTATCTAGTCTAACTGATTGATACAATTAGTGAGAGTGGTGTGAATTAATTATTAATTAATTCACTAATTATAAACTCATAAATTAAATAAAGAATACATCAGTTAACTTCAGTGTATGGACAGTTTCAGTGGAGACCAGTGAAGAGGTAGGTGAAAGAGCAATGTGACTATTAGTTGTGACTATACTGGTGCATGAGATTTACACACACATTGATTGAGAAGCCAATGAGGATTGCGCAATACATACTGGTGGGATTTGAACCTTGATCTGATGATTATCCATATTGGATTGCGCAGTAGAGGCTGGCTAACAGGTGGAGCAGATTGGAGCAAGTGTTTTGTATGATCTGAGCTTGTGTAGTGTGTAACAATTAGAGATAGTGCTGAGAGCTTGTGAGGAGTTTGTACTATTATTGTTACATGATCTCTATCATTATAATATACAGATAGTTGGGGGTTTTCAGCTTTAAGATTTCCCATAAATACTATGTTTATATGTGTGATTGTTTATGGTTTTAATGTGCGCATGCGATTGTTTATATTTCCGCAAATTGATGATCAATAGTAGAAGAGGTTATGTATTATGCATGAAGCTCAAATAGTGTGTGATCAGGATAATCTCGGTGAATAATTTAACATTTATTCAAATTTATACATGGTATCGGAGCGATATTGATCATTGGAGCAATTGCAAAACATTGAAGCGGTTGAGTTTTGTGCTGGTGGAATTCGAATTTGCAGCAGTGTTTTCTTGGTGTCGAAGTTGAGATGTCTTTCAACGAATTGCGATTGGAGTATGCCCTTGAGGGCAGCTCGAATTATATTGCATGGAAGGACAGGATGGAAGCGGTGCTAGATGAAAATGGGTTGAAGGAGTTCATAGATGCTGAAGTCCCAAAGCCTACTTCTAGCGATGCTGCCATAATTGAGGCTTGGCAAAAGAAGATAGCAAAGTGTTGAAGGATTCTATTGGAGGGCATGAAGGATCACATAGTGTCCAACCTGCATGGTAAGGCTTCTCCATTCTTGATGTGGAAAGCCTTGACAAATTTATTCCAAAGCAAGAGCGACCAAAGGAAGTTGGCGCTCAAGGATAAACTCAGAAACATAAAGATGGAGAAAGGCGACAGTATCCCCAAGTACCTCACGAAGTTCATTCAATGCAGGGATGAGCTGGGAAGTGTGGGGGTGACTGTAGATGATGAGGACTTAGTGAGCTTGGCTCTCCTTGGGCTTCCGAAGAGTTGGCATTCCTATCAGGACTCTGTCAATGGTCGGGAGAAATTGCCAGGATGGGAGCGACTTTGGTCGGATCTTGTGCAAGAGGAGATAAGGCGGAGTACCAGGGACGGATCGTCATCAAAGAACTCCGATGAAGAGAATTGCGCTTTGGCTGCCAGAGCAAAGAAGGGGAAGAGCAAGAAAGCTTATCATTCCGGTGCGAAAGGCAAGAAGCAGGACATGTCCAAGGTGAAGTGCTTTCACTGTCACCAACACGGACATTATGCCACAAATTGTCTGCAGAAGAAAAAAAATAAGCAGGCTGCTGGATCTGCAGCTGAAGAGGCCTTAGCCTCGCAGTTTGAGCTGGATTTTTTGCTGATCGCATGCTTGGTCTCAAGTGTGGTGGGATCAATATGGTTTCTGGACAGTGGTGCGTCTTTTCACATGACAGGAGATCGAGATTTGTTTACTGATCTGGATGAGAAAGATCTTGGAGTGCACATCGAGATGGGTGATGATGGTAGATACAGTCTTGGCCAGGGTATGATTGTTTCCTTTGAGAGGGAGTCTAGTAAACCCTTCGTATTGAAGGAAGTGATGCATGTTCCAGGATTGAAGAAGAATCTTATCTCTGTGGCGATGTTGTCTTTAGCGAGGGAAAGGCTTTCCTACGCAGTAAGGCAACTGGTGAGACCCGGTGATCCAGATTTATGTAGGAACGCAGCAGAATAAACATATAACCATAAATACAGAGATGCAGCGGACATAACACTTCATTTCATTAATATCAAAGAACTGAAATTTGCTTACAGACAGAATGGAAATAAAACTAGCTAGGGCGCTGGTAGCTATCTCTGAGAAGAGATGTGGCAGCTACAGGCCTCTTAACTGAGTTAAAATGAGGCTCAAGGGCCTATTTATTATTTAGAAACAATGGGAAATCCTAAACAGCCAAAACCCTAACCCTAGGAGATGAAGAGACAAAACTATGGGCCCCGTTTGGGTAAATTGGTGTTTCAACTTCCCAGGGGCGTAACTTTGGCATACGATCTCCGTTTGACACATACCATACCTCGTTAGAAAGATCTATCCGAGGACTACAAATTTGGAATGAGAAACATTGATCCATGGACTCATGTTGCTCTCCATTTTCCCAAAAAACATCATTTAGGGCCTCAAAACGACTCCGGAAGTTTAGGACCCGAAAAACTGCTAAAAATAGTAAACTGTGCCGAAACTGAAAAACTGAAATAGACAATGGTGGAGCCCCAAGTGGAATAGGCGGGTGACCACCAATATCCACATGGATCATTCCTCCCCCCTTAGGAAGCAATGGTCCCCAATCGTGAAGAAGTTCATCATCCTCAATCGGTAATTAATGAGATCGTAAATAAATGTTTGGAAGGATATCTTCATTGTTTTGTATCTGTTAAACAAACACAATGGGTCAAGTGGTTACCTCTTGCTGAATGGTGGTATAACACTTCCTTCCATACTGCAGCAAAAATGACCCCATTTATGGCACTTTATGGATATCATCCACCATCCATCACATCATCTTTAAGGGAAAATTCGAAGGTTCAACCAGTGGAAGATCACATCGAGCATCAGCAAGAAGTTCTCCAACTCTTAAAGGATAACCTGAATTTGGCACAAAATCGAATGAAACAACAGGCAGATCAACATCGCAGCGAGAGAAGTTTTGGTATAGGAGATTGGGTATTTTTACGGCTACAACCATATAAACAAATGTCCCTCAAGCAAGCTAAGAAGGATAATAAATTATCGCCAAAGTACTATGGTCCTTACAAGGTGTTGCAAAGATTGGTACTATGGCATACAAATTGGAGCTTCCTGCTTCTTCGAGAGTACATCCAGTTTTCCATGTTTCATGCTTAAAGAAGGTTATAGGTGAAAATCTTCCAGTTCAAACAATATTGCCAGAACTTGATGAGGAAGGAAAAATCATATTGGAACTAGAAGCGGTCATGGAAACAAGAACTCGACAACTACGGAATCGATCAATTTCAGAGTATCTCATCAAGTGGAAGAACTTACCCACTGAAGATTCTACATGGGAGGATGAGAATTTTATACAGAAGCACCCAGAGCTACTCAAGCGTTGAGGAAAACACTTTTTTGAAGGAGAGGGGCATGTTAGGTCCCTATATTGCTAGTATAGTCCCTTATTGTTGTTAGTGTAACCCCCTTATTGTTATTATTGTACCCTTGTAACCCCCATTTTGTTATTATTGTGCCCTTAAATTATTATTGTTAGGTCGGCTAGGATTACATTGTGGCCCACTAGGATTACATTATGGCCCCATGGACTCCTATATATAGAAAAAAGGTTTTGTAAATTGTATCATCCAAGAATTGTTCATTTATGTAATGTATTGGAGGTTGCCCCCTCGAAGTGGCTTATTTCTAAGGCGTTGATATCTCTTTTTCTTCTCTCTTTAGAAATTTGGTTACTATGACGCCACGATCGGTGGTCGGGCGAGGCGCTGCAACATGATTGGTGCTACCCTTCTTGTACTTGATGTTCAAATGAAACTATTGCAGATATGTGGACCACTTCTGATGGCGATCATTCTGCAACTTCCCTTGTGTCTGTATGAACTGCAGGGGCCTGTGGTCTGTGTGGATGATTGTTTCCTTCCCCAAAATGTAATGATTCCATTGTCGAAAAGCTTGCACAATGGAGTACATTTCTTTGTCATATGTGGGGTACTTGCGAACTGTGTCAGACAATGTCTCACTGTGAAATGCCACTGGATGTCCCTGTTGAGTAAGAACTACCCCAATAGCATAGTAAGAGGAATCTGTCTCGATCTCAAATGGCTGTTGCAAGTCTGGTAAAGTGAGCAATGGGGCAGAACATAGGCGATTTTTCAATTCTGTGAATGCCTTCTGTTGAGGTTCCGACCAAAAAATTTTTTCTCTCGCTCCTCCCTTGGTGACTTGACTCAAGGGCCAAGTGATATGAGAGAATCCCAACACGAACCTCCGGTAGAAATTAGCAAGACCCAGAAAGCTGCGAAGCTCTGTTATAGTGGTTGGGGCTGGCCAATCCCGAATGACTTGGATCTTGGCTGGATCCACATGCACCTCCCTTTCATCAATAATGTATCCCAGATATTGAACCTGGGTCATGCCAAAAGTGCACTTCTCCAAATTGGCACACAACTTGTGTTGCCGCGGTGTTTGGAGGACTTGTCGGATGTGGTGAAGGTGCTCTTCCCAAGTCTGGCTGAAGATCAGAATATCATCCAAGTACACCACTACAAATGAGTTGGTGAATGGCCGCAAGATGTCATCCATCATTCTCATGAAGGTGGCGGGAGCATTCGTCAACCCGAAAGGCATGACCAGCCATTCGAAAAGGCCTTCCTTGGCTTTGAAGGCAGTCTTCCACACATCGGAGGGTTCAATTGGTACCTGGTGATACCCAGACTTCAGGTCGATCTTGCTGAAATATTTTGCACCTTTGAGTTGGTCCAGAAGGTCATCAATCCGTGGGATTGGGTACCTATTCCGGACAGTGATCTTGTTCAGCACCTGATAGTCAATACAAAGTCTCCATGTCCCATCCTTCTTCTGTACCAACACGATTGGGCTCCCATAGGGTGATGAACTTGGTCTGATGTGACCTTTCTGCAACAGCTCCTGAATCTATCTCTTGATTTCATCATTCTCCAGAACAGAGCGCCGATAGATCGGTCCATTAGGTAGCGGCGCACCTGGGGTCATATCGATCGGGTGCTTGACCTGACAGTGCAGAGGAACCCCTATGGGTGAGGTGAATATGTCCCCGTACTCCTCCACAACCTTATCCATTTGTTGTTGTTGTGCAGAGGAGCCCTGTCTGGAGGTCGTGGCCACAGTCTTCTTCTTGCCCTGGGGGCGGATCATCAGGAAAATGAATTTCCTGGTTTGGGAAATGAGCTTACTGCATTGTTTTGCAGTAACCAAAGAGATAGCGGTAGGAGGTGGTACCTCTGGTATCCTGTACAACTTATTTCCCAAAGTAACAATAACAACACGAGGTCGAGACTCATACACAGCATGACGCTTCCACAAGTATGGTTTTCCTAATAATACATCATAAACATCAATAGGAGCAACGTCACATAATACCTCATCCGAGAAGGGCTTGATGCTATAGGGAAGGTGGCACTGCTGGCTGACGCGGAGATCTCGTCCTTGGTGAAGCCACCCGATGGTGTATGGATGTGGGTGAGCTGTGGTCGGCAAACCCAACCGCTTCATGGCGTCTACTGAAATGAGGTTCTTTTGGCTCCCATTGTCGACAATGAACTGTACAGGGGAGCCCTTTACCCACATCTGGGAGTGGAAGAGACGTTCCTCCTCCTCTGGATCTTCCGGTTCCTCCTTCTGGACCTTTGTAGTGGCAACAATGGCGTTGGGCTCCACATCAATAATATGTTTCCCTTTTTCATTCCCCTTTTCAGGTTCTGATTCAGAGTCAGAGCATGCATCTGACTCAGAAGCCCTCATCTCAGCCACTAGCGACTGCTTGGCCCGACACTCACTTGTGTTGTGAGTGGAACTCTTATGGAACTCACACCACTTTCCCGTGTCCTTCTTTGGCTTTGTGGTGTTGTTCTTTTCTTGTGGCTTCGATGACTTTTCTTTAGCTGCCATGCCTTGGCTCGGTCCTTTGTTCTGCGGTTTGGAAGCACCTTTCCCTTGCTTTTGATTCGCAGATCCAAAGTCTCGCTTCTTCTGCTTGAATTTCTGCTCAATCTTGGCAGCATACCGGTATGCCGTACCAAGCGAGGAGATGTCAAGGAACTCCATTTCCTCCTGAATGTATTTGTGGAGACAGATGTGATACTTTAGCACCAGATGTTTCTATGAATCTTTGATACCCAACTTTGTGCGCAGGGTATGGAACAGATTCGTCAGCTCATGCACATCTTGATCCCTTTGTTGTCGCAGCGTGGTCCATTGTATGTACTTGTCCTCATAGCTCCCCACGGGATAGTACTATTCCTTGACGGTGTCTCGGAAAGAATTCCAAGTTGGTACGGCCGAGAACAGAGAGGGTTCTGTCTGGTCCTTGTTCTCACAGTAGGTTTCCCACCAGTCCTTAACATGGGGGGGTAGCTTTGAGGAGTGCAAAAATAATCTTCTCCCGGTCTGAAAAGTCATGAACAGAGAAATATCCTTCTAATAGATTCAACCATCTATCTATGGCATCTGCATCTATTTGACCCTCAAATATGGGAATGTAAAAATTTACTTGTACCTTAAAAGGAGTCGCACCTCCAGAGTGGCTGTTGGATGCAGATGCGTCGCCGGTGGGCAGCCATTGAAGGATATGAGCAAAGTTATCCATCATCGCGTTCCTTTGTTTTTAGAGGGCCTCCTCGAGCAATATTTTGATAGGATCTCCTGCTCCCTCATCTTTCTTTTCATCCCCCATGGGTGTCCGTCGAGGTTTGCAAGGATGATCTTGCAAAGGTTCCACCAGATCAAGCCCTAGCTCCTTATACCCCGACCTCGTTGGGGACATGCAAAGAAGGATCGAGAAAAAGCAGACCGCTCTGATACCACTGATCCGGATTTATGCAGGAACGCAACGGAATAAACACATAACCATAAATACAGATATGCAGCGGAAATAACACTTCATTTCATTAATATCAAAGAACTGAAATTTGCTTACAGACATAATGGAAATAAAACTAGCTAGGGCACTGGTAGCTATCTCTGAGAAGAGATGTGGAGGCTACAGGCCTCTGAACTGAGTTACAATGAGGCTCGAGGGCCTATTTATCATTTAGAAACAATGGGAAATCCTAAACAGCCAAAACCCTAACCCTAGGAGATGAAGCGCCAAAACTATGGGCCTTGTTTGGGTAAATTGGTGTTTCAACTTCCCAGGGGCGTAACTTTGGCATACGATCTCCGTTTGACGCGTACCATACCTCGTTAGAAAGATTTATTCGAGGAATACAAATCTGGAATGAGCAACATCGATCCATGGACGCATTTTGCTCTCCGTTTTCCTAAAAAACGTCGTTTAGGGCCTCAAAACGGCTCCGGAAGTTTAGGACCCGAAAACTGCTAAAAATAGTAAAATGTGCCGAAACTGAAAAACTGAAATATACAATGGTGGAGCCCCAAGTGGAATAGGTGGGTGACCACCAATATCCACCTGGATCATTCCTCCCCCCTTAGGAAGCAATGGTCCCCATTGCGTTAAGTTCCTCCATGAGATGAGGAAATTTCTGCTGAACTTGGTCCCTGGTGAACCACTTTCCTTGGTGCAGGAGTTGGCTAGCTTTGACAACCCGATATAGTTGGATCTTCTGCTGGCGAGTGTTCTTGATTTGAATGTCCATGATACAATCTGTGGTGGCCTGTTCCATGCAGTCTGGATTTAACTCTGTTGGTGTGAGTTGTTCTGCAATGTTCGAGGTGTCCAGTAGAGGTGGGAAGTAAGGACGAAGGCGATCCACATTGAAGACTGGGTGCAGACCAAGGAATGGTGGAATAATGAGCTCGAAGGAATTGTTCCCTATAGCCTTGGTGATGGTGTATGGACCGTATCGGAGCGGGCGAAGCTTGCGGTGGGGTCCAGTGAGGCGCTCCTTCTGAAAATGTAGCCATACTTTGTCGCCCACCTGGAAGTTGTGTGGCACCCGGTGTTGATCATGGCGTTGCTTGTACTTGGCATTGGCTCTGTCCAATATATCATGAACTTGTTGGCGGATGTGTTGAATGCGCTCGATGAAGCTACTGGCTTTGTCAACTTCAGACTGGACATGAGCTGAATTGGCCTGAGCAGTTGCAAATGGCATGGCTACGTCAATGGGGCATAGTGGCTGGAATCCCAAGCCCACCTGAAAGGGGCTATGGCCGATTGAACTATGGAGAGCTCGATTATAACTATGTTGTACATAGGGGAGGCTCTCGTCCCATGTGCGTGGATGCTTTGAATTGTACATGCGCAGAATGTGTACAATCATTCTGTTGACGACCTCTGTCTGGCCATCTTTTTGGGGATGGAAAGCTGTGGAATTGGTGAGCTTGGTATCCAACATCGACCAGAGGCTGGACCAAAATGTGCTGAGGAACCTGCTATCCCGATCTGATATGATAGACTGTGGGATCCCAAAGTGCACCCACACTCGTTCAAAGAAGAGTTTAGCAGTGGCTTCTGCTGTGATATTCTTCTTGCAAGCCGCCATAATGGCCATCTTCGAGAATCTGTCGACGACCACAAAAACACAGTCATTTCCCTGCTTAGTAGAAGGCAGGCCCAACATGTAATCCATGGAGATGGATTCCCAAGGTTGACTAGGGGTAGGTAGAGGAGTATATAGGCCTTGCTTCTTGATGGTCGGTTTGGCAATGGCATAAGCAGTGCAGGATCTGATGTGCTTCTCGACATCCTTTCGAAGGTTCGACCAATAGAAATACTTCTGCAGGATTGCTACTGTTTTCTCGACCCCGAAATTCCCAGCGACTCGACTGTAGTGTGCTTCCCATATCATCTTGGCACGCTCGCTTGAAGGAACACAAGGTGTCCCATGTGACATAAAAGTGCATCTTGGAGGTGAAAATTTGGAACTTGTGTACCCCCCAAGAGTGCCTTGTAAGTTTGGCCAAATTCTGGGTCACTCTCATAGAGAAGCGGCCAATCAGAAGTCTCGTGCCCACAAGAGTTGAGCACAGTGGTGAGCGCCACGATCGGTGGTCGGCTGAGGCAGTCTGCAACATGATTGGTGCTACCCTTCTTATACTTGATGTTCAAATGAAACTGTTGCAGATATGTAGACCACTTCTGATGGCGATCATTCTGCAACTTCCCTTGTGTCTGTATGAACTGTAGGGGCCTGTGGTCTATGTGGATGATTGTTTCCTTCCCCAAAATGTAATGCTTCCATTGTCGACAAGCTTGCACAATAGAGTACATTTCTTTGTCATATGTGGGGTACTTGCGAACTGTGTCAGACAATGTCTCACTGTGAAATGCCACTGGATGTCCCTGTTGAGTAAGAACTGCCCCAATAGCATAGTCGGAGGCATCTGTCTCGATCTCAAATGGCTGTTGCAAGTCTGGTAAAGTGAGCACTGGGGCAGAACAGAGGCGGTTTTTCAGTTCTGTGAACGCCTTCTGTTGAGGTTTCGACCAAAATTTTTTTGCTCTCGCTCCTCCCTTGGTGACTTGACTCAAGGGCCAAGTGATATGAGAGAATCCCAACACGAACCTCCGATAGAAATTAGAAAGACCCAGAAAGCTGCGAAGCTCTGTTATAGTGGTTGGGGCTGGCCAATCCCGAATGAATTGGATCTTGGCTGGATCCACATGCACCCCCCTTTCATCAATAATGTATCCCAGATATTGAACCTGGGTCATGCCAAAAATGCACTTCTCCAAATTGGCACACAACTTGTGTTGCCGCAGTGTTTGGAGGACTTGTCGAATGTGGTGAAGGTGCTCTTCCCAAGTCTGGTTGAAGATCAGAATGTCATCCAAGTACACCACTACAAATGAGTTGGTGAATGGCCGCAAGATGTCGTCCATCATCCTCATGAAGGTTGCGGGAGCATTCGTCAACCCGAAAGGCATGACCAACCATTCAAAAAGGCCTTCCTTAGCTTTGAAGGCAGTCTTCCACACATCAGAGGGTTCAATTGGTGCCTGGTGATACCCAGACTTCAGGTCGATCTTACTGAAATATTTTGCACCTTGGAGTTGGTCCAGAAGGTCATCAATCCGTGGGATTGGGTACCTATTCCGGACGGTGATCTTGTTCAGCGCCCGATAGTCAATACAGAGTCTCCACGTCCCATCCTTCTTCTGTACCAACACGATCGGGCTCCCACGGGGCGATGAACTTGGTCTGATGTGACCTTTCTGCAACAGCTCCTGAATCTGCCTCTTGATTTCATCATTCTCCAGAACAGAGCGCCGATAGATCGATCCATTAGGTAGCGGTGCACCGGGGGTCAGATCAATCGGGTGCTTGACCTGACAGTGCAGAGGAACCCCTGTGGGTGAGGTGAATATGTCCCCGTACTCCTCCACAACCTTATCCATTTGTTGTTGTTGTGTAGAGGAGCCCTGTTTGGAGGTCGTGGCCACAGTCTTCTTCTTGCCCTGGGGGCGGATCATCAGGAAAACGAATTTCCTGGTTTGGGAAATGAGCTTACTGCATTGTTTTGCAGTAACCAAAGAGATAGCGGCATGAGGTGGTACCTCTGGTATCCTGTACAACTTATTTCCCAAAGTAACAATAACAGCACGAGGTCGAGAGTCATACATAGCATGACGCTTCCACAAGTATGGTTTTTTTAATAATACATCAGAAACATCAATAGGAGCAACGTCACATAATACCTCATCCGTGAAGGGCTTGATGCTATAGGGAAGGCGACACTGCCGGCTGACGCGGAGATCTCGTCCTTGGTGAAGCCACCCGATGGTGTATGGATGTGGGTGAGGTGTGGTCGGCAAGCCCAACCGCTTCACGGCGTCTGCTGAAATGAGGTTCTTTTGGCTCCCATTGTCGACAATGAACTGTACAGGGGAGCCCTTTACCCACATCTGGGAGTGGAAGAGACGTTCCTCCTCCTTTGGATCTTCCGGTTCCTCCTTCTGGACCTTTGTAGTGGCAACAGTGGTGTTGGGCTCCGCATCAATAATCTATTTCCCTTTTTCATTCCCCTTTTCAGGTTCTGATTCGGAGTCGGAGCATGCATCTGACTCAGAAGCCCTCATCTCGGCCACTAGCGACTGCTTGGCCCGACACTCACTTGTGTTGTGAGTGGAGCTCTTATGGAACTTACACCACTTTCCCGTGTCCTTCTTTGGCTTTACGGTGTTGTTCTTTTCTTGTGGCTTTGACGGGTTGTCTTTAGCTGCCATGCCTTGGCTCTGTCCTTTGTTCTGCGGTTTGGAAGCACCTTTTCCTTGCTTTTGATTCGCATATCCAAAGTCTCGCTTCTTCTGTTTGAATTTCTGCTCAATCTTGGCAGCATACCGGTATGCCGTACCAAGCGAGGAGATGTCGAGGAACTCCATTTCCTCCTGAATGTATCTGTGCAGACAACTGCGATACTTTAGCACCAAATGTTTCTCTGAATCTTTGATACCCAACTTTGTGCGCGGGGTATGGAACAGATTCGTCAGCTCGTGCACATCTTGATCCCTTTGTTGTCGCAGCGTGGTCCATTGTATGTACTTGTCCTCATAGCTCCCCACGGGATAGTACTGTTCCTTGACGGCGTCTCGAAAAGAATTCCAAGTTGGTACGGCCGAGAACAGAGAGGGTTCTGTCTGGTCCTTGTTCTCACAGTAGGTTTCTCACCAGTCCTTAACATGGGGGGTAGCTTTGAGGAGTGCAAAAATAATATTCTCCCGGTCTGAAAAGTCATGAACCAAGAAATATCCTTCTAACAGATTCAACCATTTATCTACGGCATCTGTGTCTATTTGACCCTCAAATATGGGAATGTCAAAATTTACTTGTACCTTAAAAGGAGTCACGCCTCCAGAGTGGTTGCTGGATGTAGATGCGCCGCCGGTGGGTAGCCGTTGAAGGATCTGAGCAAAGTTATCCATCATCGCGTTCCTTTGTTTTTCGAGGGCCTCCTCGAGCAATATTTTGATAGGATCTTCTGCTCCCTCATCTTTCTTTTCATCTCCCAAGGGCGTCCGTCGAGGTTTGCGAGGCTGATCTCGCAAAGGTTCCACCAGATTGAGCCCTAGCTCCTTATACCCCGACCTCGTTGGGGACATGCAAAGAAGGATCGAGAAAAAGAAGACCGCTCTGATACCACTGATCCGGATTTATGCATAAACGCAACAGAATAAACATATAACCATAAATACAGAGATGCAGCGGAAATAACACTTCATTTCATTAATATCAAAGAACTGAAATTTGCTTACAAATAGAATGTAAATAAAACTAGCTAGGGCGCTGGTAGCTATCTCTGAGAAGAGATGTGGCGGCTACAGGCCTCTGAACTGAGTTACAATGAGGCTCGAGGGCCTATTTATTATTTATAAACAATGGGAAATCCTAAACAGCCAAAACCCTAACCCTAGGAGATGAAGCGCCAAAACTATGGGCCCCGTTTGGGTAAATTGGTGTTTCAACTTCCCAGGGGCGTAACTTTGGCATACGATCTCCGTTTGACGCGTACCATACCTCATTAGAAAGATCTATCCGAGGACTACAAATTTGGAATGAGCAACGTTGGTCCATGGACCCATTTTGCTCTCCGTTTTCCCAAAAAACATCGTTTAGGGCCTCAAAACGGCTCCGGAAGTTTAGGACCCGAAAAACTGCTAAAAATAGTAAACTGTGCCGAAACTGAAAAACTGAAATAGACAATGGTGGAGCCCCAAGTGGAATAGGTGGGTGACCGCCAATATCCACCTGGATCACCCGGAGGATAGGGGTTCGAGTTAAGAACCTTTATCAATTGCAGGTAGATGGCTGCGCAGCAATGGCAGGCAAGGCAGAAGGAGTGGTGAGCCGGGATGATGGCGAGTTGTGGCACCGAAGATTGGGCCACCTTCACCATAGAGCTTTGAAGATACTGCAGTAGATTTCTACTGGGCTTCCTAAAGGCACTCTTGCGCAGTCAGATCAGTGCAAGGGGTGTACCTTGGGAAAATTTGTGAAAGCCACCTTTCACGAGAAGGATAGTCGTGCCACGACGATCCTTGAGAGAATTCACACAGACGTGTGTGGACCTTTCTCAGTAGCTTCGACAGCAAAGCACATGTATTATGTAATATTTGTTGATGATTTTTCTTGTAAGTGCTGGATCTTCTTCATGTAGAAGAAGAGTGAGACATACTCAAAGTTCTGTGAGTTCAAGGCATTGGTTGAGAAAGAATCGGGGAAGCAGGTGAAGGCTCTAAGGAGCGACAATGGTGGTGAATTCATCTCTGGAAAATTCAAGGACTTTTGCAGCGCAGAAGGAATTCAAAGAGAGCTCATAGCACCTCATAACCCACAGCAGAACGGGGTTGCTGAGCGGAAGAACAAAACGATCGTGGGTGCTGCACGGGCGATGTTGCATGATTAGGGCCTACCCATTCACTTGTGGGCGGAGGCATGCAATACTGCAGTATATGTGCAGAACCGTTGTCCTCACAAGATACTTGGCATGAGTACACCCGAGGAGGCATTTTCTGGTAAGAAGCCTGATATTTCCCATTTGAGGATTTTTGGTTCACTTGTTTACATTCATGTGACGAAGGATGCTAGGAAGAAGCTGGAGCCGACCGCAGAGGTTGGGATATTTGTGGGGTACACTGATACGCCCCACAACTATCGTGTGTATTTGTCAGATAGTCGTAAGACTGTTGTGCGATAGGATATCAAATTTCAAGAGGAGAAAGCCATGAAGTGTTCGCTTGAGAGGGAGCCACACTTGCATGCAAAGGAGGAGCTATTAGTTCCTAAGGATGTGCTTCAGGATGTGGATCGGCCACAAGAGGAAGTTCATGGAGTGGAAGAGACCACTCATGCAGTGCCAACCATCAGAGGGCGGAAGCGCACTACAGAAGCTGAGCGACTGGCTCAAGATGTAGAGAAGGTTGTAGGAGCACCTACATCACAGTGCAGATAGAGACAGTCACCTGATCGGTACATTGGATACATGGCTCTTGTGAGAAAGTGTATCGTGATAGAGCCATCCTCTTTCGAGGAAGCTGTGGAGGACCCCACATGGGTAGATGCCATGGTGGAAGAGTATGATTCGATTGTCAGAAACAGTGCATGGGAGATTGTCCCAAGGTCGGAAGGGAAATCAGTGGTGGGTTCGAGATGGATCTACAAAGTGAAGCAGGCAGCTGACGGGAGTGTGGAGAAGTATAAGGCAAGATTTGTTGCCCGAGGCTTCTCACAGATTGAGGGGATCGATTATGAGGAGACCTTTGCACCTGTCGCAAGGTATTCTTCCATACGAACGATTCTTGCTCTCTCAGTGCAGATGGGGTGGCACATTCATCAGATGGATGTGAAGACTGCGTTCCTCAACGGAGTCATTGAGGAGGAGGTGTACATAGAGCAGCCCGAAGGTTTCGAGATCTTCAGCAGCGAGTCGCATGTGTGCAGACTCAAGAGAGCGTTGTATGGGTTGAAACAAGCACCTCGTGCTTGGTACACACGGATAGACAGTTATTTCACCGGACTTGGATTCTCCAAGAGTGAGGCGGATCCGAACCTATACCAGATTGTGGTGGAGGGTAAGTTACTGATCATTGTACTTTATGTAGATGATTTGATTTTGACGGGTGATGAGCTGTTGATACTTTCATGCAAGGAGGATCTTGCTAGAGAGTTTGAGATGAAGGACTTGGGCCTCCTTCATTATTTCCGGGGATTGGAAATTTGGCAGCGCAGTGATGGACTATTTGTTTCTCAGGGTAAGTATGCCCGGGAGATACTGGAGAAGTTCAACATGCATGGCTGCAAGCCTGTTGATACTCCTCTTCCTAGTGGTTGGAGGAAGGAGGATGCTACTTCAGCGGAGGTAGTGGATGCCACTGTTTATCGACAATTGGTGGGGTCGCTTATGTATCTGGTCAATACACGACCCGATATATGCTATGCAGTTAACCAGCTTTCACAAGCTATGGTTAAGCCTACCAAGCTCTTCTGGAAGGCAGGAAAGCATGTATTGCGTTATCTCAGAGGCACATCGGGATATGGATTGTGGTACAGACAGTCGGATGAGGTGAAGCTGTGTGGCTTCACGGATGCAGATTGGGCAGGGAGCCCAACGGACAGAAAGAGCACATCTGGAGGGATTTTCAGTATCGGGTCGATAGCAGTTTCTTGGTACAGCAGGAAGCAGAGATCCGTGGCACTCAATTCAGCAGAGGCCGAGTATATGGCAGCGAGTTTGGCTGCATGCGAGGCTATATGGATGAGGAAGATCCTGGTCGGGTTGTTCGGGTCACACTTGGAGCCTACTGTGATTTATTGTGATAACCAGAGTTGCATTAAACTCTCGGCTAATCCAGTATTTCATGATAGATCCAAACACATCGACATCAGGTATCATCATATCAGAGATTGTGTGCAGCGGAGAATCATGTTACTTTCATACATTCCCACGGAGGATCAGGATGCTGATATCTTGACGAAGGCGCTCACCAGGAGAAAATTCGAATACCACAGAGGCAGGATAGGGGTTGCAGATAATCCATATCTTGTTGAGAGGGAGTGTTGAGATTTCAACAAGATGATGAGCTTAGTGGAAAGAAGTCGCCTTCACTAAGTGGGCCCGCAGGCTATTTTTGGCGCAAGTCTATTTTTAGACTATGTCTATTTTTAGACATGTCGATCATATTCTATGAGTTACAGGATGCTATTTGTGGATGGTTGGTCAAGTTGAAAAAGTAGATTGACTTCTATTTTTAGACATACTGGGCGGAATCTATTTTTAGATTGCCAGTCTAAAAATAGATATGTCGAATATTATTAGCTCTTAATAATATTTGGACTATAAACATTATCTTATTCTCTTGGAGCACTTCAGTTAAGTGCACAGATGTGGCACAGGAGCTGACAGAAGGAATTACGCTATTCCTGAGGGTTAAGTGGAGCTGTTGCATGGATACTTCAGTTAGAACTCATGTGACAGAGTTTGGTGGAGTTGATTGAGGAAGTTAATGGAGTTGTGTTCAGTTTAACTAATCTAAACATAGTTGAGCTAGTTGTATCTAGTCTAACTGATTGATACACTAGTGAGAGTGGTGTGAATTAATTATTAATTAATTCACTAACTATAAACTCATTAATCAACTAAAGAATACATCAGTTAACTTCAGTGCATGGACAGTTTCAGTGGAGACCAGTGAAGAGGTAGGTGAAAGAGCAAGTGTGACTATCAGTTGTGACTATATTGGTGCATGAGATTTGCACACACATTGATCGAGAAGCCAATGAGGATTGCACAGTACATACTGGTGGGATTTGAACCTTGATCTCATGATTATCCATATTGGATTGCGCAGTAGAGGCTGGCTAACAGGTGGAGCAGATTGGAGCATGTGTTTTGTATGATCTGAGCTTGTGTAGTGTGTAGCAATTGGAGATTGTACTGAGAGCTTGTGAGGAGTTTGTACAATGATTGTTACATGATCTCTATCATTATAATATACAGATAGTTGGGGGTTTTCAGCTTTAAGCTTTCCCATAAATACTGTGTTTATATGTGTGATTGTTTATGGTTTTAATGTGCGCATGCGATTGTTTTAATTCCGCAAATTGATGATCAATAGTAGAAGAGGTTATGTATTATGCATGAAGCTCAAATAGTGTGTGATCAGGATAATCTCGATGAATAATTTAACAGTTATTCAAATTTCTACAGTTTACACTATTGGAAAGCTCTCACCGAGCACTCAAATGGGTATCTGTTAGTTTTTCATGATTTGATACCTCACCAGGACACATTTTCTCCATAGAGGGTCCATTCACCTCTCCTTCAAATCGAATTTCCTCACTTACAACACTTGTATTTGGGGCACCACTTTGCCTCCATACTTGTCATTGTTCGTGTTGATTTTCGTCATGAGCTACCCTCTTGTACTCATGTTTTTATGGTCCCCCATTGGACCTTTACTGTGTGGCAGCACCATCAAGTTTCCCTTGTTTAGAGCATCTGTGTTGAGTCATCATTGCATTTATGGAGTCTATCCCAAGTCCCTTTGTACCCCACTATAGTCCTCCATCCTTCATTGCTTGGTCCCTCTCTCGTGTCGCACATGATGGCATTTAGTCCCACTATTCCCTATCCCTCCTTATATTGTGTCTGTCGCTGCTAAGTCATCCATGCCCTTTATGCTCTAACAAAGGAAGTCATCCATCCGTTACTCAGTATCCCCCATTTCATCATCATCATCAGTGTCAGTCTGTCAGTCGCTCTACTATTTTCTCTCGTGCCTTAGTTGAGGATCCCTTATTGCCTCACCTACGGCAGACCTCCTTTTGTCGACATCAGCTCATTCACTCCAAAAGACAGGTCTAGAGGGCGATGTATCTTGGTTCCAGCTTCTCCACTTGTTCGGTGCCTCGGAGCAGGCAAAGGGATTTCTCATTACCCTTTGACTTGATTGTTTCTCCACTCCAGCTCCTTTTAGCATGATCGAGATCCGTATACTTGATGGTCCAGTGATGCAGCAACAGCTATTGGTGATTCCCGAGTGTGTGTGTGAGATGTCTCAACCCTCAAGAGGGGGTGGCCCTGCAGGTAGCCCCCCACATGCCCAGATGACCTCTTCATTGTAGCCTTTGATGCAACTCCATATATTTGATGATGCTGGCCTTAGCCGCTTGCAACACCTCTTTGATTTGCATGTATCAGTCAGATTTTGCAAGCCCTTCCCCATTTATAGGGGGCATTTAGGTTGTATTTGTATCTCATGTACCCAGATATTATTGTATAAGTCCTGGTTGTTATCCTAGGCATAACATGTATGTGGGATTCCTCATTATATCTTTTATCTGGCTCATGTTTATGCCAACATGTACTTTATAGTTCGGTCCCTTGTTTACTGGACGTACTATTCTTTTGTACTTTGTCTCGGTGGGCAGAGGTATGCCTCCCCCGCCGCCTTTAGCACAGGTACCATCTCATAAAAAATAGACTTGCTGCACCTGTAAGTCTCGTCTCCTCAGGGTCTGGTCCTTTAGCACATTAGACTACCTTACATTTCTCTCTCTGACTTCCCCCTCTATGTCTGGTGATTGAGTTCTTACAACGTACTTCAGTCATACGATTTGCTCCTAACACTCGTACGCCGGGGGGCAATCTGTTACACCATTTTTTGGTCATCTAACCTATTATCATTAGATGGACCCAAGTACACCATGTAAGACCAATTTTACCCTAAGTAAAATTGCTTTCACTATGTGAAATAACTTAGTAAAACTCCTTTATTAAGTTGTTTATGGTCTAAACAGGAAACCCAAAAAGGAAATAATAAACAAATCTATATTTATTTATATTTCCTCCAGGAATAATTAATTAAACATCAATTAAATTATTATTCCTAGTCATATTTAACCCAAAACAAGGAAATCAATTAAATAAATCCTTATTTATTTGATTATTTCCTAGGAATAAGTTATTTAATCCTTATTTAAATAATATTCCTAGTTAAATTTGACTAAATCATTTATAAATAATTAAATAAATCATTATTTTTTTAATTATATTTCCACCATTTCCTTAAAATAATAAATAAATCATTTATTTATTTATTATTTATAAATAAAGGGTTCAACTCAAGTCAAAAATCCTTTTCCCTCCAAAAAATATAATAAAATATTCCTAAAAGGTGGTTCTAGAATTTGGTTAATAATATTTTATTCATGCACCAAGTTCTAGAATACCCTAATATTTTGTTATAAATAGAAGGGTTTTTCCCATTCATTGGTCACCTTTCATTGCCTACTAGATCACTCTGGATCTATGCTCTTGGTCTGAATTTGAGCCATTATCATTGTCAAATTTTCTATCATTCCACTTTGTGAGCTCCCTTTGAGTTCTATGTTTGTCTGGGTTTTCTACACCAACAAGAGAGAGAAATTTTAGATCTGAAGTGCTGAGGACTTTCAAGAACCCATCCCATTGAGGAGGATTGGAAACATCTTTCTTGTTTTCCTCTCAAGTGCCCTTTAATATAAAAAATTCTTTCAAAAACATTGTCTTATCTATTGGATGCATGGAGCAAAATTTCATTTTCATTGCTTAATGTAACTTTATGCATAGATCTGGATTTGTGCAACTTTGTCTTGATCAACTAACTGCAGATTTGAAGATATTGGCAACCATAATTGATGTTAGGGCTATTTGTTATGCATAGCTAAAGTGGTCTTTTTTCGACAAAAGATTCATACTAACACATTTTTTGGACCAAGTGGAAGGGTTGTTGCAAGTGTGGTCCTTATTTGGTCAATGGGAGTTCTCCCACATGTCGGGCTCTCAAATGAAGCTTTGGGTTGAAAAGAATTGGTCCTCCAATCTAGGCTATATGCCAAAGGTTAGTGTGTTTTTAAATGATTGGTTTTGTTTTCACTTCTTGAAATTGGAAGACGCAGAGAAGATTGGATCCATCCCCTAAGGTCAAAGGTAGGGGCTTGCTCTCTCTTCAGGAGTGGTATAAGGGATTTGATTATCTTATGGAATTTCCCAAGGGGGAGACTCTTTGGGTAAAGCTTCCAGGGCTCCCCCTGGAACTTTAGTCCAGGCCTACCATCAAGAATATTTCCAACATGATCGGAAATTTTTTTATCCAAGAGGAGGGCAGGGGGCCCTGAACAAGAGGATTGCTTAAGTCTTGGTTGAGATCGACTATTCAGGTGGGGTTTTGGAAACATTGGATATTTTTTGGGGGCCTCACTCTCTCCGTCAACAGAGTGGTTATTGGGGCATCCCATTCAGATGTCTGGGTTGTCAGGTGACTAACCATTTGATTGTTGAGTGCCCTTGGAAGTTCAAAGGAGGATGTAGGTTAGAGGGGCAAAGCATGGCTCATGTGGGATACAACATGGACAAGTCCCAATCATAAGCAAGGGCTTCGAGGCCCCAGCAAGACAAATTGAATTCAAGTACACTTTATGGTGACCCTAATAAATTGGTTGATTAGCTTTATGATGTTTTTTCAGAACCACTATGGTCTCCCACTAGGGAAAACCTATCCCATTTTTCATGTATCTACCTAATATTTTACAGGGAGTCAATTCACAATGTCATCCCTTCTCCTCCTCTAGTAAGTCCAGTCACATTTCCCTGCACCCATGATGCAATTGATGATGGAGTCACTCTAACACACTTCATGTTTATATGCATGTCCTTCCTTCGGCAAATGACACTCTTAAGTCACTTTATGAATTTAAGATAAAACAAGTGCACTTTTTTTATTTAATATTATCTTAACAATAACTTAGCCATTTAGGCTTAACCCTTCATTAGTTATCACTTAGATCCCCTTTCACACTTGTGGAGTCTTATCCCCTTATACTTTCTTGTTTGACTCAGTTTGCAACAATGATGTATTTTATTAATTTCATAATTATAAAAGTAGGCTTTGTGGTTTCGAAACATATAAACATAGATACACTAACCTAAAACATATATATAGATAGATTTACCAACCCAAAATTAGTTCTTGGCTGACAAGATATGTACACCACACAATACTCTTATCCTAAGAGTATTAGGATTCTCCATAAACAACTCTCTTAAGTCAATTTAAGGATTTAAGATAAAACAAGTGCATTTTTTGATTTGAGCTCATTTTAACAATAACTTAGCCACTTAGGCTTAACCCTTCATTAGTTACCACTTAGCTCCCCTTTCACACTTTTAGAGTATCATCCCCTCATATTTTATTGTTTGACTTGGTTTTGCAACAATGGTATATTTTATTAATTTCATAATTATAAAAATAGACTTTATGATTTCAAAACATATAAACATAGATACACTAACCTAAAACATATATAGATAGATTTACCAACCCTAAATAGTTCTTGCTCCACCAACCTAACAAAATATATACATCACACAATACTCTTATCCTAAGAGTATTACCATTCTTCGTAAACACACTATAAATCTGTTAATTTTACAATACAAATCTCTCTTCTCAAAGTGGTAGAGGCAAAAGGTCATCACACTCCTTAACAAGACCAAGATGGTTGTTAATGGAAAAATATTATAAAATCATGAATTCCTATCTATCATTCTTTAAAGCCTCTCTTTGTTATTTGAATATGTTTGTGTTTCTAAAAATAGTTGGTTATTAAAAAAGTAATGTTAGATATCATTTTATCATAAAATCAATTTTTTTAATTTAAAATATTTATTTTTGATTTAGTAAAAATTAACATTCAAACATGTATTACATTTTTAGATATAAAACTCGGAATCTTCAGAGTCTTCATTATAACCAACTATTTTGATTATATAATAATGTCTAGCATTGAGATTAATACAATGCTCAAACGTTCCTTTTCCAAGAACATGTTAGAGATTATATAACCAACTATTTTGGCCAAACGATATTTTTCTAAGAACATGTCAAAGATTATATATACAGCCATTTTGGCTAGAAATTTTATGAGAAGAATCTAATGCTCAAATGTTATTGGAAAGCTAGACATGAAAACACAAGTTACTTTCCATATTAAATTTGATCGGAAAACACAAGTTACTTTCAATATTTAAATAAATTTTAAAACGTGAAAATGGAATTAATAAATATTATAATATTTAAAAATGTCACCATAAAACAATTTGCTTATAAAAGCAAGACCATTATTTGAGGACAATCATTTATTGAGGGAAATGATCAAATAATTGACTTACAATATGAAAATCAAATCATGGAAGGAAATCTTTCAAAGATATAGGTTAGATTCTATTGCTCTAATACTAAGGTAAAGAAAAATATGCAACTACGATTTATACAGAAAATCCAAATATATATGATGAAACTTGTAACATCATAATTTTTATGATATATATTAAACATATTTATAAAAACAAAATAATTGACTTACAATATGAAAATCAAATCATGGAAGGAAATCTTTCAAAGATATAGGTTAGATTCTATTGCTTTAATACTAAGGTAAAGAAAAATATGCAACTACGATTTATACAGAAAATCCAAATATATATGATGAAACTTGTAACATCATAATTTTTATGATATATATTAAACATATTTATAAAAACAAAAATAGAATTGCTGGCCTACGAACCTTTTATAAACATATATATATATCTATATATATATATATATATATAATTCAAATTATTAACATATTTGTATATACAAAAATAAGATAACTAGATTAAAAACCCTTCCACTTCCAAACCTATGATAGAAGGGAAATTAAGCTACCAGCTACTTTATTGTTCAAACATGTTTACAAATAAAACAAAATAACCTACCAGCTGCTTCAATGTGCAGCTGTACTAAATTTAACATGATCAAGATATCCAAATCTTCAAGATTCACGGCAGCAGCCATGCTTATTTCTCCATTCTCCAAGTTACTTAAATATTGTCTCTCATATCTTGAAAGTCATTGTTTGGCTCTGAATTCAAATCTAACAACAATCTTGTCTTTGGAGGATCCCTCCTCTCCTGCTGCATCTCGTATGGGTGCATGTTATTTGTCAGACCATTCAAAGCTTTAAAATACATTTATTTAATAACACAATTGGACTGATCTGCCTATTCTACCATTGAATATCAATTTTTGATCTTTGTAGGACTGGATTTACCTTCCACTCTGAATAATCAATACGAAAGACAAACTGTGTATCATGTACACCTCTTGACCTATCTCCGGTTGTTGGAGCAATCTTAGGAACTTGCATAACACAATCATAGTATGGTCTCAATAAGAACGATCTACCAACCCCTAATTTAATGTAAAAATAAAATAAGCAGGGAAATCTACAGTTAGCAAAAAATAAATCTATTGTTTGCAAGGTGTTATAAGTATTATAAACCAATATAAATAAAAAATAAAATCTGCAGTTAGCAAAGGTTAACATATTTTGGCAAAGAGCAGTGACAATCCTTAAAGAGGGGTAGTTTTAACTTTTGATTAAACAATCAATACAAGGTTGCTTTAATTTATGGTAAATATGAAATGGAAAAAAACAAATATGAGATTTTAGGTGAGTCATGCAATATGTCCTTACCAATCAAATGTTCACCATTTTCACTGATGGTTAGTTCAACACTGCCATCCTTCACCAAAAATGATAATGCAAAAAGGTTTTCTACAGCCTGAGAAAATGAGTCTTCAAAAAGAAGATTGTCTAAAGCAAGAAGCCTGTTCTCTAATAACTTCCCATAAAGACTTCCAACTTTGATTTCCATGCTATCATCCTTAATTACATCATCGGTTATCAGTACCTGGTTATCCATTCAAAGGATCAAAACTCTTAAATTTTAAACAACATGATTATGCTAAACAGATTAACCTTCTTCCAAATTTAGAAGTAAAGATACTTACAAGAGGCTCACATTTCTCCAACTTTAAATCCTTACTTGCATACTTTGATTTTCTTTGTCTTGGGTTCACTTTAATTTCCAAGGAACCAATTCTGTCACTCAAACAAAGAGATTCAGTAAAATATTATAAGAGATGAAAAATATTCAACAGTTTTTCACTCTGACCAAAGGGATAAAAGTACCATACAATGTACAGCAGCCACAATGCACATCCCTAAATATCTGTGTACCCATCTCTCCAAGAGCAGCCCAACAAATATTTGGCATTTTGTTTTGGGCTCCATATTCTTTTTCTTTAACTCCAAACTTGATAATGTTCATGTCAAAGCTTCTCGATATACCCATCACAAAGTCTGCAGGACTTGTTCTCTTAGAATGCATACTCTCTTTGAGACATGTTAACAATGAAGATGTATGGCCAAGAAGTTTCTCTGCATCTGAAATTTGCTCCCTAATATGCGACACTGCAAATCAACCATTTAACATTCAAGTGTTTAAACTGTATTCTTGGTATTAAACTGTAAATCTCAATAAGTAAATGGAGTTTGGTAAACCATTTTGTAAACCCACTTGCATATCAGAAAAAGAATGAGATCAGACCATTTTGGTGAACATCCACATGTCCAACAATCTTCGTCAGCCTAGTTAGCACCACGTTATCAAGCTGTTCCTCAACTGCAAGAAGATGGCAATACAACTTTTAAAATCATTTAAAGGTATGACATAAAAAAAATTATATACAATAAAGTTAAACCCTAGTTGAAGATTATAAGGATAATGCTACCGTCAATTTCATCAGCCACTGTTGGTGTAGAAGCTTCTAAACCAAAATTCTGCTGTAACTTCAAAGATTTTCCCATGTCGAGTATTCAGAGAGTAAGGTAGCTGCAAATGCAGTAGGAAGAAATGGGGAAATAAACTGTCCAGCTACCTTAATTCACAAAGGATAAAAAATGATTTATTTAATGAATGTTTCCCAAAATCAATGCAAAACTGACCGTAACCTAAATTATCTTCCAGGCCTTTCAAGAACAAAATCAGCATAATTAACAAGAAAGAAATCATGGATTTATTACCTCCTTGTCGGTGCTTCGATTACCTTGTATCTCTGTTCAACTTGAATGAATCAATGGATGATTGCAAACTAAATTCAGGTTTTCCGTCTCTCAATTTCATCCTAACTGGGAGATATCATGAAATTGAGAGAGATCATGTTTACCATTTGCCAACCTCTGTAATAACATCTAAATTGAATCCCAGCAATGAACACAGCTCACAATAATAATATGATTTGACCCTGCAGAAAGACCAAGATTCAAGATTAAATCTCCCTGCTTTGTAAAATCTATCACACCTAATTGTACTTATAATAAACCATATAATTTGAAAATGTAAATGATTAAACATGAATTTAATAATAATTAGTAACTTGTTATTTTCTCATAATCAGAGTTAATTAGAAAGATAGAGATACAAAAATCATACAAGCAATTCAAATATAAAATACACTACTTCAATCATGGAAATCAAATCAAATCAAATCTTCACATTGCATTTATTATCTTTTTAATCTTGTAAGATTTCAATGTTATTGCTTTATTATTATTTTTTTTTTGAAGTATTTGATTGTTAATCAGAACCACAAAGTAGCAAAGTAGCATAGTTTTATAGTGTTTTTTCTAAGCTAATGAAACAACCATGATACAATTACTAGAGGAAAGAAGTTGAATCATGGTCTTTAACAGCTGTATTTTTTGAATAAACGAAACTTACTTTAGAGTGTTTAGTAGCATACATTAATAAATTTTTAACAATGTTATTAAATGTGTTAAGACTAGTAAAAAAAATAATTTCTTTATATTTACACATTCATTAACTTAATTCTCCAATTGAATTGAATTATACAAAAATTGATAAACATTGATCCATATGCATATAGCAATAAGAAGATATTATAGAAATTTAAACACTAAAAACATAAGCATGGGACATTTTATAGAAATTAAACATTAAACATCTTATAGAAATGGAATATTAAAGCATAAGTATTGGAGTATTCACCATTTAAACATCCAAACATAAGCATAGCATTGACTTTGTATCAAGTAAAATTGTGTTCTTCAAACCAATCATAATTAAGATATATGTATTGGAAATAAATATGATCAACATGTTGGATGGTAGAAATAGAACAAAATAAACTCATTACATGAAAACAATAAAGAAACAATATATTTTAAAATACAATATGTGCATTTAATAAGAGTCAAGTTAAGTAATAAATTTACCTATACTAATATTGTCCAAACTATATAATAATCATAACAATCATCTTAAAAAACATTAATCAATCTCCAAATTAACAATAACTTCATCTATAAGAAAAAACAATTAAAAAATGAGTAATATTAACAATATTATAGATGATACACACAAAAAATTTATAGTACTACCCATAAAACTTGTCTTTCAAACAATTCTTCAATTTTTTATATATTAACAAATTTACTGGTTTTAAAGAAACTAAATTTTCAAACAATTCTTCAAATTTCTATATAGTAACAAATTTACTGGTTTTAAAGAAAATAAATTTATATGAATATGTTTACTTTCCTCTTTTAAAAAAATGAATAATAATCCTACATCAACAATATGCTTTCTTAAAAAAAATGAATTTCATCTTTTTCTTGATTGTATAATTGCAAAGACAAAAATGTTGCAATAATTCACAGTACCATTATACTATGACTTTTATATATATAGAAAGAGAAAATTATGCCTTCAAATATATATGGAAAAGATAGCATACAAATAATATGATAATACTTCATAATGAATAAAAAGGACAATTATGTTAAGTGATCATCCTTATGTGTGTTTAACAACTACATGGTTTGTGTTCGCAAACGGGTAGAGTGTAACTCAACTAAGAAGTATAGCATCATTTCAGAGATTTGCAAATATATATATATAGATGAGGATCTTGGACCTTAATCATCAAATCAATTTTTTTGGCTATTATGGTTTTTTGGTAATATAAATTTGACATTTGCAAATATATATAGATGAGGAATTTGGACCTTAATCACCAAAGTAGTTTTGGTTATTATGGATTTTTAGTGATACAAATTTGACATCTGCAAATATATATAGATGAGAAACTTGGACCTTAATCACCAAAGCAGTTTTGGCTATTATAGCTCCTTGGTGATACAAATTTGTAACTAGACATGGCTAAACACACCTTGAATATAAAATTATGCCAAAATTACTGAAAATATAAGACTCTGTCCCAATTTCAATATGCAAAGCTTAACCTAAATACACAGTTTGAAATCTATTCACAACCTGGTTCATAATAATGGCCACTCTAAGCCACCAACAATCGATCAGAAATCAAAACCATAAAATCATTTCACATCAACAAACAAGTGAAATTCATTTCATATCAATCCATAAGTAAATACCAGATTTATATCCAAGCCATAAATCATGAGAATCAATTGAATTGAAAGTACTAAGGATAACCTAAGGGTGGTACATTTCACGGTTCGTTGCGCATGTGATGTCAGCCCACCGCCACCCCACAATACCATCATTACCATTATACATTGACTCTTAGCATACACATTATGAAATCTCTTTCTCGATCTATACTAGTGGATGTAAAAATTCCATTATTAAACATTATGATTCACATCACACCAATTAATTCCTAATACAATTCTCATTATACATCCACTCTTCACATAATGCACCTTATTCTCTATACAATCTCTTTATAGCAGTATTGCCCCAAAAAGCAAGAAACATCCATAACTTGTCATGAGTTTTAAGCAATACTCCAATCACTTAATTTTTTTCCCACTTTCACTAAAGAGATGTTTTTAGCATATTTTGTTTACAATTTTTTTTTGGAAATTGATAAAATTAGAATAGTAATTTGTTGAGTTTATATAATTAGAATGTTTTAAAATTTTGGAAACTTTATATTTATTATTATTTTTTATTTAAAAATAATTTTAAATAATAAAATATTATAATTTTATTAAACACAATGTTATAAAAATCCAACCCAACCCAATAAAAAAATCACTAAATTAAATTACACTAGTTTCAATATTTATCTTCAAGACTGAGCAATCCCCTCATGTCTTCAATCCACTCACCAATGAAACCTTATTACCATACAAATCATATCAATGATGTTTATCAAACTTCCTTTAAACATAAAATAATACGATATTCAAACCTTATTACCATACAAATCATATCAATGATGTTTATCAAACTTCCTTTAAACATAAAATAATACGATATTCAAACTTTTTTTAATAAGGTTACAAATTTGTATTTGATTTCTTTTAAGTTTTTTAAATCTATGGTTTAAACACATTTATATTAATTTTATTTAAATAAATGTTACTTTATTTTATTTTACTTTATATTATATATTTCTTTTATAATGAGTTGTAAAATACATTTTTTTTAACTAACATACATTTATTTCAACTGTGAGGGATAAATCAAATTTCTTTAATGATATAAAACATAAAGAAAGATCTCATCTCTAGAGATTTGATCCCTCTAGAAATTTCATAAATTGTGAGCTAAGATGGATTTACTCCCATTCTCTTGCTCTCTCTTAACATATGTACGTTATGTGTTAATGGTTTTGCATTGGTTCTCTCTTTTTATATATGCATGTATGTATGTGATGTGTTAATAGTTAACATAATAATGTAAAAATTCTAAATGAATATTCTTAGGATTTTTTATGCGTTATTAAACTTTGTTATTATCCCATTAGTATTGGTTGTCTTAATTAGTTAGACTTCAGATCCTATTATTTAGGAATTGTTCAAACTCTTGCACTCAATTGTATTCATATAAATGTAGGTTGATGTTGGACTCGTGAATGTGAGAGTGAGGTACAGCCTCTCACTGCGAGCATTGTCTCACCTTGAGCTACATCATAGTTTCCGTTGCTTTGTCTTCCTTTAATTTGTCTTTGTATTAGAGCAAACAGGTTGTAAGAGTAGGAGATGTCATTCATCTTTGTTGTTTTCTAAGAAGACATCAATCAACGTTGTGAGGAATATGTTGTCCACTTGAGCACCAGGTTAGTGCACATAAGAGAATCATTGCTAGGAATAATTGTCGTGAGAATTATTGTAGCTAGCGAGTGTAAGATATGTGTTGTCCACATCAGGTAGAAGTGCACAAAGACAATGTTGCAAAGAAACACAAATGTTGTTGTTTGAACCACTGGGCTACAAAAGAACAAGAATTATTGTTGGGCTAGGGTCCCTTAGGGTCAAAGTTGAGTCAATTTTGTCTATTTTGTTAAAGCGTAGTGCGCAGGTCAAGGGGCTTTGGGGTGGGTCAAAGCTCCTTCTTTTTTGTAACGGGTTAAAGGGTAAAACATGGGGCTCAAACCATGGTTTAAGCCCATGGTTTTTGCACATTTGAATTTTATAAATAAGATTCAAGTTGAATAGAGAATGATAACTTGATGGATGATTATGTTATGTTGATGTGATTTTGGGAAAGCTTTTGTGATAAGTCTGAGTAGAGATAGGATCCTGCGGCTGTGTGCATGGAGACCTAAGTCCTGGGCCATGTGGGAGGACTCTACGGCTATGTACGCAAGAGACTGAATTGTAACCATTGAAGATCTGCTAATAAAGAGAAGTTTTGGCGAAAGTACTATTTTACTTACATGATTGATGTTTATGTATTGATGTATTGATTTGCTTATAGATCTGCTGTAGTTTACATTATTGATGTGTATATATCTGAATTGATGATATAATTGAGCAAGACCTATAGTTGTTTTTGTTTAATGGTTTCTGTGAGATAATATCTAGATAAAATGGGTCTCTGTGATTGTGCAAGTATGCTTCTCTGTTCAGGGTTTTCTTAAAGATAGATCTGAATTGGGTAAAGGGGGCTCTTGCGTAGAAGAGTCTGAAAAAAGTAGTTATGGTGAATCAGCATAGTCTGAAGAAAGGACGACAGCTGCGCTTCAGATCCCATTGACTCCACTTTCAAATCCGCCTCACACGCCACTCCATCCCACTCCACCTCCACCTCCACCACTAGTATTTGATATGGCTAACTCTATAAAGATGCAAACTTTTATGGGTGTCATAAATGAAGACACTGAACTATTCTGGTTTGTTGGAGAGGCTGCGTGGAAGGCACATCAGATTAATGATGATGATATTAAGAAATCACAACTTGCTACTACATTCCAAAAACGCGCGTTGGACTGGTATATGAGGTATGTAGTAAAAAGGTTTATATTATTACTCATAAAACTTGTCTTTCAAACAATTCTTCAAATTTCTATATATTAACAAATTTACTGGTTTTAAAGAAAATAAATTTATATGAATATGTTTACTTTCCTTTTCTACAAAAATGAATAGTAATCATACATCACCAATATGATTTCTTAAAAAAGATGAATTTCATCTTTTTATTGATTGTATAATTGCAAAGACAAAAATATTGCAATAATTCACAGTACCATTATACTATGACTTTAATATATATAGAAAGAGAAAATTATGCCTTCAAATATATATGGAAAAGATAGCATACAAATAATATGATAATACTTCATAATGAATAATAAGGACAATTATGTTAAGTGATCATCTTTATGTGTTTAACAACTACATGGTCTGTGTCCGCCAACAGGTAGAGTGTAACTCAACTAAGCAGTATAGCATCATTTCAAAGATCTGCAAATATATATAGCTGAGGAACTTGGACCTTAATCATCAAAGAAGTTTTTTGGCTATGATGGCTTTTTGGTAATATAAATTTGACATGTGCAAATATATATATATATATGAGGAACTTGGACCATAATCACCAAAGTAGTTTTGGTTATTATGGCTTTTTGGTGATACAAATTTGACATCTGCAAATATATATAGATGAGAAACTTGGACCTTAGTCACCAAAGCAGTTTTGGCTATTATGGCTCCTTGGTGATACAAATTTGAAACTAGACATGGCTAAACACACCCTAAATATAAAATTATGCCAAAATTAATAAAAACCTAAGACTCTATCCCAATTGCAAAGCTTAAGCTAAATACACAGTTTGAAATCTATTCACAACCTGGTTCATAATAATTCCCACTCTAAGCCACCAATAATCGATCAGAAATCAAAACCATAAAATCGTTTACATCCACAAACAAGTGAAATCCATTTCATATCAATCCATAAGTAAATACTAGATTTATATCCAAGCCATAAATCACAAGAATCAATTGATTTGAAAGTACTAGGGATAACCTAAGGGTGGTACATTTCAGGGTTCGCTGCGCATGTGATGTCAGCCCACCGCCACCCCACAATGCCATCATTACCATTATACATTGACCCTTAACATACACATTATGAATAAGACAATCTCTTTATGGATCTATACCGGTGGATGTAAAAATTATATTATTAAACATTAAGTTTCACATCACACCAGTTAATTCCCAATACAGTTCTCATTATACATTCACTCTTCACATAATGCAACTTATTTTTAATACAATCAATTTATAGCAGTATTGCCTCAAAAAGCAAGAAACATCCATAACCTGCCATGGGTTTTAAGCAATTGTCCAATCACGTAATTGTTTTCCCGCTTTCACTGTAGAGATGTTTTTGGCATATTTTGTTTACAATTTTTTTTTGGAAATTGATAAAATTATAATGGTAATTTGTTGAGTTTATATAATTAGAATGTTTTAAAATTTTGGAAAATTATTTATTATTATTATTTAAAAATATTTTTTATTTAAAAATAATTTTAGATAATAAAATATTATAATTTTATTAAACATAATGTTATAAAATTCCAACCCAACCGAATAAAAAAATCACTAAATTAAATTACACTAGTTTCAATATTTATCTTCAAGATTGAGCAATCCCCTTATGTCTTCAATCCACTCACCAATGAAACCTTATTACCATACAAATCATATCAAAGATGTTTATCAAACTTCCTTTAAACATAAAATAATACGATATTCAAACTTTTTTTAATAAGGTTACAAATTTGTATTTGATTTCTTTTAAGTTTTTTAAATCTATGGTTTAAACACATTTATATTATTTTTTTAAAATAAATGTTACTTTATTTTTTTTCCTTTATATTATATATTTCTTTTATAATAAGTTGTAAAATACATTTTTTTAAACTAACATACATTTATTTCAACTGAGAGGGATAAATCAAATTTCTTTAATGATATAAAACATAAAGAAAGGTCTTATCTCTAGAGATTTGATCCCTCTAGAAATTTCATAAATTTTGAGCTAAGATGGATTTACTCCCATTCTCTTTCTCTCTCTTAAGATATGTACGTTATGTGTTAATGGTTTTACATTGGTTCTCTCTTTTTATATATGCATGTATGTATGTGATGTGTTAATTGTTAACATAATAATGTATAAATTCTAAATGAATATTCTTAGGATTTGTTATGCGTTATTAAACTTTGTTATTATCCCATTAGGATTGGTTGTCTTAATTAGTTAGACTTCAGATCCTATTTTTTAGGAATGTGTTCAAACTCTTGAACTCAATTGTATTCCTATAAATGTAAGTTGATGTTGGACTCGTGAATGTGAGAGTGAGGGGCAACCTCTCACTGCGAGCATTGTCTCACCTTGAGCTACATCATTGTTTCCATTGCTTTGTCTTCCTTTAATTTGTCTTTGTATTAGAGAAACCAGGTTGTGAGAGTAGGAGATGTCATTCATCTTTGTTGTTTTCTAAGAAGACATCAATCAATGTTGTGAGGAATATGTTGTCCACTTGAGCACCAGGTTAGTGCACATAAGAGAATCATTTCTAGGAATAATTGTCGTGAGAATTATTGTAGCTACCAAGCGTAAGATAGGTGTTGTTTGCATGAGGTAGAAGTGCACAAATACAATGTCACAAAGAAACACAAATGTTGTTGTTTGAACCACTGGGCTACAAAAGAATGATAATTATTGTTGGGCTAGGGTCCCTTAGGGTCAAAGTTGAGTAAATTTTGTCTATTTTGTTAAAGCATAGTGCACAGGTCAAGGGGCTTTGGGTTGGGTCAAATCTTCTTCTTTTTGTAATGGGTTAAAGGGTAAAACATGGGGCTCAAACCATGGTTTAAGCGCATTGTTTTTGCGCATTTGAATTATACAAATAAGATTCAAGTCGAATAGAGAATGATAACTTGATGGATGATTATGTTATGTTGATGTGATTTTGGGAAATCTTTTGTGATAAGTCTGAGTAGAGATAGGATCTTGCGGCTGTGTGCACGGAGACCTAAGTCCTGGGCCGTGTGGGAGGACTCTATGGCTCTGTGCGTAAGAGACTGAATTGTAACCATTGAAGATCTGCTAATAAAGAGAATTTTTGGCCAAAGTACTATTTTACTTACATGATTGATTTTTATGTATTGATGTATTGATTTTCTTATAGATCTGTTGCAGTTTACATTATTGATGTGTACATATCTGAATTGATTATATAATTGAGCAAGAGCTATATTTTTTTATGTTTAATGGTTTCTATGAGACAATATATGGATAAAATGTGTCTCTGTGATTGTGCAAGTCTACTTCTTTGTTAAGGGTTTTCTTAAAGAGAGATCTAAATTGGGTAAAGGGGGCTCTTGCGCAGAAAAATAGTAGTTAGATCAGAATTGAAGGGTTAGATCCATAACATAGTTCTCCCTCAAGCTATGGAAACCTAGTACCATCACCCCCCCATACTGCTTCGGGTGATACTTTGGCCTGCGCAAGCAGATCACTGAAGGAAGGGCCAGTACTTGGAGGGTTTTTTTGGTTGCATAGAACACTCTGAACCTGGGTCAGGACCCCTTAAGCCAACAAATGGTTTCATTTTCGGGACTGGGATCTGTTTTAGGGAGACTTGATGTTGTGGCATCCGACAAAGCCTCAATTACAAGATTGGTTGGATAGAAAGGTGCATGAGTTCGTGATCCAAATGAATTGGAATCCATGATTATCTGCTGAAGAGTAGGAACAAATATTTATTTATACAGAGCAGCACAAAATTTTCTTTGCAATATTTGCAGTAAAACTACATGAGTGGTTATCTCGACTCACTGAATTTCAGACTTGTTAGAAGGATGACGCAGTCACCCAGTGGACCCCTGAGTTGATTCAGTAATTGGAAAAATCCAGAAATAAGATCACCTGTGCAATAGATTACTGGATCGACAACATTCTGGGTGAATTTGTCACTGAATTTTATATTGATGCCTTTGTGTCATATTCTGAAGCTGAAAGACGTTTTTTCAAAGGTCCTCAACGTAAGTTAATGTGCTCTTTAAAGTTGTGGGTTAAAATGATCTTATGTGAAAAGGGTACTATATGCAACCATACTGAGTGAATGTTCAGAAGAGGTCAATGTAGCTCTACGTGCAGTGGGAAAATTTATAACACTGACCCGGATGGGGATTTTGTGTACAATCCCCTCAAAGGAAAACCTGACAGTGACGAAGAGTCTGAAACAAGTAGTTCTGGTGAATCAGTGCAGTCTGAAGAAAGGACGACAACTGTGCTTCAAATCCCATCCACTCTACTTTCAAATCCGCCTCACACGCCACTCCATCCCACACCACCTCCACCTCCACAACTAGTATTCGATATGGTTAACTCTATTAAGATGAAAACTTTTAAGGGTTTCATAAATGAAGACATTGAACTATTCTGGTTCGTCGCAAAGGTTGTGTGGAAGGCACATTAGATTAATGATGATGATAGTAAAAAAGTTTATATTATTACTCATAAAACTTGTCTTTCAAACAATTCTTCAAAGTTCCATATACTAACAAATTTACTGGTTTTAAAGAAAATATATTAATATGAATATGTTTACTTTCCTTTTCTAAAAAAATGAATAATAATCATACATCAACAATATGATTTCTTAAAAAAGATGAATTTCATCTTTTTATGGATTGTATAATTGCAAAGACAAAAATGTTGCAATAATTCACAGTACCATTATACTATGACCTTTATATATCTAGAAAGAGAAAATTATGCCTTCAAATATATAAGGAAAAGATAGCATACAAATAATATGATAATATTTCATAATGAATAAAAGGGACAATTATGTTAAGTGATCATCTTTATGTGTGTTTAACAACTACATGGTCTGTGTTCGCCAACAGGTAGAGTGTAACTCAACTAAGTAGAATAGCATCATTTCAGAGATCTGCAAATATATATAGATGAGGAACTTGGACCTTAATCATCAAATCAGTTTTTTGGCTATTATGGATTTTTGGTAATATAAATTTGACATCTGCAAATATATATAGATGAGGAATTTGGACCTTAATCACCAAAGTAGTTTTGGTTATTATGGCTTTTTGGTGATACAAATTTGACATTGCAAATATATATAGATGAGAAACTTGGACCTTAATCACCAAAGCCGTTTTGTCTATTATGGCTCCTTGGTGATACAAATTTGTAACTAGACATGGCTAAACACACCTTGAATATAAAATTATGCTAAAATTACTGAAAATATAAGACTCTGTCCCAATTTCAATATGCAAAGCTTAAGCTAAATACACAGTTTGAAATCTACTCATAACCTGGTTCATAATAATGGCCACTTTAAGCCAACAACAATCGATGAAAAATCAAAACCATAAAATCATTTCACATCCACAAACAAGTGAAATTCCATATCAATCCATAAGTAAATACCAGATTTATATCCAAGCTATAAATCACGAGAATCATTTGAATTGAAAGTACCAGGGATAACCTAAGGGTGGTACATTTCAGGGTTCATTGCGCATGTGATGTCAGCCCACCACCACCCCACAATGCTATCATTACCATTATACATTGACCCTTAGCATACACATTATGAATAAGACAAACTCTTTCTGGATCTATACTGGTGGATGTAAAAATTCTATTATTAAACATTATGTTTCACATCACACCAATTAATTCCCAATACAGTTCTATATATACATTCACTCTTCACATAATGCAACTTATTCTCAATACAATCTCTTTATAGAAGTATTGCCCCGAAAAATAAGAAACATCCATAACCTGCCATGGGTTTTAAGCAATAGTCCAATCACGTAATTTTTTTCCCACTTTCACTGTAGAGATGTTTTTGGCATATTTTGTTTACAATTATTTTTTGGAAATTGATAAAACTATAATTGTAATTTGTTGAGTTTATATAATTAGAATGTTTTCGAATTTTGGAAAATTAATTATTATTATTATTATTATTATTTTATTTAAAAATAATTTTAGACAATAAAATATTATAATTTTATTAAACATTATATTATAAAATTCCAACCCAACCAAATAAAAAATTCACTAAATTAAATTACACTAGTTTCAATATTTATCTTCAAGATTGAGCAATCCCCTTATGTCTTCAATCCACTCACCAATGAAACCTTATTACCATACAAATCATGTCAATGATGTTTATCAAACTTCCTTTAAACATAAAATAATACGATATTCAAACTTTTTTTAATAAGGTTATAAATTTGTATTTGATTTCTTTTAAGTTTTTTAAATCTATGGTTTAAGCACATTTATATTAATCTTATTTAAATAAATGTTACTTTATTTTATTTTACTTTATATTATATATTTATTTTATAATTAGGTGTAAAATACATTTTTTTTTAACTAGCATACCTTTATTTCAACTCAGAGGGATAAATCAAATTTTTTTAATGATATAAAATATAAAGAAAGGTCTCATCTCTACATATTTAATCCCTTTAGAAATTTCATAAATTTTGAGTTAAGATGGATTTACTCCCATTCTCTTTCTCTCTCTTAACATATGTACGTTATGTGTTAATGGTTTTACATTGGTTCTCTCTTTTTATATATGCATGTATGTATGTGATGTGTTAATTGTTAACATAATAATGTATAAATTCTAAATGAATATTCTTAGGATTTGTTATGCGTTCTTAAACTTTGTTATTATCCCATTAGGATTGGTTGTCTTAATTAGTTAGACTTCAGATCCTATTTTTTAGTAATGTGTTCAAGCTCTTGAACTCAATTGTATTCCTATAAATGTAAGTTGACGTTGGACTTGTGAATGTGAGAGTGAGGGGCAACCTCTCACTGCGAGCATTGTCTCACCTTGAGCTACATCTTGTTTCCATTGCTTTTTCTTCCTTTAATTTGTCTTTGTATTAGAGCAACCAGGTTGTGAGAGTAGGAGATGCCATTCATCTTTGTTGTTTTCTAAGAAGACATCAATCAATGTTGTGAGGAACATGTTGTCCACATGAGGACCAGGTTAGTGAACATAAGAGCATCATTGTTAGGAATAATTGTCGTGAGAATTATTTTAGTTACCAAATGTAAGATATGTGTTGTCCGCATGAGGTAGAAGTGAACAAAGACAATGTCGCAAAGAAACACAAATGTTGTTGTTTGAACCACTCAACTACAAAATAACAACAATTATTGTTGGGCTAGGGTCCCTTAGGGTCAAAATTTGAGTCTATTTTGTCTATTTTGTTAAAGCGTAGTGCACAGGTCAAGCGGCTTTGGGGTGGGTCAAAGCTCCTTCTTTTTTGTAACGGGTTAAAGGGTAAAACATGGGGCTTAAACCATGGTTTAAGCCCATGGTTTTTGCACAATTTGAATTATATAAATAAGATTCAAGTCGAATAGAGAATGATAACTTGATGGATGATTATGTTATGTTGATGTGATTTTGGAAAGCTTTTGTGATAAGTCTGAGTAGAGATAAGATCCTATGGATGTGTGCATGGAGACCTAAGTCCTGGTCCGTGTGGGAGGATTCTACGGCTGTGTGCGCAAGAGACTGAATTGTAAGCATTGAAGATCTGCTAATAAAGAGAATTTTGGCGAAAGTAAAATTTTACTTACATGATTGATGTTTATGTATTGATGTATTGATTTGCTTATATATCTACTACAATTTACATTATTGATGTGTATATATCTGAATTGATTATATAATTGAGCAATACCTATAGTTTTTTTTGTTTAATGGTTTCTGTCAGATAATATCTGGATAAAATGGGTCTCTGTGATTGTGCAAGTCTGCTTCTCTGTTAAGGGTTTTCTTAAAGATAGATGTTAATCGGGTAAAGGGGGCTCTTGCGTAGAACAATAGTTGTTAGATCAGATTGGGAGGGTTAGATCCACAACATAGTTCTCCCTTAGGGTGTGGAAACATATTACCATCGCCCCCCCATACTGTTTTAGGTGAGACTTTGGCCTGCGTAAGGAGATCATTACTGAAAGGGCCAATAGTTGGAGGGTTTTGTTGGTTGCATAGAACACTCTGAACCTGGGTCAGGACCCCTTAAGCCAACAAATGGTTTTGTTGTTGGGACTGGGATCTGTTTGAGGGAGAATTGATGTTGTGGCATCTGACAAAGATTGAATTACAATATTGGTTGGATAGAAAGGTGCACAAGTTCGTGATCCAGAAGATTTGGAATCCACGATTATCTGCTGAAGAGTAGGAACAAATATTTATTTATACAGAGCAACACAAAATTTTCTTTGAGACCTTTGCAACAGAACTACACGAGTGGTTATCTCGGCTCGCTGAATTTCAAACTTATTATAAGGACAACGCAATCACCCAATGGATCCCTGAGTTTATTCAGCAATTGGAAAAATCCAGCAATAAGATCACTTGCGCAATAGATTACTGGATCGACAACATTCTGGGTGGATTTGTCGCTGAATTTTCTATTGATGCCTTTGTGTCATATTCTGAAGCTGAAAGAGGTTTTTTCAAAGGTCCGTAAGTTCATGTGCTCTTTAAAGTTGTATGTTAAAATTATCTTATGTGAAAAGGGTACTATACGCAACCATACTGAGTGAATGTTCAAAAGAGGTCAACCTAGCTCTACGCGTAGTGGGAAAATTTATAACACCGACCCGGACAGGGATTTTGTGTACAACCCCCTCAAAGGAAAACCTGATAGTGACGAAGAGCTTGAAACAAGTATTTTTGGTGAATCAGCACAGTCTGAAGAAAGGACGACAACTGCACTTCAGATCCCATCCACTCCACTTTCAAATCCACCTCACACGCCACTCCATCCCACTCCACCTCCACCTCCATCACTAGTATTTGATATGGCTAACTCTATTAAGATGCAAACTTTTAAGGGTGTCATAAATGAAGACATTGAATTGTTCTGGTTCGTCGCAAAGGCTGTGTGGAAGGCACATTAGATTGATGATGATGATGTTGACAAATCACAACTTGCTACTGCATTCCAACAACGCACGTTGGACTGGTATATGAGGTATGTATTAAAAAAGTTTATATTATTACTCATAAAACTTGTCTTTCAAATAATTCTTCAAATTTCTATATATTAACAAATTTATTGGTTTTAAATAAAATAAATTTATATGAATATGTTTACTTTCATTTTCTAAAAAAATGAATAATAATCATACATCAACAATATGCTTTCTTAAAAAATATGAATTTCATCTTTTTATTGATTGTATAATTGCAAGGACAAAAATGTTGCAATAATTCATAATACCATTATACTCTGAATTTTATATATATAGAAAGAGAAAATTATGCCTTCAAATATATATGGAAAAGATAGCATACAAATAATATGATAATACTTCATATTGAATAATAAGGACAACTGTGTTAAGTGATCATATTTATGTGTGTTTAACAACTACATGGTTTGTGTTCGCCAACGGGTAGAGTGTAACTCAACTAAGCAGTATAGCATCATTTTAGAGATCTGCAAATATATATAGATGAGGAAGTTGGACCTTAATCATCAAAGCAGGCACCAGCAGAAGACCAAGAAATAACTTGTCCCCGTACATCTGTAGCAATCACAATGGTATTGTAGGAATGGTTTGTGGATCTCAAATAGCTATGGTAGCTAAACCTAATAAGACAACAATTACAATCCAAGAAGTTATAAGTACCTGCTCCACTGTTATCTGCTATATTCAAATAAGTTTGAGACTGAATCATTTTTCCTCCAAAAGATTTTTTATCTCAGGGACACGGTCATTAATTAGTTTCACTACAGTACTTCCCTTCAGCCAATCTGTAGAAATGGGGAATTTATCAACCATTCATCTATCCATTCCGCTCCTCCTTCCTACTGGAAAGGGATTAGAGTTCCTCATTTTTTATGCATGCAGTTATTGACAGACAAAGAAATCATGGTATGCATTTTCGTGTACTGGCTAAAGCATTGCGTATGTCCGGTGGAGATCATATTCACGCAGGGGTTCTTCCTTCCCCGCCTCCATGAGGATGGTCTACAGGGTTCATAACTACTCCTCTTACCTCATAACGCTTACCAGTGGGCCCATAAAATTCACTGGGATAAACTGTATCATTGAACCAAATGAAACAACAAGCAATAAAACCAAAGATAGATAGAGCCACTAAACTATAGGACAAATAAGCTTCTCCGGACCTTTCTTCGTGAAATTTTTTTTGTATTTATCTTTACTTTGTATCTTACAAAATGGGGGATTTTACCCAATTCTTGCCGACTTTTAGGATCCCAAATTGGACTAATATCTGTGGATAATGATTTAGTCATTATTTCCTTCGTATCATGACCGTTACAGTCGTTCATTCCATTGAAATGATCTCCGCTTCAAAACCATACATGAGATTCCCACCTCATACAGCTCCTCCTTTCTTTACAGTAGGTATATTAATCCATATAATCTAAAAGGCTTTTATAATCAATATAAATGGATTAATATATGAAATTAATTATATACAAAGTAAACACGTTCGAAAAAACATCTATGCCCTCGTTTACAATTATGTTTTTGAAACTTTTGGTTACAAACCAATCTTGAATACGATGAAACATTTCCTAGTTCTTATTGGAAAATATTTCGGTTGGATAATATTTTTCCTTGCTCACTAATAAATCGACTAATTAGGCTCATATTTTTATAATCGATCCCGAAGAATCTTCCACCATTCTTTCTAACAAGAATAGTTCTTCTATTTTCTCAAATCTTCCCAAAGCATTTTCGTTTTTTGGCTATTATGGCTCTTTGGTAATACATATTTGACATCTGCAAATATATAGATGAGGAACTTGGACCTTAATCACTAAAGTATTTTTGGCTATTATGGCTTTTTGGTGATACAAATTTGACATCTGCATATATATAGAGATGAGAAACTTGGACCTTAATCACCAAAGCAGTTTTGGTGATACAAATTTGTAACTAGACATGGCTAAACACACCCTGAATATAAAATTATTCAAAAATTACTGAAAATCTAAGACTCTGTCCCAATTGAAATATGCAAAGCTTGAGCTAAATACACAGTTTGAAATCTATTCACAGCGTGATTCATAATAAAGGCCACTCTAAGCCACCAACAATCGATCAGAAATCAAAACCATAAAATCATTTCACATCCACAAACAAGTGAAATCCATTTCATATCAATCCATAAGTAAATACTAGATTTATATCCAAGCCATAAATCATGAGAATCAATTGAATTGAAAGTACCAGGGATAACCTAAGGGTGGTGCATTTCAAGGTTCGTTGCGCGTGTGATGTCAGCGCACCGCCACCCCAACAATGTCATAATTACCATTTTACAATGACCCTTATCATACAAATTATGAAAAAGGAAATCTATTTCTGGATCTATATTGGATGTAAAAAATCTATCACTGAACATTATGTTTCACATCACATCAATTAATTCCCAATACAGTCTATTCCGGTGTCTAGATTAGTGCTTAAAAATATTCTCATTATACATTCACTCTTCACATAATGCAACTTATTCTCAATACAATCTATTTATAGCAGTATTGTCCCGAAAAGCAAGAAATATCCATAACCTGCTATGGGTTTTAAGCGATAGTCTAATCACGTTATTTTTTTCCGCTTTCACAGTAGATGTTTATGGCATATTTTGTTTACAATTTTTTTTTTTGAAATTAATAAAATTATAATGGTAAGTTGTTGAGTTTATATAATTAGAATGTTTTAGAATTTTGGAAAATTATATTTATTTTTCATTTAAAAATAATTTTAAATAATAAAATATTATAATTTTATTAAAAATAATGTTATTAAATTCCAACGCACCGAATAAAATGTCACTAAATTAAATTACACTAGTTTCAATATTTATCTTCAAGATTGAGCAATCCCCTTATGTCTTCAATCCCCTCACCAAAGAAACCTTATTACCATACAAATCATATCAAATATGTTTATCAAACTTCCTTTAAACATAAAATAATACGATATTCAAACTTTTTTATAATGTTGCAAAATTGTATTTGAATTTTTTTAAGTTTATACATCTATAGTTTAAACACATTTATATTAATTTTATTTAAGTGAATGTTACTTTATTTTATTTTATTTTACTTTATACATTTCTTTTATAATGAGTTGTAAGATACATTATTTTAAACTAATATATATTTATCTCAGCTTTATATTTATTAAAGTTTAAGAGGATCAATCAAATTTCTTTAATGATATAAAACATAAAGAAAGGTTTGCATTTTTAGAGATCTGATCCCTCTAGAAATTTCATATATTTTGATTTAAGATGGATTTACTCTCATTCTCTTTCTCTCTCTTAACATATGTACGCTCTGTGTTAATGAATTTACATTGGTTATCTCTTTATATATGCATGTATGTATGTGATGTGTTAATTGTTAGCATAATAATGGAGAAATTTTAAATGAATATTATTAGGTTTTGTTTTGCATTATTAGACTTTGTTATCATCCCATTAGGATTGGTTGTCTTAATTAGTTAGACTTCAAATCATATTTTTTAGGAATGTGTTCAAACTCTTGAACTCAATTGTATTCATATAAATTTAAGTTGATGTTGGACTCATGAATGTGAGAGCAAGGGGCAGCCTCTCATTGTGAGCATTGTCTCGCGTGGAGCTACATCAATGTTTCCATTATTTTGTCTTCGTATTAGAGAAACAAGGTTGTGAGAGAAGGAGATGTCATTCATCTTTGTTGTTTTCTAAGAAGACATCAATCAATGTTGTGAGGAATATGTTGTCCAGATGAGCACAAGGTTAGTGCACATAAGAGAATCACTGCTAGGAATCATTGTCATGAGAGTTATTGTAGCTACCAAGTGTGAGATATGTGTTGTTCGCGTGAGGTAGAAGTGCACAAAGACAATGTCACAAGGAAACACAAATGTTTTTGTTTGAACCACTAGGCTACAAAAGAACGACCATTAATGCTAATCTTACATGGTTGATTAGTTAAACAATTTGTTGTGTCAAGATATGTTTGAAACTTAACAATCTCTTTGTGGATTAGCATATGTCATCATACAGACATGGTATAAATTGCTACATTTTTTCCATTTTTAACAAGTATAGTTAATATTGTGTGCTTGAGAGTGTAAGTGTTATTTGTTTAAAATCAATAGTATCAAGCGAGTATCAATCCAATTATGTATATTCTAGTGTATTATTTCTTTGGAGAAATATGTTTTCTAGTGAATTATTTCTTTGGAGAAATATATTTTGGGATCACCCCTTTTCCATCTTCAAGTTCCTAATATGTGTTTGAAGATACTCTAAATAAATCACTAAAAGTCACTCTTCAAGTTCCTAATATGTGTTTGAAGATACTATAAATAAAGCACTAGAAGTCACATGTCAAATATGTGTTTGAAGATACTCTAAATAAATCACTAAAAGTCACTCTTCAAGTTCCTAATATGTGTTTGAAGATACTATAAATAAAGCACTATAAGTCACATGTCATTGCACCAGAGGAACAAATGACAACTAGTGATCATTCAATTCGTAAGGAGCTTACTGCAAGGAATACAAGAAAATCAATCCGTCTATAATTCTTGGAGCTAGGTTGATTTAGTGTTAATTCTTGAATGTGGGATAATTTAGTGCCTATTATTTTAGATATTTTAATAATGGCATCAATGAATTAGTTATCCTAGGGCCTGTAATGCCCAAATTCGAACATAATTCATTTTTTATTCTTCAATATCATGAAATGTTTTATGTATTTAGAACAAAAATTGCAATTTCTTCTAGTGAATAAAGCAACAAGTTCTCTTTTGTGGTCAACGAAGGTCCTAGATGTCCCAAAGCTAGTATAACTTTTTTTTTAAATGCAATAAGGAGTTTTCTTCTCCAAAAAATTGTTTCTCCCCTTTGAAGAAAGTTACGAGTGGAATTGGAAGAGCTACGAGTAAATATAACCCTGAATTCAAAAAGGTAATTTACAAGTTGTAGGAATTATTTTTTGAACTATAATTAAGATGGCTAACCCTCTAATAGAATCTTATTTAAACAAAGGGGAAAAATAGATGTTTCGAATTATGTGAACTAGAAGTTCAAGATTTAGACCTTAATGGAAGGGGAATTTTGTTTCTCTTCATATATACACAATAATACAAACCTATAGCCCTCGAGAACTCAATGTAGGATTGGGAGCATCATGAGAGAAAAGTAAAAGTGCTTCTCAAAATGTCCCCGAGGGACAATATTATTCTACATACCATAACTTTGAGATGTCCAAGGAGACATGGGATGCCCTTAAAGGTTTCTATGAAACAAAAAATAGAAATTGAGTTTTGTTATATCAAATACATCTTGTGAATGTCTAATTTTGTCATTTTTCCTCTTAATTCCTTCCATCTTTCGCCTATTAGCTTTGTGCTTTATCTTTCAGGACGTCATTCCCAATGGATAATCTCTAAAATATCTAATATTTTTACTATTTTTTCTCATCTCTTTGTCATCCTTATTCTTAGCCTAGTACACCACTTTTCCATCGTCTAAATATGGCCACTATGCTTAAACTCTATGGATGTTATTTAGTGAAAGTGAATAGCAAGTAAGCCTTGTGAAATTTGAGTGATCCCCCTCTAGTTCAAGGGCTAGCTTGGGCCTAAATAAGGTTTCTTATTACCTTGGAATAATTTTATATAGTTGGGAACCATCTGTGTTGGTGTGTTTAGTGCACAAGGGTACTAAAACACTGGTGCTTGATAGGAGTGATTTCTAACCTAAAAGAAATAGACACAGGGAAAAAAGATTTATTAGATGGTTAGTGGAAACATACTAACATGTAGAAAAACTAGTTTATGGAACATAACATACTACAAACAAGAAGAGGAAACAAAACAACAATAACACATAAGCACAAGATCAATCGAGTAAACGAGCTAATAATATGAATGGAGAACGAATCCCCTCTTATTAGTAGCTGGTGGTAAAGAAGCGGTAGAACGTTACACACTTGCAGTGAGTCCTTAGAGCTATGGAGCTCTAATACCCAAAGCAAGGAGGGATTTCCCCTTGAGCTGGTCTACAGGCCTCTCTCTTATCCTCGAACGAGTGATTGGATGTTAGACACTTGGTGAAGTTCTCCTTTGGGATTGAGATGTTGGATGGCCAACAACTGAATCCATTCTCTACTTCTCCTTGGACAACACATTGCTAGTTTTCTCATGGGAAATTTGGCCAGCATAACAATGTGTTCTAAATTTTTCTTCTCATGGTGGCATTTTATAGGCAAAATCAAAATCCTCTTCCCTCTCCTCGTACAATTGTGGATAGTGACCCAAAAGTCACGATTGATTCCATTGTGTGCTCACTTGAGGTCTCAAGGTGGCTCTAGGCGGCTGTCTTTGGGTGGCCTCAAGTGGAGAATATGTTTCCTGAAGTGTGCTAAGTGGTCCTGGATGGTGACTATCCGCCATACTCAGGACTGCGTGACTTATTGAGGGAAAGTTGCGGAGACCAGCGCTACTATCGAAGAAAAATTTGTGGAGCACACTTTTCCTGTGTCTTCGGTGCACAATTTGATAATTTTTCCTCTTGACCTTAGAGATAGTTAAATTTTCTAGATTCTCTAATGTTTCTCAGCCCCATAAATTCTTCTGCTTGAAATTTTATGATATCTTTTGCTTGTCTGATTTTCCAGTGATAACGGTTGCCCCCTAATGGGTGAGGTCTAGGAAGAACTGTATAGCCGAAATACATTATATTTTATGTTCTGTATAACCCGTGTTGAGAGAGAGAGAGAGAGAGAGAGAGAGAGAGAGAGAGAGAGAGAGAGAGAGAGACTTGCGTGTAGCCTAAGGTTGGAGACCCCTTACTGTGAGTAAAATAGGGACCATGTTCTATTGGAAACCTACAAGAGATAGTATAATACAATAAATACAATGATTATACAAGGTGGGCATATCCCATGCTCATGATGCTTTGGCTAGTTAAAAGCCTATATGACATATAAATGTTCTGTCCATGTCACTTATATGGTAGTGATATGCTGATTTGGTTGATGACAATGATTGCTGACGCCCTTAGGGGCGTTTTTCTTTGACAATAGGTTGAATGTGGTGCCCACATGCATAATAATGGTATGAATTATAAATTATCATTGTATTCATTGGTGTATGACTGGGACCTCCCCGTATAAGCATAGTTGAAAGATATGCTTATAATGGCATGAGTCTTTGATGAATTCGGACAAAGTGAATTGGTTTTGAAGGATGATACCATCTTGACATGAAAGCTTGTGTTGTAGTCGAATGTCAGGAGGATCGACGACATCTATGGGAAATGATGATTCCCACAGTGCCATCCAAGGATGCCCCTATTGAGGTGGGGAGCCATCCAAGGTACTTCTTCCTTTTTGGAAAATGGTTGTTGAAGTCAACAAGAAGGAAGCCTCAACCGTTTGAGGGAAACATTGATGCAAGGGACCAGGGTCTCTGATATGATAGGTTAACATAGGCATGATGGCGAGAAATGGTTGAAAGCTAATGATGGGAGTTCAGTGGCTGAAGGTTGGAGCTTGAAAAAGAAGTGTGGCGGAAGTCATAATGATTTCTGATGAGGAAGGCCCTGGGGTTGGTAGGACGTCTAGGGTGGGTATATGCTAGTTAATAATGTCATGGTGGCTTTACGTGGAAGGTGTGAAGCTCTGAAAAAGGGTGATTAGGGAATACTACCATGGGAGAAACAATTGGGTGGATGCGTAGGGGATTTTCTCCTAAAAAATATTAGTACACTTTCCAAAAGAATATAAAATGGGTTTGGTTTGTACAAACACGGAGACAGGTGCCCCAAAGACATGAAAAATATTGCTCACTGATGATGTGAGGAAGGTGTTTTTGCTGAGGGAGGGGGACCCATTGGTTATTCTTGGTGCGGGGGTGATGAAGCATATGGAAGATATCACAAATGGGCTATGCTGATGGAAGGGTGATAGGCCAAATGTGAGACGCGGTGGCGCATGTTCGATCTGCTTGTGAAAATGGTAGTCTAGGATATGGGTTTTATCTTGATATGGTAAAACTTGACTTGATGCATGGTGGATGAATGATCATGAAGTGCTACCCAGACTGAGGTGATATGGCCATGGCTTCATATTTTTTGATGTATGGTCTACTTTGAGTGATAGATGCCATGGAGGGGTAGGCTCTATCGACCAACGAGTATGTTTATCATGTGCAAGGTGGGGAGACGATAAACATGGTCGCGTGTTTTGAACCTATGGTTGATTCCTTGTGGAGAAATGATGTCAGGATATGCAAAGTTTCTCTGGGAATCTATCATGCTGAGGGTAGAATGATACCTACTCTAGAACCTTTGAAGCATGGGGCAATAGGTGGTTTGTCGTACTGTATAATACCTACAAAAAATACCCCAAGTGAAAGCATCTTTTTCATTAAAATATATTGGCAAATGTGCTGAATGAAAAAACAATAAGGGAGGGCATACCTGTCGTGACTGAGAAAATTATTTTTTTGAAAGCATGAATGAGTGAAGCCTCCTTTGGGTGTTATGAGGTGTTGATCACTGTGTTTCTTTCGGTTTCATGATCAAGTACTCTGAGCTCTAGTTTTCCCTTGGGATTTGTTACTTGGCTCCTGGTTTTGATTTCAGATGGGGATGCCCCCAGAATGAGATTGCGAGGGGCATTGTTGGTTACTGCCCCCCATCCAAGATCTCCCTTTTTTCTGCTCCTTGCCTTTTTTTTGCAACATTTGGAGGATTTTCATAATTCTCCTGGTTGTATGGTTGTTGATGAGCCTGGGAAGGTTGCACTAGATTGAACGGTGCATTATGTTGTAGCGGTGGTCCATTATGTGTGGGGAATGGTGGATATTGTTTCCCTTGTATATGGTTGGTATATGATTGCTGGGGTGACTTTCATGTTTTTGGATCAGTGACCTTATCAATTCATCTGCAGTGTTCAATGCCCCAGGAAATTCTTTATAAGTTTTCAGGCACAGGGCGTTAGGGAGGATGTTATAGATGTATCCTAGCTAAGTGTATATCGGCTCCAATTGCTGGGATTTTCTAATGGAATCCTCTTCGGAATTAGGTCCTTGAGTTTCCACATCCTTCGAAATCTATGTTGTGAGAGATTTCAGGAATAGTTCCAGTAAAACTCGATCGTCAAGTTTGGCTTTACACAAACTTCGACGTCGATGCCATTCATGGAGATGGTTTGAGAGATGGACGACTGGCATTCAAGTCTAAAATGTGTCAGTAACTCTATTCCTGAATTGTGGTGGATGGGTGACTAGAAATATGTGAGGAACGTAGTAGCGAGGGTGTTAAAGGTTCCATGTGAAGCAGAAGGCTGCTCCACATAAAATTTGGTGGTTGGTCCGGTTAAGGTGCAGTGCAATAGTATTAATCAAATAGTATCATCACTAATATTGTTCGAAGAACACCATAGGTGGAAATTCATTACATGGTTTCCAGGGTCTTCCGCTTGCTTCCCTTCGAACTTTGGAATGTCTGAAGGGAGTTTCGTGGGCATGGGGGGGGGGGGAATGGGATTGTGTGAAATGGGGTCATTTGTTAACATTGATAGATAAGGTAAGTTTAAAGATGCAAAAAAATGTAACTGAGTGTTGAGCGCCATTGTAGATTGTGAAAACACAGGGTTTTGGTTGTGTATGGGGTTTGTCTGTGATGTACCCGACTGTGTATTATGTTGGCTCCCCGAATGGGTAGCGCTTCTCTGCCCTCTAGGGGTTGTGGGAGGAGTGGTGTGTGGTGATCCTGATAGGGTTCCCAACTAAAGACGCCCCGATAAGGTGGTTGTGTTCCATATTTGACACCTGAATGGTGATAGATCTGGAACTCCTCCCTCTAATGAGGGAAGGTCCAAAAAGCGTCTAGATCGACGAGGTCCCATTGGGTCCGTTATGGTGTCGACTAGGTTTGATTTTGGAAATATTTTTTTAGTTTATTAGAGGAGGTATATTATATATCAAAGAAAAAAGGTGATCGCATGCATAAAACAAAGCGTAAAAGGTTAATTTCCCTTTAGATTAATCATATGTGACCAGTCAATCAAAAAATGGATTTTGTTGTTTTGCGTGTGATACTCAAAAAATCCTAGAAAACCTAATCATCCTCACACTCTCAATTGCAATTAGTCCTTGCAAAGATATCTTCTAGTGGGTACTGGGGCCAACGTCCCGAAAGAACTGGTGATGCTTTCCAGTAGCCGAAGAATCGACCAAGGTAATGAAAATAGGATCTAGTGTTGCATGCACCGTCACCTTTAGGGAAGGATGCCCTAGTTTTGGCCACTGAGTACTGTAGTCCCATGTGAGCATTCGAATCTTGAGCTTCTTGGTATTCAAATACCAGTATTGAGCACTAGATGGTTCAGGAAGCCCCAAATAGTACCTCACGCACTGAGCCTAAGCTTAACCCCCTCTGAATCGGGTCTATGTGGCGCTCGGGAATGATTTTTTGTGGGCGGATAGATAGGTTTAAATATCCCTATAAAGTCAACTTATATGTTTCAAGAATGTAAACTAACCTGGTGTCTTATTGGATGCCTACCCCCAATGGTCCTAACCTAAACTATTAATTATCTTGTGGACCCTGTGGGGAGATTTAATGAACTCAATTATGGTTATTTTTAAGGTGGCTTACTTTGCTTATGGTGTGGAAATGTGTGTGGAAAAGTGTACAATCAAAATGTTTGTTGGATGCGGATATGCGATGATCCTTTACACTCCCTCCTAATTAACCTATGTTTTGATTGTTCCTTTCAAAAAGTAAATAAAGTGCGGATAATGGGCTGCTTACAATTTTCCCTATTTTAGACTAAATGTTGGAATAAAGGGAGATGGAAAAATATCAAAAGAGAGCGCTCATATGCATGCCCAAGGTCACCAAGAGGTGCAAGGGAAGCATAGATTACTTTCCTTCTTAGATAATTTGATCCTATTCGTGGTTCCTAATGCAAAATTTAAACCAAAATTAATGCTAACTTGGAAAAAACAAATGGAAAATAGATAAGCATGCGTGGATATGGGCCACTTACTCCTTGCTAATTACCTACGTGTTTGGTGTCTATTAACGCTAAATAAGTTCATTCAGATAGCATGGGTGGATTTTAGCCACTTACTTGCCTCCTAATTAAACTATGTAAATTTGTGACAATAAAGTAAAAATTAGAACTATGCAAATAGCTAAGCTAAAGTGCAACTAAAACATGTCCTAACAGTCAAGGGACACCAAAACACAATGCTGGCAGATTTATTTCGGGCTACCAGTCACTTTACACTTGCAAAAAATGAAGAAAACTAATGAAAAAATGGTTCACTGGTTTCCGTGCGGAATTTTTCTGCACAGGCATGCGACTCTACACGTCTGTCTGAGCTGAACGCGCGCGAAATGATGCGTATGTCTATGTTGAATGAATGCGGTTTTCCTGCACGCAAAAATTCTGAACCTCTTGAACTGAATCTCTTCACAGAGGGTGAATCAAAGAAGCTGAGGAGGAGGAGAGTTGGTCTTGCAACAATCCTAAGCAGAAAAGAGTTTCTGCAAAAACACAACCACTTAGCTTAAGAGGAAAAATAAGTGGAGTCGTCAATCCTATGTTGGTGTGTTTTATGCGCAAGTGTACTAAAACACTGGTGCTTGATAGGCGTGATTGCTAACCTACAAGAAATGGTCACAGAAAAGAGTTGTTAGATGGTTAGTGTAAACATACTAACATGTAGAAAAACTAGTTTATGGAACATATCATGCTACAAACAAGAAGAGGAAACAAAACAACAATAACACATAAACACAAGATCAATCGAGTAAACGAGATAATAATCTGAACAGAGAACGAATCCCCTCTTATTAGCCATTGGTCGTAAATAAGCAGTAGAACGTTACACACTTGCAGTGAGTCCTTAGAGCTATGGAGCTCTAATACCCAAAGCAAGGAGGGCTTTACCCTTGAGCTGGTCTGCAGGTCTCTCTCTTCTCCTCAAACGAGTGATTGGATGCCGGAAAATTGGTGAACTTCTCCTTTGGGATTGATATGTTGGATGGCCAACAACTAAATCCCTTCACTCTATTGCTGCTTAGACAACACACTACTAGTTTTCTCATGGAAAATTTGGCCAATATAACAATGTGTTCCAAATTGTTCTTCTCATGGTGGCATTTTTGGAACAAGGTCTCCTACAAGCTGCGAAACTGGTCCATTTTGAAAAATTTTGATTAGATTTAGTCTAGCGCAGGGGTTTTGGGGTGGGTCAAAGCCCTGAAAGCATTGTAATGGGTAAAAGGGTAAACCAGGGGTTCGAAAACCATGGTTTGCGGACCATAGGAAAGTATAGGCTAGATTATTATAAATAGAGGAACATTTTGTATTATAAGGTAGAGAAATAAAGAGCAATCGATGCAAATTGTGGTTTAAGTTATCTGTTTGGGTTTTTGGGGAAAGGACTTCTGCTGGCTGTGTGCGCAGAGATCCAAGTCCAACTGTGTGTGGACCCTGCTGCTGTGTGTGCAAGCTGGGAAGGGAATTGTAAGAAGGAATTGGTGAATTGATGAATAAGAAAGGCTGATAGAGAATTGAATCTGTGAGTACTCTTTGTGTGAATCATTGGTAATTACTGCATTGTGTGTTTTCTGTATTTAAGCTGCGAAGATATGTGTACGTGTGATTTCTGTTCTGGATCTGTTCTGTTTATGTAATGTTGTGCTACTATCATAAAAGAATATAATTATAGATCTAGTGCACGTGGATGTGAATAGAGACCTAATTGACCCTCTGCAAAACAAGGTAATCTGGGTATCACAGGGCTTAGCGCAACTCTGCTTGCCTTACCTATCCTTTCTCAGGGTGCAGAAACCTGGTTCCAGCACCCACCCATACTACTTCGGGTGAGACTTTTACCTGCGCAAGTAGGTCATTGCTGAAAGGGCCAGTAGTATAGGGGTTTGTTGGAAAACCTTGCACTCTGAACCTGGGTTAGGACCCCTCGAGCCAACAAATGGTTCCGTTGGCGGGACCTGAAGAATCTTGAGAAAGGGATTGGGTACTGACAAGTGAATACTAGAGATCTAACGCGGAAGTGAATGAGCGCTACTCTGGATGAAAGCACAACATGGAGCTGTAAGTACTATCGAACCAATCAAGAAGAGGATCACTTTTCCCGTAGCCCGTTGAGAAGAGAAACTACGCAAGATCCGCCAGTTCCCCCAATGTCAGACTCACGGGAGAACAAGCCCTCAACCGAAAACTTGCTAAAAGGAGACATGGAGGTACACTTGAAATTACCTACCTTTAAAGGAGCGGCCGATGAGGACATGGATCGTTTTTGGTTCATGGCCAACCCGGTATGGACTGCACAGGGGGTGTTAAGCGATACTATGAAGAGAGCACAGTTTTCCTTGGCCTTCGAAGAAAGGGCTCTGGACTGGTATATGCAGTACATATCTCAAAACGGGAGTGCATCTCTTCAAGATATTAAGGATGCCCTAAAACAACAGTTCCTGAAGCCAAAATATTACTCTCAGTTGGTAGCAGAAGTAAAATACTTCAAGCAAGGTGTGTCTGAGTCGATGTGGGAGGCCGACCAACTATTGAAGAAAGCAATTAGGGAAGGAGGGTTCAAGTACAATGACAAACAACACAGGGAATGGTTCATCGCTATGTTGCTACCTCACTTATGTATACCAATGGGCCACCAGACCTTCGAGTTGCAAGAAAAATCCTTGGAAGGTTCCATGAAGCTCAAAGCCACGCCTAAGGACGACACGTTGAGGGGAGTACAACAAATTCAAGAGTAGCTCGGGGCCGTGCACATGGAAATTCAAAACTTACGGATGGAATGAGGAAAAGGAGCTAGCGCAGACCTTTGGTGCATACGATGTCGGGTGTCTGGCCATACCAAGTAGCAGTGTCCTCTATTGACGGATTACTTGCAAGCAGGGGGACCTAGTCCACTATGCCTCGGCTCCAGCAGATCTGCGCCATGGTGCGATGACTGCCGGGTAGCGGGACTACATGATATGGCCCAGTGCCCTCGGCTAAGTATGGGCGAACTGAAGCAAGAATGGTGTAGGTTCTGCCGGTCGGTAGGGCACGATGAGCAAAACTGTCACACATATGACTTGATGGTAGATCGAGGAAACCTCTATAAGGTACAATCAGATCCTGCATCGTCGAGATCCCCCATGAACTTTGGTGGCTCCCCCGCCAGGGGCAAAGGAGGTTGGGGAGGAAGTGTAGGACAGGGCCAGGGGCAGCTGATCTACTATAACTATGAAGAGGTAGGACACCTCACCAAGGATTGCCCAAATCCCACCAGGAAATCCTACAAATATTGCTGGCAACTGGACCATGAGATTGAAGACTGCCCGATCCTGATATTAAAAATGCAGGAAAAACAACCCACCCCTATGCAGAATGTGCAAAGAGTTAAAACCGAGCTAAAGAATGTAGACCCGAGTGTAAAAATCATGACGCGCAGCGAAATGGTCACCCAAGGAGCCAAGGAAGTAATTTCCAAGGATCCTACGACCTCGTCGGAAGGACTAAACATCAGAGGGCAAGAAACATTAGCAGCTCCTGCGTAGCTACCAACGCACCTCAAGATAGAGGAAGGGGTTGAGCCCTTTCAGCAGGCATGTCTGAAGCTGCTACGCAACCCGCATGCTGTAGAAAACCTTCAAGTATTACTGCATAGCTATGCAGCTCGACCCAACACAATTCTTGAGACTAGGGATGTACACAAGCTATACAGCTATAAGAAACACATCGGGAGAGAAATGCGGTTGACTGCGTAGATTGGCGACTATGAGATGGATCAAGTTATTATCGATCTTGGGTCAGATGGGAACGTATTACCAAAGCAAACATGGCAACGAATGGGAGAGCCTAAATTGGAATGGTCCACCATCCAGTTGCGCATGGAAAATCAACAGAAGATCATCCCTCTGGGAAGGTTGCCAAAAGTCGTGGTAGATATTGCAGGAGTAAAAGTCCTAGCTGACTTTGAAGTCATAGAAATTATGGAGGATACAGATCCTTATCCTACACTCCTAGGACTAGACTAGGCTATAGACGCGGGGGTTGTCATCAATCTCAAAAAGCGCAGCATGGTGTTTGAGAATAACGGTACACACGTAATAGTACCGCTAGATCCCACTGAAGGTGTGCAGTATACAGAACCAACATATGAGGAGGAGGAAATAGATCACATTTACAAATTGACTGCTCAGGACAAAAACCGGATTAACCCCACAATGGATGGAATAATTTGTTGGGAGAAGGATAGTGAATTCTTTTCTGACCCTGATGGGGAACTAGAGATTTGGAAAAAACGGTTACACTATGTTTCGGCGCTGCGATGCCCTTGGGTCACAAGGACCCTCTACTGCATTTTTTCGGAGGTCAGGGATCTTCCCCACTTTGATGGGTCTGGTAACGTCCAAAAATTCCTAAGAACATTGGAAGCTAGGGTGTCAAGCGAACAACGACTCTGGGCCCTTAATCTAGCTTTGCGGGGGACACCTACACGATGGTGGGATACCCACAAGAAAGCATTCTCGGACTGGGAAACGTGTCAGGATAAGATGATTCTGCGGTTCGCCCCTCCAACTGACGTACACACCAAGATATTCCTCGGACCCGGGGATCCCCGTGCACATCTACGTGATTGGATGACCAAATGGTCCAAACGGACTACATAAGAATGGGTCCATCTATTTTTTCATGCCTTGGGCCCTATCCCTACCGCTTGGTACTTAGATGCGGAGTTACACCAGCGTACCCACTACTGGGAAATGCTAAAAGAGGACTTTATAGGAATGTTCAGACTAATTGGGGGGACGGAGATGCTCGACGAAGCTCTACAGGACATCGATGCGTTTATATTTAAGAAGTCTTGCCACCACACAGCACCAGCAGTCCTGACATGGGAAGCACAGATGAAAGACATAGTCAACTGCTGGAGCTTGGCGATTGACAAAGAAGAAGATGATCTGCAAAACATCTCTGTTCCGAAATATGAAGGGGAAAACACCGTTATTGGACCCTCGCTGCAGAACATTGTTGTAATGCAACCTCTCAAGCTGCGCGAAGTTAATATTGGGATGAAATAACACCCTAAGCTGGCTAAAATTGGGGACTATTGGGATGAAGGAACCGTAGGCAAAATTGCAGAGTTACTTATGGAGTATCAGGACTTGTTTCTGACAAAGTTTTCTGAGCTCAAAGGAATGACCGGGGACCTGGGCATTATGCACATCACTCTAAAACCTGAGGCGCGTCCCGTTAAGCAGCAACCTTACCGACTGAATCCCAAATATAAGCAAAATTTCAAAGAAGAACTTGTTGTGAAAACAACTCCAAAAAGAGAAGAAAATAGATATCAATGCCCTAGAAATAAGCCACTTTGAGTGGGCAACCTCCAATACATTACATGAATGAAAAATTATTAGATGATTCAAATTATAAAACCTCCTTTATATATATAGGAGTCCATGGGGCCACAGTTTAATCCTAGTGGGGCCACAATGTAATCCTAGCCGACCTAACAATAATAATTTAAGGGCACAATAATAACAATATGGGGGTTACAAGGGTACAATAATAACAAAAAGGGGGTTACACTAACAACAATAAGGGACTATACTAGTAATATAGGGACCTAACATGCCCCTCTCCTTCAAAAAAGTGTTGTCCTCAATGCTTGAGTAGCTCTGGGTGCTTCTGTATGAAATTCTCATCCTCCCATGTAGAATCTTCAGTGGGTAAGTTCTTCCACTTGATGAGATACTCTGAAATTGATCGATTCCATAGCTGTCGAGTTCTTGTTTCCGTGACCGCTTCAGGTTCCAATATGATTTTTCCTTCCTTATCAAGTTCTGGCAATATTGTTTGAACTGGAAGATTTTCACCTATAACCTTCTTTAAGCATGAAACATGAAAAATTGGATGCACTCGTGAAGAAGCAGGAAGCTCCAATTTGAATGCCATAATACCAATCTTTTGCAACACCTTGTAAGGACCATAGTATTTTGGCGATAATTTATTATCCTTCTTAGCTTGCTTGAGGGACATTTGTTTGTATGGTTGTAGCCGTAAAAATACCCAGTCTCCTACATCAAAACTTCTCTCACTGCGATGTTGATCTACCTGTTGTTTCATTCGATTTTGTGCCAAATTCGGGTTGTCCTTTAAGAGTTGGAGAACTTCTTGTTGATGCTCGATGTGATCTTCCACTGCTTGAACCTTCGAATTTTCTCTTAAAGATGATGTGATGGATGGTGGATGATATCCATAAAGTGCCATAAATGGGGTCATTTTTGCTGCAGTATGGAAGGAAGTGTTATACCACCATTCAACTAGAGATAACCACTTGACCCATTGTGTTTGTTTATCGGATACAAAACAACGAAGATATCCTTCCAAACATTTATTTACTATCTTTGTTTGACCATCGGATTGAGTATGATAATATGAGCTATGAGATAATTGAGTACCCAAACAAGAAAATAACTTCGTCCAAAAATTTCCAGTAAAAATGGGATCTCTGTCGCTCACAATAACCCTTGGGTTTCCATGTAGCTTTTGAATTGTGTCCATAAATGTAGTAGCAACTGTACTTGCTTTAAATGGATGAGATAATGCACAAAAGTGTGCATGCTTGGTAAGTCTATCAACTACCACCATGATGACACTCTTTCCTTCGGACTTAGGTAAACCTGTGATAAAATCCATTGAAATCTTCTCCCAACATTGACTTGGAATGGATAAAGGTTGTAGAAGTCCCGGGGTATTAATTGTCTCAACTTTATTCTGTTGGCAAACCAAACATTCTGCCACAAAATTTTGAATATCATATTTAAGGCCATCCCAAAAAATTATTTCTTCACCCTGTGGTAAGTTTTTAAAAATCCTGAGTGTCCTCCTAAAGGAGAAGTGTGCAATTCCAGAAGAATCTTTTGTTTTAGTTGGGAATTCTTACAAAGATATAAGCGATCTTTGTACCATAAGGAATCATTGTTCCAACTAAATGTATCAGATGTACTAGGATCTTGCTGCAACTTTTGAATGAGTGTCCATACATCTTTGTCCTTCTTCCATTCATCTGTTGCTTCGGTTATCCAATCTGGTTGGATAATAGAAATGGCACAAAGCAATGCTTCCACCTCTTCATTCTTTCTTGAGAGTGCATCTGCAACAACATTAAGCTTTCCTTTTTTGTAGATTATTTCAAAGTCATAACCCAACATCGTTGTGACCCATTTTTGCTGCTCTTCTGAAGATAGTCTTTGTTCCAAAAAGTGTTTAAGACTATCATGATCAGTTTTTACCTTGAAGTGTCTTCCCATTAGGTAAGTTCGCCATTTCTTTAGTGCATGTAGTATTGCTAACATTTCCTTCTCATAAATAGCTTTCTGTAAATACTTTCCTTTGATTGGACGACTTTTAAAAACAATGGGTCTTCCTTCCCGCATTAAAACAGCACCAATTCCATTTCCTGAGGCATCACATTCCATAATAAAGGTTTTTGTGAAGTCTGGCATAGCTAAGACCGGTGCTAAGCACATTGCCTCTTTAAGATGTTCAAAGGCCTTAGTTGCTTCAGGAGTCCATGAAAATGCATCTTTCTTCAATAATGTTGTTAGAGGTGATGCTATTCTCCCATAATTCTTAACAAACTTGCGATAATACCCTGTTAACCCGAGAAATCCTCGCAACTTCTTTATGGTTGTGGGGACTTTCCATTCCTTAATGGCTTTAATTTTGTTAGGGTCTACTTTAACACCCTCGTGAGATACAATATGACCCAAATATTCCACCTCTTGTACTCCAAAGAAACATTTGGATTTTTTTTCATATAATTGTTTCTCTTGCAATAGTTTGAGCACCCTGTCAACATGTTCAACATGATCCTTCCAAGACCTGCTGTAGATTAGTATATCATCAAAAAATACTAGCACAAATTTTCTAAGAAGGGTTTGAAAATGGAATTCATCAACCCTTGAAATGTAGAAGGTGCATTGGTAAGGCCAAAAGGCATGACCAAAAATTCATAATGACCCTCATGAGTTCGAAATATTGTTTTTGGAATATCTTCAGTCTTCATTCTAATTTGATGATATCCTGAACGAAGATCCAACTTGGTAAAATAAATTGCTCCATGTAATTCATCAAATAATTCATCAATCACAGGAATGGGAAATTTATCTTTAATGGTGAGCTTATTGAGCTCCCTATAATCCGGACACATTCGCCATGATCCATCCTTCTTGTGTACCAATACTACAGGAGCAAAGAAAGAACTTTGACTAGGTTGAATTGTACCCGCCTCTAACATTTCTGCAATCATACGTTCAATTTCGCTCTTTTGGACATAAGGATATCTATAAGGCCTGATGTTTGGAGGAACACTTCCTGGAATCAAATGAATAGCATGATCATGATCACGAATAGGTGGGAGTCTTTTTGGAGTTTCAAAAACCTTGGAATGATTGTCCAAGACTTTTTGGAGATCTGCAGAAATAGATGATTTTGATGTTGGAACTTCTAGTGAGCATAATTGTGCAATTATGCCTCGTTGTTCTTTCTTTAGAAGCTTTTTCATGACATTAGAGCTTATTATCTTTCTTGGCTTCCCTGAAATACCCCGTAATTCAACTTCCTTTCATTCTAAAAAAAAAAATCAAGAAAATTTCTTGAAAATTAAAAGCTACCATCCCCAAAGATTGTAACCATTGTACTCCTAGTTCAACATCAGCACCTCCCATGGGAATGGAAAGCATTGGAATATTCAATACATATTCCCCCATGGTTAGCTTGATATTATGGCATTTTCTAGAGCGATTTATAGTTCCTCCATTTGCAACCATCACTTGACATTTTGGTGCTGGCTATAGGAAACAATTCAATTCCTTGGCTACCTTACAATGAATAAAATTATGGGTACTACCTGAATCAATCAACACTATTACCTTTTTCTTCTTGATATGTCCTTCTATCTTGAGAGTTTGAGAAGTGGTAATTCCTGCCAATGCATTACACGATATGGTCGGACTCATTTCTTTCTCTTCTTGGGTTGGTTCCTGGTGTATATCCTCTTCTTGTTCATTTTCTTCTTCCTCTTCACAATCTATGTAAAATAATTTCTTCTCAGCACACTTATGACCTTTAGTGTATTTGCTATCACAACTGTAGCAAAGCCCTTTTGCTCTTTTTTCTTGCAATTGTTGTGGTGTCAACCTTGTAGGTTGTGGAAATCTAGGCGTAGCAACACTTCCTTCTTTATAGAATTGAGTGGTAGGCTTCCTTGTCGCCATAATTTTACATTCAACTTTTCTTGCCAACCTGAATGCCTTCTCCAATGAATCAGGTTCCAAAACGCGAAATTCATGTTGGATGTTATCCTTTAAAGTGCCTATGAAGAGATCAATCATGTGTTCCTCTGGAATATCAGTTACCCTTATATTCAATTTTTGGAAGTCCTCAATGTGCTGCCCCACTAAACGCTTTTGTTTGAGATTTATCAATTGGCTAAAGAAGGTGTTGCTCTTTGTATCCTCATAATGTGCTATCATTTCCTCCGTAAAAATTGACCCAGTGACAATTTTTTTACGGGAGCAAAGCCATCGATACCATACAAATGTATTTTGTTCTAAATGTAAAGTTGCAATGCGTACCTTTTGTGTGTTTTGCACATTATGAAGATCAAAATATTGCTCCATCTGTAGTATCCATGTTACAGGATCCTTTCCATCAAACTTCCTCATATCCATTTTTGGAATATGGTGGTTCTTCCCTCCAACATTAGAGTTTATGAATCACGATTAACATTTATTTTGTTCTCATCATGAGTTTCCTCTGCTATCTTTTCACCATTAGGAAACATTTCTTGTATCAACTTTGTCAAACCTTCCATGTTTGCTTTTAGATCATTCTTCATGTTTTCCATTTTAGATTCCATGCCAGCTTCCATGCCATCTATCTTAGATTCCATGCCATTCTTCAGACCATCCATCTTAGATTCCACGCCTTTCTTCAAAACTTCCATGTCATTTTTTGTTGCTCTTTGCGAGAGCGAAATTTGTTGCACTTGCTGTTGTAATTTTGATCCTCAATATCTGTAATTTAGCCCTGTAGTAGCCCTCTGAAGTGTCTTTCAAATGTCATAGGTCTGATCTGGTTTGGATTCTTCAAGGCAAAGTTATGTCCAATCTGCCACAATGACCCAATTTTGAACTGGTTTAGTAGAGCAAACTTGTATGACTTGCCACGTGTCATTTTTTCCTCCTTTGGCTCTGAAATTGATAGAAAAAAAACAAAAAATTCATGCTCTTGCAGCCACTTTATACAACATTCCAATCTGATGCTCAGAGAGAGAGCTATGAATATTTTCCCACGATCACCTCTTTGATATGAAATTCAGAAGCCTAAAAAAGCCCTAACTTCCACAGATCATATCTCCGAAAATATAGCGAACCAATATCTAAATTTTTTTGACGATGTTCCTCAGGATTGTGGCTTCACACTCTAAAAATTTCAGCTTCTGAAGCTTCGTAGAAAAAAATTTATTACGAAAATACCACAATGACCTGTTTAGGTTAAATTCATGAGCCTGTAAAATGACCTAACTTTCATAGATCATATCTCCGAAACTATTGCAAACCAAGCTCTGAAATTTTTTGACGATGTTCCTTGGGATTTTGGCTTCGCACTCTAAAAATTTCCGATTCTGAACCCTCGTATAAAAAAGGTTATAGAAAAAATTCCACGCTGACCTGTTTGGAGTAGTGAAACCCTAGAATCTCAAAGCTCTGATACCAAATGTTGTGAAACCAGCTCCAAAAAGAGAAGAAAAGAGATATCAACGCCCTAGAAATAAGACACTTCGAGGGGTAAACCTCAAATACATTACATGAATGAACAATTATTGGATGATTCAAATTACAAAACCTCCTTTCTATATATAGGAGTCCATGGGGCCACAATGTAATCCTACCCGACCTAACAATAATAATTTAAGGGCACAATAATAACAATATGGGGGTTACAAGGGTACAATAATAGCAATAAGGGGGTTACACTAACAACAATGAGGGACTATACTAGTAATCTAGGGACCTAATAGAACTGGACAAAATTCTTGCCGTAGGTATCATTGAACCAGTTGAACAATCAGATTGGGTAAGTCCAATGGTCATCCAGGAAAAGAAGACAAAAGGGGAAATATGCATCTGCGTGGATCTACGCAAGTTAAACGATGCCTGCGTCCATGACCCCTTCCCTATGCCCTTCTTCGACGAAATCCTTGATAGTGTGGGCGGGCAGGAGGCCTATTCCTTCACTGATGGGTTCTCAGGGTACCACCAGATCCACATTGCACCTGAAGATCGCAGTAAGACTACATTCGTGACCGAATGGGGGTCCTTTCAGTATACGGTCATGCCCTTTGGTCTCAAGAACGCACCTGCTATTTTCTCAAGGTTCGTAGTTCTTGTCTTCAAGGATTTTATTCATAAGTTCCTGGAGGTTCATTTCGATGACTGGACGGTTTTTGGCCTGGTCAAGGAGCATGTCTCTAACCTACGATTAATGTTGGATGCATGCTGGAAGCACCAAATTTTCTTGAATATCAAGAAGTGCTTCTTCTGTGTACCATTCAGAATCTTTCTCGGACACATAGTCTGTCGGTAAGGATTGATGGTTGATCCTGCGAAGGTAGTCGTAATTATAAACCTTGCATTCCCAACAATGTAAAAACAACTGCTTTCTATCCTCGGACACACGGGCTATTATAGGAAATTCATTCAGGGGTACGCTCTGATCACAACACCCATGGAAAACTACTAAAAAAGATGTCTCCTTTTTTTGGAATGATGAATGTCAGAAGAGCTTCGAACTGCTCAAGGAGAAGATGATCTTTGCACCCATACTAATATTTCCTACTGGTCAAAGGAATTTCATGTACATGTGGATGCGTCAGGCATTGCCTTGGGCGTTGTCCTCACTCAACCTGGAGAAGGAGATATTGACCACTCGGTTGCCTTTGCGAGTTGGAAACTCTCAGGTGTAGAACGGAACTACTCTACCAAGGAGTGTGAAGGACTAGCTATGGTATACGTGCTACAGAAATATCGGCACTATTTGTTGGGTGGACACTTTAAAATGTTCACTGATCATTCGGCTTTAACATACCTGGTCAACAAGCCTGTGTTGGGGGGGAAGATTTGCCACTGGCTGTTGCTATTCCAGTAATAGGATTTTGAGATCATCGTCAAGCCCGGAAGGTTGAATACAGGCCCAGATCATCTGTCTTGCATCGAAACAGGGGAAGAACCTACTAACTTGGAGGAGGGCTTACCATATGTGCAGCTGTTCACCATTAGGGTGGTTGACGCACACTTTGCTAATATCATTGAGTTCCTCACTACAGGCGTGGCCCCTGCAAAATATTTGGTGCAACAGAAGAAGGAGTTGGTTACTTGGGCAGCGAACTTTACTATCATCGCGGGTCAATTATACAAGCTAGGCGCAGATGAAATACTACGTAGATATGTCCTTGAACATGAACGGCCTATTGTTTTAGCAGAAGCACACAACGGTGTTGCGGGAGGCAACTATGAAGGATGCACTACAAGACAAAATATTTTGAGGGCTGGGTTATGGTGGCCTACCCTGCATCAGGATTCTTACACCTATTTTATATTGTGCGATACATGCTAGTGGACAGGACAACCCTCACGCCGAGATGAGATGCCATTACAGCCTCAAGTGGCTCTACAAGATTTTGACAAATGGGCCATTGACTTCATAGGACCCATCAATCCTCCAGGCAAGAAAACAAGTGCGCACTACATTATTACCGCCACTAACTATGTCATGTGATGGGCTGAGGCACAAGCGGTGAAGGATTGTACTACGAATACTGTTGCGCACTTCATATTTGAGCAGATTCTGACCAGGTTTGGCTGCCCAAAGGTCCTAATGAGTGACAGAGGTATGCACTTCGTTAACCAAACTATTCAAGCCCTGAATGAGGAATTCCAGATCCACCATGCAAAAAGTACACCATACCATCCCCAGGAAAATGGGGCGGTTGAAGATTTTAACAAAATTTTGGAACAGGCATTAACTAAGGTTTGCAATGTTGATCGTAGTGACTGGGATGTTTGCATTCCCTCTATTCTGTGGGCCTACTGAACAACCTGCAAGAAGCTGACAGGTAGGACCCCCTTCCGAATGGTCTATGGAAAGGAGGCCATTATGCCCATTGAATACATTTTTCCTAGCCTATGCCTCAAAGCATTTACAAATATGGTAGACTCAGATATCAAAGAGGAGCATCTTGTGCAGCTTTTGGCTTTGGAGGAAGATCAGTTTATTGCTAATTTTCATCAACAGGTTCAGAAGGCTCGTGATAAAGCCTAGCATGATCTACATATTTGCCAAAAGACATTCATCGCAGGTGATCTTGTCCTCTTATACGATAGCCAATTTGCGAAACACCCAGGCAAATTCCAGCAACACTGGCTTGGTCCCTACATAGTTAAGGAGATTACGGATGGCGGAGCAGTCCAGCTAGCTACCCTGCGCGGTGACATTTTACCTGGCTTTGTCAATGGTAGTCGACTCAAGACATACCAGGCTAAATGACTAGATGGTGGCCACAGTGACTCGGGACGAGTCACAAGATTATGTTGGGGGACTGTTGGAATAGGGTCTCCTACAATCTGTGAAACTGGTCCATTTTGAATACTTTTGATTAGATTTAGTCTAACGTAGGGGTTTTGGGGTGGGTCAAAGCCCCGAAAGCATTATAATGGGTAAAAGGGTAAACCAGGGGTCCGAAAACCACGGTTTGCAGACCATAGGAAAGTCTAGGATAGATTATTATAAATAGAGGAACATTTTGTATTGTAAGGTAGAGAAATAAAGAGCAATCGATGCGAATTGTGGTTTAAGTTATCTGTTTGGGTTTTTGGGGAAAGGACTCCTGTTGGCTGTGTGCGCGGAGATCCAAGTCCAGCTACGTGCGGACCCTTCTGCTGTGTGCACAGGCTGGGAAGGGAATTGTAAGAAGGAATTGGTGAATTGATGAATAAGAAAGGCTGATAGAGAATTTAATCTGTGAGTACTCTTTGTGTGAATCATTGGTAATTACTACATTGTGTGTTTTTTGTATTTAATCTGCGAAGATCTGTGTAAGTGTGTTTTCTGTTATGGATCTGTTCTGTTCTATTTATGCAATGTTGTGCTACTGTCATAAAAGCATATAATTATAGATCTAGTGCACGTGGATGCGAATAGAGACATAATTTACCCTACGTAGAATAAGGTAATCTAGGTATCACAGGGCCTAGCGCAGCTCTGCTTGCCTTACCCATCCTTTCTCAGGGTGCGGAAACCTTGTTCCAGCACCCACCCATACTACTTCGGGTGATACTTTGACCTGTGTAAGAAGGTCATTGCCGAAAGGGCTAGTAGTATAGGGGTTTGTTGTCAAACCTTGCACTCCGAACCTGGGCTAGGACCCCTCGAGCCAACTGGCATTTTATAGGCAAAATTCAAATCCTCTTCCCTTTCTTGGTACAATTGGGGATAGTGACCCAAGAGAGGTAGTTGATTCCATTGTGTGATCACTTGAGGTCTCAAGGTGGCTCTAGGCAGCTATCCTTGGGTGGCCTCAAGTGGAGAATGTTTTTCCTGAAGTGTGCCAAGTGGTCCCGGATGGTGACCTTCTTCCATACTCAGGACCACGTGGCTTATTGAGGGAAAGCTGTGGATACCAGTGCTACTATCAAATAAAAATGCGCGCAGAGTGCACTTTGTTTGTGTCTTCTATGCACAATTTGATAATTTTTCCTGTTGACCTTAGAGAAAGTTAAATTTTCCAGATTCTCTAATATTTCTCAGCCCTGTAAATCCTTCTGCTTGAAATTTCATGATGTCTTTTGCTTGTCCGATTTTCTAGTGATAACACCATCTACAAGGTGATTACAACACCAATTTCCATACAAGAAGAAGAAGAAAGAGGACCAAGAAACAATAGTAGGATTAACTAATATTGATGACTTTGCTAAGAAATTTGAGAAACAGTTTTATCTTATTGCATGTATTTCAAACAATGGTACTATTCTGTATGAGGATAGTGGGTTGTGGCTAGTGAACAGGATAGAATCCAATCACATGATGAGGATGTGGTTAGTGCTCCATAGTATTTCAAATATAGGCTCAGATTTCTGTGTGAGTTATGGAGCAAGCACCACACATGTAGTAAATGAGGTTAGATGTGTTAGATTCTAGCTAGAATCATGAGGATTCTTGGAGGTGACATGGATGTTGTTTGTTCGAGGGATGATGGTAAATGTGATCCCAATATCAACCTTGGATGATGATGGATTGGAATATCCAAAAAGGGAGAATGCAATAATACTGAGACACAATATAAGAATTGCAACAAAGTAAACAATAAATCTATATACACATTAGAATGCACAGAAATAGCTGAGCCATTTTATTATATTGGAGGTGAGAAAGAAAGTACAGCAGTGCTAAAAATATGAGACACTCAAGCCACAAGGATGGCCTAGAATGACCCTACAATGATTCCCAAAGAGGGATTGCGTAACTGCTAGAAGGTAAACTACATTGTCCCTGCTACAACTATAGGGACTACAACTGCCTGAAAGATAAAAAGTCAGATCTAGGCAGAATGGGAGCTCCGATGATGCTAAAATTTTAGATCTGGGCTCTATGATGGATTCCCAAGATAACCCAGGAAGGGTTTCTCAGATCTGTAAGTCTAAGAAAACCACCCTCTTAGGGCTTCACATATATGCTAGTGGGAATGCAGATCTGAAGCTCGATCTGATGATATGATGGCTGCAATGATGTAAAATTAGATCTATGCAAGAAGGGTTGATCCCTTCACTAGATCCTTGGGCTAAAAGCTCAATATCTAGCTCCTCCAATCTCCTCCACTGAAAATAGTTGTTTTAAGAACAATAGCTTCAGAAAACTGCACTGTCAGAGAGGGAGGCTCAATGGCCTGCTGCTAGATATGTCAAATCAGCTCTTGAATGATGGAAACAATAGATCTAATGTGAGGAGAAAATCCCTCACAGGATTTCCAGCTGAAATACTGGAAACTTCCTTCCTCCAATAGATCTACAGAACTGAAATGCGCAGTCCTTGAAGGGAATGATGTTGCATGGAGGTAAAACCCAATGGCCTGAATGTCGGATGTAGTTATGTTGCTCCTGAAAGGCTGGATGTGAAGAACAAAGTGGTAGGATGAATCCTCCACTAGTTTCCTAGCTAAATGCTAGAAACAACCTCCTTTAGATGGCACCAATGCCTGATAAGGAATGAAGAAAAATCCTCTTTCCAGAGCTACTCAAAGAAAGAGGTGGGATTCCCACTCAGGAACACCCTGTGCTAAACAACATTCCAAATTTTGCTAAACAACCCAAGTCTGCATAGAAATGTCCTAAGACAAATATAGATCTAAACAGATCAAGAAATGAATAATCCAAATCATGCCTTCCATTGTGCCTTCACCTTCATTATATGCATGAGCCTTCCATAGCCTAGGCCCACTCCAAATCTGCGCTGTACATGTGGACATAGTATCCATGTTTGACTATGTTGTGGCCTCATGTCCTCCATCAAGTTCACATGGGGTGATCACCCTCTCCATCATATGTGCATTAAATGCACCACTTCCTCCACTATCTTATCATAAGTGATTCATGATCTTCTTTGAATGCACTATGATCTCAGTTGACCTTATCAAAGATCCTCATGATTTTATATTTAAGATCCATGATCTTATTTTACTGTTTCATCCTCCATAATCTATCTCATAAATGAGACATGATCTCCATTAATGGATTTTCTCCACTACTCCATGATTTTAGATCTAGATCTAGAATATCCACATACACACATTAAAAGTGGATTTTATTCATCTTTGAGGTTTATCGATCCCTCCACCCTTTTATTTACTTAATTTATTAAGAAAATCAAGAACTCTAATATTCCAAATATGATGTGAAAATTTGGGAATATTACATGGATATAGAATTTTATTCTAGGATGGACACGTGCTTATATATTAAGAGGGAGAAACATTTAATGAAATAATAGTGCTTTGCAAAAGACATAGATAGTCATACAATTTTTTGAGACAACCTGTGAGTGTATCTGAGCGGATCCTAGTTACATGATCAGTGTCATTTATTGAGAGGGGACAGGTGACGAAGAAGAGTGATTCTTCAGGTACTACCAGGAAACTCATTTGGTATGAAAAGACATTGATAGATGCTCAGGAGTGTCATGTGACTCCTTATAACATGGTTGGTTTTTTCAGGCTCTCAGCTTTGGTTTTAGGGTAGATAGCAGGAGAAGCTTTAGGTTGATAGGGAGCAATAGCAAATGATGAGATGATCTCGGAGACAAATCCAAGTGGTGGAGGTGGCATAGTTACCTCCCTCACTAGAGGGAGTGTTAGTTCTTGTAGATCAGAAGATACTTTTAAATTGACAATACATAACATGCGGAAGTGACTGAGCATATTTCACTCTCTAGGCACTATACTTTATAAAGTTAAATTAAGTCATGATCGGTGATATTGAGATGGCTAGATCAAATTTTAACCATTGAGATCTATGGTTAGGGATTTTAGTCATTGATGAGAAATAAAAGGATAAAGGGAGAGTGAAGATGCACACTATTCTTCATGAGATTTGGAGAAGAGGATAAATAGAGCTAAGGGAAAATTTTAGCAAAAGGAAAAGTATTATAGCAACTGGTACAACAAGGAGGGCATGCATTCCTAGGTAGAGAAGGGTACATTTTGTTGGCATAAAATTCAAGGAAGCATAAAGGTACAAAATTCGAGGCAAAGGATAGGAAGTTTTTTGAGCTACAGACCAACACAATATTTGTGGTACCCAACGTGGATTTCAAGGGAGAAATTCAACATGGAAATTCATATATATGGCACAAATTTTAACGAGGCTAACGCATAAAATTCTAGGAAGATTTGGGCATGAAAATTGAAGCTTGAATAGGACATATTTTGAGTCACAAACAAATTAGATTCGACATGATTTTCTAGGCAAATTTTGCACAAATTTTTTTCAAGGAACAACTATAAAATTTTTCCCAAGGAATTATGAGCATGAAATATCATAGATAAGTTGGCTATTTGTTGTCATTAATGTTGTAAAATTCTCTAATAAGAAATAAAATTTCTCTCTCAATGGTTTTCCCTTCGGGGTTTTTTCCAAAGGATTTTTCCAAAATCCTATGTGTCAAATTGTTGTGTAGGTAAATCCCCTCTACAGACAGAGGTGATCCCTCTAGCCCTAGGGTGGGTCTAGAAACTACAGGAACATACTAACATCTACCTTCCTAGATTGTAAATGAAATTTAGAGCAAGGAAGATGACCTACCTTATTCTGATGCTACGTTTTCGTATTCCGTCGAAGCTTCTTGATCCGTCGCTCTCCTCAAGCTCGATGCACGCTGCTACCAACATTCGATTACCTGTGTAGATAGTCAAGACAAGCGTAAAATCACGACAAACATAAAACAATTACAATCTATCTAACTGATCAAGGAATGCTAGAAATCTCATTATAAATGTAAACAAGAGTGGAAGATAAACATCAGTTGCATTTTATTATGATAAAAACAAGGGGAGTTTACAATGAAGCCTTGATGTTGAGGCTCTCCTTCGACAGGTCCATATCCAAGCACGTTTGCCACACCCTCATACACAAAGGTCCAAGATCTCACTATGTTCCCAACACACAAAATCAATCACACTTTTCACTATTCTTCCGAAGCTATAATTTCTTCTTCACTCTATGCTAACTGCTTCTAACCAGCTAGCTCCAATTCTCTAGCTTCAACTTTCACTAACTAAGGCGACAGAGGTGAAAGAGGTCTCCTCATATAAAAATGGAGGAGGAGGATATGGGCCCTCAAATGATGGGAAAAGAGCTTATCCTTTGGAGTAGTTCCTATTTTATGGCAACAAGAAGCCCAAAGGGGAATTCCTCAGTCATATCCTCAAAACAAACTTCCAACTCGCCGCCTCACGAAGCTTCTAGTCACAGAATCTTCGCTTCTATTTAAAAAACTTTCCAAAAGAGGATTGGTGCAGGCCCAACATTAAGACAGAGCGTCGATCAGCATGGGCCTCAGTGTAAATCTCTGCTATTGGCACAGGTCAGACACTAAGAGAAAGCGCTGACCTTGAAAACCAGGTTTTTATAAGGATCTTCTAGAAAAGTTGTAAAGGGAGATGAATTGGCAGAAAAAATGTGGTTCAGGGGTATGTATGCCATGCTTGGAAAGTACACAAGGGTCACTGTATGGGTTCTCCAGGATCAAGGAACGGGGAGTACAAGGATAGTGAATTTTTTTTGTGTAACATATGCCCCCTAAAGTATGAAGTACGAACATGAGTGAGGGGTGAAATGCTTTAAAAATATGTGCAAGGAACCAAACGCTGCTATCGGGAGACCTGCAAATCAAGCATAGATACATATACATAACTGAAATTTCTGATGAAAATACATGAATCAAGGTATAGATGCAGCCACCCATAAAAGAGACCATGGTATGGTCGCAACCATCCATCTGAGAAGGATCTCATATAGACTCATGGTATGGTTGCAGCCATCCATCTGAATGAAACATGTATCTAATCCTGGAAAAATCATATCGCCTCGTAACCTGGACTTTAAAGAATAAAATCCAGGGTCTTGTGCTCCATCACGACCTGATCAAGTACAATTTCAAGCATGCAAATAAATGAGCTGAAGTCGAACATGCAAGAAAATCGCCCGATTACCAGCCAATGATGAAAGTTGTTAACAGGCGCGAGAGAGACCACCAATGATGACTGTTACACCATTTTTTGGTCATCTAACCTTTCATCATTAGATGGACCCAAGTACACCATGTAAGACCAGTTTTACCCCAAGTAAAACTGCTTTCACTATGTTAATTAGGAAACCCCAAAAGGAATAATTAATTAAACCATAATTTAATTATTATTCCCGGTCATGTTTAACCCAAAAACAAAGAAATTAATGAGATAAACCCATAGTTATCTTATTATTTTCTAGGAATAATTATTTAATAATATTCCTTGTTAAATATGACCAAATCAACCACCATTAATCAAATAGATCATTATTTATTTGATTATATCCCAACCACTTCCTTAAAAAGATAAATAAATCATTTATTTATTTATTTTTCACTAATCAAGGGATTTGACCCAAGTCAAACACCCTTTCCCTCCATCAAATAATAATAAAATATTCCATAGAGGTGGATCTAGATGTGATTAACATTATTTTAATCATGCACCAAGATCTAGAAGGACCCAATATTTTGTTATAAATAGGAGGGTTTTTCCCCATCATTCTTCACCTTTTGTTGCCTATTAGATCACTCTGGATCTATACACTTGGTCTCATTTCTACCATTTTGCTCCCATTGAGCTCTATCTTCTACATTGGGTTTTCTACATCTACAAGAGAAAGAAAGCTTAGATCTGAAGTGCTGAGGACTACAAAGAACCCATCCCATTGAGGAGATCTGGATACACCTTCTTGTTTCCTCCCAGGTGCCCTGTAATATAAAAATTCATTCCAAAATCGTGTTCTTGTCTTGTCTGTTGGATGCATGGAGCAAACTCTTTACTTTACTGCTTAATGTCTTTCCATTTATAGATCTGTTTGTTGCAGCACTTTAACTACTAATTGCAGATCTGAAGATGTTTTGCAGCCATTATTGTTGTTAGGGCTATTAGTTATGCGTAGCTAAAGTGGGTCTTTTTCGTACACTTCGACAAAGAATTCATACTAACAAATGGCGACTCCACACGGGTTTTAAATTACGACCGCTGTCGTTTTTCATATTCCTACATATCCAGCTACTTCAGGCCCTAGGGCTTCTTTTCAGCTGCTTAGTTTTCCTTTTTTTTATGTCATTTTTCTCACATAAAACCCTAAAAACTTAAAATTTCTAACTTCCGTGTGTTTCTGGCCCTATTGCGCAGGTAAGCGACACCAGCCGCAACTGAGACGGCAATTTTTCAGAAAATCTGCCGCCGAAACAACCGGAACGGGGAGGTCGCACCTTTTGGCCCAAAACCTGCGACCAGGACGCACCTTTTGGCCTGTTTCCTGCGACCTCAACTCAGATCAGGTCAGAACCTGCGACCTGCCTTTTTTCCAGCATTTTTTCTGTAATTTTTCTGGGTTCTGCTGCAGCCTCTGCCAGGGTTTTCCAGCCTCTGTCTCAACCCGCCTTGACCAAGATCTGATCTGTTTTTACTCATCTAAGTGGGAACCCAGCCCCTTAGGGCTTTAGTACCCTCCACTTTTTGTGGAAGAGTTTAAGCTGTTTCAGCCGTCGGTTTCAGAGCTTCAGCCCTTTCTTTTTCCAGATCTGTGACCTCACTTCCAGATCCATCGAAATCAGCCTCTTTTCCTTTCAAATCACCTCTTGTCGTTTTTGTTTGGACCTCCCCTAAAGGCCTCTGCCTTGCCCCTCCCGACTTTTTGCTGATTTCCCTTTTTTCCAGCCACCTTGCCCCTGTCTCTTGGCTGTGATCTGCACCCCTTATCTGCAGCTTTATCCTCCGGATCTCTGTCCCCTTTGACCCTAGATCTGTTGAGCTTCCTTTGTGTGTGTTTCCATAGTTTTTCCCTTTCTTTTCAGCATAGTTGTGAGAGACCCACCTTCTTGGGTTAGATAGATGCATACGTAGCTGTTATTTTTCTGTTATTTCAGCATTTTATTCTGTTCTCTGTAGGTTTATTTTCAGCTACGTCGCACACTTTTTTCTTGCTCTCAAACAACGGAAATGGTTTAAAAATTAAAATTAACGCACGCCACACACTGACCCTAAGTGAAGAAGCGCCTGGTTTACACCGCCTGGCAAAGACTCTAAAATCAATTGTCACTGCACCTTTTCTGCCCTTGACCTTCTTGATTTTGTCCCTTTCTGCCCTTGTCGGTTTCCTTCTTCCTGGCATCATTGCGCCCCCAAGGCGCCTTTCCCGGAGACTTCTTGGCCTTCACCCTCAGTTTCCGGTTGATCGACCTGCTCCGCACCGCCGTCGTCGAGCCAGTCCACCTTCGAGTCCGCACTCCGACTCCTCTCCTGATTCATCGGGTCCCCCTTCTCCTTTCGGTTCTCCCCCTTTTACCTTCACCATGTCTGGATCAGGGCCTAACGCTAGCTGGTTCTCCGGCCCCAGCTCCAAACGTCACCCGGTGGCGGAGCAATCACAACCATTAACCACTACTCGGCCACCTGCGCATGTCACCGCCGCCCATTGGACTTCACACTTCTCCCCGATTTCCGCCAGGTTGATTGTCGGCCCATTCACCACAAAAAACGCTACCGGCCCACTATGCCCACGAGGCACCCAGTATCCCTAGGATTCGAGGGCAGCAATGGCGAGCCAAACCCAACCAATCACGTCAGGGTCTTTCCACATGTGGTGTTCCTCCAACTCCATTACCGATGACTCCATCCGTCTTCGGTTGTTCCAACGCACGCTTCCCGGCGAAGCTTCTAAATGGTATGTAGAGCAGGCCACTTCCTCCCATACCACGTTAGAGACTCTTGCCCAAGCCTTCTTGTCGTACTTCCATCTCCCTCTCCGATACGACACTGTTACGGAGCTCTTGACTTCATTTAAGCAATCCTCTTCCACACGCCTTTCTGCCCATGTTCAGGAATGGCGACGAAGACGGAGCTTATGTCGAGCCCCTCCCTTTGAAGATCGGGTTTACATGGACTTGTTCCTTCGCACCCTCCCGTCTCCCATCGGCAAAGATGTCGCCTCTCACTTTCCTCAATCTGAAGAAGCCGCCCTCCAAATAGCTTTAAAATATGACCTGATCTACGCTCAATCTGGTTATGTTTATACCGTTCTTCCTGACATCCCCCGGCCCGGTGGCGCTAACGCCCCGGGGGCATCTCATTCCGCCGACGGTATTGTTGGATCTCTTTCCCACCCATCTGCTCACCCTCCTATGGGCCATGGTCTCCCTCAGGGAGGGGCCAGCACCTCAAGCACTCTTCCCCCTCCCGGCAACATGTATCCAGGATACGGCATGCCTCCTCCTTTTGCCCAACCTCCTGCTTACCTCAATGTCGCCCAACCCAACCCTTACTTTTATCCGCAGCCTGGTGCGCCAGCTCCTCCAGCATATGCGCTTCCGCCTCCCCTTCGCCTCCTCCCCCCGCCCACACAACGACGCACAACCCCTCCGAGCAAGTATTTGCCTGACGGTGCGATTAATCCCCTTCTTCTCAAAGAAGGCGGAGGGGGCGGCCGAACCCATACCTTTGGGTAGCAGGGAACCAGTGCTGGTATGGACCCTAACACTAGCAACCAGCAACAGGGCATTCCGCCCAAGCCGGATAGGCCGCTTCGCACAAACAAGCCCTGTTCGTGTTGCGGTGTTTATGGTCATTACACTCACGATTGTCCTCTCTTACCCCAGATGCGGCAGATGTGGGAGTCTCAAGCCACATTGCGCGGACAGCACGCCTCCCCTCATGCTCCTCCTAATGTGGCCACTACCCAGCCAGCTGTGTTCACTGATCCTTTCCCTCAACAGGGATTCGTGGCTACCCAACCCCCCGACAGCCATGTAGCCACCCCCTCGTCCATTTCTGGTTCCTCTGATTACCAGATCCTTATGATGCGCTCCAATCCTTCCCCTTCCGTCGACCTTCACCTTCAAACTCGGTCTCGCCAGTACCCCAAGCCTCTTGCTCAGTCTGCTCCCGAGCCTCCATCTTCAGGTTCTACAGAGCCTCTTTCGACATCCAGTGGCCCCTTACACATCCCTCAACCCAAAGTTGAGGTTCACCCAAAGATTCCAAAGGGTCCATTACGCCGAAATGCTGCTTCTGGTCGAGCCGCTCAATCGTACATTATAGTAGATGATTTGGCACAATCCCCTGCTGCCATTTCCACACTGGAACTCCTCCAGTCGTGCCCTTCTCAAAGGAAGGCTCTACTATCTGCCGTGGGCGCTGTTGATCCTGCTGATGACCAAATGATTGTTTTCGACACCACTCAATCGGACCACCCTCCTCTTCCTCCTTCCGTTGCTTTCCAAATCCCAGTCAAAATCCGGAACGCCACTGTATCCCGGTGTATAATTGATGAGGGGGCATCCACCTGTGTGATGTCCGCTTCGGTTTGGAAGCAACTCGGATCCACTGAGTTGGCCCCTTCCACGATCACCCTTCGAGCGTGGGATGGTCATGCCTCCCAGCCTATTGGCCTGTTTCGTAACTGTCCCATCACCCTCGCCGGTAAGACTATTTGCGTTGACGTCGAAGTCATTGACGCCCCTCTAGACTACAACATTCTATTGGGGCGAAGCTACACCTATGCCATGTCTGCTGTCCCATCCGCGGTTTTCCGCAAGATGTCTTTTCCTCATAATGGGAAGATAGTCACCATCGACCAGCTTTCTTATCATGAGCCTCCGTCTCAGACCTCCTCTGAGACGACCATCTCTTCCGTAGCCAACAAGCAAACCGTCGATTCTTTGACCAGTGTCTCCCCCGGCGTCTATAAAGATTCCACCCTGCTTGGTACTTTTCCTCATCTCCCCCCCCCTCCTGTTACCGATCCCAGCTTGTCGAATGTTTGCATGATGCAATCGTCTCAGGCTGCCCATAAACGGCCTGCCTCGGCTAGTCAGCCACCTCCTCCCCACCCTCCGCAACCCGCTCCTAGCCATTCATCTCAGCCAGCCGGACCTCCTCCTTCTGGCCCTCCCCCTACAGCTGGTATCCCCGAACCTCTTTATCCTCCCGGCTCGGTTCCCCCTGGCCTTAACCATCTCGGAGCCGTACCTCCTGGTCATTACCCTGATGGACAGATCCCCTTCTTGGCTCCCCCTCCTGGAGTATATTCCGTCCCCGTCATGGCCACCCTCTCTCTCCCTAATTTGACCTTGGGCATTCCGGTATGGTACCTTGACCCCCCAGCCGCCACCCCCCCTGCTCACCCCAAAACTTATATGGCTTTGACACCGGTTCAACCGGTCCCCCTCGCTTCCTCCATAGCCACTGTGCCCCCAGCACCTCCACAGGACCCTTCTCCTGTTGTGACGGCTCTCGGGAAGAAAGGCAAAGCCCGAAAGGGGGCAACCCATCCAGATCCAGCCCCCCTGACATCCCTTACCCTCCCACGACCACCCAAGCCCGCCATTCGATGCGCTTTGTGTGATGTCGTCGGTCATGCCACTCACATGTGTCCTGAATTGCCCCACCTCAAGCTTCTGGTCAACGAGACATTCCCCGACTCTGATCTCCCAGAAGTCCATGTCACTATCCCCGACTCCCTCCCAAAACTCAAACACTTGCGCACAAACCACCCTTGTGCCTTGTGCGATTTTCACGACCATTACACCCACCTCTGTCCCCGCCTTGACGAGTACCGCTCCTCCTTGGACTTGTACGCCAATTCAAGGCCGCTTCGATCGGACCAAAGGACATTCACATTCCGCCTCCCGCTTTTAAGCCAACGGAGCCCTCAGTCACCATTTTGTACCTGTCATCATCCATGAGACCATTGGGGAACGTTCCATCTGAATCCTCCCCTGTTGTTTCGCTTGACCTTCCTTCAGCGGTCATCTTGGGCTCAACATCGGTAGATCCGTTATCTACTTACTCTTCGGTCACCCATTGTGACGATGTGCATGTGAACCTCTCTTCTCATGATGATGATTCAGGCCACTTCACCATGTCAGGTGGTTCTTCTTCCACCAGTCACCCCATCTTCTATCACGATGACGACATTATGGAAGAAATTCACACCCCTGACTTTATCTATTCCCCCTTACATCGAACCCATGCGTTGACACCACATCCACCTTGTGGTCATTACATCAAAACCCAATGTTTGGGTAAGGGGGCACCCACATTTGAGAGACCACGAGACGCCATTCTCCACCACTCTCCTAGTGTATCTGGTCGTGTTGACTCTAGACCCAGTATTCTTCCACATTTAGAAGAACCTCTAGAGTCCCCTATCACTTCAGATCACTCTCGGGACGATACCCCTTATCGTTCCCTCATCTTACATCAGCAACCCAGTCTCTTAGACATTATTGTTGACCAACCTATAGCTTTTCTATGAGAGCATCAGTTCATTATCTCCAAATCCTCCTTTTGGGATAGTGACACCGGGTATGCCAATTCGGAAACTTAAAGTCCATTTGATCCCTATATGCAGTACCAAAAGAGATTGGTAATCCTCCATTTCCTTTCTCAAACTGCATAACCATAACCAGAACAAATGGCACACCACATCATTAAAATGTGTTTAGATTCCCATTTTTCTAGATACATTTTTGCATGACCACACCATGCTTGGGGGCACCTCTGCCCCCCAACCATAACCCTCCTCACCTCGTTTTTGGAGAGGAGGTTGTCTTACCAATCGAGTGTGAAATTCCTTCTCTACAACTAGCCGTTGAACTTCTCCCTGACACCCCACCGCTAGAAAAATGACTTATCATGCTTGAGCGTGCCTCCGAAGACCGCCGTGTTGCCTTGCAAACCATGGAAGTGGCCAAAAAACGCACCAAAGCTCAGTATGACCGAAAAGTCCAACCTCGCACTTTTCGCGAAGGCGACCTTGTTCTAGTATATGACCAGGCCCATGATGTCCTAGGTCATGGGAAGTTTGACTCATTATGGCTAGGCCCTTACATCATTTGTAAGGATTTGTAAGGATAGCCAGCATCTGTTTTTTTCATTTTTCCTACTTCACCAAAATCCAACTCCCACCCATAAAACAGCACCAAACCCCCCTCATCTCCCAGGTCGCAGTTTTCTGCCATCTTCTGGACCAGGTCGCACTTGTTGCCCTAATACCTGCGTCCTGGGTCGTACTTTTTGCCCCAAAAAGTGCGACCCGGCCATAGAGATGAAGGAGGGGTTGTTTCTGGGGGTTTTGGGCCCTCAACTGCAAATGTAATCCATCAAAATGCAAGAGCAAGGTTAGGCCTCTCGCCTCCAACTGACAGATCTCGAATCCAACGATCGGTTTGTCAGCTACGTTCGCCGCAAGATTTAGGGCCTTCTCTCCTCTCCACATTCACCACAGCAACAATAGCAAATGAATGATTTTGGAGGGAAAACCGCCTCATTAAAAGAGAACCCCTGTTTCTTCTTTCGACTGCTGCGACCACACCGTAGCCCGGTTCGACGAACCGTCAGCACCGCTGGATAGATCTCACCGAGCTCTCAAATGGGTTTTACTTAGTTTTTGGTGATTTGATACTTCACCCGGACACATTTTTCCACGAAGGGTCACTTCACCGCTCCTTAAAATCGAATTTCCTCACTTACGACACTTGTACTTGGGGCACCATATCGCTCCCTTACTTGTCCATGTTCGTGTCGATTTTCGTCATGAGTGCCCACCTTGTACTCATGCTTCTATGACCCCCCATTGGGGCCTTTACTGTGTGGCAGCACTATACAGTCGCCCTTATTTAGAGCATCCAAGTCGAGTCATCATTGCATTCATGGAGTCTATCCTGCGTCCTTTTACACCCCACTATAGCCCTCCATCCTTCTTTGCTTGGTTCCTCTCTTGTGTCGCATATCATGACCTTCAGCCCCATTGTCCCCTGTCCCTTTCGATATTGTGTCAGTCGCTGCCATGTCATTCATGCCCTTTATGCTCTAACAAGGGAAGTCGTCCATTCGCCACTCCATCCTTCCCATTTCCACTATCATCAGTAGTGTCAGTCTGTCTGTCGCTCTATTGTTCTTCTCTCGTGCCTTAGTTGAGGATCTCTCATTACCTCACCTACGGCGGACCTCCTTCTGTCGACATCAGCACATTTATTCCAGAAGCAAGGTCTAGAGGGCGGTGTACCTTGGTTCCAGCTTCCACTCTTGTTCGGTGCCTCGGATCAGGCAGGGGGATCTCTCACTTCCCTTTGACTTGATTGCCTCTCCAGCTCCTTTCAGCATGATCGAGATTCGTATACTGGACAGTCCAGTGACCCAGCAGCAGCTCTTGATGATTCCCGGGCGTGTGTGAGATGTCTCAGCCCTCATGAGGGGGTGGCCCTGCAGGTAGCCCCCCACATGCCCGGATGACCTCTTCATTGCAGCCTTTGATGCCGCTCCCGATTTTGATGATGTTGGCCTTAGCCACTTGCAGCACCTCTATGATTTGCATGTATCAGTCAGATTTTGTGAGCCCTTCCCCATTTACAGGGGGCATTTGGGTTGTATTTATCTCATGTACTCGGATGATATTGTACTAGTCCTGGCTGTTATCCCAGGCACAGCATGTATGTGAGACTCTTCATTGTATTTTTATCTGGCTCTTGATTATGCCAGCTGTACTCTATGGTTCGGTCCCTTGTTCACTGGACACACTATTCTTTTGTACTTTGTCCCGGCGGGCATAGGTATGCCTCCCCCGCCGCCTTCAGCACAGGTACCCTCTCATAACAGAGACTTGTTGCACCTGCGAGTCTCGTCTCCTCAGGGTCTAGTCCTTCAGCACACTATCTACCTCATATTTCTCTCTCTGACATACCCTTTTGTTGTCTAGTGATTGTATTCTTACAACGTACTTCGGTCATACGATTTGCTCCTGACACTCGCACGCTGGGGGGCAATCTGTTACACCATTTTTTGGTCATCTAGCCTTTCATCATTAGATGGACCCAAGTACACCATGTAAGACCAGTTTTACCCCAAGTAAAACTGCTTTCACTATGTTAATTAGGAAACCCCAAAAGGAATAATTAATTAAACCATAATTTAATTATTATTTCCAGTCATGTTTAACCCAAAAACAAAGAAATTAATGAGATAAACCCATAGTTATCTTATTATTTTCTAGGAATAATTATTTAATAATATTCCTTGTTAAATATGACCAAATCAACCACCATTAATCAAATGAATCATTATTTATTTGATTATATCCCAACCACTTCCTTAAAAAGATAAATAAATCATTTATTTATTTATTTTTCACTAATCAAGGGATTTGACCCAAGTCAAACACCCTTTCCCTCCAACAAATAATAATAAATATTCCATAGAGGTGGATCTAGATTTGATTAACATTATTTTAATCATGCACCAAGATCTAGAATGACCCAATATTTTGTTATAAATAGGAGGGTTTTCCCCATCATTCTTTACCTTTTGTTGCCTATTAGATCACTCTGGATCTATACACTTGGTCTCATTTTCTACCATTTTGCTCCCATTGAGCTCTATCTTCTACATTGGGTTTTCTACATCTACAAGAGAGAAAGCTTAGATCTGAAGTGCTGAGGACTACAAAGAACCCATCCCATTGAGGAGATCTGGATACACCTTCTTGTTTCCTCCCAGGTGCCCTGTAATATAAAAATTCATTCAAAAATCGCGTTATTGTCTTGTCTGTTGGATGCATGGAGCAAACCCTTTACTTTACTGCTTAATGTCTTGCCATTTATAGATCTGTTTGTTGCAGCATTTTAACTACTAATTGCAGATCTGAAGATGTTTTGCAGCCTCTATTGTTGTTAGGGCTATTAGTTATGCGTAGCTAAAGTGGGTCTTTTTCGTACACTTCGACAAAGAATTCATACTAACAATGACAATGGTCCTCAAGGTACTACTAGTATAATCCACGAAATGTGAATAGTGAGCTGGAGTTGAACACCTGTGAAATCACTCGATCGAAGGCAAATGATGAGAACCTATCGTCGAATGCGAAGAACTTGCCATTAGGGCATGCAAGCTCCAAGGTACCAGAAAGGAGTCTCTAGATTGATTTCCCGAATAACGAGCTGAAGTCGATAGGAATTTATTCGTCTAATGAGGGTCATAATGAATCCCACATCATCGACATGAAAAAGAGAATGTAATATGAGTGTTAATCAAGACTGAAACAGAGGATCGGGGAATGTACAAACTACAGAAGGATTTTCTCTTGAACATATCAGTGACACGACTCTGGAATTTGGCAGCATTTGACTCAAATAGGATCAGAGGTCATGTTGACAAGATTGGTAATCAAATGAGAGGAAAATGAATTTCCCAAAACCATGGAGGCAAAATGACAGAGTGAAGATATCCCAACTCGACACGAGCTGCAGATAAGTGTCATGTTCAAGAGTGACATACTTCTGACACAATTGACGAACAACTTCCATTTTCCCCCACCATTTCTGGTGAGTACCTATTTATTTTTATACAAGCTTGAAGAAGATATCATATGCTTGTCGTATAATTTTGTCCTTCGGACAAATCCATCATAGTAAATTTTACGAGCCCTAGGAAGGAGGAACTTGGTTACGTCATGGTGACGATTTCCGATGTCATTTAGATTTTAAAGAGTCTGACAAAGGAAGAACTCAACACATTTTCATGTTTAGAGAGTTTGAAAAGAAACAGAAAAGAAAAATCCAACAATCCCTTTTTGTAGTTAGTCTCACAGATCCGAAAAGGTAGAAAACTATGTCTCAAAGAACCTCTTAGTCGCGATAGGCTAAGGTATTCCTTTTTCGTAAATAATCCATTCCAGCCTGAAAAAGGGGTAAATGTATACTGGGAAGATATTGTTTCGTGGCCTTTAACGAGTTCAAAACAACAAGAGTCTCGGAAATCTTTTCAATTTTTAAGAGTCAGAAAATATTTGAAAGTTGAATCCTCCTGAAGGAACGAGTGGTATTAAGGGTAGCAATTGGTTCCGATAATGGTGGAACTACTCATAACAAGTAAAGGTCAAGAGGTTTTCTAACAAGACCACTCATTGCAGATGTTCCTCAGGAATGGGTAAAATAATTGAGGGAGGGCATATGATCGGACGAGTAGATGGTAACAATGGAATGAGAAAACCAAGGCTCATCTAGAAAAATAGGCTAATAAAATGGCAATCACGAGAGGTAAAATAAGAATGGTTTCATTTTTACACAAGCTTGAAATCAAGAAATTCTTCTTGAAATTGATTTCATTTTTACACAAGCTTGAAACAAAGATAAACTATGCTTGAAGTTGGTTTCATTTTTACACAAGCTTGAAACAAAGATAAACTATGCTTGAAAAAGTTTGCATGCCCCTAGCATGGTGACTTAATTCAAGGTACATCCCCCCAAGCTTTAGTGCATTCAACAGAGTAGACTACTAGTTACTGACAGGTGGATGGAATGAAGGTTCAATTTTGAGATCAAGAGAAAGACTCGACTGGGATTTTACGAGATCTAATAAAAGGCTCAAATTGAAAAGGGAACATGTTTCATTGTTTAACGAGGTTGACACTATAAAAGAACTGTCCTCAAGACCTAATCCATTTTTTAACGAGGTTGACATACTAAACGAACTATCCTCAAAAACCTCGTTTCATTTTTTTAAGGAGCTTGGCACAAGAAAACAAACTATGCTCCATCTATCTTGTTTCATTTTTTAAGGAGCTTGACCCAAGGAAATGAACTGTGCTCCAAAGAGCTTGTTTCATTTTTTAAGGAGCTTGACACAAGGAAATGAACTGTGCTCCAAAGAGCTTGTTTCATTTTTTAAGGAGCTTGACACAAGAAAACGAACTCTGCTCTGAAGAGCTTGATCTTGAAAAATAATAAGTCATGGCTTCCAAGAGTTTATCATCCAACAGGAGAAAAATGCTCTGGAAATCAAGACCCAATGCCCCCAGCACACGATGCACAATGGCGCTATCACTGAATGCGGGCATGCGAAAGGTGGCCACATAATTGACCTGTGGCAGGGAAGATATCACTGACAGGTAAGGACCAAGAAGGGACGATAGTAGACCAGTTGTCACATCAGGACCAAAAAATGTAAGCTGATCAATGGTCATGATCCGACCTTCATGTGGAAAACAGATCACACGAAAGAGGGGAGAGAGAAGCGCACCCATGGCATAAGCATAGTCACGCCCCAAGAGTAAATTAAAATCCAAGGGGCCTTGGATGACCATCACGTCTATATAGACGGTTTTCACTCCCAAAGTAATAGGCAACTTTGGAAGGATCCCTAATGGTTTTCTTGTTCCTTTGTTAAAATCCAACAGATTCTGGGTAACAGGCACAAGCTGCAAAGAACCCAAAGCTTGCCATGTAGTTGAGGAAAAAATACTAATCGAGGCACCTTCATCAATAATTGTTCCTAGTACGACCATATTGCAGGCCTGCACAGTGATCTTAAAGGGCACATAATAAGGAAAAAGACATCCCGTAAATCGACTCTAAACAAAGGAAGCGGTCAAAATACATGGAGGGGGTGCCTTAGGAATAAGAAGATTATCCCCTTGCATTACGGGAGCGGAAAGACCATCCTCCTGAGCTCTGGGAACGAGAGTAGGAGGATCACTTTCTAGAACGGTGGCGACAGGAGTTAGAGGATCACCCTCCTGGATCATGGAAATAGGAGGATCACCCTCCGATCCGGAAGAATCAGAGGAAACAAAAAGAACATGACTGGGATGAGACCCACTATCGACGAAAAAGACTTGATGAATTGTAGGTGGAATCAGGTCGAATTTTTTCTCAACCAATGATTGCTCAGAAATGGACTCAGTAGATTGACTTTTAGAGAGAGCGGAATCGACTGGAGATGAATCCCAATCAATGGATTGATCCACTATGGGAGGACTCGAAGAAAAATTCCGATAACCAACAGGAAGAAAGGAATCATAAGCCGAAAGGTTATCCAACACTTTAGAAGCTTCATCCATATGAGGACAGTGGTGAATGGGATGATTCCCTTCACACAACCTACAGGGAAATTTGATTGTACCATGTTTCTTATGAGTCTCATTATCTTTAGTTGAAGGCTCATCATCAACATGATGCCCAGAGGTTGACGATGAAGGATGAATCGAACCAACAGACCAAACTTCTAGCACCTTTGGAATACCAGGGAAATCATGAAGAAGGTGGTCACCCTCACATATCTTTCAAGGGAATTTGACTGTATGAGACGGAGTGGGAGGTTTCTTGATATGAACTGCATGGGTAGAAATAGTTGTTGATTTCCCCCCTAGCTTATTTGCATTCTTATTCTTCGACTTCTTCTTCTTCTTCTTAGCCACCTGGGTACTAGAATCCAAACTTTCATCAGGTGAAGAGGAATAATGAGGTGAAGAAATGGGCAAAGAAGTTGAGGGGTCAACCTTAGGATCAACATGCGGTTGACATGGTTTAGGCAGAGGAGAACTTGATTGAGAAACTGTTTGGATGTTCGAAACCATAGGGGTCGAAAATAACCAAACTGGAAGACCAATGGTTAATCCAAGGAGGGACAACGTTGCCATATACGGGGCACCAACACTCCCAAACGAAGGAAAAGGACTAGGATTCTCATCTAAGGGGATTCCTTGGTTGGTGAACCCTAGAAACGTTGCCATTGGAATCAACCCTAAAGAATCACTAAGGAATAAAATTTTAACTAGGAATATTTCATGGGCAGTTAATTTTAAGACACTGAAAAAAACTCTGCCTTTTCATGTTTTAAGAGTCGAGAAAAGGACAAAAGGTGACTCTAGCCACTTTCGGTTTTAACGAGCTCGAAAGGACAAGGGCTCGATGATATTTTCACTTTTAGAGTGTCACGAAAAGACCAAAATGACTACTCAGGAAATCAAAGCAAGAGGGTATACCAAGTTTCCTTGAACTGCAATATACACCTTGGTGATCAAATGAAAGAGAAATGACCAAGGAATTGATGTACAACAATCAATCTCCCTGAATGATGTGTTCGGTGTATCACGGTTACAAGGCGGTAGACTCGGCTTCCTATGGATAAAGTATTGCAACCTATGAGGGTCTCCGTTTAAATACACAACGGTATGAGGAGCACAACTCTGTACTAGCGCCATGTAATGCCAGATGGCGAGCGACAACTGCTAGTTTTAACGACGCCGGAACACGTCACTAGCCTAGACCTCTAAATTGTGAGCATTAAGTTTCAATTTTTCCTTAGATTGATTCAGTGAATTTTAATGGTTGATCTTGAATTATGTCTTGGTTTCAAAGCCCTAATGTTGTCATCGGAGAACTTCTATATGCAGCTATATGAGAAAATAAATCTTTCAATTCGATGAATGCTACCTGGTTAAGGGAAGAGTCTCAAACAATGATGCAACAAAAAGTAATATAGCAACAAAAAAATTTCCAAACTAGATGACTTTCACCATCCAAAAGTAATATAAAAGATTCAAATATGTGAATTATGCAATGTAATCTATGCAAAATTCTCTTCTTGAAAACTATGCAATCGTAATCTATGCACAATTTCCTTTTTCTTTTGAATGAATAAGAATGCACTCAATGTATTTTTCGATGAAATGGGGATCTACATAATGCATGCTTTTAATGAAAGAGAATGCACTCAATGAGACCTTTAGTTTCCAATCATTAAACAATGTAATCTAAGTTCAATGATAAATCTCAAACATAACTTTTCAATGCAATGTGATCTAATGAACTTTAACAAAAAGAAAACTTTGAGACGAAAACTAAATGAACACAAATTTCCTTAATGGAAGGATGAATGCAAAAGGGATGCAAACAAACGCTAAAAATGCAATTGTTGTTTTGAACACTTTGTAATGAAATTCCTTAGAAGGCTACATGAAATATGAGTTCAAGCAAAAGAGGACTTCCAAATAGTGGGCTCAAGACAAGGCATTTATTCCATTTTACATCAAGCAATCATAGAAAGAAAACTTTTCAGTTGAACAATGAGAAATTTAATCTATGCTCACAAGCAAACAAGCAGACCAAATGAACTTGGACAGACACTTGAGACTTGATCACTCGATCAACCAAAAAGCAAAAGGAAATCAACTAGAGATGGCTCACCAAGCAAAAAGACTGACTCAATCAGCAGGGTGATGTCTCGTGAAGCATGCAACCAGGCAATTGATGAACAATCCTAGAAAAACCTAGGATGTAGGATGCACGTCCCAACAGAAAGGACACAAAAAACAACAAAAAATCAAGCCAGTGAGCCAATAAAACCAACTTGAGTGAAGGGGAGAACATGTAAATCATACATAGAAAAGGACCGGAAGGGCAAGACACACAAGTGAAGGACTTGGGAGAAACAAAAACTTATTTTTTCACACACCCTAGAATTGGCACGACTTTAGTGGCTAAAACTAGCACCAACTGGTGCGACTTAAGGGGATGAAACTAGCGCCAACGACCCATCGGTGCGGCTTGCTAACTGACAATTAGCGCCAATCGGCGCAACTATCAGAAAAATAAAAGTGCTAATGCCTGAAAAAGAAAGAACAAATAATTTATCCTAACCAAGACCAGACTCATCAATTCAAGCAAAAACTAAAAGATTGTAATTGATGAAAAACATAGGAACAAACAGGGAAATGGTCGTTCGACTAAACTTGTCAAATTACTAAGACCTCAAAGAGTGACAAACTCAAAGGAAACTCCCTAGTGGAGTTACCAATTTTTTGTGTAGGTAAATCCCCTCTGCGGACAGAGGCGATCCCTCTAGCCCTAGGGTGGGTCTATCAACTACGGGAACATACTAGCATCTACCTTCCTAGATTGTAAATGAAATTCAAAGCAAGGAAGATGACCTACCTTATTTTGATGCTACATTGTCATATTCCATCAAAGCTTCTTGATCTATCGCTCTCCTCAAGCTCGAAGCACGCTACTACCAATGTTCGATTACCTGTGCAGATAGTCAAGATACCACGACAAGCGTAAAATCACGACAAACATGAAACAATTACAATCTATCTAACTGATGAAGGAATGATATAAATCTCATTATAAATGTAAACAAGAGTGGAAGATAAAAATCAGTTGCATTTTATTATGATAAAGACAAGGGGAGTTTACAACCAAGCCTTGATGTTGAGGTTCTCCTTCGGCAAGTCCGTATCCAAGCACGTTTGCAACACCCTCATACACAAAGTCCAAGATCTCACTATGTTCCCAACACACAAAAACAATCACACTTTTCACTATTCTCCCGGATCTATAATTGTTTCTTCTCTCTATGCTAACTTCTTCTAACCAGCTAGCTCTAATTCTCTAGCTGCATATTTCACTAACTAAGGCAGCAGAGGTGAAAGAGGTATCCTTATATAACAATGGAAGAGGAGGATATGGGCCCTCAAATGATGGGAAAAGAGCTTATCCTTTGGAGTAGTTCCTATTTTATGGCAATAAGAAGCCCAAAGGGGAATTCCTCGGCCATATCCTCAAAACAAACCTCTAGCTCATCGCCTCGCGAAGCTTCTAGTCACGAAAGTTTCGCTTCTATTTAAAAAAATTTCCAAAAGAGGATCGGCGCGGGCCCGACATTAAGATAGAGCGTCGATCGGCGCAGGCCTCAGTGTAAATCTCAGCTATCGATGCGGGTCATACACTGAGAGAAAGCGCCGAACTTGAAAACCAGGTTTTTATAAGGATCTTCAAGAAAAGTTGTAAAGGGAGATGAATTGGAAGACAAAATGTGGTTCAGGGGTATGTATTCCATGCTTGGAAAGTACACAGGGGTCACTATATGGGTTCTCCAGGATCAAGGAACGGGGAGTACATGGACAGTGAAAAATTGCTGTGTAACACAAATGTGTGATGTTTGTTGCTCATTTTCAGTTGTTAAAGTTCATATTTATTCATGGATATTTTTTCTCATAAGAAATATATTGAATAAGTTTATTTTAAAATGCACTGTTTGTGTCCCCGATTGGGATGAGAGTGGGAGAAATCAATGATTTGGGGATTTGGACAATAGACGGGTTATCCAAAATTAAATAGGGGCGGTGGTCTTATGCCACGCCGATCATGTGAGGGTACAGAAGAATGAATGGGGATGAAACACGAGGGGCGACAAGTAATACCACACGTGTGAGGATGGTGGTATGGTGGAGCTTGATACAGTGACAAGAGGCTATGGGAATTTCTCTCTCTAAATTTCTTGTGGTGGTGATTATTCCAGCATCTCTATGGATCGGGAGAAAAACAAAGGGTCATCCATGGAGAAGGAGCTGATGGGCGCTTCCGAGTTGGCTTCTAAACCTCATGGCGCACAAGGCTGGGTATGTTCTCAAATTTGGAATAATTTTATCCCGAATGGGCATGGTATCATATGTTAATGGGATTCGGGGTAGGAGTAGATTTTTCTTTTTCGGTTGGGGTTGGGAAGGGTCCAATTCTTTCCGGACAGTTCGCTCACAAAGCCAATATCAATGGTGGGTTTTTAATTAAGGGTGTCAATTTATATGTGTTTGATTTGTGAAAATACTTAATATACTGAGGACCACCTCAACGAGGTTAAGGTGAAAATTCAAAGTGATTGGCGTTGTGAAGGCTTGATGGCCTTTTGGTTGACATGGTGACTTCCAGAAATGAGAAATAGAGAAGCGGTTCCACTGCTAAACATAGAAATGTGTGGTTGTGATGTAAATTGATTCATGATTGTTTTGTTGCACACCCTACATGCTGTTATGTTAGGTGGCGTGAGCACAATCTTGATAGTACAACAGGTGGGGGTGGCACCAGTGTTTTGGAGGAAAGTGGGACTTTGGCTTGGATCGAGCTAGCGACTGGGGTTTTGGACTAGCTCAACAACACATCAAAGGAAAGCGGTTGGGTCGACATGGTGAGGGGAACAAAAAATATGGGAGTAGGTGGCAGGGCTGCTAGCCAGGGCAGCGATAACATATACAGGAAATGAAGGCTGATTTTGGTGCCTCTGGCAGCAATTCAAAGAAGGGTGGTCGACGCATTGATGCGCAACGAATGCAGAAGGCTATGTAGGCTTGTGATGCCGACACACCACCAGAGGTAAAAATTTGATAAAAATATGGGAGACAAACCTAAACCGTTGTGCAATTAAGGAGGTTAAGGTGGAGGAATGGAAAGATCTTGTCCTAGATCTGGGCAAAACTCGAGGAAGTTGGACTTAGTACAAGCACACGGTGCATCTATATTGGATGATGAAGAGTTTGGTGGCTCGAGCTATAATGTATCACATGGGGTAGGTTGGGGAACCAGACTCAAACTGTGGGAAATTCAAAAAGAGTTGTAGCTAATCTAGGTTCAGATTCAACATCAAAACAAATGCCTTGGTCACATAGAGGGGCATGTCTAGTACCTCCCCCAGTCATAGCTACCGAGTTCAAATGCTCATGACTTGGCTCTAGTGGAGTGTTCAAATTAAATGGTCTCTTTATGCTTACATTTTTTGGAATTTTATTAATTTTTAAAAATTGTATATGCCTAGTATTATAGTATATGATAGAAATATAGGAAGAAAATGGTGGTTAGATTTGCAAGCTTACAAAGCATTGAAAGACAAATTAAAACCTTACAATTTTGGATGGCCTATAATGTGTTTTGTTGGCCAACAAACTTTGTTTCCCATAGGCAGGTTGCGGTCACCGAACGTCCTCTATATGGTTGTAATCTGCTTTTAAATTAAATGAATGAATGAAGAAGGTCCTACTTGGCTTACAAAAAAAAATGCATTATTTGTGAATTTTTTATTGGAGATATAATTCAACATATTTTCTAAATGTTTGATGAATGTCCTAAAAACGAAAACCAGATTGTAAGTGAAAATTCAACAAATTTTTAAAATAAATTAAATAAATAATATTTGGATAGCTTTGGTAAGAGGCTGACACATGGATAGGTGAATAATCAAATTATTGGATTAATGAAAACAATTAATTTTGCATGAAGTGACAAGTTTCATCACTAAAAACTTTTTTAAAAGAAGGAAAAATTTATAAGAAAGACATTCGTTTTTGCCCCCTATTTTCAAATGACTATCCTAATTCTATTATGTACTTAAAGAGATTATTGAGTTCTATGGTGAGTTTTGTTGAAGTGGAGGCTCTTTCAGTGATAAATACTTGAGTTGGATTGTTCTCCTCCACTTTCTATTGGTTTTCTTCTTTTCTATAACCCCATCCCATCTTGGGGGCCTAAAGGGAAGAAGAGTACAAGGAATAGGCTTGGAGGTCAACCAGTGAGTTGGAAATGTTCAGTCAAGATGCAAAATTTATACACGAGCACGAGCACTACATCAAGAGAGTACAAGGAATCAGTGAATCGAAGTTCAAGCTCCATCCCCTTGGAGAATGGTATCAATTGTTTTTACAAAATTTCTCCTATATGTATTATTACTGGTTGTAATAAGTTACTAGATTGTAGAGATTAAAGAAATGTTGTATGCTTGCAAAATCCTTGGCTATTGGTATATGTAAGTTGATTTATTTATATGTAATATGTTAATTAAGTTTTCATTATTCAATGAATAAATTAATTCAAAAAGAAAATCTATAATTACTTATTATTTTTGTAACTCAGTGACTTGGACTGCATAACTTTTTTCGTTGATAAAAAACTATATATGGCATCACGTGTATGAATAATTTGTGTTATATATATATATATATATAACTTAATATTGGTTCCTATATTGAGCTTCAAACACTCATCTATTATAATTTGGTATTTTTTCCCATTTTTAATTATTTCTAAAATAATAATTAATAATTATGTTAGATCTAAGACTTTTGTGATCCATAACATAGATGAATGTCTTTCGGATTAATCACATCATCAGGATTTGGTCGACATTTCGAACCAGCTAATGTGGTTCATCCTCAGGACAAGGTGGATAAACTAATCAATCTTGATGAATAAATAGTGGAGATGCATCATTTCCTGGAAATAGTCGTTAAGAACTAGTTGTTAAGAACTAGCCATTAAGACTAGCTATTAAGAACTAGCCGTTAGAAAGTTAGTTAAGAATTTATTAATTATAAAATAAAAATTTTCAAATTTTTATTAAAAATGTGGTTAAGAAATTTTTATATAGATTATTATTAACTAAAATAAAGAAATAAATCATATTTAATTAAATTAATTATGTTGGACACCTAATCCTATATGGGTAGGTGTGGAAGCCGAATGGACAAAAGGAGTCCAAGTGACCTTGGAATGTGGAATCCAAGAGTCACATCAATGTATTATAAATACACATCTATGTTTAATGGAAAATCAACTCATGCATATTTTCCTACTTGTGTGTATTTACCATGTGTGTGTTTAACATGGTATCAAAGCTGCAAGTGTAATCCTGCACTGCCTAATTATTGTGAGTCAATGGTTTTCTGACCCAACCTGATTTTATATCTCTTTTTGTCTACCATTTTCCATCCCATCAGATCTGATATTTTTAGATATTATAGTAACATCCCTACCTTCCTCTCCTTGCCATCAGCTACCTTGGCATATGTCCATTACTAAAATAACATTTTATGTGCACCATTTGCAGATAACGTTTCTCTCTTTCTTGACTGTTGCACCATACACCTTCGCTCCTACACCACTCACATACTATGCACCTCTCACACAAAATACACGCTCCTCCCACACAGAATACACATTTTCAATATAAAATTCCTCCACAGTCACTATGCATTGCGGATTTCGAATCACTGTGAGGACTCTGGACAATGCTTTCAGCTCCTGCAAGCCTGTATTTCAAAAACTACATCAGTGCCAACGGAAATGTGGTGAAATCTGCATCAATTTTGGAAGTCCTTGAATGGCGTGTTTGCATCGTTCCATTATATTGTGAGTTGTTTTTTTTAATGGCTTTGCGTTGAACTCTGATGTGAAATTGATATCATGCATTGAAGTGTGGTCATTGAAATCTGCAGAGTTGTGCACTACCTCAAATATTTTCTTGAAGGCCCAATGGTATGATGGAATGAATTTTAAATGAGGCATGGTGAATAATGCCTTGTTTTATCCACGAGGCCACATGACACAAGTATCATCCATGATATCACAAGTATCTAAGGTCCATCTCCCATTTATCCAGGGGACAACGGACAAAATTTCCCATGTCCTTAGAAGAAATAATGTCTCTGATTCTTTCAAACCTCTCTGTACTATTAGAAATTCTCTTGGGTCTATTAAGGACCCTATCGACCCTAAGGACATGAAAGGGGTTTACATGATTCCTTGTTCCTATAGAACTCCCTATATTGGAGAAACAGGCCGATCCATTAGACAGAGAATCCGAGAGCATGTTGCATACATTAGAAATAATCGGTCCCGTACCTCAACTCTTGCTGAGCATGCGGAAAAATCATGTCACCATGTTTGTATTGAAGACTCCAAAGTCGTTGCTAAAGTAGATCACTTCCACCATAGGAAATTAAGGGAGGCAATCAAAATTGAAAGGCATGCTGAGAATATAAACCTTGATAATGGTTGGAAATTAATTAAGAACTAGACTTCGGCTCTCGCTAGGTAATTTTGTTTATATATATATATATATATATATATATATATATATATATATATACATATATATAATTTATTTATTTATTTATTTTTGTCTATAGTTTTGTTTTATTGTTATTATTTTTCTTATTTTGTTTAATCTTATTTATTATCTCCCTAAATAATTTGAATAAAAATTTCACCCCTTCGTAATTCCTATTAATTTGAAATATGATTCATTTCTTTATTTTACTTAATAATAATTTATATAAAAATTTCTTAACCACATTTTTAATAAAAAAATTAAAATTTTTATTTTACAATTAACTATTTATTTATTTAATAGTAATTCCTAACTAATTTTCTAACATCTAGTTCTTAACATCTAGTATTAACGGCTAGTTCTTAACAACTAGTTATTAATGGCTATTTCCGGGCAATTATGCATCTCCATTATTTATTCATCAAGATCAATTAGTTTCTCCCCCTTGTCCCAAGGATGAACCGGATTAGTTGGTTCGAAACATCAACCAAATCCTAATGATGTGGTTAATCCGAAAGACATTCATCTAAATTAATAATTCTTTTATAACATAATTTTTTAAACATGTAAAACAATTTTTAATAGTTTTCTTTAAGGGATATTTTTTAAAGTATGTTAGTTTTATATTATTAATCAAAATGAAAATTCACATATTTATATCTACTAGATTAGGAAAACAAGACCAATAGTATAGAAACAAGTCTAAAGTCATAAAAATTATATGAAGTGTCTTATAATACTTGTCTAAATAACTAATTCTACATTTATCCAGGAAACTAGAAATAAAACATAACCTATCTTGCCTGCAAATTATTCTAAAATTAAAAAACATAATATCATATACCATGATTTACCAATAGAAGAATCTGCTTAGGTGGGTGGTGGAACCTGATCATTTCCCTCACTATTGTGGAAGTCCATGTTGATAATTTTCCTGGTTAGCATTGAATCATTTTTGTCTAATTTGTTGAGTTGTTACTGCAAGGAATTTGTAAAGAGAAACAATTCCTCTTAGGCTTCATTCTCTCCAGTATAACTTTGACTATTATAATATTTGTTTTCTAACACAAGTCCATAATTTGCATATATTAAATTTGCTTTCAGCGGGTATTTCCTATATTAGTAATCCACTGCTCGACATTCTCGTCTGCTTCTATGTCTAACAACAATATGCATTCAACTTGAGCCTATTGTTTGGAAAAGTCCTATCTTCCTGAGCAGAGCAAGTGGTGTTCACATAATAACAATTTATTGAAGCATTCACATTTGCCTAGGGTTTGGTTCAAGGCCTATTTTCTATCTCAATGTCGACCAAAATGAGAATGACTACGGTTAGGCATGCCAAAGAATAGGGATAAGGAGGCTAGAGGGGTTGAGGTGTCAACAATTGGAGTGAGAAGGAAAAAACATAAATAAATGTTTGAGATTTTTTGTGAAAGTGATGAGAATATGAGGCAATTAAAGGTTAGGAACCAATATTCGAAGGAGAATAAGTGTGGAAAAAGAAGAAATACATCGAGAATCATGGAAATATTAAATAAGAGAACATGGGAAGAGGGATGAATAAGGGATGATAGAGCCTTCTGAAATTATAGAGAGAAAGATAAACAATAGGAAATCTAGAGAAACCTAGGGAAACTTATCTAGCATATTCACCATGGGATGAGATAAAAGTTAATCACTGATTTTTTGTGCACTCCATGCCATGATTGTCTCAAAATATCCATCGTTAACACCAAACAATGCTCACTCCAATCAAAATGATGTTCTAGTTCGAGGTGGATGATTGAATTTAAAAAAGAAGCATTGAGATGACCAACCTTACCATCTCATAATGGCCTCTCAACACCTGAATTTAAATGAATTCATATGTCCTTGACCCATTAGTTGTAGAGGTGGGGGTTTAAAAGGAGGACATGGGGGTGGACTAATCCCTCTAGATACAGGCACACCTTCAACTAATACCCATGTGATCCTTCTCAACTAAATTAAATACTAGAAATTGACCCAAAAGGTGAAAAGAGACGTCGATAGGATTGTTTAATTGAAAAAGTTATGCTTTGGTTTCCATAACCAAACAAATTATCATTGAGATATTAAATTTAAGTTTTTTAGTGTACGTACACACATACACACACGTAGTTAGTAGTGTTCATTTTAAAGCTGATATGTTTTGAGATAATTGTGTTTATATTTATGTGTTGTGGTGAACACGAGTGAAACGTTAACAGGGTGGTAAACCCGAGTAAATTATTGAAATCGCCAAGTGAAATTGTACAACTCTATTAAATTTTGGATGATGCAATTGTCCATGATCTTCACATTGAATGTTGTGTATCATATTTTTTTTATAAAATGGTGGTCATAAATTTGGTGGGAAGTGCACTCAATGATGTTGGTGAAGGTAGCAAGGCATATTTTTTTATAAAAATGATGATGAATGTATTGATCACTAGTGAGTTGTATATGCAGTTTTTAATATCTGAAATGAGTCCTATGATTCCTGAAGATGCAAACTAAAAAATGTGTGGTTTATTCTATGGTAATTTTTATATTAGGATAATTTTGATTCATGCCAACTTCAATAGTTAGCTTATGCAGGACATAACATCCAAATATTGTTTCTGGACAAGGATTCCATGTTGGAGCTCCCAATTCTGAATATGAGCTATATTCTCAATGTGTTTTATATTTGGTTTCTCTGAGGTGGAGCTTGTAGGTTCAAGTTGGATGCCATGTTTGAGCTCCCATTTCTATCTATTATCTTTATTCTCAATGTGTTTGATATTTTTGGCTCTCTTAAGTGGAGCTTGGAGGTTCAAATCCTGAGTTGTTGGGCATGAATGTCACTAGGTAATGATTTTTTTACTAATTTTATACTTTTAAATAATTTTATCCTATTTGGCTACATGCCATCTAAGTACAATCTATAAGAGTTATAGTCTTCCCCAATGTATCATAATGGCTTGATTGTGTCTTTTACTCATTCCAACCACAAAGGTGGAAATTTGATACTTGTGTAACTTTGGTATTAAATACACTTTTTTCTTTGATTTCTTTATTCAGAGCATGAAAAACAAAATTTTGTTTTCCAGTGACTTCCCCACTCATGATGATTTCAACATCTTGGGAATGCTTACATGTTTGAACTAAAGTTACTCAATAAATCAACAAATTTCTAAAAATAGCAGCATACATATATCATTAGTTATATTTACTTTGTAGTTTGGTTTTGACTTTTAACCATGTCATCCACATTTTTGGAAGATCTTGTTAATATCTTAAATATCTCTTTAGTCACCTATGAATATGAAAATTAAGGATCCCTTAATGATTGACAAAGATCAAAATTTGTGCAGCTCAAAGATTAGTGTGTTAGCATTTTATATATCCTTGGCACTATAGATGATATAAATTTTTTGGCTTTATGGGGCCTAGACCCAGGGTAAAAGTGTCTGTGTGGTCCAACAAAACCCATTATTACCAGCCCTTTTGGCAACGACCTGCTTGCATAGATTAAAGTCTCACCCGAAGAAATATAGGGGGATGCTAGAACCAGGTTTAGTGATTTTCATACTTTTTTCAGCGCATTCTCGAGTATTTAGTTGAAAGATTTGACCATGCCATTCACTTGGGGATGATATCGCATACTTTTTTGGTGACCCTCTTGGAACTCTTCGGTTAATGCTTCAATAGTTCTATTTAGGAAATGCGTACCCTGATCGCTCATCAAAATTTTCAGACAACCAAACTGAAGAAAAAATAAACCTGAGAGAAAAACATATTTACTGCGAGAAATAATAAAAATAAATAGCAACAAACATGAAACATAAACACACAATACTTAACCGGGAAAAACCCCAAATCCGAGGAAAACCAATCCAATGAAATTTCATTAACCATGGCCAATCTAGCCAAGTGAGCCTTCACCACTCACCTCTAGGCTTGTCTTACAATGAAGTATTCCCAACCTTTTATAGGCTCCATTACATTCAATACCATGAGCCTAAAACCATGGGTGCACAATAGCATGTGCCCCAAAGCTACCCAATTGTTTAACTTGGTCGACCTTGACTTTAACCCCGAGTCAATTTACCTAACATTCCCCCCTTAAACGTGACTTTGGGTTCCTTGACTAAATCCAACCAACCTTTAATCCAAGTGAGTGAGGGCCACTCACTTTGGCCCTTACCCCCCTCAAAGTTTTATACCCAAGGTAGTTGTTAACTTTGCATCCCCCCTATCACCTAGGTCTTACCAAGACTTTACCAATGATTACCCAGGGGGTACGCATGCATTACCAAGTCTTACTTTACATGTAATAAAATTTGACTCCAATAATTTTTTTTTCATTGTTGCTTGTCTAGCATATCCTCTCTCCTCCATTACACATAGTTTATTGCACTAAAATTCCCAAAAATATTTTCAAATTGGACATGAAACCTGATAATACAAACTCTTGGTCAATGCTCGCAAGTTTCACATCTTGAGATTAGGACCTCAGATAATCTAATACGCCAATATCCATGCCTAATTTTCATTTTTCCAAGGGGCCCATGAAACCTTCCTTGCTGAAAAAATGAAGAACCACATCTATGTAAAGCTTAACCTCTGAAATTCAAGCCTTCACACCAGTGGCCTCATCGAAAAAATTGCATGGCTCCAGCACGACCACTGTACCATTCTCCACGCTCTTCTAGAAATCGTCTCGAGCATCTTCGACAAGCACTCCCATGGCTTGAAATGCTAACCCATGCTTGTCAAAGAATCTTCATGTCTCATGGGAATCAAATGACGAGTGGGGCATTCTGGTGGTGGACTGGTTGATTTTTTTTATCATAAACTGACTCCTCCCACGGGTGGGCATTTCCGAACGAATTTGAATTCAGCTTCGTCTTTGGCACATCAACCTCTGGAGAATTTGATAAAGATGATTCTGACAGTGGATCATTCCTTGGTCAACTGGGTGGATCCGATGCCTTCCCCTCTCCCACCATCCCGTCACTTGGTGTTCATAGACTCGAATGATCCAGATCAGTGTTCGCCAAAATCGGGCCTCTTCCTGACGACCCAATTGTCAACCTCATCTGTTCTGGACCCCTTCCCACCAACATCGTATCTGGATGCCTGTCCACCAGTGCCATAATCAGATTCACATTGAACTCTTTTGATGATGCTGGCTCCAGCCACTATACAACCTCTCATAAGTGCCTTTTCGTTGCTCCATGGAGTGCTGGCATGCCACTACCTCAGCTGAAGCTAAATCCGTGTTCAGCGTCGCCACCATGTATAACACGATATCCATTCGATCACAGTGTTGTTATCCCTTTCAAAGACGATGAAAACATCAAATTCACATTTATTGAAATGATTCCATGACACTACGGTCCTTTGGTCATTCTGCATCAATAGTATCAATGCCATTGACATATCCTTGGATTCTTCGAACAATCCCTTTCAATTCGCACACCTCCAGAGAAATTTCTAGAGGAAAATACAAAACTCGTCCACGTCTCACATAGTATCTAAAGTCTCAGCTTGCACACAACACAATATTTCACTTTCTTGCTTCTAACCACACCTCCTCTTATGTTTAAAGGATCCTCCATCACAGATATCACAAATTGGATCAACATCTTCCCGACCAAATTTGTAAATAACTTGCAATGATTTCATCAAGCCTTATAAAACCTTGTGTTCTAGATCCATATCTGCATCAGTGCAAGAAACCATATCTCCATTCACAGTCAAATAAAACCCTTGGAAACAGAAGCGTCCCTCTGAAGCCAAAATTTGGCTCTGATACCAAATGAAGAAAAAATAAACCTAAGAGAAAAACATATTTACTGCGAGAAATAATAAAAATAACCAGCAATAAACATGAAACATAAACACACAAAATTTAATTGGGAAAAACCTCAAATCCGAGGAAAACCCATCCAATGAATTTTCATTAACCATTGGCCAAAATCATGGCCAATCCGGCCAAGTGATCCTTCACCGCTCACCTCCAGGCATGTCTTACAATGAAGTCTTCCCAACCTTTTATAGGCTCTATTAAATGCAATACCATGAGCCGAAAACCATGGGTGCACAATACCATGTGCCCCAAAATTACTCGATTTTTTAACTTGGTCAACCTTGGCTCTAACCCCAATTCAATTTACCTAACACAAACCATGACATAATATGCTCGAAAATGAATTTTTCCGCCATCTTTGCACTATAATTCTTCACTAGTTGGACCCACCGAGTAAGGTAATTGGTCGCAGTAATAATGTACCGTGCACCCGTTTTCTTTCTCGGTGGATCGATTGGTCCCATAAAGTTAATCACTCATTTATTGAAAGATTGAAATATAACTTGGGGGTGTAGTGCCAGTTCATCTCTTCGCAACGGTCTTCCAGTCCTTTGACAAACATTGCATGTGCTACAATACTCCTTCGAATATTTATGTATTGTAGGCCACTATAATCCGGTGCATAGAATATTATACACCAATAGCTTTTCCTATGTAGTGACCTCCAGCTACTCCACCATGTGCTTCAACCAGTATGTTGTGTCATTCATGCTCAGGAACATATCTTCACTGCATCTCATCAGCCTCAATTTTATACAGGTGTCCTGCAATCAGAATAAAATATGTCGCCCTTACAACCAACTCTTTTCTCTGCTATGTAATGTATTCTGCAGGTGAAATTCCCATTGAGAGAATTTGAATGATATCTAGGAAATGTTTATCTTCAACATTGATGTGAACAATTGTGCATCAGGTTATCCTTCTTCAATATTTTTCGGTTCCTCTCTTGTCTTGATTCTAGACAGATGATCTGGTCTAGCATTTAAACGCCTGGCTTGAAAATTACTTTGAAATCGTATTCTTGGAAAAACAACAACCATCGGCAAATCTTCCTCCCCAACACAAACTTGTTAATTAGGTACTTCAAATAAGAATGATCCGTGAACATTTTTAAGTGTGCATCCAATAGATAATCTCTGAATTTTTGTAGCACATATACCATTTCCAACCCTCCATGCTCTGTGGTGGAGTAGTTCCTCTCTGCTTTAGGCAACTTCCTACTTGCAAAAGCTTCAGGGTGATCAATATCTCCTTCTCCAGGCTGCGCTAACACATCTCCCAAATCTATGCAGGATTCATTGATGTGTACATGAAATGCCTTCTTCCAATATGGGAAGACGAGAATAGGCCAATCACCATTTTTTCTTTTAGTACATTGAGACTCTTCTGACAATTGCCATCCTAGCGAAACTTGAAATCGTTCCTTAATCATTTCCCCATGAGAGAAATAATTTGCGTGTACGCCTTAATGAAGTTCCTGTAATAGCCTGTATTTCTGAGCGTTGTTCATAGTTGTTTTACACTTCTTGGGGGTTCCAAATTGATAATCACAGAAATCTTCACAAGGTCTACCATAAATCCTTGTTTGAACACAATATCCTCAGGAAAATTTTTCTCAAATTATTCCAAAAACAAGACAACATTCCCCATTCCATCACAAAAAGGCAAGTCACATACTTCAGATCAGATACAACATAGAGATTTGGTAACCCTGTTACAATGCTTAGTGGTTACTTCATGCAAACAATTCTGCCAATGCTCTAGCTCTTCATCAAAATATGAAACACATGAACTATCGCTCTCCCAAAATATTATGCTATTCTTGGTGGGATTGATTTAGTCTTCATCCTCTGCAATAAGTTTATAGATATGATCAATCTCAACATCCCCATACTCATGCTGGACAAGCTTTGTATAGCGCGCGCCTTCTAAAGGATCCAATGGTACTCGGGTACCATTCTTTTCAAATATCATCTGCCTACTCTTTAGGTTGATTATAGCATCCATGTCGTAAGCCTAGTCAAATCCAAACATCCCAGGATACAGATTACTATCATCAATGATCTCGATGAATTCAAAATCGACCAATACGCCAGCTCCATCAATATCTACGCTAATCCCCTGCAATCACCCCATAGGAATGATCTTTTGCTGATTTTCCATCCTTAGATGAATTGGTGACCATTGCATATTAGCCCTCCCCATTCGTTCCCATGTATTTTTTGGCAGAACATTGGCATCAGATCCAAGATCCAAAATGACTTGATCCATCTCATAATATTTGATCTGTGCAATCAACTGCATCTCTCATCCAGTTCTTTTATTGTTTTTGTATACCTTATTTATTGTGCGTTGTTTCAATTGCAACTTTTTCTTTCCATCGTAGTTATCTATTAGCTCCTGCAACCCTTCTACAACTTTTTGGTCCCTTAGTAATTCCATACATGTATCTAAGAAGGATGCCAAGATCGACTAATCAACTTCCTTTACATCGAAATTCTCCTCAGGATTATTCTCCAATGGAAACAGTTGTCCCTACGCAGTAGGTGGTAAAGATTTAGGATTCATAAATGTCTTCCTTGCTTCCATGAATGTCTCTTTTGCACGGTGTACATTAAATCCAACATTCTTATCTTCAACTTTCCTTACCCAGGTCTTTGTCACAGTCTTTTTTACTTTTGTGCAGTCTCCCTTGGTACTCACACTACTACGCGTTACTATGTTAATGCTTGCATCTACCTAGCGCGGTTCATCCCTCATCATTTGTATAATATGAGCCGACTGTTGGTTGTGCTTATCCTACATTTTAGCTAACAAAATGGGAAATTATTCGATTTCATGACCAAATTCTTGGCAATACTTACAGGAACCTGCAGTAGGATTCTACCAATCCCTAGAAAAATGTCTAGCCTATCCGCAGTTGTAACATATCATTTGTCCTCATCTGCGACTAGCACCTCCTCCTCAGCCACGCCCTATGCCTAGGAAACCTCCTCACGCAATCGATGAACTTGAAGCTTTTTTCCCTTCTACCTGCATTCGATATGCACTAGGATTGTTTTGCATCATCAAATCATAGATATTACAATGTTGCTCATCATGTCCCATTGAGCTACAGAAATTGCATAACAATTGCTTCGACGATCTCACAAAGTTTTTCAGAAGGTGGAAATAATTCGTAGAATGCTACCTGCAACTTCGCATAAGTTACACCATACATGGGGCCCTACTCTTGGCCCTACGCTCGACCCAGGCTTCAATGAAATCGACATCCCAACATTCAAATACTCTCTATAAATAGGGCATTTTTCTTCATAGTGACCCTTCACTTTGCATTTGATACACCAGACCTTCATTCTCATCTCTGGGCAAACCTCCTTTCCCTTCTTTAGATCCTAAAGCTCCATATGTAAGCTTGAAAACTGAGTTTGAATATGTTGCACTCCTTTGATTGTATCGACTATCGACGAAGCCTCCAACTTCATCGCTATCTCCAACACTTCAGCCTGAATTGCAATCTTCTATTGTGATAATGGAAACCTAAGATGTGGCAACATCGCAGCAATGAACAATTCTCTATGTTTTGCATCTCGGATTTTAAAGCTAATATGGCTCAATAGTGTCTTAAACCTCTAATCTACCTCCGATACGGTCTCAGTAGCCAGTTTCTTAATTTGTTTGATCTTTGTGATACATTAAGATTGCGACTTTGGTTTCTTAAATTCAACGTTCAATGTGGTATTTATCTTAGCCAAAGAAGCATTTGCATTTTTCGTAGCATATTTCATGTACCAAGACAATGCTCTATACTGCAATGCTATATCCAACTGCACTTTCTTATTATTTTCATCTGTAATATTCTGCGAACTTCATATCGCTTCTACCACAAACCAGAATTGTCTAGGATCATATGATCCCTTGAACACAAGCATATTTGGTGGTTGGGCCATGGTGAATGGGGGAGGTGGAGGTGGAGGTGGAGGAACAAAATGGGATGGAGTGATGATGGGGGTGGAAGGTTGGGGAATCTCCGCAGTGCTTTTCTGACTTTCAAATCTCAGACTTCTTGGGGTAGAGGGGTTGATTTTTATTTCTTTAGACCCAAACAATGGATAATACCCAGTTTCAACGTAAGTACCCCATTATATTTTGAATATTTTACTGCTCTGTGTAGCACCAGGTTCTCTTTCTTTAAACATTAATCTGAGCGCATCCATAATATACCCTTTTCACACAATAGCATTCTAATCTATAACTTCAGTGAATTCAGGTACTTACCTCTAGGGCATTTGAATAACTTTCACTCTGCTTCAATATAAGACACAGAAGCCTCGAGCGCAAATTAAGTGATAAACCCTCCAAGTATACAATCTATCTAGTAATCAACATCCCTCGCGATCTCGTTATCAGTTTTTTCAGCTTCTCCATCAAATCTAGGGTCCACATAGTTAGCTTATTATTGAAATGACCTATCTACATAGCTAGTCTTAATATCCACTCGTACAACTCACTAGAAAATGACACAAAAAATATATCATACTGATCTGCATAGATATACTTTTGTAACCAATGTTCATTAGAGATGCACATGTTTATTTTTTCTTGCACAACAAGCTCAGGTTCTTTTAGACTTACCCAATCTTCAATATCTTGCTTAGACGGATTCCACATCCAACTGTCCCTCAGTCAGATCCCTGTCTCGACAACGAAACCATTTGTTGGCTTGATGGGGCCTAGACCTAGGTTCAAAATGACTGCGCGGTCTAACAAAACCCACTATTGCCAACCCTTTCGGCAACAACCTGCTTGCGCAAATCGAAGTCTCACCCGAGGCAATATAGGGGGATGCTAGAATCAGGTTTCTACATCCAGAGGGATAGATGATTGTGGCTTTATGGATTTTCCTTCTTAATAGAGCTTCGCAGGTAATATCTATCAATAATACAAGCATTTTTCCACACATGTTGAACTTACTAACAGACTGCACGATCTTACTTATTCATGCATTAAACAAAGTAAACAACCATAAACAAGATTGTGTTAGTCAATTACACATCAAAACCCTTATTCAACACAAACATTCATAAACAGTAAGTAAAATCAAACACATCAATGGAACTAAGGCTTATCCAACATTTCTTTCATTAATATCCAAATCCTTCTCATGCATTTAGTTCCACCCTACGCACACAGTTGTAGGGCCCTGCGCACACAGTTGCAGGGGTCTGCGCAAACAGCTACATACTTCCTAAGTTCTTTGTGCACACATCTGCATGAGCCTTTCCTCTAACCCAATACACAAACTCTGACTCAAAACATTCTTACAACCAAATGCATCTCATAAGATCTATCGTTTAAGTTTTTTCCTTACCTATGACTTCTTTCTAGACTATATATTTTGCATTTACAATACCATGGTCCAAAACCATGGGTGGATTCCAACGTTCACAAAATAATCACATCCCATAACATAATAAGGGGATTTGACCCACCCCAAAGCCCCTAAGGCTCAAAATATACTCTGCGTCGCGCGCTCTGGTCCTCGATCTGCGAAGTCTTTCTCTACTACTTTCTTCGAGGGGATCCCATGTCCAACATAAACGTTTTTCTTCATTTGAAGAAAGTGGTTGATGCTCTCCATGAATTTTATGTCAAACCCCTTGTGATACACAAAATAGAGGTCTATATAGAGCATATAGCACTTGGCATTGGAACATGGTTTGGTCTAGTTTCATCATTACACATGTTATTAAACATTGATAGTTCTTAATCTAAAGGAGAGAATTTGGAAGTGCTTTTCAGGGAAACTGATGATTTTTTGATACGTTGTAACTTGTTGATGCTTTGACATTGAAATTCCTATAATGGTTATGATACTATTAGTTTGTAAGTTTAATTAATTTTATATTATTCTACTATGTAGATAATTTAAAGAAGAATAAATTAACACACAGTTAGATACAAGCTCATTTTTAAAGTGATTTTACATGCACAGATTTTTTCGTACCTCATATTTTAGGTCTTCATGCTTATGGGGTAGATCCCAAGAGTAATATGATTAGAATAGAAGCTATGACTACATGTTTCATTGGGTATAAGTTTAAATAATTTGTTAGATGCGTATGAATTTAATGCTAGTTCATTTACCATGATTGAAGAAAGAGACTTTGTTCTTGCATGATGAATTGTGTTAATGTGGGTTGCAACAACATCATTTATACATGCAACTACCCATTACCCAAAGTCCCAAAACTCAAATGGAATTGTCAAATATTAATTCCTTTAGAGATGTGTTATTAAATAAGGCCATTTCTCTAATTGATTTGCTTTGAAGTTCATGAATAGGATTGGTAAAATGAATGTTTGGAAATTACAAGGCACAAGGTTGTGTTGGCATAGTTGTTCGAGTTAAATATTTTGGGTGGTTATTGTGACATATTTTTAAATTTAAAGTGGAATTCTATTTTAAAAGATCAATGATTGGTGAGGCTATAAGTAAACTCCCATGCTACCATAAAGTACTTTCCCGGCACATTATGGAAGGAATATGATTTCACTACAGGTTCTTATCATAGACTTTATCCATATAGTTCCAAGCATAATACTACCAAAAGTTCATGAAAGGTGCTTGATATAACAATACATTACTTTCCCCTCTCATTATGGAAGAAAGATGATTTCACTAAATATTTCAATATAGGTTCTTATCATATATACTTTATCCATATAATGTCAAGAAAAATACTACCAAACGTTCATGAAAGGTGCTTTATATAACAATGCTACCAAATTATTACGCTTAGAGAAGTGAGGTGCAATCCTTCTAATTATTATAGTTAGGGAAGTGAGGTGCAATCCTCCTGGAGGGGTGGGGTTTGTGAGGTGCAATTTACATCCAAGAGAGGTTGGGATGGGGGTGATTAATTAACTCATTTATGTGTGTATGTAAATGGTGAATTGAATGCATTTAATAATGTCATAGACCCATGTAAATTGGGATCTAATTACTAGGGTTTGATATGTGGCATGAGGTTGTGAAACTCAATGATGCCTATCTTGCTTTCACACAAATGGTTGGTGTATCAAATATTGGAAATCCATATATGTGACCTTCAAATTTTCAAAGATGAGATGCATATTAGTTTTGGTTCTAGTTCTATAATTCTAAGAAAAATGTGCAATATTAGTGTTTATGTTTTCCAGAACTAGAACCAGGGTAAAATTAGTATGAGTAGATTTTTATATTTATATTTGTTTTGAATTTTATTAGGGTTAAAATGAGCATGAGTAGATTTTTATATTTTTATATATTTTTATTTTGACTTGGTAGTAGCCAAAGACAATCCTGGAAAAGCTAGAGTAGGAGAACTGATAAGAGACCACGAAGGAAGATTGGTGGCTATTTCACTCACAAAATAGGAAATGGAATAAAAAACTAAGCATAAAAGATAGGCCTTACCAATTAAATTATGCTTAATTTCCTCTTAAAGACCAACAAGATTTATTTTGGTAGCTACAATTTTGCAGAGAAAACATGTGTTCTGATAGTGACCCTTCATCTGATTCTCTAAAATGCAGAAGTTGGTTCTCATAGAATCTTGGAATACTTCAATGTCTCCTTCAGCCTTGACGTGGCTTTGAAAATGGAATATATAGAACTCGGGAAAATCCTCGATAGGTGATCATTAAAATAATAATTTATTTTGGGTGTTGACAATGTTTTAATAGCTACAATTTTGTTGAGAAAACATGTGTTACGATAGTGACCCTGCATTTCATTCTCTAAAATGCAGAAGTTGATAGTTGTTTTTCAGTAAAAAAACAGTTAGCATACATAGAAAATAGTGAAACTTCCAACCTAAGGAAATAATATATAGTTGAAAAATTTACACAATTTTAATGACTAAATAATAGTAACCTAGATGACATATTTTACAGAGCAAGGTAGACGATGCTTTTGATAGGGTGGAGAGGAATGGGTGTGATGTTAAATTTTGGGTACCACTAGACGACAAGTGGTTCCCCATGGCTTTGATCTTTGGCCTAGAGAAAAGTGTCCACTTTATTTGTACTTCTTCTCCTTAAAGTGACTTTATAAGTGGTAAAGTAAGTCTAATATTAAAGTGAATTTAAAAGTGATAAAGTTACATTCCAAATTTAAAGTGACTTTATTAAAGTCAATGAAAAATTAAAAAGTGAAAAGTGACTATGGAAATAAAAGACTAAGTGGGTCTTTATTTAAGTGGGTGAGTTAAAAAAATAGAAAGTGAGAATTAAATGCACATTTATTCTCTTCCCTTGATCTAAATGAATATGAGCCATTAGATCTTAGGGTTGCCCAAAAAGTCATTTAGGGTAAAAGGAGAGAAGAAGAAAAAAAAATCAGTTTAGTCTTTCATGAGCATTTGAGAGAGAAGGCAAGAGAGAGCAAGGAGAAAATTTCTGAGCCGAGAGGAAGTGAAGGAGAGCAACAAGGAGGCATTCAAAAAATCAGTACAACAACATTTATTGGCACACATCCTAGGATAAAATCTGTACAACAGAGTTTAGGCACACATCCCAAGGAGTACGACACAGATTTCAAGGGAGAAAAGACAACAGGCAGAGGAATGATTTTCGAGGTAGATTTGGGCATGGAAATCGAGGAGGATATTCTGTTGTACTTTTTCATACTATCTGTACGGTCATACAGTGATATTTGGGCACATATTTCAAGGCAGACCGTACAATGTTTAATGTTATAATTTTATGTTTTTTGTTGGCACGATTTTCGAGGTGGTTTTCAAGCACGAAAATCGAGATAAGTTGTAATTTGTGAATGATGGAATTTTTCTGTGTATTTCAGTTTCTCTATAAAATATTTTTTAGAAATAAAGAAGAGCTCTCAAACTAGTTTTCCCCAATAGTTGTAGGGGGTTTATCCAGGGTCACATTGACCATAAATCATTGTCATTTTCTGTGTGTGGCTGTTATATTTTACTGTGCATTTATTTTTGCATTTTCCAGTAGTAGTAAAATCTCCAAATTTTTATTTTCAGAAATAAATGTCATTTCCAGATTTTAGTGCTTTTATCATGCTTGGATTTAACATTAAATGCATGGAGTGATAAGGGAAAACTGATAACTGGAGTGGGGATTGAAATTTTACATGGTATCTGTTTAGTCAATTTAATGTCTTAAATTACTTGCATAAATTATCAGCCGAGGTTTGTAAACTGATGAAGTGTGATACACTGTATGTGCTTAGTTAACCTACTTCTTACTTCGTTGTTTGTATTTTATGTTTTTTTTGGGGGTTTCTATTCTTTGATGTCTAAGAATGTTCAATCTAAAACTATGAAAAGATTTAAATGAAACTAATGAATTTTAAGAAGGAAGAGAAGGAAGTGTTCCTAAGTTAATCTAATTTTCATAAAAATAAACCAAAAACTATTGGTTGGTTAGAATCTAATTTGGAAAACAAAGCATCTATCTTATCTTATCTTTAGTCCTATTCCATGGATCTAATTCTTAAAACTAAGATTGAAATTGCAGTGCTTGTCTTAAGTAAAAGCAGAAAATGAAAACAACTAATGTACTTCTGGTTACTCCAACATTCAATTATGAAGCATGACCTTCTTGAGATGATGTGTAAGCAAATTTATGTACTTTAAATTCCAATTTCCTAGAAAAGTAGGCAAAGTATGCAAAGGAAAACATCTAATGTATTTTTAGCTACTCCAACATTCAATTATGAAGTGTGATCTTCTTGAGATGGTGTTAAGTAACCAATTATACCTAATGATCTAGAAAACCAAGTAAAATATGCAGAAGGTAACTCAGTAATTGCATTCATTAAACATGCAATCATTCAGTCTTGAAATATGATTAAATAAATCTCCTTGGAATGACCTTTAGGAATATTAGTGACGCAACTAAGTGAGGATCTGAAAGAAAAATGTGAAAGCATGAAAAAATCACTATAAACAACTAATGTATATTTGACTTTCTTCAACATTCAATGTGAAGTACTACTCTCTTTAGGTGTTGTGTAAGAAGTCAATTATGTCTTACTTTCTAAGTTCCTAGAAAGCAAATAACAATGTGCAGAGTAAATTCAATCACTGTATGAATTAGAAATTCAACCATTTAGTTTAGGATCATCATCTTGAAATGGTTTTTGAAAACATCCATTGACACAGTTAATTGGAAATTCTCTTCTAAGAAAATGAATGACAAAACAGAAGAAAACTAGGCAATTTTGTATTCTTGTTACTTCACTCTTAATTTGATTTGAAAACAGAGTTATCTATCTTCACGAAATATTTTAAAAGAACAAGGTTGAACAGTTATGATTTATCATTATGCTATTGATGAAAAACATGAATGAAACATTAATCTAATTAGAAAACAGATTTGTTAAAAACAGAATAATGGAAATTGAACTAAAAACAACAAATGAAAAACCTCCTCCAGTGCAGGGACCCTCTGCAACTGATTTGGTTGAACTACTAGCTGGTTAAGGATGCACTTAAGCAATCATTGGCAACACAAAATTTGTATTATGATAGACTGAAATTTGAATACAGAGTATCAGCAAAAAGCTTAAACTTAACACTTAATTTCTGAATTGTCTTCTCAGTTCTATACAACCGGTATTTCAAGGAAAATAACATAACTATTTATGAGATAAAATTTCTACAGGTGGCTAATTCAAATTAGAATTTTAATAGGACTATTTGACTCTTGATTTGCTACGATAGAACAAATCAAGGGTCCTGCTGCTTTCGGATAACATACTTTGACCACACTTTTGACCATGATCTTAGGCATGCTTTTCTGTCGATCTTGACCGAGTGAATAGGACAAAATCCATGTGGAGATGATTCTGGAAATGCCCATATGGCTCTTCATTTGACACCTGGAACCTGCCAGACCATGAGAGTAGCTACGGAATCCACGATTAGCTACAGAATAGGCTGCGTTTTGTAGCTAAATTGAAAAAATCTATTCAAATATCAAGAACATGAAAATATAATATGGCAATCATTTTAATGCATTCCTTAAGACAAAACCTAGCATTTATCATTGATCGGGGTCCGTGATATTATGAGAAAGTGAGGGAAAAAGGTGAGAAAATATATCAAAGAGAGGGTAATTTTGAGGTTCAACATACCCCCACTGCAAAATCATTACGTGTCCTCATGCAATTTGCCAAAAATGTGAGTTCTCCTTTCTTACTGCATTTTCTCAGACACTTCTGCTAGCACATCCAATTTCCTTCTTTTGTTCTTCTTTGAAGTGATTGTCATCATAAGAAGCTTGTACTTGAGGTTAATGACTACTCTATGTAGTAACTTATTGTTTCTTTTCAATTTACCGTTTTTCTTATACCACAATCCTAGATGCAGAATGGTATTATCATGAGTTACATTTTCCAACGTGTTATGCTGCTTCAAGGTCTCATTCTCCTGTTTGATATGTCTGTTCAATATCTCTAGTTCATAAATATCATGTTTGAGAGCATCAACTAGAGGTTCTTGTGGATTGACAGAAGGTTCTGGGTTCATTGATGCACTTCTCTTCTCCAGTGATTCTACATAATCATATATTTCTTGTTGTACTGGGTCTATGCCTGGAGATCTCTGTTGGGGCTACGAGATATATATTTCTTGTTGTACTAGGTCTATGCCTGGAGATATCTGTTGAGGTTAATGACTGCTCTGTGTAGTAACTTATTTTTTCTTTTCAATTTCCCATTTTTCTTATACCACAGTCCTAGATGCAGAATGGTATTATCATGAGTTACCTTTTCCAACATGTTATGCTGCTTCAAGGTCTCATTATCTTGTTTGATATGTTTGTTCAATATATCTAGTTCATAAATATCCTGTTTGAGAGCATCAACTAGAGGTTCTTGTGGATTGACAAAAGGTTCTAGGTGCATTGATGCACTTCTCTTCTCCAGTGATTCTACATAATCATATATTTCTTTTTATACTGGGTCTATGCCTAGAGATCTCTGTCGGGGCTACCTTCAAAATGATAAATAGGAGAATTTTGAGGACTGTGTGGAGGATAAATGTTAATAGGAGATGGTATTGGGGTTTCCTCATATAAATTTATAAGTTATGTCCCTTTTGATCATTTTTCTTCATAGAACCTCGGAGTCTAGAGCTCCTTCTTGGTTGTGGAGGACTTACATTTTCCTCATTTTTAACCTTACTCCTCTTTCTTATTTTTATCTCTTGTCTTGATTTTCATTCTGATCTCTGTTAGTTCTTCATAGATTAGCTTTTCATCATTCTTCTGCAATGAATATTCTGGTTTGTTTTCAATATTTATATCAATCTTATTTCTTCTACGTCTTATGACATTATCTTCTTTAGGTGACTCTGGTGCTTCTTGAAAATGGTTTCTGATAAGGAAATCCTCCCAGGTATCTCCTATGATTTTTAAATGAACCTTAATCAGTATCTTTACCAGCCCATGATGATGCATGGTGGTATCGATGAATTGTATTCTCTTTTGCACATTTGTGGCCATCCTTTTTATACTATTTAGTAGAAATAAAGGAAGATTGATTTCACCATTTTCTAAGAAATTCATTAGTAAACGGATATGGTAGACATACATGCAACCAAACCTTCCTTCATAAGTGATAAATTCATGTAAAACTAGGAGCATGTTTCTCCATTTACTTTTAAGAGCTGAACTGGGGATACCTTTTCTAAAAATAGAGACATCCATACCTGGATTTTTGAGTATTAATTTCCATGATTCACTGTGGAAATCCTTGTTTTTGAACCATCTTTCACCATGCCTTGGAAGTTCTATAGCCTCGGCCATGAATGACTCAGTCACTGCAAACTTTACATCTCCAATTTCTACTTGTGTTCCATCAAAAGACCGAGCAAAGGATTTTGTAATCTCCTTGTGAAAACCATCAAATTTCTCTATGAACTTAAGCCATCCAGCTTTCTGCAACAATTCTTTGATCTGTGGGTATACTTCCATGTACTTTTCTCCCATCGGTTCTGATCTGATAATTAGCTCCATGCCTTCTACTATGCAGAGTTCTCAACCTTCAGAATTACCCTTCTCTATTTTATGAAATGAATTGGTTGTGGATCTAATGAAAGGTATTGAGGGTTTGTAGGAATAAATAGATGGTAGGGGTTTTGGAGAAATGTAGGCAAGTATGTCACGTCATAGGTCATGACCGTTAATCATCAACGGGGGAGTCAATTATGGACCGTTATGCAATTTAATATGGAGGATGTGACTGATCTGTAGTATGATGGAGATTGCAATCAAATCAAATGATGATCTGTCCAGGAAGCATATGAATATCCATATTATACATGATTTATGTTTTAACCTTGCTATTTAAAATAAATTTTTTCACTTCACCTTTAGACCTTAACCTTTTTGTTTGTTGTTTTCTTTGGTGTTGATCCTTAGGTACCCTTTTATCATGTTGGTCTTCAAAACATAATCCTTCAATTTCTTACAATCATCATTTGTTTGTAGGTTGTACAATTGTGTCAGAACTGCAGAATAAGATGTGGTTGCAGAATCGAACTAGCTGCAGAACGTGATCAAATGTGGAATGTAGTCAACTGCAGAATGTGCTCAGCTGCATAATGCAATCTATACAAATAAATGAAGTATGGCTATGTTACATGAATATGAAATGAAATGGAAATGGAATATGACTGTGAAATGGAATGAAAGTGGAGTGAGATGGAATGAAATTGTAAAATGAAATGAAAGTGGAGTGTGATGAAATGAAATTGTAAAATGAAATAAATTTGTAGATTGTGAACTGCAAATATGGAATATGAATGTAGTTTTGTGTCACTACTTATTACATACAAGAAATGGAAAATATAACATGTCAAAAATATATGATTTTCACCCTGTATTTTCTGTATAAGTATGCCAATCATTGATTAGTTTTCATACTTATACACTTTATTTTTATTTTTTTGTATTTTTTTTATATTATTTTTTTTATAGGAAAAATAAAATATAATTTAGTGAAGAAGAAGAATTCTTCTTCACCAAATTCATATCAGTATTATCTTGGAAAATCTTGATAAAACCCTCTCTTGAAATTGGCTTATGATATATTTTCAACTGATGACCATTCACAAGAAGAGGTACCTTTTCTTCATTTATTGTCCTTATCTTCACTGCTCCATTATCAAAGACTTTTTCAATTTCATATGGCCCAAGCCAATGAGTCTGGAACTTTCCTTGAAAACCTTTGAATTTTGAATCGAACAAAAGTTCCCAATCCCCTGCTTGAAACTTATTCTTCTTGATATACTTATCATGCCATTTATCCCTTTGCTGTTGGACTATACTAGTTCTTTGAACTGCATCTTGCTTAATTTCATCTAGCTCATTGAGTTGCTCCAATCTATGTTTTTGTGCTTTTGATAGATCAAGTCCCAATTGGACTGCCATCTTGAAGGTTCGGATTTGAAATTCTATAGGGAACATAACTTGCTTCCCATAAACAAGTTCATAGGGAGTATGTCATGTTGTGTTCCTCCATGTAGTTTTGTGGGGCCATAAGGCTTCAGGAAGCCTTTCTGCCCAATCTCTTCTATGTAGATGCTTAGCCTTAGTGAGAATTCCTTCAATCACCTTATTGGTATATTCTACTTGACCATTTTCTTGTGGATGATAAGGATTAGAATTTCTGTACTTGATCTTGTAATTTTCCACAAGCCTTTTCAGCACTTTAGATGTAAAATGAGATCCCTGATCTGCCACAATTTCTCTTGGAACACCAAAACGAGTGAAGATATCCTCAAAAAGAAAATTAACTACAGATATTTCATTAGCAAAAGGTAATGCTTTAGCCTCTACCCATTTAGTGACATAATCAGTGCATACCAAAATATACTTCTTTTGTTTAGATGGAGGATTGATTGGTCTAACCAAATCCAAGGCCCATTTTTCAAAAGGTTCAATGAGTACTTGAGTTTGTAATGGCATTTCATCTGAAGGAGCAGGTTTCCCTACCCTTTGACAGTTGTCAAACCTTTTGACATATTCTTTGGCATCTCTGAAGATGGATGGCTAATAATATCCTAAATGAAGGATTTTATAGGTTGTCGTCTTGTTAGCAAAGTGTCCACCACAAGGTTCATCATGACATGCCTTAAGAATTTCAGGCATTTCATCTTCTCGAACACATCTTCTGATAATGAGATCTGGACCTGTTTTAGACAATTCATTATTAATCCATGAATATCTTGCACTTAATTGAATGATTTTTATTTTCTCCCTAGGAAAAAAATGTGAAGGTAATTTTCCTATGACTAAGTAATTGGCAATATCTGCAAACCAAGGGGTCTGAGTAGTTACTGTAAAAAGATATTCATTAGGAAATTTATCTTCAACTGGAGTGTCATCTTTGATATTTTGAATTATAGACAAGAAATCAACAACTGTCTTTTTTTTTCAAGGTCGGTGTAGAACAACAATGTTGAATTCTTGTAGGAGTAATAACCACATTGTAACTTTGCCATTAGTAATATATTTATTCATTAAGTATCTAATTGCGGAGTGTTCTATATGAACAAAGGTTTCATAGCCTGTTATATAATGTCTGAATATATTGATAGCATGAACAACAACTAAGAATTCATTTTCAGTTGCAGTGTAATTTAACTCTGTGGGAGTCAAATCCTTACTTGTGTAATAGATGGCATAGGGGATCAATTCTTTTTGTCCTAATATAGCTCCCAAAGATGTATCCAAAGAATCTGTTGAAATGTGAAAATTTAGTTTCCAATTTGGACCTCTTAAGATGGGTGCTTCAAAATTTTTTGCTTTTAAAGTCTCAAATGCCAACTAACAATCATGGTTCCAATTGAATTCACAATATTTGGTGAGTAATTTGAAGAGTGGGGATGCTACTTTAGTGAAATTTTCTATAAATCTTCTATAGTATCATGTGAATCCTAGAAAACTTCTAACATCAACTTTAGATTTATCAACTTTAATTCCATATCCTAAAATGTGATGTCCTAAAATAATCCCTTCTGTAAACATCATAAAACATTTTTCATGGCTTAGTGAAATGTTTTCTTCCTTACATCTTTTAAGAACATTTTCCAAATTTTCTAAAGCTTCTTCAAATGTATTTCCATAAACTGTAAAGTCATCCATATACACCTCTACACAATCATGTATTAGATCAGAAAAAATTCCTAGTACTGCCCTTTGGAATGTTGCAGGTGCATTGCATAATACAAAAGGAAGTACTTGGTAGGCCTAAGTCCCCCATGGACAAGTGAATGTGGTTTTATCTTGATCTTCAGGTGCTACCTGAATTTGATTGTAACCACTAATTGTTGGGTGTGGGAATTGCACTTAAGCAAACTCCTCAACACTTAATTGTCAACCCGGGGGATTCGTAAACTTAGAGAAGAAGCACAGGCAATGCCAGAGACGGTATGAATTTTCCTGATAGAAATTCCTACTTTCTTAAAGAAAAGATTGCAGAATCGAAAGAGTAAAAGAAAACTGAATCATCGAAGTAATCTAGTGCTGGAACAAGAAAAAATGCATTTGCAAAGGAATCAAAATAAAATGGCAATCACTCCAACTAATCAATTTTTAATTATTGAGTATGTGTTATGTTTTTATTTAGCAGAGACACTTGGCAGTCTCGTAGAATGGGCCCTTAAACCTGCTTCTTTAGAGATTTCCTTCTTGTACTAATCTGTCCTGCACTATTGCAGTCTGCTTGCACTAGTGCAGGAAAAAAGGTTTATGCAGGAGGTATAAATGGTGTCTGTACCAAAGGCTTTTTATTTCCTGCAAGAGCCTGAACTTTTTCAGGCTCAGAGCACTCAGATCTCGTGGCAAGAAACTAGTTCTTGCACCAGATCAGAGCTTCTTTCACTTAGCATTTTGTGCTTAAAATGAGTGCTTAGTTACTGCAAGTGTTATTATATTGTGAAATAAAAATGCACACATAAAAATGAATGTTTCTGATATTAACAAAATGAAGAATTAAAGAAACAATCATTAATGATCATGTCATAAGCGTTTAAAGAAAGAAAGAAAGAAAATCACGGAAAGTAGATTAAGAAAACTTGTTGCATCACACCAACGTCGACTGGTGCAGGTTCATCTCTCCTGCTTGTACCAGGTGGTGGAAAACCAAATAAACAAAACTGTAGGAAAAAGAAATATCACACCAACGTGCACTGGTGCAGGTTTTCTTCTCCTGCTCAGACCAGGCGGGGAAATCGAATAAACAGAACTGCAGGAAAAAGAAATGTCACACCAACGTGCATTGGTTCAGGTTCACTTCTCCTGCTTGTACCAGGCGGGAAATCCAATCTGAAATTAAATGCAGGAAAGTAAATTGCAGGGAAAGAAAGTGTAACTACTTCACACGACAAATCCGTTTTCAATAAGACAGGAATACATGTGCTGAAAGTTAAATCACACTTTAATAATATAAACACACATTACAGGAATATATGTGCTGAAAGTTAAATCACGCTTTAATAATATAAACACACATTACAGGAAACATAAAAGAGGGTAAATGTGCTGGGTTCGCTGGGCCCTAGCCAACTAGCGCGTTCCCATTTAAATTAAAACACTGCTCAGTAAACTAGTTAATTCATCAGCTTAAAAACAGAAAAAGATTTATGAAACATGAGACATAGCTCCCTTTCTTATTAATTCACAAAGGCAAAGTATATTATGAAGTATAGAGTCCAGCCCAGATTTGGGTGATACCAGCAAAACAAAGTTACAACAACACTGTTGTAGCGTCGCTCCTCCACCCCCCCTTTTACGTGCATCATTCCTCCTTTTATATTCTTTCATAATGATTAAAACAAGTTGTTCCTTTGCAAGGAATATGGGGATTGAATCCCAACCAAGTCTAATAACAGTACAACCATTCCCCTATTAAAATAATTAAAGATTTAATACGAATTTTCCAATTCTGGGAATTTTCTAGAATTCTGGAAAATTTGGTAATTTTAACAAACTGCCTGCAGAGCGCCCTTCATATCTCTTCAACCATTACGTATTTTGGAAAACGGCCTGCTTATTACTCAATTTCCTACACTGGGAAAAAAACCCATGTCGCGTAATTTCTTTATTTATCTTCATATGCACGAAAACCAAGGCAGAAGTTGGTATTCTGGAAACTTGTTGACTGTGTTTTCTAGAATTCTGGAAAAAAAGTCTTTCTTTATAAAAGTGCTTCAAAGACCTATTCGTAACTTTTGGAATACTTTGAATCTCAAGAAACGGTTTCGGTCATGGGTAATTGGTTATATTTTTGAAAAACCCATTTTCTCGGATTTCCATAATTCATCTCCATTTGCATAAAAACCGAGGTCAAACTTGGCCATTTAGGAATTATGCGGATTTTGAGCAAACTTATTAATTTGCAATGTTGGTGGAGGAATGTGTTCGTCCGGTACTAGTGCAAGAATGTGTGGTGCAGGAACTTCGCCTCTATCATAATAGGCATATAACGAACTTTGTAAACCTGCAAACACACAAACTATTATTAAATATGTCTTTAATGTTTTAAATCTCATTAAAACAAAGGAATAGAAAACACTTACTTACTATCTCCAAGAATGCACAAAACTATGACAATGACTATTCAAGATAAACAAAATCATGAGTGATTTCAAGTAAAGGGCGATATAAATGAAGGCAAAACAAAGGCCCAACACTAATACCATCCAGGAATGAGAAATACTTCTTACCTGCTAATGTTTCCAACACTTGATCTATAAAGGGTAAAGGAAAATGATCTTTTGGGGTAGCTTTATTCAATTCTTGATAATCAATGCATACCCTCCATTTACCATTCTTTTTAGGCACAATCACTAAAGGGGAAACCCACTGGCTGTCTGAAATTGGGTAAATGTAGTTTACATTCAACAATTTTTGCAACTCCTCTTTCACAATTTCTCTAAGATTTGGATTCATCCTTCTTTGAGGTTGTCTAATAGGTTTACAATTTTACTCAATGTAGATGTGATGTATACAAGTCTTAGGACTAATTCCTTTCATGTCAGTGTATTCCCATGCATATGCAGAAGAATGTTGTTGTAATGTTTTGATTAGTTTTTCATGTTGTAATTTCTCCAAGTTATTGTTTATGTTCAAGGTTTTTCTTGGAAATGTTTCAATTGTAGAACTACCAAACTCTTCCATAGAATAAAGAGACATCTGCCTATATGAAAAATATTCAATATTGAATTTTTCTTGAAATTGATCATGTTCATATTCTGGGGATGATTCAAAATTTTCCATTGAATTTAAGATTTGACTATTTTCACTAATGGTTGAAATAGTAAAGAGAGGTTTTATATCATTTTAATCATCAATCCATTCTTTGTCATCTATCTCTGTGATTGTTATTGCTGGAGGATATAAAGTGAATTTCTTAGTTGAGTTACCATCAGAGATATACATGTCACCAGATCTACAACTAATGAAATAATCATCTGTAGCCAACCAAGGTCTTCCTAATATAAGTGGATGTCCTCCTAGATTTTTCTTAGGGGTATGATCATAAAATCAACAGGGTACTCCCAAGAGTCTAAGGACACTGAAATATCTTCTAACACACCATCTGGTTTGATTAGAGATCTATCTGCTAATTGCAGTAATGTAGGTGTATAAAGAATATTAGGAAGCTTGAGCTATTCCATGGTTTGTTTTATCATGATGTTTATTGTTGCTCCTAAATCAATCAATGTATTTGGAATTTCAACTCGATTGATATGTGTTTTTACAACTGGACTTCCTAGATCTAAATAATTTTGTATGGAAAATTTTCCCATCATTATGTTTTCTATTTTTCCTACGAGTTGAATTCTTTTTATTTCTTTTGTTATTCTTCCCAGTTTCTTCATGCTCAACTCCTTTATTGTTTTAGCTAGAATTGGAATCTCCTTCATGGCTTGTAACAAATGGATTTTGATACATACATTTTTCAATTCATCTAGAAAATCATAATTGGGCAACATAATATGCTTTTCTACCCCTCTATCAACTTGTAATATTTCAGGACAAGGAGATGTAGAAGTAGATATTGATTGTTGCTCTATGATAGAAGTTGAGTTTACTGGTTCTTTTTGTTTTTCATTTTCAGAATTTTGGTTTTGAAGAGATGTTTCTTCTTCAAAAAAATTATTTGGTTGTAGAGAATCTTCCTCAGAATTGTCTTGTTCTTGAATAACTACAAAAGGATTTTTCTTTTCTAATATCCTACAAGATCTAAGTTGGACATCATTGATATCTAGAGGAGTGATCATGTAAGTTGGGAATTTTTGTCCTTATATCATATAGGTATTCTGAGGATTTTTATTTTTGGGGTTTGGTAATGGTTGGGCAGGTAGCTGATTTGGTCTCTGTGGGAATGGTAGTAAAGTTGTGGATTTTGGTTTTGGAGTTGGGGTTGTTGATTTTGTGGAAGAATTTGATGGGGAGGATAGTTTGAATATGATGGAGGATACTGATAGTATTGATAGAATCTTCCATAGGGGTTTTGCAATCCTTGAGGTTGAGGTTGAGATTGAGATTAAGATTGAGGCCAAGGTTGCTACCAAGAAATCCAATTTGGTGGGGGCTAAGTATACATTTGGTTGTTAAAACCTTGAGTTTGTGGCCCCTGCCAAGGTCTTCTAGAGACAAAACAAAGAGATTCTATTGGATTTGAATTTGTTTCTTCCTGGAAAACAACCTTAAGACCTAGAATTGAAGGACAACTCTTAGTCTTATGGTTTTATGAAAAAATCATACGGGTTTCTATAACTTTTGCATCTAGAGGACATTCTCTTAAAGCATGCTTCTTTCTGTATTTGGGACATAAAATAGCTAAAGCATCAGTCTCGACTTTCTACTTGTTTTGTAACTTAAGGGTGTCTATCTGTTCACTAAGACTCCCTAAAATGTCTATTTTAAATTCATCAAGCATGTTTCCAATTTCTGCCCTACTCACTGTTCCAGTTGCAGATCTATTTACCCTAGCAAGAGAAGGATCTCTTGGACCTTTCCCATTTTTTTATTTTCCTCTTGAGAGATGAATACATAATTCTTCAATATCAGGTAATGGGAGTTGAGAGATATCCCCCTTCCCCATCATGTTAATGATGTCTATCCACTCATCTCTAATGGCTTTCAATAAAAGAGATTTTAAAGTGTCTTGATCTAAATTATCCATTTTTGCTCTGTTTTATGTTATAGTTGAATCTTTCAATTAAATCCTCCAAATTTTCATCCTCTTTTTGCATCATTTTAAACACTTCATCCTTGTGATTGATAGGTATGCAATAATCCAAATACCTTTCTATAAATTCTCTTTCATGTCATCCCATGTTATGATAGACGTAATGATTAAAATCATGAACCAATTTAGAGCTGCACCTTTCAATGTTGAAGGAAACAATTTGAGTTTTTGAGAGTCTTGTAAATAATCATAAGTTATGCACAAGACTTCAAATTCAAATAAAAAGGTTTCAGGATCTTCACTTTTCAATCCATGAAAATTTGGGAGGACAGAAGGTGATATATTTTTCATTGTGGCATTCGTATCTTCATCAACTATAGGGAATCCAAAAAAATTCTCAATTACCCTATTTTTTCTTTCTCCTTCTTCATTTCCTCTACCTCTACCTCTACCTCCTCCAAATATTACATTTTATCCATTTAGAATTTCTCCTTCTTCTTCTCCTCCTTCTTCTCCTCTTCCTGCCATTATAGATTATTCAGAGCTGATATAAGATTCAACCTGCAGGGTTAACTATTATTCCTCTAGTTCTTCTATCAATGGTATGTTGAAGAAAGGATATTCTTCTTCTTCACTAGGAATTTAACTCTTCAGCTAGAATATGTTCCCCTATAGAGGTGAAAAAGGTGACTCCTTCTGCTGGAGATCTAGGATCTTCTTCCTCTAATACTGCCTCTGTGGATGAAGTAGGAGATCCTCCTAATTGGATTTCTGACCTTAGAACTTCATGAAGTCTATGGTTAGTGAAATATGGAATGTGATTTTGAGATGGAGGTGTATCACTTCTTAGTCTTGGTGGAATAAGTGGTGTTGTAGGGATTAAACTCCTGCCTCTAGATATGAATATGTCCCTAGAGTCTCTTTCTCTACGCATATCATTTTTTTTTTAGATGTAAAAAATGAGGTTACCTAATTGCACTTCCCAGGAAACAGCTCCAAAATTTTTAGTCAATTTAATGTCTTAAATTGCTTGCATAAATTATCAACCGAGGTTTTTAAACTGATGAAGTGTGATGCACTGTATGTGCTTAGTTAACCTACTTATTACTTCGTTGTTTGTATTTTATGTTGTTTTTGGGGGTTTATGTTCTTTGATGTCTAAGAATGTTCAATCTAAAACTATGAAAATATTTAAATGAATCTAATGAATTTTAAGAAGGAATAAAATGAAGTGTTCCTAAGTTAATCTAATTTTCATAAAAATAAACCAAAAATTGTTGGTTGGTTAGAATCTAATTTGGAAAACAAAGCATCTATCTTATCTTATCATTAGTCCTATTCTATGGATCTAATTCTTAAAACTAAGTTTGAAATTGCAGTGCTTGTCTTAAGTAAAAGCAGAAAATGAAAACAATTGATGTACTTCTGGTTACTCCAGCATTCAATTATGAAGTATGACCTTCTTGAGATGATGTGTAAGCAACTTTCTGTACTTTAAATTTTAATGTCCTAGAAAAGTAAGCAAAGTATGCAAAGGAAAACATCTAATGTATTTTTAGCTACTCTAGCATTCAATTATGAAGTGTGCTCTTCTTGAGATGGTGTTAAGTAACCAATTATACCTAATGATCTAGAAAATCAAGTAAAGTATGCATAAGGTAACTCAGTAATTTCATTTATTAAACATTCAATAATTCAGCCTTGAGATATGATTAAATCAATCTCCTTGGAATGACCTTTAGGAATATTAGTGATGCAACTAAGTGAGGATATGAAAGAAAAATGTGAAAGCATGTAAAACTCACTGTAAAAAACTAATGTATATTTGAATTTCTCCAACATTTAATGTGAAGTAATACCCTCTTAAGGTGATGTGTAAGAAGTCAATTATTCCTTAGTTTCTAAGTTCCTAGAAAGAAAACAACAATGTGCAGAGTAAATTCAATCACTGTATGAATTATACATTCAACCATTTAGTTTAGGACCGTCATCTTGAAATGGCTTTTGAAAACATCCATTGACACAGTTAATTGACAATTCTGTTCTAAGAAAATGAATGACAAAACAGTAAGAAAACTAGGCAACTGTGTATTCTTATTACTTCAATCTTAATTCGATTTGAAAACAGAGTTATCTATCTTCACGAAATATTTTAGAAGAAAAAAGTTGCACAGTTATGATTTATCATTATGCTATTGATAAAAAACTAGAATGAAACATTAACCTAATTAGAAAACAAATATGTTAAAAACAGAATAATGGAAATTGAACTAAAAACAACAAATGAAAAACATGCTCCTGTGCAAGGGCCCTCTGCAACTGATTTGGATGAACTACTAGTTGGTTAAGGATGCACTTAAGCAATAATTGGCAACAAAAACTTTGTATTATGATAGAATGAAGTTTGAATACAGAGTATCAGCAAAAATATTAAACTTAACACTTAATTTCTGAATCGTCTTTTCGATTCTGTACAACTGGTATTTAAAGGAAAATAACATAACTGTTTATGAGATAAACTTGCTACAAGTGGCTAGCAAATTAAGAATCCTGCTACTTTTGAATAACGTACTTTGACCACACCTTTTACCATGATCTTAGGCCTGCATTTCTGTCAATCTTGACCAAGTGAATAGGATAAAATCCATGTGGAGATGATTCTAGAAATGCCCATGTGGCTCAATTCTTCATTTGGCTCTAGAAATGCCCATGGAATCCCCGGTTAGCTGCAGAATAGGTTGTGTTCTATAGCTAAAGTGAAAAAATCTATTCAAATAGAAAAAACATGAAAATATAATATGGCAATCATTTTAATGCATTCCTTAAGACAAAACCTAGCATTTATCATTAATTAGGGTCTGTGATCTTATGATAAGTGTTTGGTCAATTTAGTGTGTCCTAAATTGCTGCATTTAATTGTCAATCCGGGAATCGTAAGCTGATGAAGTGCGGCGCACTATATGTGCAAGATAACCTCTTTCTTAACTTTTTGTCGTTTTTGGTCTTTCTAAGGTAAAATGGAAATTCTAAAGTGAAAAGCAAGCTTGGTTATATTTGTTCAAGGAAGCGATTTCCTCTATAATGATTTACCAATCTTGAAACTTTAAAAACAAATTGAAATTACAATGACAAAACTTAAAAGAAAGTAAAAGTGTACTGCTGAAATGAAAAGGTGCTGCTAATCTAATGAATCAAAACAGGAAACTAGTGAACATGAAAACTAAACTATTCTTGCTACCAATTGAACACAAAAGAAACTATGCTTATGGAAATTCAAAATTGCAATGAAATAAATCTAAATCAAATTACATCAATTCATTTTCTGACCCTTCATCATTAGACCAGCTATGACTTGCGGAAGTAATCATAAACAACTTGTGTAACTGATATTTAATTCGTAGGAAGTAAACTAATACTAAACCATACACACATGATTCAATCCCTCGCCATCAGTCCAGCTGTGGCTTTCGGAGGCAACTGAAGATGTCATACATGATTTAATATATCTAAGTTTGCAGAAAAGAAACTAATACTAAACTACACATTTCATAATGCAGCCTTTCACCATCAGTCCAGCTGTGGCTTTCGGAGGTAACTGAAGACGCTATGAGCAGCTTAATATATCTAATTTTGCAGAAAATAAACTAATACTAAACTACACATTTCATCATGCAATCCCTCACCATCAGTCCAGCTGTGGCTTTCGGAGGCAACTGAAGACACTATGAGAAGCTTAATATATTTAAATTTAACTACTGAATCAGATAAACAAAACTGAAATGTACAAAGCAAGACTGAAATTAAACAAATGCTATGAAAAGGAAACTAGCAGCAGAATAATGTTAGTCTCATATCATTAGCCAAAATACTATGAAAAATGCCCGGGCTGTCTACCTAAAACCTGCACAAGAAAACTGATCAGTGATTTAACAATCATAAAAACATGAAAGACAAGAATGCAATGGAAATTATAGAAATGTATGAACAGAAATGAAACAACTATTAAATATGAACATGTAATGGATTATGATACAATGACTTTTTAAAGAAATGAAATGAAATATATATACATTAATACACAGAACCTCGGCTGAGCAGGGGCCCTCTACACAGCTTTGGTACGATCCTCAAACACGAATTAAGTTGAAAACAGAGTCTTTTCACATTAAAGAGCAGTTCATTACAGACTGGTAGTATTACGGCTCAAGGCAGCGTAATCACTACAAAGCTAACATAACAGAGTACGCACATCAACTATCAACTAACAACTCAACAACTAACTCTACGTGCGTATGCAAACGCTCTATATAAAGCAATAAACTGTAACTGTCTCCTGAAGTTTATGATAGCAGCCAACACGTAGACCACTAAGGCCACGGATATAGGAGTATGGCCATGTTGGAAAACGGATCTATGGAAGGTGGGCGCTTAAATTCAACTCCAGAACTTTGCACAGATGTCAATTAACCTCCGCAAGCTTGGAAACGGCCGTATGGATGTTTCTATGCCACGAAACAGAGTCCAGCCGACATAGAACTCCACAGTTGACTTCCACGTGGATGGCTTTGACCACGGCTTTCCTTGACGAATTTACTTGAACCAATAGGACACGAACCATGTCCTTGTCATTCCTAGCCTGCCCATGTGGCTCGTTTCCTTCGTAGACACCTGTAACATTGATTTCCACAAAATAGCTGCGGAAAGTTGCAGCAGCTGCGGAAAGTGACAAGTTTCCGCAGCTGTATGAACAAAATCTAAATCAAATGGAAAACACACAAACATAATTAAAAACCATGTTAGATACCCTTTTGCACATGATATTGACAATTTTGGAGGTTTAGGTGAGTGAAAAAGATATGGAAAAGAGGCAAATTCGGGACTCAACATACCCCCACTGTGAAGGTGTTGCATGTCCTCATGCAACCAAAATTTTGATACTCTTTGTTCAATTCATGTGCCTTGATACTTCAGCCAGCACATCTAACCCCCTTCTCTTCTTCTTTGGTACTGCCATCATTCTGGGTTTCTTCATTAAGCACCTGAATTTGATATTCACAAGTGCTCTACTCAATTTTTGGCATTTCCTTTTTTAGCTTCTTATTCTTCTTTTGCCAAATACCCAAATGTAACATAGTATTGTCATGGATAATCTTGTCCAGTTTGCCTTGCTCTTTGAGTGTTTCATTTTCATTTTTGATATGCCGATTCAAAAGCTCAAGCTCAAAAATCTCCTGTTTTAATGACTGAACCAAGTCATCCTGCAATGTATGAGGCTGAATAGAAGAGGTACTTGGGCCTGTGGCTGCCTTCTCCAAGGATTCTATATAATCATAGACCTCCTGCTGTTTGGGGTCTACTTTCGGTGTCTTTTTCATTGGACTGTCCTCAAAATGCTGCAAGGGAGAATTATGTTCAAAATTTGGCTGAGGAGAACTTTCATCAATATTTTGCTGAGAATAAGATGGAGTACGCTCATTGTCTGATTGGGAGTGAAAGGAGTCGGGTTCACTAACTGACTGAAATGGACTATTGTCAGTTGGAGACTGTTCAGATGTCTCCTCACCCAAATCAATGAAATGAGGACCTTTAATTTGTGTTTTTCTCAGTTTTCCCTTAAGCCTGCTGCTTCTCCTCACATGTTGTGGTACACTACCCTTTTGTTCTTGTTTTCCTGTTTTTGCCTTCTTGGATAGAGATGATTGTTTTTGAAGAAAAATTAATCTTTCAGATAGAATTTGGTGATCTTCTTCTTCTTCAGAAGAAGTTTTATGGACAGCCTCAATAATTTCTTTCCCTTTTGGTATTGTTGGCTTCTTAGCTTTAATTTCCTTCTTCTTCCTTTTTACCAATCTTTCTTCCCTATCAGTTTTCTTCATAGTAGTAGTAGAAGTATCTTGGATTTCATCTAATGTTCTTTTCCTTCTACTTCTTTTTGCTGTGCTAGCTGCGGGAATTTCCTGTGTAGGAGCAACTTGGGTTTCAACATTCATTTTCTTTCTTCTACTCCTTCTAATTGGACTACCTTCAGGAATTTCTTGAGGTTCTTCAAAGAAGTTTCTAACTAGGAATTGTTCCCATGTATCTTGTCTTTCCTTTAGCTCCTTTTCAATCAGAATTTTTATAAGCCCATGGTGATATAAATGAGGCTCTACATCTCCTAGGTGTTTTTGCACAGTCACAGCCATTTTCTCCAAGCTATTGAATAGGAAATAAGGAAGATTGAGAGTTTGGTTTTCAAGAAAATTCATCAATAGCCTAGTATGATACATGTACATAGAGCCAAAACGGCCTTCACATGTAATAAATTTCTGAACAATGAGTAGTAAAGTGGCCCATTCATCTTTTATTGCATGCACAGGGATTCCTCTATTGAAAACAGTGATATCCATACCTTGATTTCGGAGGATTGTTCTCCATGCCTCATCACTGATACTTTTATTTTTGAACCAACGTTCTCCTTCACGAAGAAGCTGCAGCAAGTGGCGATATTGATCGCTAAGTGACCAAAAACTGGGAGTCTCCACTTAAGCAGAACCCATCCATTGATCTTGCAAACGCTTTGGTAACTTCTCGTAGGCTGCTTTGCTATTGATGCTTCATTGACCAAAAACTAGAGGTCTCCTTACCTTCGACCCATCCATTGATCTTGCAAACGCTTTGTGCTTTCTACAATGGTAACACAATTTACGAATGTAACACAGCCATTTGGCTTTTCTCAACATCTCTTTTGCTTGTGGAAATCCTTCTATGAACTTCGGTCCTTCCGGCTCTGCCCTTAATAATTTTCCCATTTTACTTCTCTGTGCTTCACGGCTTGCCTCTGTGAGGGTTTAAGTGGAAATAGAACAATGGGATACACGGAGTCGAGCACAATGCTGTGGGGACGTTATCACAAAACGGAAATGAGTACCATACACAGAATGGAATAAGACTGTGGGTGAATATACGGGAATGAGAGTGAGTAAAAGGAACGGAATGGAGTGAAACAGGGAATGAGAATGAGTAGAGTGAGGTTTTGTAACACGACAGAGAAATGACAAAGAAGTTAACAAAGTGTAATGCATTCGGCCGCATTTTGAATTTTTGGTGGCTGTGTCATAAATATGAACACGTTTCAATCAATGATTATGGAGTTATGCGGCTTGTAAGAGTGCTTTGTCAACTCAAATACGTATCATTATCTTCGGTGGGCTATTTGAACATGAGTAAGAGTCGGAATTTCAATAATGAAGCCGTTTGTGAATAAATGCAAGAGGATAACATAGAGATCGTGGAAGGTTACGGACTGTCAATATAATCATTGCGCGTTATAGGTAGAGCTCATAGTTTAAAATTATATAAAAATGTGTTTTTTTTTATACTATTTGAAATAAACTTTATTCATACCTTTGGAATCCTTGCTTTTGCCCTTGGTCTTCAACTGATTGATCTTCATTAGTGTCTTGAATGTTCCATTGATCCTTTCTCCTGCATTTATTTCATAATTTATGAAAATAACAACTAACTGTACATTCTTTTTGAAAACAGAGTAGTAGCAGCTGCGGAATCTGCTTCTGGCTGCGGAAACTGGAGTCAGCTACGGAAACAGATGTCAGCTGCGGAAACTGACACAGCTATCACTTGGCTGAAATAGAAATGAACAAATGAAAAATGACCAGGTGAAAATGGTCATAAAAGAATTTTTATTGATGGAATGGATGAAATGAAAGTGAGATGAAGTGAAATGAAATGAAATGAAATGAAGTAAAGTGGAATAAATGGAGTGTTGAGTGAGTGGTGGGGGATATAGAATGAAATGAAAGACGATTTTTTTTTTGGAAAGTATAGAGTGTCGGTGTCACGATTTTTACATATTTTACGCTAAGGCTGTAATCAGTTGGTTTTAGAATATACATTTTTTCTTTTCTTTTCTTTTCTTTTCTTTTCTTTTCTTCTTCTTTTTTTTTTTTTTTTTTTTTTAACTTAAAAAAAAACAAAAGCTAGCCTGGTGGAGAAGAAGAATTCTTCTGTACCAGCCTGATTGCAGAACTTTCTTGAAACAACTTGACAAAATCCTCTTTAGAGTGTGGCTTATGATAAACTTTCAATCTATGGCCATTCACTATAAGAGGAGTTTGAAACTCATCAATGGTCTTGATTCTTACAGCTCCATTGTTAAAGATCTTATCAATCTCATATGGCCCAAGCCAATGAGTCTGAAATTTCCCTTGAAAATCTTTAAACTTGGAGTCAAATAACAATGCCCAATCTCCTTCTTGAAACTTCTTCTCTTTGATATATTTGTCATGCCACTTAGTTCTTTGATATTGAACTAGATCGGTTCTTAGAATTGCTTCTTGTCTGATCTCATCTAGCTCATTCAATTTCTCCATTCTATGCTTTTGAGCTTCTGATAAGTCCATTCCCAACTGAACTGCTATCTTGAAGGTCTTGACTTGGAACTCAATGGGGAACAAGACTTCTTTCCCTTAAACAAGTTCATAGGGAGAATGTCCTGTTGTATTCCTCCATGTAGTTCTGTAGGCCCACAAGGCTTCTGGAAGCCTATCTGCCCAATCTCTTCTATGTAGATGAACAGTTTTGGTGATGATACTTTCAAGAACTTTGTTTGTGGACTCCACTTGACCATTTTCTTGTGGATGGTAAGGAGTAGATTTTCTGTGCTTGATTTTGTATTCTTCCATCAACTTCTCCACCAAATTTGATGTGAATTGGCTCCCCTGATCTGTTAAAATTTCTCTTGGAACACCAAAGCGAGTAAAAATATCCTCATAAAGAAAATGAACAACTGAATTTTCAGTAGCAGATACTAATGCTTTAGCTTCTACCCATTTAGTAACATAATCGGTGCAAACCAATATATACTTCTTTTGCTTAGATGGTGGATTAATAGGTCCAATGAAATCTAAAGCCCATTTTTCAAAGGGTTCAATGAGTACCTGTGTTTGCAATGGCATTTCATTTGAAAGGGTAGGTTTCCCTACTCTTTGGCAACTATCACACCTTTTGACATATTTTTTTGCATCTTTGAAGAGAGAAGGCCAATAATATCCCAAGGAAAGGATTTTATAGGCCGTCCTTTTGTCCGCAAAGTGTCCGCCGCATGGTTCATCATGACATGCCTTAAGAATATCAGGCATTTCATCTTCCCTGACACATCTTCTGATCACAAGATCTGGCCATGTTTTAAACAATTCGTTAGAAATCCATGAATATCTTGAACTCTCCTGAATAATCTTTTGTTTTTCTCTTGGAAATAAATGTGAAGGTAGTTTCCCTGTAACCAAATAGTTAGCAATATCTGCATACCAAGGGGTCTTAATAGTTACTGCAAACAAGTATTCATCAGGAAACTTATCTTCTACAGGAGAATCTTCTTTAGTATTCTGAATCCTAGACAAGAAATCAGCTACTGTATTCTGTTTTCCTGGTCTATCCAACACAGTAATATTGAATTCTTGCAAAAGAAAAGCCATCTTGTCACTCTGCCATTAGTAACAGGTTTGTTCATTAAATATCTAATTGCAGAATGGTCAGTATGAATAAAAGTTTCATAGCCTGTTATGTAATATCTAAACTTATTAATTGCATGAACAACAGCTAAGAACTCTTTTTCAGTCACAGTATAATTCAACTCTGTGGAAGTCAAATTTTTACTGGTGTAATAAATGGCATAAGGAATTAAATCTTTTTGACCCAACACAGCTCCAAGAGCTGTATCTGAAGCATCTGTAGAAATATGGAAAGGAAGTTTCCAATTTGGTCCTCTCAAGATAGGTGCTTCGGATATTCTTGTTTTCAAAGTTTCAAAAGCTGATTGACAATCAGGATCCCATTTAAATTCACAGTCTTTTGTAAGCAATTTGAAGAGTGGAGATGCTATTTTAGTGAAGTTTTCTATAAATCTTCTATAGTAACCGGTAAATCCTAGAAAACTTCTAACATCTCTTTGACAATTTGGAATAGGCAACTTGGAGATGACTTCAACTTTTGATCTATCAACCTTAATCCCATCTCCTGAAATATGATGTCCTAAAACAATCCCTTCATTAAACATCATAAAGCATTTTTCATGGCTTAATGAAAGGTTTGTTTCTTTACATCTTATAAGAACTTTTTCCAAATTTTCTAATGCCTCTTAAAATGAATTACCATAAACTGTAAAATCATCCATATAAACCTCTACACAATCATGGATTAGATCAGAAAAAATTCCTAGTACTGCTCTTTGGAATGTTGCTGGTGCATTACATAACCCAAAAGGAAGCACTCGGTAGGTAAAAGTTCCCCATGGACAAGTAAATGTGGTCTTATCTTGATCTTCAGGTGCTACCTGAATTTGATTGTAACCACTAAAACCATCCAAAAATGAAAAGTAATTTTTACCTGCTAATGTATCTAATACCTGATCAATAAAAGGCAAAGGAAAGTGATCCTTCAAAGTTGCTTTGTTCAATTCCCTGTAATCAATGCATACCCTCCATTTACCATTCTTTTTGGGTACTATAACCAAAGGAGAAACCCATCGGCTATCTGAAATTGGATAAATGAAGTTTACATTGAGAAGTTTTTGGAGCTCTTCTTTCACTATCTCCCTAAGATTTGGATCCATCCTTCTTTGAGGTTGTCTGATTGGTCTACTGTTTTCCTCAATATAGATATGATGGATGCAAGTCTTAGGATCAATACCCTTCATGTCAGTATACTCCCATGCAAATGCAGTAGAATGTTTTTGCAAGATTCTGGTTAGTTCTTCTTGTTGTGACTTCTCCGGATGTTTGTTGATATTCAATGTCTTTTCTGGAAAAATCTCAATAGCAGAATTACCAAACTCTTCCATAGAGTAAAGAGACATTTGTCTTGATGATAAATATTCTATGTCAGATTCCAACTGAAATTGTGTGGGGTCATATTATGAAGTTATCTCAAAATTTTCTAATGTGTTCAGAATTTGACTATCCTCACTAATTTCAGAAATGGTAAAGACAGGTTGTATAGTGTTCTCATCATCGACCCATTCATTGTCTCCTATTTCTGTAATTGCTCTTGCGAGAGGATACAAATTGAATTTCTTTGTCGAATTACCATTAGAAATGTACATGTCTCCAGATCTACAACTAATAAAAGCATCAGCTGTGGCCAGCCAAGGTCTTCCTAAGATAATTGGATGTCCTCCTAGATTACTTTTTGGAGTCAAAATCATAAAGTCTACTGGATATTCCCAAGAATCTAAGGAGACTGAAATATCTTCTAATACACCATCTGGTTTAATAACCGATCGATCTGCAAGTTACAATAAAGTAGGTGTAAAAAGAAGGTTAGGAAGTTTTAACTGTTCCATAGTCTGTCTACTCATAATGTTGATAGCAGCCCCTAAGTCAATCAATGTGTTTGGAATTTCTATGCCATTTATATGTGTCTTGACAATTGGACTTCCTGGATCTACATACTTCTGCATGGTAATTTTTCCCATCATAATGTCTGCAATCTTTCCTACCAGGTAGATTCTTCTTGTGTCCTTTAGCTTTCTTCCTGGTCTTTTGAAACTCAACTCCTTTATGGTTTTTGCTAGAATAGGAATTTCTTGAATGGCTTGTAGCAATGGAATCTTGATACAAACATTCTTCAATTCATCTAGAAAGTCATAGTTAGGCAACAAGATTTGTTTTTCCACCCCCTTATCAATTTTTAGTCTTTCCGGGAAAGGAGGTGTAGATGAAGATACAGGTTGCTCAACTATAGGAGTTGTGGATGTTAGCTTTTCTTTTTCTTTTTGAATTTTTGAATTTTGAAGAGATTCTTCCTCAGAACCCTTATTGACTTGAAGAGAGTCCTCCTCGGAGGTATCTTGCTCTTGAATTTCTATAGAAGGTTTTTCTAAAACTCTACCAGATCTGAGTTGTACATCGTTGAGAGGAACAATCATATAGGTAGGAAATTGTTGTCCTTCTACCATATAAGTAGTTTGAGGATTCTTATTGTTAGGATTTGGCAATGGCTGAGCTGGAAGTTGATTTTTCTTCTGTTGGTATGGGAGCATGAGTTGAGAATTTGTATTTTGTTGAGAAGGTTGTTGTTGTGGAAATGGCAATGAAAGTTGTTGTGGATTTTGGCTTGGAAATTGTGGAGCTTGTTGATTTTGAAAAGATGGAGGATATTGATAAAATTGAGCAAATCTCCCATAGGGATTTTGCATCCCTTGTACCCATGGCTGATATGAATTTTGATGTTGGGGCCAAGGTTGTTGCCAAGGAGTCCAATTTGGTGGGGTTTGAAGATTCATAGGATTATTAAACCCTTGAGATTGTTGTCCCTGCCAAGGTCTCCTTGCGACAAAACAGAGAGATTCTGTTGAATTTGGATCTTCTTGAAAAACAGCTTTGAGTCCAGGGATTGAAGGACAATCCTTGATCTCATGATTTTCTGAGCAAATCATACATGTTTCTACAACTTTTGCATCCAAGGGACATTCCCTTAAAGCATGTTTCTTCCTACATTTTGGACAAAAGATGGCTAAAGCATCTGTTTCTGCTTTCTGCTTGTTTTGGATTTTAAGGGTGTCTAGTTGTTCACTAAGACTCCCTAAGATATCAGTTTTAAAATCATCAAGCATATTACCAATCTCTGCCCTACTTACTGATCCAGTTGCAGATTTGTTAGCCCTAATAAGAGAAGAATCCCTAGGCCCTTTTCCAGTTTTAGATCTTCCCCTTGAGAATTGGATACATAGTTCTGGTATATCATGAAATGGGAGTTGAGAAATGTCTCCTTTACCCATCATGTTTAAAATGTCTATCCATTCATCTCTAATGGCTTTTAATAGGAGGGCTTTCAAGGTTTCATTATCTAAGTTGCTCATCTTTGCTCTTTTCAAGTTGTATTTAAATCTTTCAATTAGGTCTTCCAAATTTTCATCTTCTTTTTGCATCATTTTGAATACCTCATCCTTGTGATTGGTGGGCATACAATAGTCCAAGTATCTATCCAAAATTTTTTGTTTCATATCATTCCAAGTCCTGATAGATTGAGTGGCTAATCCCATGAACCATTTCAAAACAGATCCCTTCAAAGTTGAAGGAAATAGTTTGAGTTTTTGAGAATCTTCCATATAGTCATAAGTTCGGCACACTACTTCAAACTCAAACAGAAATGTTTCAGGATCCTCACTTCGTAATCCATAAAAGTTAGGGAGAACATATGGTGAGATATTTTTCATTGTTGCATGAGTTTCCTCATCAACTATAGGGAATCCAAGCAGATTGTCCCTATTTCTACCGTTATTTCCTTCACCATTGTTATCTTCATTATCTCCTCCTCTTCTACCTCCACCTCTATTTATTACTTCCTTTGCCATGATAGTTTCTTTAGAGTCCTTATAGTCCTCTAGTTCTTCTACCAAGGAAGGATGAGAGAAAGTCTCTTTGTTTTCTAAGTGGGTTTTAGTAGGTGGTATAGGAGAATCCTCTAATTCAGCTGTCCCTTGACTTCCAAAAATCTTAAGGCTAGGGGTAGATGGTGGTGAATCTGGTCTATGCCTTGAAGAAGATGGAGTTGTGAAAATCGAACTCTTGGCTTTAGCTATAAACCTTCCCCTAGAATCTCTTGCTCTATGCATGTCATTTTTATTCTTTTTTTTTTTTTTTTAAAGTTGGGCTAATAATTCTCTTTCTGATCTTCCAGATCACACTAGGTGCAAGAAGAGAGCATACTTAAGAAATTACTAAACCAATAACTCTCTTTTCTGATCCTCCAGATCACACTAGGTGCAAGAGGAGAGCATACTTCAAGAAGTTATCAAGTTTCCCTTCTTTTATGATTTTATGTTTTTTTTTTTAAGAAATTGGCTACCTAGTTACACTTCCCCGGCAACGGCGCCAAAATGTTTGGTCAATTTAGTGTCTCCTAAATTGCTGCATTTAATTTGTCAATCCGGGAATCGTAAGCTGATGAAGTGCGGCGCACTATATGTGCAAGATAACCTCTTTCTTAACTTTTTGTCGTTTTTGGTCTTTCTAAGGTGAAATGGAAATTCTAAAGTGAAAAACAAGCTTGGTTATATTTGTTCAAGGAAGTGATATCCCCTATAATGATTTACCAATCTTGAAACTTTAAAAGAAAATTGAAATTACAATGACAAAACTTAAAAGAAAGTAAAAGTGTACTGCTGAAATGAAAAGGTGATGCTAATCTAATGAATCAAAACGGGAAACTAGTGAACATGAAAACTAAACTATTCTTGCTGCCAACTGAACACAAAAGAAACTACGCTTATGGAAATTCAAAATTGCAATGAAATAAATCTAAATCAGATTACATCAATTCATTTTCTGACCCTTCATCATTAGACCAGCTATGACTTGCGGAAGTAATCACAAACAACTTGTGTAACTGATTATTTAATTTGCAGAAAGTAAACTAATACTAAACCATACACACATGATTCAATCCCTCGCCATCAGTCCAGCTGTGGCTTTCGGAGGCAATTGAAGATGTCATACATGATTCAATATATTTAAGTTTGCGGAAAAAGAAACTAATACTAAACTACACACTTCATCATGCAGCCCCTCACCATCAGTCCAGCTGTGGCTTTCGGAGGAAACTGAAGACGCTATGAGCAGCTTAATATATCTAATTTTGCAGAAAGGAAACTAATACTAAACTACACATTTTCATCATGCAATCCCTCACCACATCGATCCCTTTTTGGCACTGGCTTTAAGACTGGTGAAGACACTATGGGCAGCTTAATATATTTAAATTTAACTACTGAATCAAATAAACAAAACTAAAATGTACAAAGCAAGACTGAAGTTAAACAAATGCTATGAAAAGGAAACTAGCAGCAGAATAATGTTAGTCTCATATCATTAGCCAAAATACTATGAAAATGCCTGGGCTGTCTACCTAAAACCTGCACAAGAAAACTGATCAGTGATTTAACAATCATAAAAACATGAAAGACAAGAATGCAATGGAAATTATAGAAATGTATGAGCAGAAATGAAACAACTATGAAATATGAACATGTAATGGATTATGATACAATGACTTTTTAAAGAAATGAAATGAAATATATATACATTAATACACAGAACCTCGGCTGAGCAGGGGCCCTCTACACAGCTTTTGTACGATCCTCAAACACGAATTAAGTTGTAAAACAGAGTTTTCACATTAAAAAGCAGTTCATTACAGACTGGTAGTATTACGGCTCAAGGCAGCGTAATCACTACAAAGCAAACATAACAGAGTACGCACATCAACTATCAACTAACAACTCAACTACTAACTCTACGTGCGTATGCAAACGCTCTATATAAAACAATAAACTGTAACTGTCTCCTGAAGTTTATGATAGAAGCCAGCACGTAGACCACTAAGGCCACGGATATAGGAGTATGGCCATGTTGGAAAACGGATCTATGGAAGGTGGGTGCTTGAATTCAACTCCAGAACTTTGCACAGATGTCAATTAACCTCCGCACGCTTAGAAACGGCCGTATGGATGTTTATATGCCACGAAACAGAGTCCAGCCGACATAGAACTCCATAGTTGACTTCCACGTGGATGGCTTTGACCGCGGCTTTCTTTGACGAATTTACTTGAACCAATAGGACTCGAACCATGTCCTCGTCATTCCTAGCCTGCCCATGTGGCTCGTTTCCTTCGTAGACACCTGTAGCATAGATTTCCACAAAATAGCTGCGGAAAGTTGCAGCAGCTGCGGAAAGTGGCAAGTTTCCGCAGCTGTATGAACAAAATCTAAATCAAATAGAAAACACAAAAACATAATAAAAAACCATGTTAGATACCCTTTTGCACATGATATTGACAATTTTGGAGGTTTAGGTGAGTGAAAAAGATATGGAAAAGTGTATGGAAAAGAGGAAAATTCGGGACTCAACAATAAGTGAGGGGAAAAGGTGAGAAAATCTATCAAAGAGAGGGTAATTTTGAGGTTCAACAGTATCAGAGCTTAGTTGGTTGGAAATTGTAGTTTGGGACAGCAGAGTGAAAATTACAGCAATCTGATTTTTACACAGAAAACAGAAAAACTTTACCCAAATTTAAAATTTCTATTTTATAGGACAGTGAATCATGTCTTTGGGATTGAGGTTTGAAGACATGTTAGATGGGAAGAGTAACTATAGTGCATGGAGGGAGAGAATCCAAAGTATATTTTAGGAAGCAGAAGTCTGGGGCATTATGGTGCATACCACATAGCGCACAGTAGTATTTCCTGCTGACCTAGTAAAATTAGCAGAGTTCTATAAAAGTAATCTTAAGGCCAAAAGACTGATTTTGGATGGATTCAAAGGTCATGTCATTCCTCACGTGAGAGGAAAGACTTATACACATGAAATGTGGACTACCTTAATCGCACTTTACCAGAGCTCAAATGATAATAGGAACATGGTCCTGTTAGGTCCCTGTAATTTGGTAGATTGGAAATGACCAAATAGACAAGGGTAACATCAAACCAATCTTTGGAGTCCTGGGACCTAGCCTTCCTGGACTCAGAGAGGGATCTCTCTATATTTTTATAAAATATAAGACTTGTTTGTTTTAGGATGCTGATTTTAGGCTAGTTACAGTGATATGGTTTGTTTGTTTTGTTTGGTTTGGTTGGGTAGGTTGTTAAGAAGAACATATAGAGCAAGAGAAATTCAAACCATTGGGCTATGGGGTCTGTGAAAGGCTTAAAAATGACACCAATGAATCAAGGGTGTTTCATAGGGAAATTTAACAAAGCCAAATGGGTCTTAGTAGCTTATGTGAGTGAAATGAACATTAAATTTGTGAACATAGTAGGTTTAAAGGGAAATTAAGAATCCTTTAACAAATAATATAACAAAAAGGGCCTTCAAGATCACTATGCTTAAGAAATAACCAAAGGGCATGGCACACCATAAACTTCTCTGGTTTAACTTCACCAAGTAAACTATAAAAACAACAATCCAACAAACCCTAGAGAGAAGGAAACTCCTAATTTTTCTATTTATTTACCTTCAGTGAAATAAAACATGCAAGGTAACACATTAGTAATGATTAAAGAGCAGGGAACTCCTAAATTCCTTAATCAAAATATAAAAGAGCTTCAAAGTGACTATTCAAGATGGAAAAAAGGACAGGGAAAACCATAAACCTCTTCAGCCAAACCCTAATTAGTAAACTTCAAAGAAAATGCCTCAAAAACAATGTTTTAAGCTACACCAAAGGACAGGGCATACCATAAAATTCTTTGGCTTGAATCCATTTAAACCATTCTTAAGACAAAAAAGCTAAGTGGAACTAGAGAGAAATTAAGAATTCTCTAATCTGACCTAGCAGAGGAAAACATCAGAGCAATAGAAGCAGACAGACTTAAGGTGCCTATAACAACATATCTTAAGCTAAATTTTCTATTATATTGTAAGAGAAAGATGCGCAATATGGAAAAAATAAGAATACGATTACTAAATTAGAAAAACATCACCATTGACCATGTTCATGAATCCTTCAAATGTGCTTGCTCCATTTCCTTTCAAATCAAAACATTCACAAAACTCCAAAGCCAATTTCTTCTCAACTCCAAGTCTATGATATTGAGCTCAACAATCAACCAACAATCACAATGAGGCTTACATGCAGTATTTAACTACCAAAATGGTGAATTAAACCCTAGCTAGGGCTTTAGAAATCATTAATTACATATTAAATGTATTTGACCATTGAGACCATGCAAGGCCCAAGGCACAAATATCCTAAAGTCATTAAATGCAAAAATAACTTCTAACATAAATTCGAAGCTAAATTTGGAGTTATTTGTCTTCAAGGAATTCAAAATATATTTTTCAATAAATTCTGATGTGTTTTGTTGACTTTTAGGCAACGGTGCAGTGCCAAGGTACAAGGGTACAGCGCCAAGCCAAGGGTGCAATTCCAAAACTGGAAAAATTTCCCTTTTTGCTGTCGAGTTTTGAAGGCATTTCCAGTGTCCAAATGAGTTCCATGATAGCTCATTGAAAAGCTTGTACTATCTAGTTTCCAAATCTGCCTTTAGTTTTTATAATGGATTCCATTTGGTTGTTTAAAATTCCATTCTCCCAAGACTTCTCAGGGCGCAACGCCAGTGCTGAAAAGAGGGCAGAAAGGTGTGTTTTTTTTTTATGGTTTTTTGCCCTTTTGAAGGACCAGTTCTGCTCCAAATGATCTGAAATTTTTTGTGGATGATGTCCTTGGCCAGAGGATCATGAATATGTAAGCCATTCATCATTTATGTGTCCCAAAAAAGAGCGAAGCGCCAGTGGCACTGCGCGTTTGGCCCTTTTTTCTGCTGGCCAAACAGTCAAAAATCAAAAACTTGCACTAAGTGAAAAAAATTGGATTTTCCTTTGCTGATCATGTTTGGGAGGCTTGGAGGGATTCAACCTCAAGGATTTCAAGTTTCTCCTTCTCCTTTGCCTTATTTAGGGCTTGAATCTTTGCAAGGGCTCTTTTGAGCATGTCCCTTGCAATCTTGTTCCTCATGGCATAATGCTTTGCCATCTTCTTCTGCAAGTCAATGTCTCTTTTCTCCTTCTCAAGGTTACCCTATAGGTGAAAATTGGCTCTTTCTATCCAAGGTTCTCTATCATATTTGATTTCCATGGCAAGCAACTCACTTAGAGTGAGCTGCTCTGCCAACTCTGTCTCTTTCTATCATTCTCAAGCTAAGGCCTTCTTCAACATAATTGTCCTTGGCCTCTTCCTAGGAAGTTGTTCTTCCTCATCCTCAATGTCATCAAGAGTGCCCAAGGTCTCATCTAGCATAGCCTTGCATTTTCCAGCCTCTTTCCGAGCTCTGATAGCTCTGACCTCACTGATGGCTTTCTCTGTCTCTAACTGTTGGTTTTCGACCTTAAGGAAGTTGATCACATTCTTTGCCCTGCCAAGATTGGTTTGTATCTTTCTAATCTGGGCATCCTTGCTCTTGATCAACATGTTTGTAATCCTCTCCTCATTCTCATCATCACTGTCAAGGTGAATTAGCTAAAACTCTTTCTCAGTTTCATGCTTGTCTTCCTCTTTAACAATGACCTGCTCTGGAACCTTTTCCTTACCTTTGTCAAGTTGTTTTGTTGATGATGAAGGCAGGGCCCCTTCCACAATTTGTGGAGCAAACACCTGCCTATGACCTCTTTGATAGGTCAAAGGAAAATTCTCTATGTCAAACATCTTAGTGTCATCTGTCTCACTGCTTTCTTCACTGTTTGATGTTGTGTCATGAGATGAAGGAAAATGGTTGTGGGAAGATGATGAAGGAGGATCATCATGGGGTGAAGGGATGTGAGTGACTGGAGATGTGTGAACATTAGGAAGTTATGGAGGAATGGATTCTAGAGGATGGGATGAGGAAGGTATATCTTGCTGATGATGGCCTTGTGGAGCAGTAAAAACCTCATTGGTAATGAAATTCTCCTATGGAATGCCTTTCTGTTGTAGTTGGTGCATAACAACCATTTTGATCAGTGAGTGATGAAATAGGCTTTGCATCTATTGAGGATAGTCTCTCTTCTGCACTATGTAGGCCATTTTATCAATGCTTCAGTAAAGGTACTAGGGATGTGCAACATCTTCACTCTAGTAAAGTGCATAAGACTCCGGATGTGATAGGAGTAAAGGCGGGAAAACCTTCCTTCACAAGTAAAATACTTCATTATAATATTCATCATAGGTGCATATCTATCAAGCAGGTGAGATAAAGGAAAGATGGATTTGTTGTGGTCTTTATACCTGGGCTTAAGATATGGCTCAAAGTAACTCATGTAAAAGTTAGCTTGCTTGAACCATTTCTCCCCTACACTAGGTATGCATGTGGCATTGGAAATGGCATATGTAGATAATTCAAATGTGACCCCTTCGAATTTAACTTGTTTGTCATGCAAGTTAATGATAAATAGTCTAGTTAGCTCAGGGTGGTTTTGCACCTGCTGCACCTTTTCACAAAATTCATAGCAACCTACATGTTTGAAACAATAACTAGTAAAGGGAGATGCCAAGAGATCTCTTGTATTGAGGGGTTCAAATCTATTTATCTTGCCTCCCTTGTTATCATGCCTCTTTGGCATATGTGCCTCTATACCACTATCTTCACCCTCTGACATTGTAAACTCTACTTTTATAAAACCCTAGAGTGTAAATGGAAATGAGATGAAGAAAATGTAGCCTTGCAAATGAGGGAATGAGTGAGTGAGGGTATAGGTGTATGAGAATGAGTGAGAGGCAAAACAACTCAATGAAAACCCTCCAGTTGTGTAATTACCATTTCTATCATTGACACTATGTCTAGGAAGATGAAATTAGGTATAAACAATGATCTCCAACTTTGAAACTTAGGATTTGATTAGGGTTTCATTTACATTGACTTAAGTGATTACCAAATTTCTTGAAGATGGGTTGATGACATGTACTTACCCCTCAATATGCTTGTAGGACCTTTGGCAGAGACTTGGAAGCAATTTGAGTTGTTATAAGGTTTAGAAACCCTTCCTGTCCAAGCGCGCAAAGCCAAGGCTGAGAGCACATCACCGGTTTTGAGCATGCAGCGCGGCCAAGGAAACCTTTGTATGGTCTTGTTGGGCAAGAGCGTTGTTCTCTTCCAGGCGTGCAACGCCACTTCCCAGGTGCACAGTGCCTTCACAGATTTAACGGAGGAGAAATGCCAAGCGTGCAACGCCAGCTTCCAGGGGCACAGTGCCAAACAAAGTTGCCAAATTTTGGCTTGAAAATGCACAAACTTTCTCTCCTGAGTGCTCTTGATATTTTGAAAGATAACAATGATTCATTGAACTGTAAAATTACCTTTTATAGGCTTGTGAATTGAATTTAATCTTGAAAAACCCACTTTCCAAGGTTTAAAGTCCTTTACCTTTTCTCACTAACCCTTTTACATTGTTTACATGCAGGTTTGCTAAAATGATGAATTTGACCTTTCTTTTGGTCACAGAGGCATGACAAGTTCATTTTAACACCTTTGGGATTTAATGACACAATAGCATCTTCAAAACCTTCTCTTGTTTCCACCATGGAGCTCAACTTATGCTTTTCACCTTGTATGGCCACTTTCTTCAAAACCCTAGGTGTCTGGAGTGCTTTACAACAATCATCAGTGTTGCCTTCTAAGTTCTCTATAGCCCTTCAAAGTTCATTCATTTCTATCCAGGTCACCTCACCTTTTTCCATCTTCCATCAATCTTTTCTGATATTTTTTCTTCATGTTTGGCCTTGTTTTCTTCCTCCACATCATTTTCTGCAAATGATCATTGTTTTGGCACTCAACTGGACCATCAAGTTCAAAACCCTAGTTCTCTACAAGACCAAGTGTTTCCATTTCCCTTGTTGTAAGTTTTCTTCATTCAGGAGTAGACAATCTACCTTATCAGTGCCTTTTGCTGACACAACTTTCAACACTCCTACAAAAGTGCCAAAATTTGTCCATTTTTCTCATTTGCAGACTTTGAACTGATGAGGAAATATTCTTTGGAAATATTTTAGGTCCTTCTTGAATAACCATGTCTTGACATTCTATTACATCTGAGCCATATTCTAGAAAAGGAAAAGAAGTGCCTAAAACATCTGAGGATGACCCTAAAACATGTAAAAACCCTAATGGCCTAGTGGGAGGGTCCTTTGACCTGATCTTGACTGAAATTTAGCTTGGATATCTTCAAGTGAAAACAGAGTATGGTCAAAAGTGTTGCATTGAAGATCCAAAATCCAATATACTTGATTTATCTAAAGAGCCTACAGAGATATTTTTGAGACCATCAATGCTTAAGGGACTTGGGGAACATGGGAAAAAGGTTTTATGAAGGCAAGAAGGATGAGGAGGAGAGGTATAAGCCTATAAGAAGTTTTTTAGGAACAATAGGGTGACCTTGAGATGGTAAACTTAGGAATAGTAAAAAAGTTTTTATAAGGATAATGAAAGGAGTGAGATTTATAAAACTCAAGATATTCAAGGAATATTGTGTTCATAAATCTATAAACACCCTATAGTCATCTAAATATAGTGAAAAATATTGATGACTAACAGTGGCTCCACTTAGGGAGGGCAGCTCCTTTCAGGAGGTGTCAAGAACCTCAGAGTTCAGATCTCTGGTTTTGCAGATGAGATGCCTCACATGCTTGTTGATTTACTCTTGTTTTTTGAAGCTGTGATCTTACAATCTAAAAAACATAATTGCTTCAATATCAACACTACCTACCCATCATAATTTTCCTAACATTTCCTCTTCATTTGGGTGCATTTGGATTGGCAAACCCTTGACATCATTTTTTCTTTTAAAAGCATAAAAATTGTCTAATGTCTACCCTGATCACTTCCAAGAGCTAAGATTAGACTGATGAGCCCTTTTATTCTCTACCTAATCTACTTATCTATCAAGGTTAAACAGTTTGACAGATTTTCATTCTCTAACCTATCAACATAAAATTTAAAACATGGCCAAATCAAGGTTAATTTGTTTGATTTGTCATGAGCTGTGGCATCTTGGAAAAATGGCACACAGATTTTATTTTTGTACAAGTAAAACTAGAAACTTGAGGGCTCATAAATTGGAGTTTGTCACCCATCCCTATCATTTTTCTTTGGTTCAGATTTAAGCTTTGGGAACCAGTAGATTTTCCAAACCTAGTCTACTTGATAAGCCAAGTTTAAAATTTTTGGCAAATATCCTTTTTCTAACTCATTAGCAGAAATTTAAAACATGTCCAATCATGATTAGGCTGTATGACTGAACAAGACCTTTCTTTCTCAAAGTAGTGGCATTTAGTCTTGCACACTTTCATACATATTCTTTTTTGGTATGGGGCTTTACCTCTTCTTTTAATCAACCCTCTTTTTCTTCTTTTCTATGTTTTTGTGTTTTAATTTTTCTGATATTTTACTCAAACAATGTTATGTACAATGAAAAAAAATTTAAACTAAGAATTTCAACAAAAATAGTGCTTGAGCATCCTGACATTGACATGACCTCCAAACAACTATGTTCCATCCATTTCTTGTAGAAAGAATGCATTGTTACCTCTTGCTGAATGGATGATGTATGGACCTTTCCATAGATTTTCAAAATTTCCATGCTTGCCTTTGTCCTTTTTTCTTGAATCCCACTTCAACACTTTGTCTCCAATCTAGAAATCATTTGCCTTGGTCCTCTTCTCAAATTTTTTTTTGATACTCTCTTGCACTGCTTGTGTTCTGTTGTATACTTCTTCCCTTGATTGCTGCAATTGAATAGTTTGGTTCAGCCTCCTTTGCATATCATTCTCCTCTAACTGTACCTCTTGGAGTAGCTTCATCACTGGGATTCCCAAGGATGTTGGAAAAATTGCATACATGCCATACACTAGTTGCTAGGGAGACATGTTAATAGATTTCTTGCTTGTTAATCTATCTGCCCATAGTGCATGCACTAATTTGTTGTGCCATGAATTTTTGTTCTCTTCCAACAAATTCTTGATGATGTTTACCAAAATTTTGTTAGAGGACTCGGCCAAACCATTACCTTGAGGGTAATAAGTTGTAGAATGCCCTAATATAATGTGATATTTGTGGAAAAATTCCACCATTCTCTTAGACTTGAATGCGGCAGCATTATCAGTGATGATCTTTCTCGGACAACCAAATCTAGACAGAATATTTTTTTCAACGAATTTGATGATTACCAAGTCAGTGGAATTCCTTGAAGGGATGGCTTCTATCCATTTGGTGAAATAGTCAGTTGCAGTGAGGATCCATTTGTGTTGGGTAGAGGAAGCAAGGTGGATTTCTCCAATGAAATCTAAACCCCATTGTTGAAAAGGAGTTTCAACACTGATAGGATGTAAAGGAAAAGGTAGTAGTTTTCTCTTTCCCTCAAAGATTTGGCATTTATGGCAAGTCACTACTAGCTTGTGGATATCATGGAAAAGAGTGGGCCAATAGAAAACAACTCTAAGGATTTTGTTGGCAGTGGTTTTCCAATAGAGATGACCTCCACACTCTCCTTCATGAAACTCATGCATGATTCTGTCTGCATCATCTTTAAGTAAACATTTAAGTAAGATACCAACATAATTTTTCCAATATAAAGCTTTGTTTGGAATGAAAAAATTTACAGCTTTTAGTTTCAAGAATTTGGCCTTTGTTTTGGACAAACTAGGAGCATTTAGACTAAAAATCACATGTAATATGTCAGCATACCAGAGTGAGTTCAAAAATGATTCTTCAATAGGTGGAGTCACTAGCTCCTCTTGTTCATCCAAGGAATGCATCATGTTTATGTCCAATGCTTGAAAGTTTGCTTTAGCCATCATTTTGGCTTGTCCTTGTCCTTTGATTAGCTTGGTGGGCTTGATTTCTAGATCATACTCTAGAATCACAGCAATCCATTTACCTCTCTTACCATCAGGGTCCTGAGTTAATATGTCCTTAACCACTACATGAGGAACAAAAGCAATGACATGTGAATGCAAGATGTAAACTCTGAAATCTTTTAAGGCTTTGATTAAGGCAAAAGCTTGTTTTTCCATGATGTTATATTTCATAGGTGCATCTCTTAGTGCCTTGATGAAGAAATATATGGGTTGTTCTTGTCCCATTATGTTCTTTTGTAGCAATACTGCAGCAATGGTGTGTTCCGATGCAAATGAGAAGATGAAAAAATCCTCGGTAAAGTCGGGGCTGATTAGAAATGGTGTTTGGGTAAGTGCTTGTTTTATCAGTTCAAAGGATTGCTTTGCTTCTATGGTCCACTTGACTCCTATTTCTCTTTTCAGCATGTTTTTAATGTTTCTTAGGAGTTCTACAAGGTTTGGTATGAACCTTCTTATGAAATTGATCTTTCCAATGAAATATTGCAGCTCTTTGATGTTCCTAAGGTGACTGATCTGCAATATTCCCTCAATCCTTTTTGGGTCTATTTTGATTCCTTCTTCAAAGATGATGTGGCCTAGAATTTTTCCTTCTTGAAGGCCAAACATATTTTTCTTAGGCTTCAAGGATAAACCATACTTTCTACAATTTTCAAAGACTTTTCTTAAGTGAGATAGGCATTCTTCATTAGTTTTCAAGTAAACAGTGATGTCATCAAGGTATATCACAATGAAGTAGCCTATTTCTCTGGAAAAAGAAATGTCCATGGCTCTTTGAAAAGTGGCCCCGGAATTCATTAACCCAAAAGGAATTTTGACATACATGAAGGTGCCCCAAGCTATGGTGAAAGTTGTTTTGTGTTGATCACTTGGAAGTACTAGCACCTGATTATAACCTGAAAAAACATCAAGCAATGATATTCTCTTGAAGCCCACTACCCTTTGTAGTATATGATCCATCTTAGGTAAAGGGTAGTTGTCTTTTAGTGAGGCTTTGTTTAAGTTTCTGAAGTCTATGCATAGACTAATTTCTCCTGTCTTCTTCCTCACTGACATAAGGTTTGAGACACATTATGAGTACCTGAGTGGGACTATTATTCCAACATCATACATCTTTTTTATTTATTTCATAACTAGAGGCATTATGACAGGGTTTATCCTATGCAATTTCTGCTTGAATGGTTTCTGCTTTTACTTGAGAGGGATCTTGTGCTGAATGATGTTTGTGTCATAGGACTTCAAGTCTGCATAGCCCCATGCAAACAGATCTTTGAAATCTTTGAAAAACTTAATGTATTTCTGTTTTATAAGGAGTGGCAATGTTTTGGACAACTTTATCATTTTAGGTTCTTCTTCACTACCTATGTTGCATTCTTCTACATCAGTTTCGATAGATTCCATCTTAGGATTTCTAGCAACATCATTTAAATCAAACAATTCTTCTAAGGGGGCAAGTCCTCTTAGCAATAAGTTATATTTGCGTTGCAAAATCTCAAGGTCCCTTTTGTCTAAATCTTCACACAATTCTAGCTCATGAGATTATTCTAGCATATTTATATCAACAGGATAAGGTGGCTTTGTTTTCTGTGTTTGTTTCTCAGCAGGGCAGTCCTCTTGATGATCTGAGTCTGATTTTGGCATTTCAAACTTGGTTTTGGGCTGCAAGAAGTGTTCAATCTATTTGTCATTTTCAAATACTTGCCAATAATCTATGTGATCAGGGATTGCTAGTCTGTACTTGACCTTTACTGTGTATTTTTCATTGGCATGAGGTAGTTGGCAAGTGCTGGCAGCAAAGGCTAGTTCATTTGTAAGGCTTTTTTGAGTTCTTGGGATAGAGGTAAGTTCATATTTTTCAAATGCCTTTAAGAGTTCTAAGGTAGCATTTCTATATTCTCTTAGCCTAGGATTATCGGCTGAATATTCTCCTTTGATTTGCCTAATGATTAGCTTAGAATACCCTAGAACATAAATCCTCTTAGCTCCTATACTTTTCAGCATTTGTAACCCTAAGAGAAGAACTTCATACTCTGCAATATTTTTTGTACATTGAAAATCCAACTTGTAAGAGTGACCTTGATTAGTGTTGTGTATCCAAACACCTGCTCCTGAACCAAATTTGCCACAAGAGCCATCAAAGCTCATGTTCCAAAGTGTTTCAAGTTCAGATTTTCCATTATGTTGTTGTTCATGGCTGCTAGGGTTTTGGCTGTCATGTTCTTCATCTTTTGTTTGGTTTGACTGTTCTGATAGGTCTAGCTCTCCCTCTTTTTCATTTACTTTTTCATTAATTCCATATTCATTGTATAAGATAAATGAGTCAAGGTCTGAATGGATAGAATAGAGAGGGGTGTTGTTTGGCCTATCTTGGCTACTTACCATGTATTTCATGTGAGATTCTCTGTACAATCTTCTTGTTTGGTTAAAGACTAGAATGGTAGCATATGTCATGTCCATTTGGAGGTTTCCTTGGATTTTGGCTCCCGATGATCTAGATAAAAGCATGTCATACTTCGGGGGAATGTCAGCCACTACAATATCCATGACTAGGCTCTTAGCTGGTATTTGTGCCAGATTAACACATAGATCTTTCATCAGGCCTAGGCATTAACTCTACTTGAATCAAAAGAGTACAAGTATTTGTATGGTTTGGTTATTTCAAGGCCTAATCTCTCCATCACTACCTTTGGCATGAGGTTGTGTGAAGCACCAGAGTATAGCATGGCATTGTGTAGGATTTTTTTATGAATGTTCAAACTGAAATAAAATGGAGGCACAGCTCCCTCTTGGAACTTTCCTTCTACCTCTGGTCCAAACAACATTTCAATCTTGTCATCAGTGAGATTTAGAGTATCGGTGTCATTTCCTATGTTTAAAGCCTTTAGAACTTGAGATCTATATACATGTTGAGTCACTAGTTCAGTAAGGGGTATGGTTATTTTTATCTTTGCAATTTCACCCTCAATACTGCATGGTGTTTGTATTCTTGGTAGAGTTAGATCAATTTTATCATACATGATCTTTTCAGCAACTTTAACTTGCTGAGTTTTATTTGGGATCTTAGTTAAAGCATTTTTTTCAGGGCAACTAGTTGATGTACTAGGGCAACTTTGGTCACCATTATGTTGGCTGATTTTGTTTTTGTTTTGATCAGCATTCTTAGCCATGGTGTTTATATTTTCTGCTATCTTTCTAGGACTATTTTCAGGGGTCTTCCTAGCAGAAATTTCTGATTTTTTCCTCTTAGGGATGTCTTGTGTTTTCCTACTTCTAAGGTCATACTGCCTATGAACCTCCATGATGGAATTTTCAAACCCTAGTTTGTATTCTTCAGAATCCTCATAAGCTCTTTCAGTTTGGTTTGAGGAAAATAGACCTTGTTCTTCTTCCGTGAGAAAAACAACATCCTCATTATTGGAGTCTATTAGATTGACATGATTTTCTTCTAGCTCCTCAGTCTCTCTCTCCTCTTCATCTACATAGTTTTCTTGGAAAGGAGTTCTGATTTGCTGGTCATTTTCTCTTTATCTTTGTTGAGGAGGGTCCCTTCTGAAGTTTTGGTTCTTGTTTATGTTTTGAGGTTTTGTTTGGTTTTCCCTAGGAGGTGCTCTTTCATTTAAGTTGATTCTCTTCATCATCCTTTCCATTTTTCTAACTAGGTTGTCAATTTTAGCATCAGATGTGGAGGCCACAATTTCTTCTTTGTAGGTAACCCTATTTTCTGCTCTCATTCTAACCCTTTTAGCAATTAGGTTGGCTTATACACTTACTTCTCCCCTTTGCATGTCCTCTAAGGTCAGGGGATCTCTTTCTCTTAATTGATATGCCATGTTTGGATCAAATCCATCTGGAAATTTTACTAAGGCTAGGGCTTATGGGGGTTTCATGTGGGAGGGAGTGAATTATATACACTATTGAACATAGTGCAATAGTCTTGGACACTTTCCCCAACATTCCTCTTAAGGTTATCATACTCTAATAGGATTTGAAGAGTATTTTTCTTAGTCTCCCACTTTTTTATGAATTTTTGATAAAGGGAAGGGAGATCGTGAATGCTACTAGGAGTTAAGTTCTTGAACCATTACTTTGCTTATCCTCATAAAATTTGGGCAAAAATTCTCATTTTAATAGTCTCCTCTTCTATTTCTTGGTAGTCAAATGCATCATTCATCTTGTCTACATGTTGTTGGGAAGTTGCAGAATCAGCTCCAGTAAAGTGAGGGATTTTAGATTGGTAGTCCTGTGGCATAGGCAGTAAAGGTTGTGGTAGTACCAGGGGGGCATAGCATGCTGCCATGATAGGAGGTAATGGAACCCAAGGAGGATTTACAAGAGGAGGTTTTATGATGGAGTGGTTTGCACAATGGGTGTATGAGTGGGGGTAGCAGATGTACTTGGACCAGCTAGCTGAGATTGAGCAGATTTGGAACAAAAGGAGTCAAAGTGTTGGAGAAGGTGAAAATTAGGAGGACTGGAAGGAGAGGCTTCTCTACTAGGACTCTGTTGTAAGTTTTTAGGCTCAAGGTCTGTCTGGTCTATCCAATTTTGAGACTTAGTTCTGAATAGGTTTCTTCTATGGTGTAAGTCAAACTAGGTATCTTGCAAGGATGTAAGGTTTTCAGGGACAGACCTTGCTTTGTGAATTGGTTTAACAATAGTCGAATCTTCAATCTTATAGTTTTTCCATAAGATTCTTTCTGGTTCATCAACTATAGTAGGAGGGTTTGGGTCAGGGTGAGATCTGGTGCAGATGCTTTATGAAGCCAGATTTCAGATCCACAACACAGAGAAGCTGAAAGTTTATAAGAATTTGAAAACAAAACCAATATGTATGAATATTGAATTCACGGAGTGAATGACTGGGTTTCCTTCTATCAGGTTTGACTAGTACATTCCCAGGGGAATCTGTGAGAAACGGTGGAGTCACCAAGTCTATTGGAGACTAGTGGAGTCACCATGTGGATGATGCTAACGGTTTTGAGAATTTGTTTGTTATCCACCATCAACAATTGGATACCAATCTTGAAATATTTTTAGGTTTTCTGAGTTCTTTATGTACCACAAATATTTTCAATAAGTGGTCCCCAGCAGAGTCGCCATTATGGTCCCTGTAATTTGGCAGATTGGCAATGACCAAATAGACAAGCGTAACATCAACCCAATATTTGGAGTCCTGGGACCTAGCCTTCCTAGACTCAGAGAGGGCTCTCTCTATATTTGTATGAAAGATAAGACTTGTTTGTTTTAGGATGTTGATTTTAGGCTAGTTACAGTGATATGGTTTGTTTGTTTTGTTTTGTTTGGTTGGGTAGGTTGTCAAGAAGAACAGATAGAGTAAGAGAAATTCAAACCATTGGGCTATGGGGTATGTGAGAGGCTTAAAAAGGACAACAATGAATCAAGGGTGTTTCATAGGGCAAGCTAACAAAGCCAAATGGGTCTTAGTAGCTTATGTGAGTGAAATGAACATTACATTTGTGAACATAGTAGGTTAAAGGGAAATTAAGGATCCTTTAACAAATACTATAACAAGAATGGCCTTCAAGATCACTATGCTTAATAAATAACCAAAGGACAGGGCACACCATAAACTTCTCTGGTCGAACTTCACGAAGTAAACTCTAAAAACAACAATCCAGCAAACCCTAGAGAGCAGGGAACTCCTAATTTCTCTAGTTATTTACCCTCAGTGAAATAAAACATGCAATATAACACATTAGTAATGATTAAAGAGCAGGGAACTCCTAAATTCCTTAATCAAACTATAAAATACATTCAAAGTGACTATTCAAGATGGACAAAAGGACAGGGCAAACCATAAACCTCTTCATCCAAACCCTAATTAGTAAACTTCAAAGAAAATGCCTCAAAAACAATGTTTTAAGTTACACCAAAGGACAGGGCATACCATAAAATTCTTTGGCTTGAATCCATTTAAACCATTCTTAAGAAAAACAAGCTGAGTGGAACTAGAGAGCAATTAATAATTCTCTAATCTGACCTAACAGAGGAAAACATCATATAAATAGAAGCAGACAGACTTAAGGTGCCTCTAACAGCATATCTTAAGCTAAATTTTGTTAGCCTCTCTAAAATAACAATAATAAATCCAAAATAATTAGTTAAATATTCCTAACTCTTGGGTTGTTGGGTTGTTCCTCAAAAGATGGAGTTTGTTTAGGAACTCCTATCTTGGTGGAGTTTTTGGTGAGTAATTAACTCAACCAAAAGCTAAGATAGCATGGACTATCTTCTCTCATCATTTAAATTGTAAATTAAAATTCTTTTAATAAGTGAGATTACATGAGGAAGCCATGAGGCTTATTGCCTTTCCTTGGTGCGGTGTTTTGTCTAGTTTGGTTTTACGCAATGTCTTTGTAGGTTGATTTAATTTGTATCTTGTGGTTGGTGCCTCCAGGGGAAGCAAAGCACTCTTGGAGCAATGGACATTGAGCACTAGATACCCTGCGCGTTTCCATAGAAATTTGCTGGAGATCGCAGATCGTTGGAAGTAGCAGAGGAGCGTGTTGCCTGCGTTTTTTGTAGAAAGTTATTGAAACCAGTGTTATGTAAGTAAACATCGCTTGTGCATTTTGTGGTAAACATTGCTTCTGCGTTTTTGTGGAATGGTTCTGAGATCTTCATTTTTGGGTGCGGCTACGATATTAGATATTACCGTGATAATTTTGAAGAAGATCAACGAACAAATTGTAAATTGTTACAATTGGTGTTCGATGGAACTGTGATGTCGTTCTGCCTTCGTCCTGTTCTGTTGTTGGGTTTACCGTGATGTCGTTCTGCCTTTACAAATGTGATATGGTGCCCAGATGAATTAAACAGCGTTCTGCACTTTTAAAATAATTGAAACAGTGTTTTTTCAAATATGGTGTGCGATGTTTTTATAAAACAGCAGTTGAAACAACGTTTTAAAATAGTTATCCAGCGTTTTAATTGGCATCAATCCAGTGTTTTATGATTAGAACCAGCGTTTTTTCTGAATAGAATCATCGTTTAAAGGCCAGCGTTAAGCTTGCAGATCCGCTCATTACAGATTCGCTCATTCCGAGAAGGCCAGTGTTAAGCTTGCAGATCCGCTCATTATAGATTCACTCATTTCGAGAAGGCCAGTGTTAAGCGTTAGACAGCATTACAGATCCCATCTTCGGTGGTACGTCGATCGGTGAAAAGGAGAAAATGAGTGTAGAACAAAGAAGATGTGTAGACAGCATTTGAAAGCAGCATCATTTAGCATGCGTTTGACAGCAGCGTTAAATCCAGCGTTTGACAACGTTTAAAGAAATGTGAAAGATTTTTGCAGCTTCCTGAATGCATCGTTGAACCAGCTTTGATGCGTTGAGCCACTTCTCCAAATAATTTCTTTATAAACTCGTGGAGCGTTTGGTCGAAGAAGCCCTGTGGTTAAAAGAGAAAGTACCGACGTGAAGGAATTCAAGGTAAAAACTTAAAATGAAATTTCACACAAAATCGTAAATGTTTTTTTCACACGTGAAGGAATTCAAGGTAAAAACTTAAAATGAAATTTCACACAAAATCATAAATGTGTTTTTCACAAGTGCATAAAATAGGCGTTACTCTATTTTCATCATTTCGCTTTCACATCATATGATTAATTAAAAAGTTATCCTTTTAAATAAATGAAAAGACAATGGCACATAATGTGGAATGCACATTTTAGTGGAAGAGAGTGAAAAAGTGCATTTAATATTTTAGAAAATTTGAAATGTGAGGAAATTTAAGTTTTGAAAAGCGTTTTCTAATGTGAGCATAAAGCATTTTGTTGGAGTGATAAGGACTTAAGTGGTTTGGGAATAATAAAGTGTAAAGTTTAAAAGGCATTTTTTAAGTGAAGTACATTAAATTATTTTAATAATTTAATGGGATGTATGGAGTGATAAGGTGTAATATTGAGAAGAGTGAGAGTTATTTTAAATGAAATTCCATTTGTATTTGGAGTGATAAGGAAAAACCTTTATTGTAATTCAAAGTATTCTTTTACTTTGAGAAGGATCGTGTTATTATCCATTCAGATTTTGAAGGCGCGTTGTTTCAAAGGGTTGTCAGCTTGACATTATCATTGCTTCAGATGTACTCCAGTGATTAATAAAGATATCATTTTTTTTTGGTGTTGATGTGTCCTAGATCCGCCCGAAATTGAATAAGGGGATTTAAGGTACACTATGTGTGTTTGATGGCGCATGTGTTTTATGGCTTCATGATTGTTGCTTTTTGATCTGTGTCTAGTTGTGACACATTAATAATTTCATCACATACATGAAATTCAATATCAGCAAGCACAACACATAACGAAATAGCTGCAAGATCAACACATGCATCTGCACAAATTGAAGATTGTCTACATTAGCATTTTAAATCAACAAGCCAATTCACTTCATCAAGTTCATGTACTTGCACATCAGCGTTGTTATACATTCTTTTCAGAACTTGAAATCAAATTCACTATGTTATATTAATCATTAAAAATTCATTGTTAATGAATTTTTAAGAAGACAAGTGAATTCATTATTTTAAAGTGAATCATTGTAAGCTTTCTTGGGTGCATTGTCGACAGTGTTCGACACCCTTCCTTTACATAAAATCAATTAAGTGCATGAGTTTTTTCAAACAAGCAACAAGTTTACATCTCCAAGCGAGCGTGATTTCAAGCGATTTGCATCAATTCAGCACAATGATCAAACCTTCAAGCGAGCCAGAGTGAAGTTTATTGTAGCAATCTAAAACAATCAAGCGAGGTGAGATCGACATCAAGCGAGCGTCGCTTTTCATTCCAGTGAGCGTAACGTCATCAAGTCAGTCAAGTGAGCGTACAAGCGCGATCGTCATCAAGCGAGCATGAATTCCAAAGTTTCAGCGAGACAATTCTATACTTCTAGCAAGTGTTCCAAGCAAGCGCAGTCTGCAACAAATCATTCAAGCGAGCCTATCATTCAAGTGAAATAGTTCAAAGAACGACATTTCTGACAAGAGATCCTGTTTTCAAGTGCGCAAGTTCAGATGGCGCAACATATTCAGTTGTTAAACATTCTTCACAGTTTGATCATCTCAACTGATGAAGACATGGTGCATGTCAGCAAAGACACTCTTGCTGATCTTTCACGGCATCTACAACAAACACATGAAACTATTGAGTTTCTTCAGCTTGAGTCGCAACTTCAAAAGATTGAATTGCAAGAAAAGAGTGATACATTCAAATCTTTGAACCATCCAGATGACAAGTCTTTCATTCCAACAGCTTCAAGTGATGATGTTGTTCCAGATCAAATTTCTTCCAAGTCCATCATCAGGCCCTGGGAAGAACTTCAGAATAACAAGAATCGACGAGGCTTAGGATATGTCCAAGATGACGCCAACTTACATATTCCCGATTATTCCAAGCCCATTCAGTTCGTCAGTGCGGGATTTCTTGAACAGATCCCCTCAGCTCATTCAGAGACAGTTGCAGACAACCAGCAGTGCATGCAACCCAAAGTTGCCGAAAAAGAGAATTCCACACAACCTGAAGTTGAAGATCAACCGAAATGTTCTCATTGTCAGAGAACTGGTCATATGGAAGATCAGTGTTTTGATCTCCATCCCTGTAGCCATTGTGGCAATTCCACTCATTCCTCAGACAAATGTCGCAATCGGCACAAATCAGCAAGGTTGAAGATACATTATGAATGGATCGACCCTTGGGAATGGTCATCCACAGTTAAAAGATTGCTTCAGTTCTACAACCGCATACGATCACACATTGTGCAGCCCACACTGAAAAGATGATGGTACTCTCATACAATTGAATGGGGGAGTACAACAGTGTACAACTCCTACACCTGAAGGGGGGGAGTTCAGGAATATTTCCACAGAAGTGTCTCTCCTTTCAGCTGACAAAGGGGGGAAAATGTCAATGAGATTGACAGTGGTTGTCAGACTAAAAGTCTCGACACAACCAGCAAAAGCAGTCAGTGGGCATCTTCAACAGCCAGTGGGCATCAACAAAATTGCCAGTGGGCATCAACAACTTTGCCAGTGGGCAGTCAACAAATTTGCCAGTGGGCATCAACAAATTTGCCAGTGGGCAGTCGACAGCAAAGAAGCAATGACAATTTTCAGCACAGTAAAAGCAACAGTGAGTTGTTTTTGACATCATCAGCCAGTGGGCTTTGAAAAAATTTTGTCAGTGGACAAAGGATGCTGCTTTCATGCAAAGGACCGATGGATCCTTTTACAACTTGACACTTGATGTAGTTGTCAAGCGAAATTCAGACATGAATCAGACATACAACTGACTCATGGTCTCTTCAGATTGCAGTTTTTCAGCATCCAGCTTTGGCGGTTTTTCAGGCAATGTTTTTTGAGGATCAACATGAAAACTTGGAAGATGATTCTTCGTTCTTATTTTGGATTTGTCATTGAAGGGGGGAATGTTAGCCTCTCTAAAATAACAATAATAAATCCAAAATAATTAGTTAAATATTCCTAACTCTTGGGTTGTTGGGTTGTTCCTCAAAAGATGGAGTTTGTTTAGGAACTCCTATCTTGGTGGGTTTTTGGTGAGTAATTAACTCAACCAAAAGAGACTAAGATAGCACGAACTATCTTCTCTCATCTATTTAAATTGTAAATTAAAATTCTTTTAATAAGAGAGATTACATGAAGAAGCCATGAGGCTTCTGCCTTTTCGGCCAGTGTTTTGTCTTGGTTTTGTGTCTATGTTCTCTGCAATACATTTCTGAGTGATTTCATTAGTCTATTCTATTGCAAGAGAAAGATGCACAATATGGAAAACATAAGAAGACAAGTACTAAATTAGAAAAACATCACCATTAACCATGTTCATGAATCCTGCAAATGTGTTTGCTTCATTTCCATTCAAATCAAAACATTCACAAAACTCCAAAGCCAATTTCTTCTCAACTCCAAGTCTATGATATTGAGCTCAACAATGACAATGAGGCTTACATGAAGTATTTAACTGCAAAAATGGTGAATTAAACCCTAGCTAGGGTTTTAGAAGTCATTAATTACATATTAAATGCATTTTACCATTGAGACCATGGAAGGCCCAAGGCACAAATATCACAAACTCATTAAATGCAAAAATAACTTCTAACATAAATTCTAATCTAACTTTGGATTTATTTGTCTTCAAGGCCTTAAAAATATATTTTTCAATAAATTTTGATGTGTTTTGTTGACTTTCATGCAAGGGCGTAGCGCCAAGGTACAAGAGCACAGCGCCAAGCCAAAGGCGCAACGCCAAAACTGGAAAAACTTCCCTTTTTGCAGCTGAGTTTTGGAGGCCTTCCCGGTGTCCAAATGAGTTCCATGATAGCTCATTGGAAAGCATGTCCTGTCTAGTTTCCAAATCGGCCTTTATTTTTTAAACGAATTCCATTTTCCTAGTCAAAAATCCATTCTCCAAATACTGCTCAGGGCATAGCGCTAATGCTGAAAAGAGGGCAGAAAGGTGTTTTTTTATGGTTTTTTCCCTTTTGAAGGACCAGTTCTGCTCCAAATGACCTGAAATTTTATGTGGATGATTTCCTTGGCATAAGGATCATGAATATCTAAGCCATTCATCATTTCAGTGTCCCAAAAAAGAGTGAAGTGCTAGTGGCACTGCACGTTTGGCCCTTCTTTCTGCTGGCGAAACAGTCAAAAATCAAAAACTTGTACTAAGTGCCAAAATTTGGAATTTTCTTTGTTGATCATGTTTGGGAGGCTTGGAGGGATAAATCAGTAAGGATTTCAAGTTTCTCCTTCTCCTTTACCTCATTTAGGGCTTCAATCTTTGCAAGGGCTCTTTTGAGCTTGGCCCTTGCATTCTTGTTCCTCATGGCATAATTCTTTGCCATCTTCTTCTGCAGGTCAATGTCTCTTTTTTCCTTCTCAAGTTGGCCCTCTAGGTGCACATTGGCTCTTTATATCCAATAGTCTCTTTCATAGTTGATTTCCATGGCAAGAAGCTCACTTGGAGTGAGTTGCTCTGCCAACTCTATCTCTTTCTCTCTTTCCTAGGCTAAGGCCTTCTTCAACCCAATTGTCCTTGGCCTCTTCCTAGGAAGCTATTATATCTCATCCTCAGTGTCATCAAGAGTGCCCAAGGTCTCATCTAGCATAGCCTTGGATTTTCTAGCCTCTTTCCGAGCTCTGATAGCTCTGACCTCACTGATGGTTTCTTTGTCTCTAACTATTGGTTTTCTACCTCAAGGAAGTTGATCAGATTCTTTGCCCTGCCAAGATTGGTTTGTAGCTCCCTAATCTTGGCATCCTTGCTCTTGATTAACATGTTTTTAATCCTCTCCTCCTTCTCATCATCACTATCAAGGTGAATTAGCTGAAACTCTTGCTCAGTTTCATGCTTGTCTTCCTCTTTAACAATGACCTACTCTACAACCTTTTCCTTACCTTTGTCAAATTGTTTTGTTGATGATGAAGGTAGGGCCCCTTCCACAATTTGTGGAGAAAACACATGCCTATGACCTCTTTGATAGGTCAAAGGAAAAGGCTCTATAACAACCATCTCAATGTCATCTGTCTCACTGCTTTCTTCACTGCTTGATGATGTGTCATGAGACGAAGGTGAAGGGTTGTGGGAAGATGATGAAGGAGGATCATCATGGGGTGAAGGAATGTGAGTGAGTGGAGATGTGTGAATAGTAGGAAGTGATGGAGGAATGGATTTTAGAGGATGGGATAGGAAGGTATATCTTGCTGATGATGGACTTGTGGAGCAGTAAAAACCTCATTGGCAATGAAGGTCTCCCATGGAATGTCTTTCTGCTATAGTTGGAGCATAACAACCATTTTGATCAGTGAGTGATGAAAGAGGCTTTGCATCTATTGAGGATAGTCTCTCTTCTGCAGTATGTAGGCCATTTTATCAATGCTTTGATAAAGGTAACAGGGTATGTGCAACATCCTCACTCTAGTAAAGTGCATCAAAAGCCAGATGTGATAGGAGTAAAGGAAGGAAAACCTTCCTTCACAAGTATAATACTTCATTATAATCTTCATCATAAGTGCATATCTATCAAGCAGGTGAGAGAAAGGAAATATGGATTTGTTGTGGTATTTATACCTGGGCTTAAGGTATGGCTCAAAGTAACTCATGTCAAGGTTAGCTTGCTTGAACCATTTCTCCTCTACACTAGGTATGCATGTGGCATTGGCAATGGCATCTGTAGATAATTCAAAGGTGACCCCTGCAAGATTAAATTGTTTTTCATGCAAGTTAATGATAAATAGTCTAGTTAGCTTAGGGTGGTTTTGCACCTGCTGCACCTTTTCACAAAATTCATAGCAACCTACATGTTTGAAGCAAAAAATAGTAAGGGGAGATGCCATGAGCTCTCTTGTATTGAGGGGTTCAAATCTATTTATCTTGCCTCCCTTGTGATCATGCCTCTTTGGAATTTGTGCCTCTATACCACTATCTTCACCCTCTGACATTGTAAACTCTGCTTTTATAAAACCCTGGAGTGTAAATGGAAATGAGATGAAGAAAAGGTAGCCTTGCAAATGAGGGAATGAGTGAGTGAGGGTATAGGTGTATGAGAATGAGTGAGAGTAAAAACAACTCAATGACAACCCTTCAGTTGTGTAATTACCCTTTCTATCACTGACACTATGTCTAGGAAGATCAAATGAGGTTTAAACAGTTATCTCCAACTTTGAAACTTAGGGTTTGATTAGGGTTTCATTTACATTGACTTAAGTGATGACCAAATTTCTTGAACATGGTTGATGACATGTAATTACCCATCAATATTCTTAGAGGACCTTTAGTAGAGAATTGGAAGCAGTTTGAGGTGATTTGAGTTATTAGAAGGTTTAGAAACCCTTCCTGTCCAAGCACGTAGTGCCAAGGCTGAGGGTGCAACGCCAAGGCTAAGGGCACAACACCAGTTCTGAGCGCACAGCGCCAAGGCAGTCTTTGCTGGGTCCTGTCGGGCAAGAGCACAGTGCTCTGCTAGGCACATAGCGCCACTTCCCAGGCGTGCAGCACCTTCACAAATTTAACGGAGGAGAAATGCCAAGCGCGCAGGGCCAGCTTCCAAGGGCGCAACGCTAATCTGAGCGCGTAGCGCCAAACAAATTTGCCCAATTTTGGCTTGAAAATGCACAAACGTTTATCTCCTAAGCACTCTTGATCTTTTGAAAGATAAAAAGGATTCATTGAAGTGTAAAATGACCTTTTATAGGCTTGTGAATTGAATTTAATCTTAACAACCCCACTTTCCAAGGTTTAAAGTCCTTTACCTTTTCTCACTAACCCTTTTACATTGTTTGCATGAAAGTTTGCTAAAATGATGAATTTGACCTTTCTTTTGATCACAGAGGCATGACAAGTTCATTTTAACACCTTTGGGATTTAATCACACAGTAGCATCTTCAAAACCTTCTCTTGTTTCCACCATGGAGCTCAACTTATGCTTTTCACTCTCGCCACTTTCTTCAAAACCCTAGGTGTCTAGAGTGCTTTACAGCAATCATCAATGTTTCCTTCTAAGTTCTTTATAGCCCTTTCAAGTTCATTCATTTCTATCCAGTTCACCTCACCTTTTTCCATCTTCCATCAATATTTTCTGATAGATTTTCTTCATGTTTGGCCTTTTTTGCTTCCTCCACATCATTTTCTGCAAATGATCACTTTTTTGGCACTCAACTGGACCATCAAGTTCAAAACCCTAGTTCTCTACAAGACCAAGTGTTTATCTTTCCCTTGTTGTAAGTTGTATTCATTCAAGAGTAGACAATCTACCTTATCAGTACCTTCTGCTGACACAAATTTCAACACTCTTGTAGAAGTGCCAAACTTTGTCCATTTTTCTCATTTGCAGACTTTGAACGGATGATGAAATCTTCTTTGGAAATATTTTAGGTCCTTCTTGAATAACCATGTCTTGACATTCTATTACATTTGAACCAGATTCTAGCAAAGGAAAAGCAGTGCCTAAAACATCCGAGGATGGCCCTAAAACATGTAAAAACCCTAATGACCTAGTGGGAGGGTCCTTTGATTGAAATTTGGCTTGGAGATCTTCAATTGAAAATAGAGTATGGTCAAAAGTGTTGCAATAAAGATCAAAAATCCAATGTACTTGATTTATCTAAAGAGCCTATAGAAATAGTTTTGAGACCATCAATGCTTGAGGGACTTGGGGAACATGGGAAAAATGTTTTATGAAGGCAAGAAGGATGAGAAGGAGAGGTATAAGCCTATAAGGATTTTTTTAGGAACAATAGGGTGACCTTGAGATGGTAAACTTAGGAATAGTAAAAAAAATTTATAAGGATAATGAAGGCGGTGAGATTTCTGAAACTCAAGATATTCAAGGAATATTGTTTTCATAAATCTATAAACACCCTATAGTCATCTAAAGATAGTGAAAAATACTGATGACTAACAGGTCCTAAAGGAGAAACTGAAGGCCATAAAAATGGCTAAGACTGATAGTGCTACGACATACCTCACCAAGATCACTTCGGTGAGAGATGAGTTGGCATCCGTAGGAGAGACCATTACACCCACTGAGTTGGTGAGGATATCTTTGAATGGTCTTCCCAACACTTGGGGGAGTTTTGTATATGGTATTATTGCACGTGAGAACCTTACCAGATGGGAGAGGTTGTGGGATGATTGCATTTAGAATGATATCAGAAAGAACCATCTAGGGGCAGCCAAACAGGGGGAGGAGGATGACAATGTGGCATTTTTGGAAAGAGGCAAGAAAGGAAAAGCAAAGAAGGGAGCTTCCACCAATGGAGGCAAAGGAAAAGGTTAAGGCAAGAAGTGGAACAAAGAGAAGGACTATTCCAAAGTCAAATTTTGGAATTGTCAAAAGATGGAACACTATGTTTTTATGTGTCCAAAGAAGAAAAACAAGAAAGGGAAAGAGAAAACCATGGTAGCTTCGACAGAGATAGAGGGATTCTCAAAGAGCTTTGATCGAGAGTTTCGATTGATGGCTTGTGAGTCCTCTAGTGCAGTATCACCTACCATACAGGTTTAGAGGGAGTGTGCACTCTCCTCTACTAGCAGAGCATCTTCTTGTATTTGGTATGTTGACAATGGCGATCTCACCATATGACATGAGTCAGGGAGTACTTCTCAGAGCTTTCAGAGAGGGATACTGATATGGAGGTAGTAATTTGTGATGACAACATTGTTAGAGCAGTTGGTGTTGGAACATTGACATTTTATAGGGAACCCAAACCTCCCTTGAAAGTGCCAGATCTGTTATATGTGCCTGGAATGAAGAAGAACCTGATATATGTCTCAGACGCACTTGAGGACAGAGAGTATGAGATGTTGTTCAGGAGTGAACAAGTGCTCATATATCCTAAGGGAACTCCAGTTGCTTCAGCTAGAGTGATTGGAGTGCGCCATGCTAAGGTGTACAAGTTCTCATTCTAGGCCCTGATGGCATTGAGTAGCAACACCAGAGACATGACCGACATCAGAACTAGCAGTTCATAGTTGTGTGAGATTTGGCATCGCAGGATGGGGCACATGTATCATGGGGCCTTGAGGACACTGCGGGAAATCACCATTGGTGTGCCAGATTTCAGTTCTGATCACCTTGATGTATGCAGATGATGTGTTATGGGGAAGTTTGCAAAATCTCCTTTTCCCAGCAGTGACAACAAAACGACAAGGAACCTTGACTTGATTCATTTCGATGTGAGTGTTCATATGTCTCATGTATCCTTGAGTGGCTATGAGTATTAGATTTTATTCATTGATGACCACTCCAGGAAGACCTGGATTTATTTCTTAAATACCAAGAGTCAGGTCTTCAAGCGGTTTCAAGAGTTTAAAGCTCTTGTGGAGACCTAGACAAGCAGGAAGATCAAGGTACTCAGGTCGAACAATGGAGGTGAGTATATTCTTGGTGAGTTTGTGGATTTTTATGTTGAGGCAGGCATTAAGAGGGAGTTCATGATTCCTTACAACCCCTAGCAGAACGAGGTGTCAGAAAGGAAGAACAGATCCATTGTAGGGGCTGCCAAAGCCATGCTTCACGATCAGGGGTTACCTTTATTTTTGTGAGCATAGACCTGCAACATTGTTGTTTATTTGCAAAACAAGAATCCACATCGTACCTTGGGGAATGTGACTCCTGAGGAGGCTTTCTCTGGGAAGAAACCTGAAGTTGGGCACTTTCGTATCTTTGGGTGCCTTACATATTCCTATGTCCCCAAGGAGAAGAGGACCAAGCTAGAACCTACTGCAGACAAGGGAATCTTTGTGGGTTATAGCGAGACCTCGAAAGCTTATCGGATTTACATTCCTGCAAAGAGGAAAGTGGTTGTCAGAAGGGATGTAAAGTTCGAGGAGGAGAGGGCTTTTAGGAGGTCATGGGAGTTGCATTATCTAGAGACACCAAACCCTTAGCAGCAGCTGATTCAATCACAGGGATCCAGTGCACAGGGTTTAAGAGGTCAGGGATTAGGAGGTACATCTATTACAATGTCAGCTCCATCAGTGAGCAGTGGCTCTCAGAGTCAGTTGGGTGGTTCTTCAGAAAGCATGCATGGCAGTCCACAGAGCAGTTCATAGGATATGAACAACTCGCATGGTACTGCAACTTTTACAGGCACAGGTACAGGTATGAGGTCAGTTGGCAAGCCTTTAGGAGTTTAGGCTTCTGATGATGATGAGGATTCTTTCACTCCAGTGGAAGAAGTAGGCTAAGGAAGAGGAAATCCAAGTGGCTTCAAGAAACCTTGCGCGAGGCCACATCAATTGATGGGCCAAAGAGACAGGTTAGAGAGAGTAGACCACCTGAGAGGTTATGTAGTTACATGGCATTGGTAACAAGCATTGTTGACTTCAAGCCTTCTAGTTATGAGGAGGCATCCAACCAGCAGGTCTAGAGAGAGGCCATGATGGAGGAGTATTCTTCTATTATCAAGAATGATGTTTGGGAGGTAGTGCCTAGGCCTGAAGGTAAATCAATTGTTACTTCCAAATGGCTCTACAAGATAAAGTATGTTGCATATGGTAGCATAGAGAATTTAAAGGCTCGATTTGTGGCAAGAAGGGTCTCACAGTTAGAGGGAGTTGACTATGAGGGGACCTTCGCTCTCGTGGCTTGGTATACATCTATTCGCTCCATTATATCGACTGCAACAGAAATGGGTTGGAAGATCCACCAAATGGATGTGAAGAACGCCTTTCTCAATGGCTTCATTCAAGAGGAATTTTATATTGAGCAGCCGCAAGTATTTGAGGTGCATGGGAAGGAGACCCATGTATGAAAATTGAAAAAGGCACTCTATGGCCTAAAGTAAGCTCCTAGAGCTTAGTACTCTCTGACTAATACATACTTGCAGTATTTGGGTTTCACAAAGAGTGAGGCTGATCTGAACCTATACTTCATTGTGGTAGGTGAGGAGCCTCTTTGGTGTTGTACATTGATGACTCGGTCATCACTGGAGCAGAGAGACTCATTAAGGGCTGCAAGAGAGATCTTTCTTCAGAGTTTGAGATCAAAGATATCAGCTTGATGCATTATTTTCTGGGATTGGAGGTTTGGCAGGAGGAGGGGCATTTCTTCTTGGGACAAGGGAAGTAAACCGTGGATATTCTTAGCAGATTTCACATGGAGGACTGAAAACCCATGTCTACACCTATGATCACTAACTAGAAGAAGCTTCATGCTTCTAATTCTAAGTTGGTGGATCCTACTCTATACAAACAACTGATTAAATCATTGATGTATTTGGTCAACACTCAACCAGATATATGTTTTTCAATTAACATTATGATTCAGTTCATGTGTGAGCCCGGGAGAGTGCACTCGGTGGCTACGAAACACATTATTCGTTATTTGCAGGGTACTGTGGATTATGGTCTAGATTATAGATAGGGTGATGGAGTGAGACTGGCAGGGTAGACAGATTCAGATTAGGCAGGATGTGCTTCAGACGGGAAGAGTAATCTAGGGTGTTGTTTTGGGTTGGGTTTAGCAGTGGTGTCATGGTTCAGCCAGAAACAACAGTCAATTGCATTGAGCTCAGCTGAGGCAGAGTATATGGCTACTAGTTTGGCTAGTTGTGAGGCCATATGGCTTCGCAAGATGTTGTTTGGTCTATTTGGTCAGGCATTGAGACCTTCTCTTATCTAATGTGATAATCAGAGTTGTATAAAACTCACGAAGAATCCAGTTTTTCATGACATGTCAAAGCATATTGGGATCAAGTATCACTTCATTCGAGACTATGTCCAAAAGGGAGCATTCAAGCTTGAGTACATTTCCACAGATAAGCGGGAAGCGGACATCTTCACCAAAGCCTTACCATGGGGCAAACATGTCTACTGCAGAGACAATATGGGAGTAGTGAGGAACACTTTCCTTGGTAAGAGGGAGTGTTTAATTTAAGGTATTAGAGGACAAGTGGTTCCCCGTGGCTTTGATCTTTGGCCTAGGGAAAAGTGTCCACTTTATTTGTACTTCTTCTCCTTAAAGTGACTTTATAAGTGGTGAAGTCAGTCTACTATTAAAGTGACTTTATAAGTGATAAAGTTACATTCTAATTTTAAAGTGACTTTATTAAAGTCAATGAAAAATTAGAAAGTGAAAAAGTGACTATGGAAATAAAATGCTAAGTGGGTCCTTTTTTAAGTGGGTGAGTTAAAAAATAGAAAGTGAGAATTAAATGCACAATTATTCTAATCCCTTGATAAAAATGAATCAAAGCCATTAGATATTAGGGTTGCCCAAAAATTCATTTAGGGTAAAAGGAGAGAAGAAGAAGAAAATATCAGTTCAGTCTTTCTTGAGCATTTGAGAGAGAAGGAAGAGAGAGCAAGGAGAAAATTTCTGAGCTGGGAGGAAGTGAAGGAGAGCAGCAAGGAGGCATTCAAAAAATTTGTACAACAACATTTATTGGCACACATCCCAAGATATAATCCATACATCAAAGTTTAGGCACACATCCCAAGGAGTATGACACATATTTTGAGGTAGAAAAGACAGTAGGCAAAGGCACAATTTTTGAGGAAAATTTGGGCACGAAAATCAAGGAGGATATTATACTGTACTTTTCTGTACAGTCTCTATGGTCATACAGTGATTTATGGGCACATATTTTGAGGAATACCATACAACATTTAATGCTGTATTTTTTTGCAATTTTTTCTGTTTGCTATTGGCACGATTTTCGAGGTGGTGTTCAAGCATAGAAATCGAGATAAGTTGTAATTTGTGAATGCTGGAATTTTTCTGTGTATTTCAATTTCTCTGTAAAATATTTTCAAAAATAAAGAAGAGCTCTAAAACTGGTTTTCCCCAAGAGTTGTAAGGGATTTTTCCAGGGTCACATTGACCAAAAATCACTGTGTATTTTTCTGTGTGTGGTTGTTATATTTTATTGTGCATTTATTTTTGCATTTTCCAACAGTAGTAAAATCTCCAAATTTGTGTTTTTAGAAATAAATGTCATTTCGAGATTTTAGTGTTTTATCATGCTTGGATTTAACATTAAATGCATGGAGTGATAAGGGAAAATTGATAACCAGAGTGGGGATTGGAATTTTACATGTGACACAATAATTTCTCGCATTTCAACATTTATGTTGATATTTTAATGGAAATATTGATTTGTTTGCCTAATAATGACATGGCAAAACACAAGCTTGTCAAATTATAAACTGCCAAAAGGTTTGTAGAAAAAAGACCTCAAACAAGATAGATTGACAAGATATGAAAACCTCACATATGGAATTAGAAAAAAAGACCTCAACCAAGATAGATTGACAAGATATGAAAACCTCACATATGGAAAATATTTTCTCCAATAAATTATTTTCTATCTTCTAAAATCATCTAGAGCTCCAACATCTAACTTGGCTCTTAAGATGGCATTCTATCCATATGTCAACTCACATTACCATGCTTTAGATCCTTGTGTATAATCCCATTGGCATGTAGATAGTCCATTGCTTGTGCAATGCCAACTGCAAAAATTATTGCAACATGGAGATAAATTCGATGTAAACTCATCATGTACTTCCAAAGTGACTTTATTTTGAAATTCTATCTCATTTACATGGAGAGAATTGTTTATGGCCCCACTTTCGCAGCATCACCTTGTCCATAAAGGGAAAATTGCAACTCGACTTAGTTTTTCAGGAAAGTCGATACATGCAGAGTGAGGATATGCAAATCCCAAATGGTATTGGAATTGTAGTGGTTGTCTTGAAATGCCATTAAGCTCACCACTAAACTACCAAATCCTTGGAGAAAATAGTGGATTTAACACCGGTCTATCTCATTTGCGACTACATTTAACAATATCATGGGATTCAAAAGAAATTCTAATTGCTAGAAAACATATTATATATACAAATGAACCTTTCCCTTTAAAAAAAAACAATATACTATATCAAAGAAAATATGAACTATCATTGAATAAAAAGTACCTTGGAAAGGTTCTTATGTTGTACTTTAGTCATCATAACAACTTCAAGATTCTCTCCCCTTTGAAGTATTTTGACAACACCACTCTCACCCTAGTACCTATGAGGGACTAACAATGTAGGTCAACAAAAGCCTACTCTTTAACCTAAGCTTCAAAGGTAACATACTATCAAGCTTAGTAAGCATCAACCCACCATACATTTTGTGTCAAAGACCTACAAAACTACAATAAAGAACAATCTAGTGAAGTGACAAGTAGCAAAATTTAAAGTACAACACACTTCATGAAAAATTACCACACTTAAGTTTACACAAGTATCATCTCGACCAAAGTGAAAACTCATTTAAAACAACATATTTTAAACTCAAACAAACCTAAAAAAAATCACTACAATTCACTTCAAATCAATATAAGCCTATCAAAAATAGATGGACCAGAGTTAGCCTCCCTCTCAATTTAAAGTGAGATTTTTGGAGAGAAATGGGGAGGATGGTTTAGAGAGTAAAAAATTATGTGAAACTTGGGGGTTTTTGTGACATGTCTTGCACATAAAAAGAAAACACAAGTAAAATACACATTATTTTCCAGAAACCCTCATTGAAAAACATGAATAAACATTATTTTCTAAAAATCCTCGTTAAAAACTATAGAGTAGGGGATCAACAAGAAAAATGAACTAGAGGTGGAAGAGACTCAAGAGTATGCCTCCTAAGGACGGAGAAGCCCCCATGAGTGCTTGTGTCTAAGGTAGTGAGAGTCTTGCAGAATGAATGCACATTCTTTTTTGGCTTGAGTAGAGGGGGATCTAGTTATTCCATTTACGTTCAACCACAATAACAAAAAATATTGCCTCAGCTTCTCGAACTTAAGCAAAATGTGCATACCCTTCGTTTGTCTCTTGTTCAATGTGCAAAAAACATTAAAGAAAGATCAAAAGGTAAGATAGTGGAGGCAGGCCCATGTTTGATAGGATAACTAGTGCAAATACTAGAGCAATGAACTAAAAACCAAATACAATTCGAATCCCAGGAACAATGAAATTCAACGTGAATTTCCTCCGCCACCGTCGCAACGTCCATGAAAGAAATTGCAAAGAAGTGAATAAAAACATTTAGAATTAAAAACATGCATGAGCCGATACAAAGTTGAGCTCACCATGTCATGTCGAGCTGAGTGGTTGTAGATTGCATCTGCACAGAGCATCCCACCAAAATGCAGCGAAAACAAAAGAAAATTTGAAGAAATGAATGGAAGGATGGGAAAAATATTTCGACATGAAGCCGTGAATAAACTATATATCTCTCTCTTACACCCGTAAGCATATTGTCAAGTACCAAAACCATCAAGGGTCGTCAGAAACCCTTCCAGTCGTCCACATGTTTCATTGGATGACCACACTAAAAGACAAATGTAACTACGTAAAGCATTTGAATTGTGGATAGATGTCACACATTTGGACCGGGACAAGTGGCATTTTCAAACCAACGGAACATATGTTAGTTGAGAGGCAAAAAGGTAGGCGAATGTTGGTCTTGACCTTTTAAAAAAAAACATCTATCAACTTAATTAAAATGTGTTTGCCATACCAAATATTTATGTATGTATTAATTTGCCTCTTTTATTATATGATATAAATTCTTTATTTTGAATATTAAATCTGGATTTTGAACCTCCGAACTAAATTTTATATTAAAATGTATATACCATACCAAATCTTTATTTATAAATAGAAATATTAAATCCTCTTTTCATTAACACAAACATATATATAATTTGAAGCCCATTTCAACATCACTAAAATATTTTTTTAAAATTTATATATTTTTAATAATTTAAGTTAAAGTTTTAAATATTTTGATGATCATATTTTCAATGGATAAAAGTATCAATACATATATGCAAAGTTTTTAAGCTTTAAATTTTAAAGTGTTGGATAATTTTGTTATCAACACCTCCATTACACGTAGAAGATGGACCCAAAAATCTAAACATTTCCATCATTAACAAAACACAGTGGAGCCGACGAGCTGGAAACAAAGATATGCATACACACTAAAGAAAAATTCGAGCCTATAGGATTAGAGAGTCCCTATTTATGTATTTCGCCTCTTTTATTTACCATTATCCAAAGTAATCAAAGTAATAGTAGCTGCGAGTAGTTTTTAGTAAGATTTTAGAGAGTCCCTATTTATGTATTTCGCCTCTTTTGTTTACCATTATCCAAAGTAATCAAAGTAATAGTAGCTGCGAGTAGTTTTTAGTAAGATTTTTTTTAGGTCTTTTTGGATTTTTTTGGTTTAATGGAAATGCCTTAAAATTTTCTTAGGGGTTGAATTTATATATATAGTCAAAATTAGTTTAAATAACATAAATCAAGATTCTATCTCAAATTTTTTCACCACATTCTAGTACCAAAAACTCCAAAAAATCGCACTAAAAACAACTCCATAATAGCTGGTAATCTAATGCATTGTATATTAACAATGAGATTAATTTGAAAGTATTTTTATTTATATTATGGATCATAAGAAATTTAAATTTAATTGTACGAGTAATCTCTTGTAATTATGCTATATCTTGTTTTTTTTTTCATTAAATTAACAAATTTCATTATACAGTAATTGTAATACCAATCCAATTCCGTGGCCTGAACTTAAGGATGGAAGCCTTATTAGGTAGGATTCCCATGGAGGCATAATGTTTCGGGACAATCATTTTGTGTTACCAGTTAGATAAGTATCTTGTTCTATTTAAAAATTTATGTGTTATTTTTGAAGTTATGTACAAGGTGTGATGGTTAACAAATTTATGAGGATTAAATTTCTCTATATTATATTTATGATTGAAATTTCCATGTGAAATTTATTATTATTATTTTTTAAATATAATAAATTATTTTTTCTTTTAAAAAACAATAAAATAGATGTCACAATCACGCTAATACATAAAGTATATTGGGATGCTTGATGTCTACATTTTAGAAGATATTTACTATAAAGCCAAAATAATAAAAGCAAAGAATAGTTGGAAAAATCCTATTTTTGTGGATAATATTGTAATCAAGGAAAGTTTTAGAAATAGGCATTGGTAATAGAGATTGAATGTAAATAGGCTCTCATAAAACACACAAAAGTATATATGATGGGTCAATTCAATTGGTATATTTTCTTGTTTTAAGTCCATCAAGTTGATAGTGGCTAAGAAGGTGATAATGGTTAATCTTAGGTAATTTTTTATCATATGTCTATATTTTGTTAGTAGAGCCTTTGGTAGGAAATTTTACATAATTCCAAATTATTTCTATGCATGTTCATAATTTTTCATAGCAATATGAAATATCACCATATTCTCTATTGACTTTCATTGCTACACATTAAGTATTCTCCTTGACATTATACAAATATATACATACACAAATTAGTCCATGTTATTCAATAAAACACACAATGACAACAACATTTTATACATCGTTGTGACACAAGGACCATACTTGGACCACCTATGCCACATAGACAATATATGTCCCACATGCATTGATCTCTATATGAAATCTTGAGGATTTATGTCAAATTTTACAAGTGAAAAGATTAGGGTTTTTAATCTCTTATGTCCATTTCATTAACAGATAAACATGCTTTAAAACTCTGTTTTTGCAGAAAATAAGAAGACATTAATACCATAACAATATACACAAAGCAGCAAATAATGAAGGAGTTCACCCCTCTTGGGCTACATCTCCTAGTCCAGCTTCCAATGGTTGGGCCTCTTTCATTATTCTCAAAAGGATGTGCTTATATGAAGTTGCATTGCTCATAATGCGGAAATAGTGTCTACAATGGCTCCACAATAGTCAAAAACCCTAGTTGGGCTCTTTCTACTCCAAAAATGGTCAAAAAATCAATGAGTTATGCTTCAATGACAAATTTTGCTAATTGTCCTACAATTCACACTTTCCTGCAAATCATTCTACAAATTCAGACTTTTTCGGCAACATGTGGCGACAAATCCCCCCGTGCCTGCGAGATTCCCACGGCACCGGGTGCAAATTGCTGCCTCTTTAAATTTCCTATGTCGGCCATTATCCCTCTAAAATGGCACTAGTTGGCTTAATAATAGACGTTGATTTTGGAGCCATTGGATCGACCCTGCCAAAAGTTGTTGATCTAACTCAGGTTTAATTATAGTTTTGATTGGTGGTTAGGGGTTGCAGGAACCCCACCCATGGCATGAACCTACAATTTATCATTCTCACATACCCAACCTAAAGGATACAGTCTAGGATGTGGAATGGTCTTTAAATTTAACTTCTTGACAGTGTCTTTAGAGATAATATTTGTTTGTGAACCACTATGAAATATTGTGTCTACCTTGGTATGCTTTGAAATAACTCTAATATGTAAAAGCTCAATTATTGTTTTTTCATCTTGAGTATCATTAAGACAACTTGAAGAACTAGTACTTGATATATCCTTACCTTTCCAACCCATCGTTGTGATATTTGTTTCATCTCCGGAATCAAAACCTAAATCATGTTGTATAGTTGCAGCGGTCTTCTCCTTCTCCTTATTTTTAAATTTTTTGGGTCTCATCTTTGGATGAAGTTTCCAACAATGATCTTCATCATGGCCATATTTGTAATAGTGTTTGCATGTGATTTTTTCTTTCTCCATCTTGATGGAAGCACTCTTATTTCCTTTTCCCTTGAACTAACCCTTTCCTTTTTCTCCAGACTCAAAGGTATTCTCATTTGTTTCATTTGAAACATGTTTCCCTCTTTCATCTAGTTGTGTGGCCTGTACACAAACTTCATCTAAACTTGTATGGTTAAACATGAGAATTTTTTGTCACAAATAACTATGCGAACCTCCGATGTATTTTAACAAAGTGTCTTGACATGTCAAATATACACCTAATATCAATGTTCTTCTAAACTCTTGAGTATAGCTTTGCACGCTTTGTCACTTTCCTTGCCTAAAGTCTTGCCAATCCATTATAGCTTTCTACATGTATGCTAATGGATATAATTGTCTTCTCAATGCAGCAACAAAATCATTCCAAGAGGTTAAGACCTTACCATGTTTCTTCATTTCCTCTTGAGTTTTGGCTTCCCACCAAATAAGTGTTACACCTTCCAACCTTAATGAAGCAAGCTAAATCTTGGTATCATAATCCTTGATAATTTTTATCCTTCAATACACTTCAAGTTGACGAACCCAATTGTCTAATTTTTCAGCATTTACCTCTCCATCATACATAGGAAAATCAAAATTTATGTCACGTTTCTAAAATGGAGTTTTACCATGTCCCTTTGGAGAATGTGGAGGTGTTTGTGAAGGGGTTGTTGTGGAAGATGATAATGGTGAAGGTGGTTGTGAGGATGGAGGTGAAGAGAATGGTGGTGTCCAAGGCGGTTTGTCACCATTCCCTGCATTACCTTTTTAAGTCTTGTCCCCATCAACTCCATCTCCTCTTGAATACTTGTCTCCCTTTTGAGTATTGGAGCTCTCACCTTGCAACCTTGTGTTTCTCTCTTCATAGAGAAATTTCACCATTTTTGTCATATCAAAGAATTATTTTTTGAAAGTCTTTTCATCCTCTGACATATTTTCAGACTCTCCTTCATGTGACATGACTGTTGAAGCTTCAGGTACAACTTGAGGTGAAATTTGTTGTGGAGATTGTGGCAATTGTGCTCTCCTTGTTCTTGACCTAACTTGAGGACTTGCAACCACAAGCTTTCCTTCTCCTCTCTTGAGCTTCAACCTTGTAAGCATCAGAAACACTTACAAAAAAATTAAACCCTCAAAGCAACAAAGAACCAAAGAATTGATACCAGATTGAGATGTATATGAAAGCTTGAGGATTTATGCCAAATTTTACAAGTGAAAATATTATGGTTTTTAATCTATTATGTCAATTTAATAAACACATAAGCATGCTTTAAAACTATTTTTTTGCAGAAAATAAGAATACATCAATACCATATTAGTATACACAAATAAAAAAATGATGAAGGAGTTCAATCCTCCTGGGCCACATCTCGTGGTCCAACTTCCAATGGTTGGGCCTCTTTCATTATGCTAAAAAAAAATGTGTTTACATCAAGTTACAATGCTCATAATGCTAAAACAGTGTCTCCAATTTCTCCAAAACGGTAAAAAACCCCTATTTGGGCTCTTTCTGCTCCAAAAAAGGTCAAAATTTCAATGAGTTATGCTCCAAAGAAAAATTCTTCTAATTTCCCTACAATTCACACTTTCCTGCAAATCATTCTACAAATTATGACTTTTTTGGCCACATGGGGTGACAAATTTGTCCTGTGCCGGCGAGATTCCCGCCGCAACAGGTGAAAATTGTCACCTCTTTAAATTGCCTATGTCAGCCCTTATCCATCTAAAATGGCGCCACTTGGCTTAATAATAGTCGTTGATTTTGTATCCGTTGGATCGATCCCACCAAAATTTATTGACCTGACTCTGGTTTAATTGTGGGTTTGATTAGTGGTTAGGGGTTACAGGAACCCTGCTCGTGGCAGGTACCACTCCCCACCTTAAGGTTTAGTCGTGGCAACAAATATCCGGAAGACCTGCCATGTGAACACTAATGTTCAAGACCTAAACCACCACGGTGACTGCCAACCAACATTAATACTCTGCCACTCCTTAACTATATCTGCCAACAACTGTGGCATGTGAACTGACCGCCAAAACTATTATGTAACCCTTGGAAAATTGTTAGCTAGACCCGCTGCATAAACCTTGGCATGTGATTTTATCATAAGGTTTGGTTGGATATATATTCGTTGATTCAATGGTTGCAAAACTTTGGGTTTCAACTTTAATATATGGTTGTGGGGTATATGATATATGGTTACTTTGTCTAATAATATTTCCCATGAAATTTGGTATATAGTTTTAATATATGTCTCGAGCCGATGTTATCCCTTGACCCTGGACCGGGGCTTGGGGATAACCTCGGTCTGCACCCCTAAATGTGACATTACTAAAGTTTAAATATTGCATGAGAACTATAAGGGTTAAGAACCAAAGTAGAAGAGTTGGTCGGAGGTCTTTGTTAGACGTTGAGAGGTCTTGCGCTCGAACCCCGAGAGGTCTGCTCTGGCCCTTAACAAAAATTTTATCAACCATGAGGAGGCCACACGGTAGCCCATGGTTGACCCACATGGCACTCTCTTATTGGACCACCTCAAAAACCTGTAAACTAATAAAATAACACAAAATTTGAACCAATAAGATCCTACCAAGTGTCAAACATCTACTGGCCAATGGAATACAATCACCCTACCATGTCATGGTCCAGTTAGCAGTACAACTGTTAACTAGGCATCCCTGCAACCCGAACTAAAAAAAAATGGTGTTTCCAAAAACAGACATAACATGATATCGAGAGCATCTGATGTCGGATTTGAGCGAAACAAGTTGTGTCGGATTCAAGACGACGAGATCTACGCTTAGTGTTGGTTTTGAGCCATTTTGAGAACTTTGAATTTTGAGCATTAAACTGATCCACCAGATCATGTATCAAATATACCATACATGCACCACATAGAATTTTAATTGCACCATATTTATTCTTAGGCATGTGTGTAGAGTAGTCATCCATTTATGCACACATTAGATCAATGTAAATAAGAAGGTGACAAGTCTTCTCATTGGTAGTCATCCTATATTAACAATCCTAGATGACATAAGGACCTTCATGGACAATACCATTAGCCATGATGAACACTCGAAAAAATATCATTACAAAAATTTAATGATGGCTAAAAAATGGAAAGATATTGCATATTACCCGCCTCTAATATTCTTTGTCCTAGATTTTATATAAGCTAAAGGCTACAACCCAATAAATGGGTCAATTATTAACCAGCACATAATAAAATAACCAAATGACACACTACCTAATACCTCTCAATGGCTAGCCTAACAATGTCTCTATTGTCAAATACCTCTAAATGATCAATGTCCACTCAATATCATAAGCATCACAACTCCAAGTAATATAATAAGAAAACAAAAAATAATACACTACGAAACACCCATCAACAACTAGTATAATTATATTCTCATTGTAAAATACCCCTCACAACCAGTGTACTAGACATCTCAAACTAGAAATCACCTCCAAATTCACTTCACAATAACCATCAAAGCATCGCCTCAACTTGATACACCAATCATATCATTACAACATTGACCAAAGACTACCTTAACCCAAGATTAAAACATCACAACCACCACCACGAATCTACCTCATCAAAATACTTCCATAGCATACACATATTCCCATAGTCCATTTATGTTCTAACTCGTTTATGTTCTAGCTGCATATCTATATCAATCATACAAATAATGTAAAGGGACAAAATAATTTATTAATTGTACATCCATTTAAAGAGTGATAAACCAAGATAATAATGTGAAAAAATCGAAGTATCCGATATTATTTAAAACCAACTTTTCTACATTTTCAATCGCAGTGTCAAGAACATGGCTATTTTTGAAATCCACCATATTAACAACTCATGCCATTCTACATGTGACTTTTGAATTTCCGATCACTGGCCACAAGTTTAGTTGGACCTATAGAAAACGTGACGCCTTTAATCACACCATTTTCAGACACAACGCATCAACTTTACACTACATGGAAGAGTAGAATATTGCAGCTTTGGAAAGGAAGAAGCATCCATAATTATTGGCTTGGGTGTGATTTATTATTAAACTTACAACTTTGATAGATATTCTTTTACACTGAAAAGAGGAAAACCTTGTCATTTCAAGAGATTCAAGTATATGTACTTTAAAGAAAAGGTGACAAACTTATCATGTCGGTGACTTGGAAATATTTCAATTTTTACCTTCCATGGTTACATACTTAAATAACCCAAATAACAACCAAGTTTGTTTGACATGCAAAGAAGTAGAAAAATAGTGTAGCCATTCCCTCCCTTGGAATAATGTAATCGAAGTGCCTTCACTGTCACTTAAAATGGTTAAGTAAGCTCTTTTCTTAACCATTCAAGGAGGACATGTGTTCTGATAGATAGATAGGAAACTTGATTGTGTAAGTTTATATAAACAATTTATTTAAGAATATTAAAGGGAGTTGATGCCTTTTGATTTTTAATGATGATGTTTTTTTCAATGAATCTTTCTCAATTGGAAAATAAGAATGTCTTTATAAATACTATTTGGATTTATTATTGTTTTCAATGCAACCAATTACAATAAAGTGGATATTGCATGCACATATCCACTATATGAACCATTTATTTAAAAATACTAAAGAGAATTGATGCCTTTTGCTTTTTAATGATGATATCACTTTCAGTGAACATTCCCCAATTGGCACTAGTTTTGTATACATATCTTTCAATACGATGTCTTTATAAACACTAGTGTACAGATATTTATAAAATTTAGGAGTATCAATTCTGTCACAAAATTTGATCCCATAAACATATCTCTACACAAAATTGTCAGCATCACGATAAGGTAATCGTCATAAGAAATATAGGTATTTATATTTATTATTGTTTCCAATGCAACCAGTCACAATGAAGATGGATATTGCATGTAGGCATTCAATATATGAACAATTTATTTAAGAATACTAAAGCGAGTTTATGTTTTTTGCTCTTTAATGATGATACTCCTTTTTATGAATCTTTCTCAATTGACACTAGTTTTGACTATAGACAAAAAATTGTAATTCACGAAAATGGAAATAATAGAAAAATTAAAAAAAATAAAAAAATCAAAATTAAAATTTTAAATAAAATAGAAAAACAAAAAACAGAAAAAATAGTAACTAATGGAAGTGACTAAACAACTCATAATAAGTCTCAACCAATAACCTTACAAATAAATAAATTTAAATAATAAAAATTAACAAAAATTGAATTCCCAATATTAAATTATAGATAAATAACATTTTTTTTTTTCAAAATAAACTAATACACAATCAAAGCAAATTTGAATATGCAATATCATACAAAATAAAATTTTATCTCACATAATTTCTTGAAACAGTATAAATTGAATGAAATAAACATATACCTTTATACATTATATATATATTTTACAATTTAATTATTGAAATTTTTATATGATGTATTTTAAAATTTTAAAAACTATAATTTTTTAACTCAAATAATAATATAAAATTATACGTATGTATATGTATAAGTGGAAAGTATTTTAATCCTTCTTTTATAGAGTGAGAGCACGTATTTGTTAATAACACTTTTATATTTTTGTTAGTAGAGTTAAAAAGTAATATCATTTGTATTTTTACATTGAATGTGTTTATTTTTGAATCATTCAACTTTCATTATAGTCGATTTTTTTATTTTCTGTGGTTGATTCAAGTAAACAATTGTCATATTGTTAACTGTTGGATTTGTGTAGTGTTAGAAATAGAAACTAATTGCAAACCAGCTTGACACTAATTGGAAACTAGTACGTGAAATAGAAATTGCTAATTGAAACTAGTTTTCAATCTCACGAACTAGAATAGAAAATTGCTAATTGAAAAATCAGGTAACCCAAACTGCCTTACAAATAAATTTCCAAAACTATATTGCGTGTTTCCTCATTTAAACCAGTCACGAAGATGTGGGCTACAGAATCCCACCATTGCATTGGCTCCTCGAATAATCTCTTTAATTTTTTTGGGTCACCCACTGAAGCCTTTTACACTTTGTCCTGTACAATAAGTCGGGGTTAGGCCACCAATTTTGTCCAGAAATGCATGTTGTTAGCACCATAAAAGACCTGTTATTTAGTGCAAGATAAGACCGTTATCGACGAGGTCCTGTAGCCTCCAATGTGAGGATTTTTAAGAGGAGTAACAAATCACGCGTTTATATGCCATGAACAAAAATGCAATTACTAGCATTTGCCCCTAAGGGTTCAAAGGTACACCTAAGGAGCGGATGTTGTGTTAACACCTGTGCAGATTAAAGGGCATGGTCTCCATTGATCTCATATCAAGGTGACTTGTGAACACAAACAAGCCCGTTGTTTACGCAGTTGATCTCGCCGTTAGTTACCAAGCAATGCAGAATTATGCACTTTTTCTTCTTACCATAAGAAAGTACATTTTCCCTTAATTTTGTTAGTATAGGGATGACTTTCTAATGAGATTAATTTGTGTCCTTTTAAGTTTTAACTGAATAAAAATCTAATCTTATCCTACCTGCCTTAATGACATGACATGACATACTTATCTACCAATAATATATCTTTAGTAAGTCTGTGCATTCATACCAGAGTTTGAAATTTTTATCTTAGGGAGAAGTGATTTGCAGGCTCTCATGTAAGAGTTAATGTAGAACTAAGTATCAGAAGAACTTGTATTCTTTTTCTATAACTTCTCTTCACTATATTTTAAAAATTGAAGAATCAGCTCACTAGTTAGTAGAATCTCTTAAAATCTCATTCTGCATTTGGTTTTTTACAGCCAACGCTTAGGAGTTTTACACTGTTGTAATGATTCTTCTCTGTAATACAATTCCATAGCATTCTTCTATCTTTCCTATGTTGTTTGTCCTCTTCTCTATACCTTCTTTCTATATGACAGGCTCTTGAACAAGCAAGTCCTTATCCTCAAATTGGTTACAGGCAATTATTTCCAGGCTTCGGCCTCCACTCTCTTCATGAAGGCTCTCTGTAGTTCTATCACCCATGGACTTAGATATTTTTCTCATAATTGCTTCTCTAGCAAGTTTAATTTTAATTCTGGGCCCTGGAATGCATGCTTCTACTCATTACTCTTTCTAGCCCAATTATTTACAGTATCCAAAGACTGCCTGTCCACAGCAAATAGCGCAGCAATGTTTGTGCTAGAGATGATATTATGAAAGTCAAGAAATGTCTCCAGTCTTTGCTTGGAAGACAGGTTCCGTTTTTACCAATGTGGTTACCTATCTACCAACGAAGAAAACAACTAATATGTTCTTATGCCAAAGGAAAATATTCCCATTATTTGTGTACATTTGTTCAGGAATTAATTTGTGACCTTCCCAGCAAGGATCTGCCGGGAAGTATATTGAGATGATAAAATAATAAAATGTATTCCTGTTACTGAAGTGTACACAACCACAACTAACCATATAATTGCGCTATCTAGGACTCTATAAACCTAGAAAGAAAACAATTTCATCTTTTCAAAGGCCTGATACACAAGTAAAACTAAATAATTTTCTGTTTAGAGTAAAACAGAGCAAACAAAGATACTAACTTGAAACATTTCAAACTTAGAGATGCATTTGAATAAATAGTGGTTATAAACTGAAAGCAACATAGAAAAATGGGGCACAGCCTTAAGCTTATACTCGTCTCCCAGAACTGCAATGCTAAAAAGAATATCATAAATCTTCTCCTTCAGTTGCTGCTCAGCTGGTTTCAAAATTGAAATCAATGGTCGAATCCCATACAATGTTACAAGTAAGCATTTGTATTTGGGATGAAAATCCAACAAATGCTTAACTGTATTGACTACTTCCTCTAGTTCAGTGGGATTTCCTTGTGGGCTGATTTGATGAATAGTGTTGAATAGTGTTTTATGCCATTTTAAATCAAAAAATTCCTCCATGTTCTGTTTCAGCTTTAAGTTTGGAACAAGTTCAATGTTGTGGGAAAAACAATAAACAAGACAGGAAATAGGAGAAATGTAACTGAATTTAGACAACTGAAAGATAAATCACTTAGAAACTTTATTGATGAAAATTCTCCGTTACTACAAGCCTCTCGGGCCATCTATTTAACTTAGTTTATTTCGTTATTACAACCATATTTCGTTATTTACCTAAATTCTATTATTCTAACTACATGGTAAATTTACATCTGTTGTCACATTTTTAACAAACTCCACCTTGACAACAGAAATCCTAATGCCCATTCATCATCTTTTTTGCACGCCGAGAGAAGCAAGACACCATCTCAGCTTCTCTACTGTAACTGGCTTCGTGAATATATCTGCATGATTCTCCTGTGTGCGGACCTTCTTGAGGACTACTTTGCCGCCTTCGATTATATGTCTCACAAAGTGATACCTCACATCGATGTGCTTGGTCTTGCTATGATAGGCTGGATTTGTAGCCAAATGAATAGCGCTCTGACTGTCACAAAACACATTCACTTTCTCCTGCGTCCTTCCAATCTCATCAAGCAGACCTTTTAACTAGATTGCCTCTTTGCAGGAATCTGAAGCAGCTATATACTCTGCTTCAGTAGTGGACAAAGCAACTGTCTCCTGAAGCTTTGACATCCAACTGATTACTCCACCTGCAAGAGTAAAAACATAACCTGTAGTAGACCTCCTCTTGTCCAAATCACCTGCATAATCAGCATCCACATATCCGCAGACTGTACCTTCACGACCATCAAAGCTGATGCAATGGTCACTTGTGCCTCTCAAATACCGAAGCACCCATTTCACTGCTCGCCAATGTTCTTCCCCTGGATTTTCCATGAACCTACTGACAACTCCAACTGCATGTGAAATGTCAGGTCTTGTAGATACCATCGCATACATTAAGTTGCCTACCGCATTTGCATATGGTACACGAGACATATACTGCTTTTCTTCATTAGTTATAGGACTCAAATCCGAAGAAAGCTTGAAATGGGAAGCTAATGGAACATTAACAGGTTTCACATTATTCATACCGAACTTTTCAAGTATTTTCTCCACATACTTCTGTTGTGATAACCAAAGCTTACCATTCTTCCTGTCTCTGTGTATCTCCATGCCCAAGATATGTTTTGCCGCTCCAAGATCCTTCATTTCAAACGTCCTAGACAGCTGAGCCTTTAACCTGTTGATTTCTTCCATGCTTTTGCTTGCAATAAGCATATCATCAACATACAACACCAAGATAATGAATATGCCATTGAAACTTTTGAAGTATACACAATGATCATACTCACTTCTAATAAAATTCTGGCTCATCATGAAGAAATCAAACTTCTTGTACCATTGCCTGGGCGACTGCCTCAGGCCATACAATGATTTCCTGAGCTTGCAAACTAATCTTCTGCTGCGACCTTGTACAAAACCTTCTGGTTGATCCATATAAATCTCTTCATCCAAATCACCATGAAGAAAGGTTGTTTTAACATCTAACTGTTCCAACTCAAGGTCCAGTAAAGCAGTTAGTGCTAATACAGTACGAATAGAAACAAGTTTAACTACTGGTGAAAAAATCTCATGAAAGTCAATGCCTTCAACCTGAGAATACCCTTTTGCAACCAATCTCGCCTTATACCTGTCGATACTTCCATCAACTTTTCTCTTCAACTTGAAGACCCATTTGCACCCAACAACGCTTCTCCCTTCAGGAAGTTCTACAAGATCCCAGGTATTGTTCTTGGCTAAGGAGTCCATTTCTTCTTCCATAGCCTTTTTCCATACCTCGCTATCTGCATCATTAACTGCTTCCTGATAACAAGATGGTTCCCCATCTTCAGTAATCAATGCAAATGATGAAGCAGAGTCTTCATACCTTTTTGGAGTTCTTCTTTCCCTCGTAGACCTTCTTAGGGTGACTGGTTGCTCACTGGATTCTGGAATACCTCCAGTTTCCTCTACTTCTCCACCTTTTTCAGAAGTCTCTCCTTCCTTTCGACTTTCTGGAAAAGGTATAGTCTCCAATTGAATCTGCTGACCTGGCGATACCTGCTTCTGTTCAACTCTTTCAACATCTGATTTTAAAAGAGATGATTCATCAAATGTTACATCTCTACTAATGACTATTTTCCGTGAAGTAGGATCCCACAACCTATATCCCTTCACTGAATAATCATATCCAACAAAGACACAACATTTTGATTTCGGATCTAATTTTGAACGCTGATTTCTAGGAATAAGAACATAGGCATCACAACCAAAAATCTTCAAATGCGAATAATCACAAGACTGACCCGACCAAACCTCTTCAGGAACTTGACAGTCTATTGCAACCGAAGGTGATCTATTAACTAAGTAACAAGCAGTAGATACTGCTTCTACCCACAACTCCTTTTGCAGATTAGCATTACTAATCATGCTTCTGGCTCTTTCCATAAGAGTCCGATTCATCCGTTCAGCAACACCATTCTGCTGAGGAGTATAAACCGCAGTTTTATGTCTAACTATCCCTTCATCCTTACAAAATTGTTCAAATTCTAAAGAGGTAAATTCACTGCCATTGTCAGTTCTTAAACATTTGATTGATTTGCCTGTTTTCTTTTCCACCATTATTTTAAATTGTTTAAACACATTAAACACATCAGCTTTTTTTTTCAGCATATAGACCCAAACTTTTCTGGAGAAATCATCAATAAAAGTTAAAAAATACAAGGCACCTCCATAGGACACAGTAGGAGATGGTCCCCACAGATCAGAGTGAATATAGTCCAAAATCTGCTTGCTATTATGATTGCCAGACTTGAATCTTTGTTTACATTGTTTGCCAAACACACAATATTTACAAAAATCCAACTTCAAGGATTTCAAATCAGGAAGTAGCTTGCGATTCATCAATACCTGAAGACCTTTCTCGCTCATGTGACCCAACCACTGATGCCATAGACGAGAACCTTCTTCTGTTTTATCTGACACGATCGCTGCTTCACTAACTTGAGTACTTCCCTTGAGTCTGTACAGGTTTCCAACCTTTTCAGCCTTCATAACAACCAAGGCTCCTTTCGAGACTTTCAGCACTCCATTCTGACCTGTAAACTTATAACCATTCGAATCCAAAACTCCCAAGGAAATCAAGTTTTTCTTTAGATCGGGTACATGCCTAACATCAAATAAGGTTTTAATTGTACCATCATACATTTTAATTCGCACATTTCCAATCCCAACAGTCTGACAAGATGCATTATTTCCCATGAAAACACAATTACCATCTACAGTTTCATATGATGAAAACCAATTCCGGTGCGGACTCATATGATGAGAAGCACCAGAGTCTAATAGCCAATAGTCAGCATCTTGTGAGATATTACATACAGGGAGTGCTTCAGCAATTAAAACCTCATCACCCATACCTGAATCGACCTGATTTGCTTCCTTGTTGTTTTCCACCTCCTTCCGTTTCTAGCAATCCTTTTTGAGATGTCCTGGTTTGTTGCAGTACCAACATTTTGCTTTACTCTTCTTGCCGCCCTTTGACTTCGATCTGGAAGAACCTCTTGTCTTCTCCCCCCGTTCCTTTGACCGACCTCTAGCTACCATGGCTTCAGGTGCAGAAGTCTCAATGCTAGATTGTCTTCGTACCTCTTCAGATAAGAGAGCACCTACGACAGATTCAAAATTTAATGAATCGGCAGTGCTCAAACTGACTGAGGTCACGAAGTGATCCCATGACTCAGGCAGGGAACACAACAAGGTTATTGCCTTGTCTTCTTCCTCCATCTTTACTTCCATATCAGACAACTGACAAACAAGCGTATTAAAAACATTCAAGTGATCTGCAATTTTCGTACCTTCCTTCATCCGAAGGCTGTACAGTTGTCTCTTTAAATAGATTCTGTTAGTCAAAGATTTTGTCATATAGAGAGTTTCCAATTTCTTCCACAACCCTGCGGTTGTACTCTCTCCAACGATATTGAAGAGTACTTCGTCTGCCAAACACAACCGCACGGTACTGAGAGCTCGGGCATCCAAGTCCTCCCAGTCCGAGTTTGACATGCTTGCTGGTTTTCTAGTTACCCCGTCAAGTGCCTTGTGCAACCCTTGTTGCACCAGCAAATCCCTAACTTTCAGTTTCCACAAAGCAAAATTGTTTTTTCCCGTGAATTTCTCCACCTCAAATCTTGCATTTGTCATTTTCGCCATTTCTCCCTCCTAGGTTTCTTCTTCTCTTTCCAACTAGGGTTTCAAACAAATATGGTTTCAAACAAATATTTCCCCTTTTTGCTAAGGTTTCTGATTTCCCAAATAAGGTTTCTAATTTCCCAAAATATTTCAGCTATGATTCCCAAATAAGGTTTCTAATTTCCCAAAATATTTATTTCAGCTATGATAATTTGAGCCTTTTAAATAATGTTCAACTCTTCTTCCCAAAAAAAAAAAATTATGATTGAAATCTTTCAGATATGAAGTCACTCTACTCCAATAAAAAAAAACAACAGCAGATTTCCTGAAACCCTACTCCATTAATTTTTCTTGAATTCTATTTCTTCCTTCTTCCTTTTTAAAGAAAAAATAAAACTGCTTCTTCAAATTTCCACAGCCCCAAAAAAAAATTTCTCAGTTTCTTCAAATTTCCACAGCCCAAAAAAAATTGATCTTAGTTTTCTCAGTTTCTTCAAATTTCCACACTCAGTTTTTTTTTCTTTTTTCACAGAATTCTTTAGAAATCTATTTCATTTTAAACCACAGATTTTATGAGATTTTATGAAAAAACAAAATCTTCCATTCAATAATTGTTTTGAAAACACAAAATACCGATTTCTGTGGCTTTCTTCAGGCGCAGACTCTTCTCCCAGCAGCAGCGGCAAAGACTGCTCTTTTCCCTCAACGGCTTCAGCCCAGCGGCAGATGGCTGGCTTCTTTTTGCAGCGGCTCTCCCTTTTCTTCGGCGGCTGCTACTTTTCCTCCACCAGCAGCGTACACAAAAAACTCTCCAGCGGCAGCATGCAGCAATCCCTCCTCCGCTTGACGGCAGCGCTTCTAGGGCTTTTCTTCAACGACCTTTCTCCCTCTGATTGACAGTCGCGCAGACGGTTTCACGTGTTCAAACGTACCCTCTCAGAAAAACAACAGTCAATTCTTCCTTTGAAACCGAATCAATAGCTCCGATACCACTTGTTGTGGGAAAAGCAATAGACAAGATAGGAAATAGGAGAAATGTAACTGAATTTGGACAAATGAAAGATAAGTCACTTAGAAACTTTATTGATGAAATTCTCCGTTGCTACAAGCCTCTCGGGCCATCTATTTAACTTAGTTTATTTCGTTATTACAACCATATTTCGTTATTTACCTAAATTAAATTATTCTAACTACATGGTAAATTTACACATCTGTTGTCACATTTTTAACATTGAGATAACTCTCCAATTTAGTTCCTGTGTTTGGGCATATATTATTCCCTTCTTGAAACCATTCTCTCATAAGTGTAACTAGCTTCTGCTATCATTACTGGATCTTGCATAATTTGGCCTGTAATAGGGCAATAAAAGGAGATTGGAATTGCTAAGTCATCAGCTGTGAAGGCAAGAGACTCTTCAGATGCCAAATTCCTAACATCTGGCAGGATTGTAGGGTTGAATAATGTGAAAAGCCCCTGAAGTAAGCATAAATCAGATTCTCTTCCCTCAAGTCTCGCAGACTCTAGGTCACCCTTAAGTTCCTGCAACAATTCATTGGCCTCAAAAAATTACAGATTTAAATGTTCCGATATTTTGCACAAAAGTTTGTTGCGAAATCCTTATCTTCCTGACCATTCATAAGGCCCTCGGATATATTTTTTGCTAGATTTTCATTTTCTGGCTCCACATAAAAAGATACCCTACTCAAATTACTTTGCAGATCCTTTATTTCTCCTTCGAACCTTGGAACAATCTCTGTATCCCCCTGCAGCATCAAACTCAGACACTGTACTAGTTCCACAAATAGTTTAATCTTTGTATCATCAATACATGTACATATCATATTCAATAACACTGCACTTCCAGAGGCTAAAGACATCTTGCAGAATCTATCACTTTGCACACACGAATGGCTCAAACGAATGAGATCGCCATCACTTTTAACTATGATTGATTAAGACAGTGGAGTTCCATGACCGAATGATTGCATCAAAATACGACTAATTCACTGTGATAAAACCTCAATTACTCTGAAGGAGAGCACTGTTATCAAAACCCGACTTGATAAATTGCATTCCCTGAAGCTTGAAGCAGAAACCCGCTAGTCAAATTGGCCCCTAACCCAAAGCCCAGCCATCAAACCCTGAATTCAAAATGCTCCACCATTTCATGTCTCTTCAATTTCAAATATTTCAAAATGAACCTCAAATTTATGTTCTTTCAACTTAAAACATATAATAATCTGCATGAAGTATTTAAACGAAAGGGGAATAACGCTGAATCAATTAAAATAGAGAGAAACAAAGCATTTAGGTATCAAACCTGTACTTAGTCGTCCTTGCTGTAATCACACAAATGAAAGAATAGACAAAGAGAGATTCCCTCACTGAGTCCCACATAATATATTGTTTAAAGATCGGGCAAGTTGTGACCAAGGGTTAGCGAAAATCACAGCTCTGAGAACAAGAAACCAACCAAGGTTAGCTCGAGACCTCTGGTTTATATATTTTACCAGCACATTGTCAAAATATTATGTGATTCTTAACATACAAAAGGAAGTCAAAATGTAAATCTATCAGTCTCCAAAATACATGTAATATGTTGCTAAACTGTTCCAGGATAATCAAACAAAATCCATCCATGGCTTTCTTGAGTAGATGTCATGCAAAAAGTGAAAGGAAGACCAAGTCATGACAAAAACTGTGCAATAAAAATCTGGTGTACCATCAATACATCAGCAGGATGGCGAACAGAAATTAGGACCCCCAGGTCGGCATGTGACAGTGTAGGATCCTCCACCAATTCCGATATGAAATGGCCGTGTCCACACATACCGAGCTTTCTATACACAAAATATGCTCCGTCTTTATATCCCATTATCAAATTCTATTCTTCATCAGAAGCATCGTCGCTATCGTCTTCGTCTATATCGGAATCAATTTCGAAGCTATTGCCAGAGTAGATGAATTCATAATATTCGTAATTTCTTTATGAAGCTTTTTAAGAAAGTCCTTATCGTCGTCCTCGTCCTCGTCAAGAAGCTTTTAAAGAAAATTCTCGTCCTTATCATCGTCCTCGCTCATGGGCGTTCGACCCCTAGAGTAGTTTCTACAGTTACTTGCTGGGTATCCAGTTTTTAAGAGCCCGATTACATATATCCTTTGCAGGCCACCTAGTTCACGGTTGAGAATGCTCTGCATAGGAGCCTTGCGATCCATGGAAAAGGCGAGACTGGAAGGAAGCAAGGGGAACTTCTGGATTGACATGTATGGCTTCGAGATACGTCTTTTTAAAAGAGGAAGCAGAGAAGATTTGGTAGCCATTTTCAGAAAGCAACTATTGCAGAACAAAGCACTACAAAAACTCGGACAAAATGCGCCCCAGAGAAAAAGGGCGGGTGCCTTCCCTCTCTGAATCCATCAGGGCCTTCGATTTCAGGGCATTAATTTGCATACAGGCGAGTCTGAGTAACAATGTCTGCAGTTGAGAAGCAAGGGCCGCCCCCGAATTTCTGGGGCAACATGCCCGAGGAGGAATACTATGCATCAGCAGGGGGTGAAAAACCACCGGTTGGCTGTTCTAGAAGATCGCCATCGCCTACGCTCAATGGCGCTACGCTGTCTTCGGTGCGGATCTGCTCGGCCATGGCCTATCCGACAGGATCCACTGCTACATGTGTCATGGGTGACATGGAAAAGGACATTGTTCATGTCTGTCGGGGAACCACGAATGAGAACGAGTGTCACAAACAAAAACCCCACAATAGAACACCTTCGGTGTAATTATTAGGTTTCTCATTATGATTGGTAGGAATGGATATATGAACTTTTTAGGCTTTTCTGGTTGTTTATAGTTTGGGTGTTCCATGTATATCAATGACTCGCATTTTTTTGGGGGCTTAATAATGTTGGTCATTATTTTTTAAGGTTAATTTGTGTAATTTAATAGAAAATAAGGATGAGCAATTACATTTTGATGGTTGATTATGTAGGGTATTTAATGAATATGGTATTTATAATGATTTATATTATGTAAGGTAGTAGGTTTTTTTTACAAAGTGAATGTTTAAGTGGTTATTTAAAATTTTGGGAAGATATAGTATTTATTATGATTTATATCATGTAAAGTAGTAGTCTTTTTTTAGAAAATGAATGTTTAGATGGTTATTTAAGATTTTGAGAAGAAATATGGAATTTTTTAATAAATTCAAAATATAGATTTTTTTAATAAATTTAAATAATTGTCTATAGGGTCTTGGTTAACTATAAATGGGGGTCGAAATTGCATTAATAATTTAACAAGGAGTTACTGTCTTGTATCCAGACCGAGTTTGAAGGGTCGAAATTTTCCAGGAGTGGAACGTTTCTAAGCTGGTATTTACTCAGAAAAATACCAACATTTAAATCTTCCCAAAGAGTCAAAATTTTCAGCGTGTCAGTCATTAAAAGAGGGACGTGTGGCTCGACAACTGTGAGAATACTGAAAATTGTGCCCTTTATAAGTTTATCAGTGACAAATATCCAAGTCAAGCACTGGGTTGCGTGTTAGGTACTGGAGGTGTCATTCTTTCCCTAAAATTTAGGACGAGATGTTGATTATTGTGGCTGTTATACAAGAAATATGAAGTCTGATTCATAGATTGGTGAAAATACTCTTTGTTGGACGTGACTGGCCATCTGTGTGCACATTCTGGGACACCATGCTAATTAACTATAGCACGGTAAAATTAATGATTTAGTCGACGAATTTTAAGATTTTAATTGTTGTTTTTTGTTCCCAAAGAATGGAAAAATTTTAAGTCATTCAAGATGTTGTATGCATAACCACAAGACAAAATTGCTACTTCAAGCACGACAATGAAAGACAAATCTTCCCAAATCTTGACGAGATGAACTACCTTCGGTGTATCTTTGCACCTTTAGGGGAAACTGCTAGTTAATATGTCATTGCTATATGATTAATTAGAATTTATTAATTTGTCCATGTTAGTAAAATATTTCTATTTCTTATAGTAAACATTGGGATTTCAGGTGAAATTTTTTGATGATGTAAGCACGCTGCAATATGTTTGGCTTCGTAGTTCAAGGTGTGATGTCATGGTCGCATGCATGGTAGATGATTGTTGGTTCGATTGTACACTTGAGGTACAGGAAAGGGTGATTGTCTGTGTGGCTAGGAATTAACTTGTGTTGTGTTGAGCTTTTGTGGTGTAAATTTCGTTTTAAGGGTGTTGGTGGGAAATTTCTTATGGTTAATTGATTATCGATAAGCGAGTTTAGTTGTTTTTGGCTCGTTGACATTGTATTTGGGAGTTAATTTGGGTCATGTTGAGATCTGGTGGTGAAGTGATATGAGATTGTAGTTTCGCATGAATTCCTGTTTGTCGTGGGTTTCATTGAAGCAGTGGACTTTGTGTGAGGAGTGTTGGAAAAGTGAACTTTCAAGGCACAGTCTTGCCAACGTTCTGGACGAGCGTTTGAGAGGTGAATGTTTGGAATTTTTTTGTGGTTTAATTTTCGTGGTGCATAATTTGGAGTTCTAATGGTGTATTGTTTCACAGAATTTGCAAGTTAGACTTTAGAATTTAGAGGATAGCAATTATTCGGTTAAGCGGGTTGTTGGATTCTAGCAATGGGGACCTGGTGAGTTTTGACTTCTCCCTTCGAGAAAATTGTGGTTTAATGGGTGATTTTACATGTTTATAGAAGTGTTAAATTCATTGTGGGGTCAAGTTTTTATGGTTTGGATTCAATGTTGTAGGAATAAAGCAGTAGTGACTGAGGACGACTAGGTCGGAGAGCGGCCCATCTTTGCATTTGTGGAAGTCATGTGGGCAAGGTTCTAACTCCGCTTGCATGTGGTATGGTTTTAAATTGTTTGTTGAGCACTATTTCATGTTTTCTTATAGTTGTTACGGCAAAGTTTTCATGAAATTTATTCTGAGTGTTGCGAAGTTGGGAGTATAGGAATGTTTGGATTTTTAGAAGGGTTGTGAGTAAGGTGGCGGCTCCAACTTCTTATCGTGTTGTTTTAGATGATCAGGGTGTTGGAGTTTCTAAAATTTGCGATGTTAAAAGTTGGTGCATGTTTTAGTTTTCACAGACTCGTGGACAAGGTGTCGATGTAGACTCGATATCGTGGTGTTTTAAATAGTCAAGGAGTCGGAGGTCTATTGGAATGAATATTAAGTGGCAAAGGAAATAACGTCGGCCTGAGTCGAGCCCGATGCATAGACACACCGCTTTAAGTTTATAGATTTTTTGGTGTCGAAAGTTGAGCGAATTTTTCATTTTGACAAGGCCCTTGGGCAATAAATATGTGAAAAAATAGATAGGTGAGCTCTGCTAGATTGTTTAATTTGCAGTTCAGAGCTTCGTTCTACGTATGCGAGTTTTCTTATGGCTTTTACATTCAGCGTGTTGTCATAGGACACATTTGGTGCTATTAATTTGTTTTTCAAAACGTTAAATTTTGTTGGAATAGAAGTTGTAGTTTAACTGTTGGGAAACTACAATCTGAGATAACTGTGAACTAGGAAAACAAGGGTATAAAAGTATCGATGCCAAAATTGAACTTTCAAGGATATTGGAGAACTTTTGAGACCAATGGTACCAATATTTTGGGTTTCCAATGGTGGGATTTTCTAATGTACGTTCTTGCTAAATTTTGTGTATAGATGAACATGCTCGAGTCCTCGTGGTAAGAGTACCTTTTAAAAAAATTAAATTTGGAATAAGAGCATATGTCTCCATGTCATTTTTTTTGGGTTTGTTTGGAGTCGGAGGAAATCCATAGTTGAGGTCGGTCTCAATTTCGTGGTCAGGCAGTCATCATGTATGTGGAAAAGAATCATAAGTAAAAGGCCGATCTCTAATCCATCTTAGCAAATGTTGAAGTTGGAGCTAGCATTTAAGTTTGTTTGCTTTTTTTTTTTTAATGAACCATATTCACATTATTGTTTTCTTTAGACAATAGATAGGGGTTTTATATTTTTTAAACATTTTAATACTATTTTTTTTTAATTTGTACTTGGTTTTTGGTTTGCTATGTTAAAATTTTAGATACAATCTTTTCTATAGAATTGTTTTAAATGAATTTGTCTTATAAAAATAATGCCAAAGTTATTTTGTATTGATAAAAAACAAAATAATATATTATAGACACATATGTTTATTATGTGGGCCTCTGTACAGGCAAGTCGGAGGTCGGCCTGGCTATAAGGTCGGGGGTTGCGGTTGTAAGCACGGATGGCTATACAGACATATTTCTTTTGTGGCCCCTACTAAAAGCAAGTTGGAGGTTGGCCCAAAGGTGAGATCTGGGGTCGACATTGTCGTTTGGATGGTGTCTCTAGACACTTTGGACTACTGATACTCCCCGACCAATTCGACTCCAACGTCAATGCTTCATGTGAGCTAGTGCGAGGTCAGAAAAATTCAACGCATGTTGCAATATTTTTTTGATTTAAATATTATTTTAATCAAAATTATTGACGTCTACATTAATGTTGATATTAGTTGAGATTAAAGTGGTGTGTTGCTAATTTATTTTTGTTGTTCAATATAAATCGAAAATATATTTTTTTGTAAATAGTTCTTATAACAATTTATATTTTTTTTATCGTTGATTGATTTGTATCATTGGAAAAAATAAATAAAAATAACCATATTCACATTAGTTTTTTTCTTCAAATCAAGGATAATGGGTTTAAGTCTTTTAAACATTTTATCTTATAAGAATAATTTATTGAAATTTTTTTATTAATAAAAAAATAAGATCTTTTAAATTAATTTGATTACACAATATGTTATATTAAAAAACAAAACTATAAATTATAAAAAATGCCAACTATACATATATTTTTGTTTTGTGGACTCTACTAGAAGCAAGTCTGCGGTTGGCATGGCTATCAGGTCGGAGGTCGAGATTGTCTTTTGAACGGTGTTATGACACGTCGAGACCTATTCGGCTCTGTAAACAGACCCTACCCAACTATATGCACATATTTGTTTTGTGGTCCCTATTGAAAGCAAGTAGGAAGTTAGGTGTGGCTATAAGGTTGGAAGTCGACCTTGCCGTCTGTATGATATTTCTGGACACTCGCGGCCATTGACAGTAGCCAACCAAATCGGCTCCAGCTACAATAGCACATGCAAGCTGGTATGGGCATTGATGAATTGAACAAAAATTAAGATTGTGGAATATTGGAAAATAAATTAAAGTTTCAAAGAGTGAATTAATTATTTTGAATAAACTTTATAAAAGTAAAAGAAACTTAGTTTAAAATGATGTGAATGTGAATTTAAATTTTATTTGAATTTGAATTTATATTTTTTCATGTATTTTGTATATTAATTATTTGGAATATTGAATAATTAATTAAATTCAAAATTATATATATATATATATATATATAGGCAACATTTTTTCATAAAAGAAAAAAACATATATTAAAAGTTCAATAATGTTTTTATTTTAGTTTTCTACATAATGTTAAACCGTTTTATTATCAAAATTTATTGTTTCTATATATAAATAAATAAAGTATTAAATTATTATATGAATTTGTTTTATATTTGTTTTTTTTAATTCCATAAATGTTACAATTGCTTATTCAACTAGTATTCTTGGACATCATTGTCATGTTGTTTCATTTATATTGTATTTAAGGGGAAAAAAAATTAAATAAATTTAAATAAACGTGAAAATTACAATAATCTTGTAGTTAAAAAATACATTTTGTTGTATTATATTATAGCAATTTGTGTATATATATATATATATATATATATATATATATATATATCTTATTTTTCATTGTGGTGTTAATGTTTTTGTGTAAGTCGATGATCTATTCATATAGGAAAAAAAGAGTACATAGAGTCGTTCTCAAAACATGTGATCTCACCTCGACCGGATTTGTTGACCAAAATTTGTACCAGATGACAAAAATACAAAAGAGTAACTAAGTACATTTTCCATAAATGGTTGGGCCAAAGGCACCGAAACACAGCTAAAACATAAAAAACACTACATAACAACTAGTTTTCTGACGTGATAAACGCAGGGTTTTTCGGGGTTGTTCCTGGAGGCGGTGGAGGACAGAATTCACACTGAACGTGCCCTTCAAAGTGCACCATCCAAGTCTCCAACTTTTCTACTTTCTCATTGAGTTGATTTTGGCCTTGCCAAACCATTACCAGTCTCTCCCAGAATTGGCACTGAAAATAGTGCAGTCATTCCAAAGTAGTCATCTACGCTGCATGCTCTTCGCAGTGACAACATTGCTGGATACCCTGCCCCTCATGTATTGTTGTGCAAGTAAATCCCCTCTGTAGACATAGGTGATCCCTCTAGCCCTAGGGTGGGTCTAGCAGCAAGAGAACATGCTAATATTTGGATTCCTAGTTTATGAATGAAATTGAGTCAGGATAGATGTCCTACCTTTATTCCAATGTAGTTGTCGTAGCTGTGGTAGTAGTCTCCTGATCTTCGTCCTAACACGTCATGGTCCTTCAGAGGTAATACTCAGGTGCCTGCACAAGGATCAAAGAATGATAGCAGCATACGAAAACATACTTTCATCCATAACTATTTAATTGGTCAAGGAGAACTAAACGTATTGCACAAGATTAATCATATCAAATGAAAAACAGGAACCAAAACATCAGTCATGTATTAATAAGGAGAGAGAAAGAGTTTACAACCAAATAAGCCTTGACATCGCAGCCTCCTTCAGCGGGTTCATTCAAACGCGTCTCAAGCATTCGTCGGGGAATTAGACTTGGTGAGGCAATAAGCCTGGGCTCTTTCTTGACAATGGGTCTCTCTCTCTACTCTATCTCACACCAGCTATTCAGCTGTAGTAAGGACTGTCAGCTATTCAACCATTTCAGCTAGCTGCATCTATGTGAGAGAGATGTATTTATAGGAGAGGAGGAGGTGGTTTGGGATCCCTCATATGGTGGAAGGGAGACCTTATCCTTTGGAGAGTTGCTCAAAAGTAGGAAAAAATCCATGCTGACTCCGCTCACAAAGTGGTTGGGAATGGAAACTTCACTTCTATTTTAAAAAACTTTCCAAAAACAACTCGGCGCAAGCAGACCACTGAGACAAAGTGCCAATGGGCGCGAGGCCCAGTGCTAATTTTTGTATGGGCGCGAGGCCGTAACTTCCTACCAGCGCCAACCCAAAATCATATGTTTTTTAGAGCCTGCTCCAGGAATATTCAACATAGAAAATTTTCTTCTCATGCCAGGGGATGCAATGACACTTTTTTCAAGACATGACAATACACAGAAGTCACGGAAATGGTCCTCCAATGTGCGGGATGGGGATTGCAGGGACGATGACAAAATATTATGTAACAAATTCCCCCTAAAGTATGAGGTCCGAGAGAGAGGGAGGAGTGAAATGCTTTACGAGAACGTGTTCAAACTAAACACCGTCGTAGGAAGACCTGCAAGTACAAGTACAACTGATATCTCTGATACATGACATGTGGCATGGGCACAACCATCCATAATAGAGTACATATAAAAATGAGATCCGGGGCATGGAAGCAGCCATCCGACAAGAAGGATAAATAAATAGACTCAAGTATGGTCATAGCCATCCAAAAAATAGTCATGCATATAGTCATGATAAACCAAAACAATATCGTAGCTTGGATTTTATCAGACAAAACCCAAGGTCTTGCGCTCCATCTCAACCCAAATAAGTACAAATTCAAGCATGTGAATGTGTGGGTTGAAGTCGAACATGCAATAAATTCACCTGATTACCAGCCAATGATGAACGTTGTTAACAGGCATAAGAGAAACCACCAATAATGACAATGGATCTCAAGGCACAACTAGTACAATCCACAGAATGTGAATAGTGATCTATCGTCGAACGCCTATGGAATCACTTGATCAAAGGCCAATGATGAGGATCGGTCGTTGAATGCGAAGAAATTTCCATTGAGGAATGAAAGCTCCAAGGTACCGGAAGGGAGTCTCTAGATCAACGTCCTGGATAATGCGCTGAAGTCGACAAGAAGTGACATGGTCGAAGGAGGGCCATAATTTATCCCACATCATCGACATGAGACAGAGGAATAGGATGATAGTGAATCAAGACCAAACAGAGGATCAGAGGTTGAAAATTTCAAAAGGAAACTTCTCTTGAACCTATTGGCGACACGACTCCATAAATTGGCAGTATTTGAAATCAAGGGATCTGAGGTCATGATGATGTGGAAAAGAGCATATGAGAGGTAAAAACAGATTACCCAAACCCATGGAGGCAAAAACGATGAAATGATATGTCCCCAACCCGACACGAATGCATATGAGTGCGACATGCTACCGACAAGACTAAGAACTGGTTCCATTTTCCCCCACCATTGCTGGAGAGTACCCCAATTATTTTTGGAAACAAGCTTGAAAGGGATAGCATATGCTTTCCATATAAGTTTCTCCTTCGGACAAATCCATCCTAGTACATTTTACGAGCCCTAGGAAGGAGGAACTTGATTACATCATGGTGACGATTTCTGATGTCATTTAGGTTTTAACGAGTCTGACAAAGGAAGAACTCAGCATCTTTTCATGTTTAGAGAGTTTGAAAAGAAGCAGAAAAGAAAACTCCTGCAGTCCCTTTTCGTAGGTAGTCTCACAGATCCGAAAAGGTAGAAAACTATGTCTGAGAGAACCTCTTAGTCGCGATAGACTAAGGTATTCCTTTTTCGTAAATAATCCATCCCAGCTCGAAAAAGGGGTAAACGTATACTGCGTAGATATCATTTCGCAGCCTTTAACGATTTCAAAACAACAAAAGTCTCGGAAATCTTTTCAATTTTAGAGAGTCAGAAAAGAGTTGAAAGATGACTCTAGCGGTGACTTTTTCGTGTTTTTATCGAGTCCAAAAAAGTATAAAATCTAACTCGTTACTTCATCGTCGTCAAGTTAAGGACCTGTTGCTACACAATAAACGCACGTAAAACCTATTTTTTGAGATAAAACAGCAAAATAATCGAAAAAATGCTCAAAAACCTAATTAGGGTTCTAAGAAGTTTATAAAATGCCAAAAATAGTAAAAATAAATTACTTTTCATTTTTACCTCTTGTGAGCAATTTTTTACCCTTTTTAACTGTGATTTTATGGACCTGACATTGGACAATCCAGAAGACCAACCATCAATCCGTATGTTCCAGGTAAGATCTCATATCCTTGCCTACATTTTGATATACATTTCATTGCCTGCAATCCAATTTGTAGATATGTAAAGGGGTTTTTGTAAAAGCTAGGGCGTGATGGTCGGCGCGGGTATCAGGCACGGATTCGCACCAACCGGAAGGATTATAAATCACCCAGGCTGCAGAAGACAGATTCTGGGTACTGCGGGAAGCACCATCTGCGAAACCAACATAAGGAGTAATAGGCATCTACACAATAAGCAACGACCCAATAAGCAGGAAGACACTCACAAAGCACACCAAGCCAAAAAATGCACAAAAAGGAAAAAACACTGATGTACAAAAGAAACATGCACAAGAAACTCGTGCATAATATTTTTTGAGATACAGCCCATTTCTAGGCTGATCCAGAGGTTAACCTTCATAATCAATAAGCTCATAAGCCTCGTTCTGCAAAACGCACTTAACAATATAGGGCCCATGCCACATGGGTTGGAATTTTCTTGCCCCCATCTTATCATGAGCTTGGTCGTACAGGAGGACGAGGTCTCCTTCTATAAAGGAACGAGGGGAAACCGACTGGTCAAAATGAGCGTTGACCCAATTTTTTTGTGCTTCTATGACAAGAGTAGCAAAGCGGCGAGTTTCATCAAGCCTCTCTAAATACAGAAGACGCTCTTCTTCTGGTGAAGTATTAGGCAGCAATTCAACAGCTATCTTGAGAGAAGGGATTTCACATTCAATCGGAAGGGTAGCTTACAGACCATAGACAAGCTGGAATGGAGTGAATATGGTCGCATCCTTCACTGAGGTTCGGTAAGCCTAGAGAGCTGAAAACAACATGAGATGCCAGTTTGACTTGTGCATCCCAATCGTATGTTGAAGCATAGTGACGAGAACTTTGTTTACAGCTTCAACCTAGCCATTGGCCTGAGGGTAGTATGGTGTTGAGTTGTCATGACGCAGACCCAACTTAGAAGTCAAATCAGCCATCATGTAATGACGAAAATGAGATCCATGATCAGTAACAATGGTTTGAGGGACACCAAACCCAGTAATGACATGATTGAATAGAAATTTTACGGCTGTCTTACCGTCAGATGTAAGTGTAGGCATTACTTCAGCCCATTTTGTGAAGTAGCCAACGGCGACGATAATATAAGCATGCCCCCCAGCCGAGTGAGGGTTACACATCATAAAATCGATGCCCCACTTCACAAAGGGACCAACGGTAATGACAAGATGAAGATGTGAGGATGGCGTGCACATCTTGCGCTGATAAATTTGGCAATCGTGGCACTGACTAACAACAACAATGGAGTCTTTAAAGATGTTGGGCCAGAAATACCCAACACGAATAATCTTCTGTGCAGCAGCGTATCCAGACATGTGACCGCCACAGGCGCCACTGTGGCAAATAATTCAGAACCTTTTTAGCCTCCTCAAGAGTCAAACATCGGTGGAGAATGGAATCAGCTCCGACGCGGTAGAGAGTATCTCCGACTATGCGATAAGGTTGCGAATGATGGCAGATGCGTCGACGAGCATCCTTTGTCAACTTAGATCGAAAGGTGTAAGTATGAAGATATACGATGATATCACTGTACCAAGGATCGAGGGTGCTAATCAGAAAAAGCGTGTTGTCCGGAATGTATTCCTCAGAACCAGATGGAGAAAAATCAAAAGGGAGAGATCAAATCAAATCAGCGAAGGCCAATGACTTCTTCGACTTGGCGGTAGTGAACTCAAAATCGAACTCTTGGAGGATAACAATCCACTTCGAGTATTTTCCCCCCAGCAATTGACGATTCAATATGTAAGTTGTAGGGTTGCAATCAAAAATCACAGTCACTATGTGCAACATAATGTAGTGACGAAAATGTTGAATATCTTGGACAGCAGCCAACGCCAACTTCTCGACATGTGCGTAGCGAGTTTCAGTATCGAGAAGATTACGATACAAATAGTAAATGACATGCTCATCACCTGCATCGTCGTCTTGCACCAAAACCATGGTGATAGTGCTAAACGCGGCAGCCAAATAGAGGGAGTAATCGCGATGATAATTGGGAGGACGCAACAGAGGAGCATTGACCAACAATATCTTCAGTGCATCGAAGGATTTTTGGGGGATCTCATCCCAAAGGAATGGGACTCCTTGTTTAAGTAATCACGTAAATCCTTTGGCCACTTCAGCATAGTTCGGGATGAAACGACGCAAGAAGTTAGATTTCCCCTGCAGACTCTGTAGCTGATGTAAGGAGGAAGGAGAGGGGAGATTAACAATAGCTTCAACTTTGAGCGGATCGAGACGAATCTCATCTTTAGAGACGATAAACCCTAAGAGTCTACCAGAGTCAACGCAGAAGATGCACTTATGTGGATTAAGTTGAATGTTATAGCATCGATAGCGAAGAAAAATTTGACGTAGATGATCAAGGTGGTCTTTATGCTTAGCTGAATGAGCCGGAAGGTCGTCCAAATAAGGCTAAACAATGTGCTTGATATCATGGAAAGCATATGAAATTTCTCATTGAAATGTAGCCCCAGCATTTTTTAGACCAAAAGGGAGCTTTTTATAGGCAAAATTACCCCAAGGACAGATAAAGGAGGTCTTGTGTTGATCGACCGAAAGAATATTAATCTAGTTATACCCAGAAAACCCATCCATAAGGGTAAATATCTCAGTCCTAGCACATTCATCAATGATCCAGTCAATGAAAGGAGTGGGATAATTATCCTTAGGGCAAGCACGGTTGATATCATGGTAATCAACACAGACACGAATAGTACCTTGCTTCTTATCCATAGGAACAGTATTGGAAATCCATTCTGTCAAGGGAATCAGATAGATAAAACCAGCTTTAAGAAGTTTTTCAACTTCTCCCTTAATAGTAGCCGCCTTTCTAGGGTGCACAGGACGAAGGCGCTGGCAAATAGGCTTCGCACTAGGATAGGTAGGAATTTCATGCACCACTATACTTGGGTCGATGCTGGGCATTTCTTCGTAAGACCACGCGAAAACGTCATGAAAATCGCAGAAGAGACTAGTATAGACCTTGATCTCATCGGGAGAATATGTCACCCCAAAATGGATGTTCTTAACAACCCACGATTTGACGGAAATGTCGATAGGCATAATTTTTGTGATGTTTCCCAAGTTACCTTCCACAAAGACTTCATGCGTCAGGATGGGTGTTTGAAGCGGAGGAGAAGGAACTTGAGAAGTGAACTTGAGAAGTGAACTTCTCGAGACAAGTAGACATGCCCCAAGGCCAGGCATGAATGAGGAACGATGATGACTATCATCCCAAGGAGGATTCTCAAGAGACATAGTTTCCACGTTGGTCGCATCAAAGGGAAATATCTCATTTAAGGGATCGGGCGAATCCGAATCGTCGAGCCAAAGGGATTGAGAATAAGTCTCAAGATACATACTCAAAGGAGCTTGATCAGAGGGTGGAGGATCCGAAGCTGAAATAAGTTCACAATAATCAATCTCGATCGGAATTAACGGCATCGAATCTCTAAATGAATCGATCTGCTTGGGTGAAGGGATGATCCATGGATCAGAAGACCTAGAGATCATGTTAACCTAAACAATGTGGGGTGGAGGAAGAGGAAAAATACCCATGAGGGAAGGATCTTTGAAAATACCTGGCCCAACGCTCTCATAAGGCATAGGAATTTGATCTACGTATGGAACATTGCTCTTGGAAGATGAAGTAGTGAAAAAAGATGACTAATCGATAGTGATGATCTATCCTTCGTATGGAAATCGAAGAACACGAAAGAGAGTGGATGGAATGCACAGCATGGTGTGAGTCCAACTACGACCGAGGAGAAGATTGTGGGATTACATGATGCATGTAGATGCACCCTCATCCATGACTGCTCGATGGATATTCTTTCCATTAATCCCAACTTGAATGATCAGTGCAAGCTCGTGAGGGAGACGCAGGATGAAATTTTCTAAGTTGAAAGTGATAAGGCTCGAATTAGCGGGATCAACCCCACCGATGGCAGATAACAAAGCCTTCCGTTGAGACAGACAACTCTAAAGGACTTCCAGTGTAGACATAGCAGATGGCACTTGAGCCAGATCCTCAAAAATATTGTAATGCTGGGAAGCACGGGCGTTAGGATTGTAGGAAGACTTACGGAGTACACCTTTGGAAGTTGGTCGTACAATGGTCTCGGTACTGGGCCTTTCAATCTAAAGAGGGCCAGAAGCATGTCGGGGAGGACGACCATCAAAAACTTCCTTCCCGACTGCCTAACATGGTTCGGTATAATCTTTTGATCGGGTAGCAATAAAAACGGATGCATAACCATTCATCATGAAAACCTGAGAGCCAAAAGGGGCAGAGGACCGAGGTTTCGCTACTAACTGAGTTTGCTGTGATGGAAACGGTTCTTTGAGAACAGCCAGAGTGCCTTGGGTGCCTTTGATCAAGTGACTCACCTCAGCCCGTTGGTGACAGTCCTTGGTGTAATGCTCTTCGTCACAAATAAAACAAGGGTACTTTGGTTTGCATTGCGAACCATCATCAGCACGAGATTTCTGAGAATCCTATTTCAGGGTATCGGCTTTGGCCTTACCTTTACCCTTCATTTTACCCTTGGAATTTTTATCCACCGAATTGGACTGGACGACATTCACCTCTGCGGTTTTACCAAAATTCGAAATCGGCTGAGAATCAATATCATTGGAGGGAGTAGATTTTTTCTTCGCAAGATTCAAAGAAGAAGACTTCCGAGAAGTCTGAGACACGGAACCGATGATACCGTTGATAGATGGCATCACAAGCGCTTTGGAAAATCCAGGTCGAGGGGCATTAGGAAAGATTTCATACAATGTGCCGAACTAAGGGTACATAAGATCAAGGTATTAGACACAAGCGATGGCTTTTTCTTCAGTAACGCATGCCCCCATAGCAATGTCCTTAGCAATCAGAGCAACAAAGGAGGTAGTGAACCAATCAGTTAGAAGCTAATCAGGAATCTCGAACTTAATCAAGAAACGACGATGCCTCCATTCATGAATATGATCAGAGATATGAGTAGCTCGATCTTGCTTCAAGGATGTGAGGAGGTGTGTCCCTCTTTCATACTAAACCAATAACTGAAAGTGCATGAGAAAAGCCATGGCTAAAGAGTTGAAATCTTGGAAGACACCGTGAGATAATTCGATGTACCATTTGGCAGTGGCACCAGTGAGAGTCTGTTGGAAAATACAAAGTCGAATGGAACCATCAACCCAAGAGTTAGAGGAACACCAAAGATGATATGCATAACATGCACTTGGGGGTATTCTCCGGACTTTCCCTCAAACTTGGGACAATCGCCAAGAATTTTAGTCCGAACTGGAGGCCAATACGGGTTATGAAGGATAGAATCGTTCGTCAACTTTGACACACCAGGCAGTTCCAACATTGCAAGGAAAGGTAATTGAGGGTTGAAAGGCATTGGAGGTCATTGATAAAGACCAGTATTATCATTCCACCCAGGTTGAGATAAATTCTACCCCCATATTTTTTGTCCCAGAGGATTTTGTCCATAGGGGTTATAAGCCTGATAGTTCTGCCCATACATAGGTTGAGGACCGAGATATTGATTTTGAGCATACCACTGAGGTCCTTGTTGAGCAACATATGGATTTTGTGGTGGAATGTAAGCATTTCCTTGAGGTGGATTATACATCGTTTGGGATTGACCTTGAGGAAAATAAGTGAAACCTTGGGGCGCACTATAGACTATCTAAGATTGACCTTGAGGAATGTAAGTGATGCCTTGAGGCTACGCGGGTTGTCCTTGCAGAGCAGGTTGACCCAGATACCGAGGTTGGACAGGTTGACCCTGCGTAGAAGGTTGGCCTGGATACTGAGAACCACCAGGTTACCCTTGTGGAAAAGGTAGGCCTAATGGTTGGGATGGGCCAGGTTTCCCCTGAAAACCAGGTTGAACTGATGCAGGACCGTAGGGTTATCCTTGTTGTACAAAATTTTGGCCTTTTTGAACGTAAGGTTGATGTTGTTGCACAAAAGGTTGTCCTTGTGGTGGATAGATTTGCCCCCCAGGAACATAAGATGCTCCCTGTTGAATTTGAGTTTGACCAGAAGGACCATAGGGTTTTCCTTGTTGGGCTAAATTTTTTCCCTGTAAGGGTTGTCCTTGTGAGCCGTAAGGTTGTCCCTGAAGACTAGAGGGTTGTCCTTGTTGGACCGAAGGTTGTCCTTGTAAGGGTTGTCCTTGTGGGCACGAGGGTTGTCTCGGCTGGTAAACAGTTTGATAAGGATCAATCGGAGGAAAATATATGGGATTACCATACAATTCAAAATGATGTGGAGGATTACCAGAAGTTTGCAACTACTGAGAACCCTTAGGGGCGGAATTCTGCTGCTGAGGACCCTGAGAGGCAGAATATTATTGCTGAATAGCCAACAGATACTCGCCGAATGTATAATCACTAGGAATGGACGTAGAAACCATAGGCACACTACTAACAGGCTGAGATCCTATAACGTGAGGTTGTGATCTACTCACGGCAAACCTAACAGGTAGCGTGGGATTAATAAAAATAGACCTACGAACAGAAGAAGACCCTGACGACGGTTGAGTTGTACTAACAATGGTGCAGATGAAACCACACAGATAGTGGGTTGGACAGGAACAGAGGTTACAAACATCAACGTCATAAGATTTGAGGGCGTTGCCTCCGATACCGAGACGACCGAACTTCCTAAGGGAGCTGGTGTATCGAACCATATCGGGTTCTGATACAACAATTGAAAACCAAAAATGATTTGACCCAAAGTACGATAACCACGTGGGAGAGATACCGGTTGAGAGGAAGGTTGATAATCTCTTGTAGAAACATAAAGATCTTCACTACTAATGGGACTCGAAGAATCCATGTCAAATGAAGCTATTAGATCATCAAAAAGACGACGAGTAGTGTCAAGTAAGGCAGTAGCTAGTAAAGATGGTTCCAAAGTAAGAGGAGGGAAGTCTTGCGCGTTCCCAAAACCAGACCAAGCGTCTCGAGGTTGCCAATTGATATCAAATGGCTCTTCAAGAGGAGACCGAGTAGCGAGAGGTAATATACTCAGAAGAATAGACTGCCAAAAATTGACAGACCTAGTGGTTTGAGATGCTTCCGAAGAAACTTCAGGAGAAGGATCACCACTAGGGGGTAATGAAGAGGACAACAAAATTGGTGGTTCCGCCACGGTGACTGTGTCTCAAAACAGGAACGAAATGAGATAGCCTACTCGAAGCTTCAAGATCAAATACTAAGGAACTACTCAAAAACAAGCCAAGAAAATATCTTTAATGGGCATGTGATCATGGGCTGTTAATTTTATGACGTTGAAACGAAACTCTGATGTTTCATGTTTTAAGAGTCAAGAAACAGACAAAAGATGACTCTAGTCACTTTCAGGTTGAAATGAGCGTGAAAGGACAAGTGCTCAAGGATCTTTTCACTTTTAGAGAGTCACGAAAAGAGCAAAATGACTACTCAGGAAATCTAAGCAAGAGGGAGTACCAAGTTTTCGTGAATTGCAATATACACCTTGGTGATCAAATGAAAGAGAAATTACCAAGGACTTGACGTATGTGCAGGCAGTCGGTGTATCACGCTTACAGGGCAGCAAACTCGGCTTCATATGGATAAAGGATTGCAACCTATGAGGGTTTCCCTTTATATACTCGACGATACGGGGAGCACAAGTCCGTGCTAGTGCTGTCTAAAGCCAAATGGTGAACGACAACTACTATATTTAACAACGCCAGAACACGTCACTAGCCTAGACCTATACAATATGTGTGTTATATTTCAATGCTTCCTTAGGTTGATTGAATTCATTTTAAAGTTGATCTTGAATAAATGTTGTGATTTCAAGGCCTTACCGAATGTGATCTCGAATCTTGATGCACAACTACATGCAAAAGAAAATCATTCCATTCAATGAATGCTAGCTAAGAGAGGGATAGTAATTCAAAACAAAGCAGCAATCAATTGAATACAAGAGAATCTTCCCTAATTCACTTAAGGAAACCAAAGTAAAAAACGAAAATATCTTTCCTTGTTCACTAAACGCTACTAATGAAAAATAAAATTTTCCATTTTCAAGCTAAAAGAAAGAATGCAAATTTTGTCTTTTTAGATGAATGAGAAGCAAAATGCACTGCTACACTAAAAAAAACAAAATGAACACTAGTTTTGAGAAATTTGAATGGAAATTATCTAAAACAAAGAGATCAATCCAATACAAACATCAAACACACTCAAAAACAGAGACGCACTCTTTCAAGTAAACAGGGCTTTCGAACCGATTCAACGAGTAATGTAATCTATGCTCAAGGTGACGAATGGAGAGCTAAATGAAATGTAAGACGATCATCCAACAAACCAAATACACGAAGAACCAAAAGAAAATCTAAAACAACCAGTCAACGAACTGAAACAATGCAGACCAAACTAACTCGAACTCAACTCAAAAGGCTCAGTGAAGAAAGAACCGAACAAGCGGCACAAGGCACCTAGAAACCCTAGGGTGACAAACTCCACTGATAATATGATGGACAAATAGCTAAGAAGGACGAAACAAGAGATTGAAAACAGTCTCAGTGGACCAATTTCAAGATAAAAATCCAATCCAAAGGCATGAAATACTGACAAAACTTAGAAAAGAGGCTAAAACCCAATCCTACAGGATTTGGCGCGACTGTTTAGTTGTAATCCGCACTAAACAGGGGTTGTCGCACCTATGAAAAAAGAAACATGCTCCAATCGGCGTGACTATTCAAAGAAAAGCAGCGCCGAGCTAGAAAACCATGGGAAAAAATAAAAACCATTGAGCAGAGGTCATATCTGACACTCTCGAACTGAATAGGAGGGCTGAAAACAGTCAAACAGACTAATCAAAGTAGAAAATCGATGAAATGACCAAAGTTGACTTGACAAGAAAAATGTTAGACGAACAATGAGAGATGACAAAACACACTGATCCCCAGTGGAGTCGCCAACTTGTTGTGCAGGTAAATCCCCTCTGCGGACAAAGGCGATCCCTCTAGCCCTAGGGTGGGTCTAGCAGCAAGAGGACATGCTAATATTTGGATTCCTAGTTGATGAATGAAATTGAGTCAAGATAGATGCCCTACCCTTATTCCAACGCAGTTTTCGTAGTTGTAGCAGCAATCTCCTGATATTCGTCCTGACACGTCACGGTCCTTCAGCGGTAATACTCAGGTGCCTGCATAAGGATCAGAGAATGATAGCAGCATACGAAAACATACTTGCATCCATAGCTATTTAATTGGTCAAGGAGAACTAAATGTATTGCACAAGATTAATCATATTAAATGCAAAATGGGAACCAAAATATTAGTCATGTATTAATAAGGAGAGATAAATATTTTACAACCAAATAAGCCTTGATGTCACAGACTCCTTCAGCATGTCCAATCAAACGCGTCTCAAGAATTCGTCGGGGAATTATAGTTGGAGAGGGAATAAGCCTAGGCTCTCTCTCGACAATGGGTCTCTCTCTCTGCTCTATCTCACACCAGCTATTCAAATATAGTAAGTACTGTCAGCTATTCAACCATTTCAGCTAGCTACATCTATGTGAGAGAGATGTATTTATAGGAGAGGAGGAGGTGTTTTGGGATCCCTCATATGGAGGAAGGGATACCTTATCCTTTGGGGAGTTTCTCAAAAGTAGGAAACAAGAATCCAAAGGAAGGTCCTCGATGTTATTCAGTCGAACAACCCATGTTGACTCCACTCACAAAGTGGTTGGGAATGGAAACTTCACTTCTATTTTTTTAAAAATTCCAAAAATAACTAGGCACGGGAAAACCACTGAGACAGAGCGGAAATGGGCGCGAGGCCATAACTGCCTACCAGTGCCGAACCAAAATCATATGTTTTTGAGAGCCTGCTCCAGGAATAGTCAACAGAGAAAATGATCTTCTAATGCTACGGGATGCAATGACACTTTTTTCAAGGCATGAAAATACACAAAAGTCACGAAAATGGTCCTCTAATGTGCGGGATCGGGATTGCAGGGACAGTGAGAAAATACTGTGTAACATTTACCTCAAAACTTCCAAGCTTGTGTTTCCCCTTTCCACCGCGGTCACCTCCACCTCATCAACTCTGTGTTTTACCCCACCCACCTCCCCTGCTGGCCCCACGCTTACCTCCTCCTCGCCCCCCATGCACACCCACACTAGCCAGTCGCGACTCTCCCATTGTCTTGCCACCCCGTTAGGGAGCCACCATGACTGTTGTCAAGTATGCCACCCCCGTTGGACCATGGATGGAAGTATATGGGGAATGCCCATGCCACGCAGGTGGCTTCATAGTTCTCCACAGAGGAAACCTGATGTGAGAAGAAACCAAAAACCAGACACCCACCAGAGAAAACAACCCCCACCAGCAAAGGAACTGAACCCCCACCATAGCATAAAATCGCAATTCCACCTCCCACTTCTAGAGAAATACCACCACCACCATAAAATACAGAAACCCCCACCCTCCACACCAATAGATACAATTTCACACCAAACAAGGACAAAGTATTGTTCGCCTAAGCGAAACTTCCTCCAGTGTTGCGACCAACCGTCGAATTCTTTGCACTGAGACCACAGACTAATCCACCAAGCACCATCGCACCAACACTAGAGGTCATAGATATGGAAAAATAAATTTGGTTTCTGTTGGAGCGGGGTCCCCTGGGGTACATTTTTGGATATATTTTTGTATAAATTTTATGCATTGCATGGATAGGTCAAGGGGCTTTGGGGCAGGTCAAAGTCCCTCTTTTATGTAAAAGGGTTTTAAGGGTAAACTGTGGGCCTCAAACCATGGTTTGAGACCATACTATTTGTGTGCTAAGAAAGATATAAATAAATAGATCGAGTCTAAGGAAGTAGTGATTATAATTCATGTTTTGATCTAAGTGTTTATGCATCTGTGATACTTTTTGTATGGGTTTCAATCTGGGTTGTGTAGAAAGGCTCATGCTGCCTGTGTGCGAGAAGACCTAGTCCTGGCTGTGTGTGAACTCTGCTGGTTGTGTTCTTGAAAGGGTAAAGTATAACGAAAAGTCTGATGTAGTGAAGTCCTTTGAATCTAATACAAAGACAGTTTTGGCGAAGCAACTGTGTTAGGCATTGTGTTATATGTTTATTGGTTCTGTTTTGAGATCACTTTACTTATGTTATGTTTAAGTATATTTGCGCGAGTACATATGTTATTTATGCATGAATCTGTATTGATGGTTGAATACATGGATAAATCAGCTTAATTTACAGCGCATTATATGGATCTGTATCTGGTTCCGTTATGATATATTTGTGACGAGGTGATCTACAATTATATTTCTGTGATCTGATAAGTATTATTCTATATTTGCGCACATTTGTCTCTGATTTGTATAAGTTCTGCAATCAGCCTGTTTAGGGCCACCACATTATTTTCTTCCTCTGGGTGTGAAAATTTGGTTTCAACACCCCCCCCCCCCCATATTGTTTGAGTGAGACTTTGATATGCGCAAGCAGGTCATTACTGAAAGGGTCGGTAGTTGGAGGGTTTGTTGGTTGTGTGATAAAATTTTAACTTGGGTCAGGACCCCTCAAGCCACAAAATGGTTCTTTTGTCGGGACCAAGATCATTTTGAGTGTAATTTGATGTTGTGGCACCCTTTGCAGAACGAAACGCAATATTGGCAGGATAGAAAGATCCTTGAGTTTGCAATCCAAGAAAAAAGAAGCTCTAACATATCTACTGAAAAGTTCTTTCAGAAGTACATCTATACATAATTTCATGAGATATTCTTTTACTCCTTTGCAATTGAGTTGCAGGGGTGGTTGTCACAATTTACTGAATATAATACATGCGTGAAGGATGACACGGTCACTGAGTGGACTCCTAAATTGATACATCAATTATAAAATCTAGACAATAAGATCACCCGCGCGATAGAACATTGAATCGATCGTCTCTTAGGAGGATTTGTGACTGAAATTTCCATTGATCAGTTTGTGTCATATTATAAAGGAGAAAGTATATTTTTTAAGGGTCCTAGAGGTAATTTCTTGTGCTCTTTGAAGTTATTTATAATATCCCAAAATGGGAACAACAACAACATTAAACAATACTGCTTCAGAAATAACGCAGTTTAGCAAAGTAAGAGTAGGAGGCCAATATGAAGGCTAAAAATTCACATATATGTCAGCAAATCAGATTTAAAATGAGGCCCATACAATGTATAATAGGAAATATAAGACTTAAATAGAAGAAATCCCTAAAAAATAGGTGTTGCAATCACATATATTCACTGCAAAAGGCTTCACAGAGTTATTTCTATTATGCTGCAATAGTTGTTGATTACAACTTAGATCTAGAGAAAAATAATGCATGAACAGTTAGATCTATGACAGATCCATACACTATAGAGTCTCTACTTTACATACCCCTTGGGGTTTTCAGCAATACATGAAGCACATGGAGTAGATCTGAGATCTAAAGCTGCAGATCTGCAGAAATATTCAGAAATTATGAAGTAAATACAGGAGTATCCAGATCAGATCTGAATATAACATGGATTAGATCTGAAATCCATGGATCACCACAGTGAAGGGAATATTCCCAACACTAGATATATCTCCTCCAAAGTTATGCCAAAAGCCCTTACAACAGCACCTACAGAAAAACGCAGATCTGGAAAATAGACTGCGTTGTAGGATTCAAGATCAATTTGGCCTGATGCCAAGATGTGGATCTGATGCTCCAATGAACCAATACAATCTTGCCAATGGGATAGAAGGCTTTCCCACTGAAAAGAGGCACTAAAATGGCTTAGATCTGAGTAGATCTAGCCTCCACTTGCTGCAGCTTACAAGGACAACCAAACTCTCAACAAGATCTGCATTGTAGTTGGAAGATGAAGCTTGGCCAAATGCCTGATAGTGGACAAGACATGCAAGACTCTTCCAAGAGGCCTCTCAAGGAAAGAGGTGGGATTCCCGATCAGAAACACCCAGTGCTAAATAGCACTATTCTCTACTAAATATCCAAGAGAATGATATATGTATAATCAGACAGTATATTCAGAAATATAACATATTCAACAACCTTCTCCTGATGTCATCCACTTCCTTTTATAAGATATAAATCTTGCAAAACCCTAAACCATCTCAATGATTTAGCTTCTTTCACATGTGCCACCTCCAACTAAGACTACACTGTGCATCAATGAGGTTCATCCCTTCTAGATAGCGATGTTGATCTGGTCATGGTTGACCCAGTCAAATGTCTCAATCCCTTTCACACATAAGGGTGTTTTCTTAAGATATCCCAAATTTATCTTTGTTCACATGTGGCATGGATTTATTTACTATCTTAGGAGTTTTTATTGTCCTCCTTTATACATTTATTTATGCAACAGGAAAAATGAAACAAAATTGTATATTCCCATTAGCTTGGGCTAATTAGGAATATTACAGTCCTGCCCTCCAAAATGTTGCTTGTCCTCAAGCAACTGATAAGGTGAGTGATACAACACTTCTCCTCCTCCATTGGTGACACCATCATGATTTAAGCTTCCTTCATAAGCTAAGTGTTCACCAATCCAATCCTCCATGAATTGTTCCTCCAAGGTCATTATGAGATGTCCATAATCCATCCCACAAGGATTCAAGAACTCAAATTAAATAAACATGGTTGAACCAATACTCTCCCTGAAATATGTAGCATAAGGTACATTGAGAGTCTCCATCCCATGTGGTACATACAAGCTTCCCATCCTCCCTCCATACATACCCATAAAAATTACAACTATATCATCAAGGTATGGAAGAAAAACTACATATAAACAAACAGAAATTTGAGCATGAGGAGGTGTGTCATAGTCCCACATATGGTACCAGAGTAGTGCATCTCCTGCCTACATCAGATCAATGTGTGGTAAGTGGTTTCCCCACCACTTACTTGTTGCACATGTCATATCACTATGGCTTAAAGTGTGCGATATGTTTGGTGCCTTTGGGAAGCACCCATCATGAAATGAAATCTCCCTTTGCACAACAAGGGAGTGGCCAAATTCATTAATTTTAGTGGCCCAATGTTTGCCATGAGATTTACATGATACAACACTCCTCCTTGGAGTCATGGCCTGCATAAACATGGTGAAATAATATGAAAAATTAGGAAATGAAACTTGTTTTACATAATCAGATTCTTCACCAACGATGTGTCTCATACACATGGAGTTGTGCATGGATCTTTCTCCTCTTTCAAAAGATGGAAGAGATGGCATAAATAATTGTTGCATAGAGTCACATGGCTGCCCCAACTCCACATAGTTCATGCATTCTTGAAAATTTTGATGGAGTTCTTCTTTCAAGCCTTCCCAATCAAAGCTTCTCATGATGATGTTGTAGATCTTCATGGAATACATATGGCTGAAACAGAACTCTTTGTATGCTTCTTGTAGTAACTTCTGCTTGAGCTTAGAAGCTCTAGACAAGAATATCCTACCATGATGATAGATGACTCCTCCTTGGACTAAGTAGCCCTCTTCATGCAGCTAGTCATCACGTATCATGCATGTGTGAAGATATTTGGAGTAATCCACCAACAGTTGGGATTTCCAGTATAGATCTACACTGCTCAACAATGACAGCATTGATGATGTATCAACAGAAATTCTGTCATGTTGCTGTTGTTCTCCTTGACATATTTTATGCCAAAGGTGTGTGTTGGAAGGCTGTTCCTTCCATTCTTCTCCTCCGACAACGCAGAATTAGAAATGAAGGTAGGTGATGATGATGAGATAAGAAAATCTCCCTCCTTCTTGAGCTTACCCAAGCCTCCCATCACTGTAGCTTTGTCTTCCAGTGCTCTAAGACCTCTTGGATCTAAGCTTGAAGCATCATGTTGTGATGTCTTCCCCACAAAATCTGAATTTGGTGGCCTCCCATTTGATTTGCCACTAGATAAGAGTGTCCCATGCAGCAATCTCATGAACATAATGGATGGGATTGTAAGGTCCTTGCTTCCACTGTGCAAATCCATCTTTTTTTTCTGTGTGGAAGTGTTATGTGAGGGGTAAGTATGCATGCCTTTGATCATTTTAGGTTCACCACTCTTCTTGTACACCCATTCCATTTGCAAAGCCTCCCAACCAATGGTGACTTTCCCGAATGTAATCAACCATTGAACACCCAAAATAACATTGGTGTTTGGTATGTCAACTACAAAGAAGTGATCAACCAAAGTGTAGGTACCCATGGTGACTGAAAGTGATGTAACATAATGCATGCATTGCATTTTTCTATCTTCTGGGACCAAAACAAAGAATCCCTCAAAAGTATCAGTGGGTATTTCCCTCCTCTGCACAAGATGGGCATCAATGAAGTTGTGGGTAGCCCCACTGCCAATCAATACAGAAACCCTCTAATTCATTATTGAACCTTGAACTCTTAAGTTCAAGTACTTAGGTACTCCTCTCAAAGATGCAAGAGTTCCTCCAATAGGAGCAAATGCTCCATTTCCATCTCCTGATGGTGTTGGATCTCCTTCAACATTGTCAGCGTTGTGACCCCTTCTTGGTTCATCATCTTCATCTTCTTCAAGATCTGAGAAGACCTCTATGTAATGTGCTTTACCAGCAGCACATCTATGTCCAGGTACCCATGTTTCTTGGAAATTGAAGCATAGATTCTTTCTCCTTAGATCTCTCTGGAATTCATCATCAATAGGCTTCTTATATGAGCTCTCCTTTGAAGGAGCAGCTTTCTCTTCCTTTCCTTTAGAAGGAAAAGAGGGCTTGTGCTGAAATTTTTCCTTTGCTTTTGGAAAGGAATATTGAAGGTCTCTAGCCCTCTCAATGGCATCATGCAAGGTAGTGGGCTTGGTAGATTTTACCAACCCATGAAGAGGTTTATCTATACCATCAATGAACATGTACACCCTTCTTTCTGCAAACAAATCAGGAACCATAACAGATAATCTCAAAAATTCAGAAATATAAGACTTTGTATTACCTTATTGCTTCAACTTTGCAAGGCTCATGAATGGTTCCTCTGGATCTAGTCTATCAAACCTTTCCACCAACCTTCTAGTGAACTCTGAATAAGCAGTCACATTGGCATGACCCAATGTAGACAAGCCATGGAACCACCAGTCATGTGCTTCACCTTCAAAGTGCAGCGCTACAATCTTGATAGCTTCCATCTTAGGGATCTTGTTCAACTGAAATTAGATGTCAATTTTCTCTACTCATTCTTTGGCATAACACTTGGGTGACCCATCAAAATTGGGTAGAAATAATCTGCCCATAGATTGATGTCGATCATGATTCTGAGTGAATCCACCATCTCTATGTTGATTCCTTGGTCTTCTTTTGTCCTTCAGGTGAAAAAACTCTTGAAAACTTAGCTGATCCTTGAATCTCTGATTTTGAGAGTCATAATTTTCAAAGTATTCTGTAAGGGATGCTTGCTCTTGTAACCCTTCATTTCCCATAGCCAAAAAGGTAGGCATAGTGAAGAATTGGGAAAATTGTGGTTGATTCACTAGTTGATCATTCCAGTGGTGAGATATGCCAGAGCTTTCTCCAAGTTGAAATCTCTTAGGAGATTCTTTGATTCTATCCATTCTCATATCTTTGATCTCTCTAGCAAGATCTTGCATGGCTTTCAAAAGGGTTTTTGCAAACTCCTTTCCATCTTCATCTCTTCCAGATTCAGGGGCTTTGCCCTTGCCCTGATCATCATTTGTGTATTAAAATTTCTTCTGTCTTCTTCTGAGATACCTCTTCTCTCTGTCAGTAAGCGGCTCATCTTCTTTTGAAGATATATTGGCTTCTTAAGAAAAAACATGTTGTGCCAAGATGATTTCTCTGATACCACTATAATATCCCAAAATGGGAACAACAGCAATATTAAACAATACTGCTTCAAAAATAAGACAGTTCAGCAAAGTAAGAGTAAGAGGCCAATATGAAGGCTCAAAATTCACATATACATTAGCAAATCATATTTACAATGAGGCTCATACAATGTATAATAGGAAATAGAAGACTTAAATAGAAGAAATCCCTCAAAAAGAGGTGTTGCAATCACATATATTCACTGCAAAAGGCTTGACAGTGTTATTTATATTATGTTGCAACAGTTGTTTTTTACAACTTAGATCTAGAGAAAAATAATGCATGAAAATTCATATCTATGACATATACATACACTATAGAGTCTCTACTTTACATACCCCTTGGGGTTTTCAGCAATTTATGAAGCACATGGAGTAGATTTGAGATCTAAAGCTGAAAAACTCCAGAAATCTTCAGAAATTCTGAAGTAAATACAGGAGTATCTAGATCAGATATGAATATAACATGGATTAGATATAAAATCCATGGATCACCACAGTGAAGGGAAGATTCCCAACACTAGAGATCTCTCCTCCAAAGTTATTCCAAAATCCCTTACAACAGCACCTACAGAAAAACGCAGATCTGGAAAATAGACTGTGTTGTAGGGTTCAAGATCAGTTTGGGTTGATGCCAAGATGTGGATCTGATGCTCCAATGATCCAATACACTCTTGCCAATGGGATAGAATGCTTTCCCACTGAAAATAGGCACTAGAATGGCTTAGGTCTAAGTAGATCTAGCCTCCACTTGCTACAGCTTACAAGGACAACCAAACTCTCAACAGGATCTGCGTTGTAGTTGGAAGATGAAGCTTGGCCAAATGCCTGATAGTGGACAAGACATTGAAGACTCTTCCAAGAGGCCTCTCAAGGAAATAGGTGGCATTCCCGATTAGGAACGCCCAGTGCTAAACAGCACTATTCTCTGCTAAACAGCCAAGAGAATGATATATGTCTAAACAGACAATATATTTAGAAATATAACATATTCAACAACCTTCTCCGGTTGTCCTCCTCTTCCTTTTATAAGATAGAAATCTTGCAAAACCCTAAACCATCTCAATGATTTAGCTTCTTTCACATGTGCCACCTCCAACTAAGACTGTGTTGTGCATCAATGAGGTTCATCCCTTCTACACAACGTTGTTGATCTGGTCATGGTTGACCCAGTCAAATGTCTCAATCCCTTTCACACATAAGGGTGTTTTATTAAGATAGCCCAGATTTATCTTTGTTCACATGTGGCATTGATTTATTTATTTCTTAGGAGTTTTTATTGTCCTCCTTTATACATTTATTCATGCAACAAGAAAAATGAAACAAAATTGTATATTCCCATTAGCTTGGGCTAACTGGGAATATTACATTATTGCTGAAGATGTTATTGTGTGAACAGGGCTCTCTGTGTCAACATATTTCTTGAATGTCCTAAATAGGTCTGACTGCGTGCAGTGGAAGACTTTACCGTGAAGACCCAAAGAAAGGATTTATTTATAGTCCTCTAAAGCATAGATCTGATAGTGACGGTGAGACAAAAACTAGTAGCTATAGTGAATCTGTTCACTCTGAAGAAGAAGAAGTTTCATCAAATCAGAATGATCAAAGAGCATTGATCCTCTTCCAGATCCCATCCACTCCACTTCCAAACTCATCTCACAAAGCACCCACTCCACTACACATTCCATCTTCACCTCCACCGCCACCTCCCCCAGCCATAGATATGGTCACGTCGATGAAGCTAGAAGATATTGAGCACTTTTAGTTTGTGGCTAATGCTATGTGGCAGGCTCAATAGGTTAATAATAATGATATTAAGAAAGCTTAGCTAGCCACTACTTTCCAATATCGCGCATTAGATCGGTATATTAGATATGTTCAAGCAAACCCTAATGCCACTCTAGATGAAGTGAAGGATTCCCTAAAATAACAATTCAAGAAACCTAAATCATATGCGCAGTTGGTTACATAAATGAAAGAGATTAATAAGCAGGTTAGTGAATCTGTGTGGGAGCCAGATCAGAGGCTTAAGCGCACTATCAGAGATGGTGGATTCACTATCGATCATACCCAAAACAAGTAGTGGTTTATTGCTCTGATGCTCCCATAGTTGTGCCAGCCATTGGGTCAACAGAAGATTTCCACGCATGCTGAGGCTATGGAGATTGTAATGAAACTAGAAGCTACCCAACACCTGTTGTTCTTGGAACTCAACAGATTCAGAATCAGTTGGAAGCAATTCATTTAGAGATTCAAAATGTGCACAAAGATAAGGGCAAGGAGGTATGCGCAGAGGTCTGGTGTATAAAATGTAAAGTTTTTGGGAACCATAAGGATAAATTTCATGTCTTCAATAATTATCTGAACGTTGGAGGACCGCTGAAGAGCACAGTATGGTGCACAACCTGTTAAGTTGTGGGTTTACATGAAACAATTTTTTATCTAAGGGTTGGAATGTATCATCCTGAGTTGAAGCAGTTGTTTTGTATATTTTGTTTGTCACTGGGACATGATGAGCAACGTTATTCCCACTTATGATGTGATTCTATACAAAGCTGAAATATATAGAATGCAGGTCGAACCTACCTCACCAGCATCCCCCTCTGGTCGTGGTGGATTCTAGGGAAAAGGAAGAGGAAGAGGAGGTGGATCAGCTAGTCGAGGAAGGGGGCAGGTTATTTGCTACAACTGTGCAGATGTTGGTCATAATGCATGCGACTGTCGAAATCCAGCGCGAAAATAATGCAGGTATTGTAGACAGATTGACTATGTAATATAAGATTATCCTATTGTGATTTCTAAGATGCAGGAGAAAAAGACGCGATGCAGAACCTTCAGATGGTTAGAGAAAAAACCTGTGAGGAAGATCCTAGCATGAATCTTGTCACTAGGAGCGGTGCAACCACTAATGAAGATGAGGGAAAGAAACCGGCTACTGACTTATGGATTCATAAGGCACTTGAGAACAAATATGGATTAGATTTGCAATGCGCAAAGGACACTTTTGTTGAAGCACGAAAATAATTTGCAAAGGGGAGCACATCAACATCAGGTAGACCAATGAAGGAGGTAGGGGTAGACGAAGAGATCAATCCATTTCTACAAGCTTGCATTAAGTTACTGTGCAACAAAAAGGCAGTAGAGAACCTTTGATATTTCATAGATATTTTCATAGAGAAGGAACAGCTGATGGTAGAACAAAAATTTGTCAACCAAATCTATAAGAATAAGAAGAGAACGAGTCGAGAGATGCGTATGACCATGCAGATCAGTGCTTATGAGATGGATCAGGTTATTCTAGATTTGGGGTCTGATTCAAATGTTCTACTGAACCAAACTTGGCAGCGCATGGGAGAACCCAAGTTTGAATGCTCTACCATTCAACTGTGCATGCAAATTCGACATCAAATCATTCTATTAGGAAGGCTATCGCGTGTCGTAGTCAGTATTGAAGGTGTTAAGGTGCGTGCAGACTGTGAATTTATACGAATTGTAGATGATACTGATCCTTATCCTACACTATTGGGATTGGACTGGGCTATTGATATGGATGGTGTCATAAACCTAAAAAAAAGATGGAGTTTGAAAGCAATGGAACAAAATTCATAATTCCCTTAGACCCCATAGAAGGACAAAGATACACAGAGCCTGTGTGTGCTGATGATGATATTAACCAGATCTATAAGTTGACTCTGCGTGAGTAATATTAGATCAACCCAATGGCGGATGGAAATATTAATTTGGAGAAGGACAACTCTTATTTCTTAGATTCTTATGAAGAATTGGAAAACTGGAAGAACCAGTTGCATGAAGCACCTGCGTTGCGTTGTAATAATGTGACCAAATCCCTTTGATGTATAACATCTGAGGTATGTGAATTACCACATTATGATGGTTTAATTGATGTAAACATGTTTTTAGGATAACTTGAAAGAACTGTACCAGAAGGACAGAGATTCCATTCCTTGTATCTCGGACTGCACGCTACTCTAGCACGACGGTGGGAGACTCATAAAGAAAACATGGGAAATTGGGATGAATGCATGTGCATGATAAGGTTACGCTTTGAACATCCAACTATTAGAATGGAATAAGTCTAATCCGGAAAGGATTATCCTCCCAAACATTTGGCTAAATGGAATCAAGTATGGGGTGTAGAACCAAGACCTGAATGGGTCCACATGTTTATTCACACATTAGCGAAGGTACCTACGGATTGGTATTTGGAGACAGAGTTACACCAAGGTGCTAGTGAATGGTCGGCATTGACAGAGAGTTTCATTTTGACATTCATCTTTTAGAGTGGATTCTATAAGATTGGTAAATATTTGCATAACATTCAAGAAGTTATCTTTGATACACCAAAGCCTGCAATCGAGTGTGCTCCACTAGCAAGGGATGCGTAGATGAAAGATAATGTGAATTGCGTAAATGTAACAGTTCAAGAGAGTGAAGCAAATCCAAGGAATATTATGATTCCAAAATCTGAGGGAGAGCGCGCAGTGGCTGGGACCTCGATCACTTCACTAGTGTGACAAAACCTCTAAAGATCCGACGGGTGAATATTGTATTTTAAGGGAAGCCAAAGTTGGCAAAGATTGGAGACTATTGAGATGATGACACATTAGGAAAATTCGTTGAGTTGATGACAGAGTGACAGGACTTGTTCCCTACAAAGTTCTCAAAGTTGAAAGGAATAATTGGATAACTTGGAGTCATGAAGATCACTTTGAAACCTGATGCATGCCCAGTGAAGCAGCGTCCAAATAGGCTAAATCCAAGATATAAGCAGAAGATAAAAGAAGAGTTGGGAAATATGGTTGTTGCAGGCATCATAGAGCCAGTAGAATAATCTGATTGGGTAAGCCCCATGGTAGTACAAGATAAGAAGACCAAAGGAGAAATCAGAATCTATGTAGATCTGCGCAAATTGAATGATGCTTGTATGCATGATCCATTCCCAATTCTATTCTCTGATGAATCTTGGATAATGTTGGAGGAAAAGAAGCTTATTCATTCATAGATGGGTTTTTATGGTATCATCAGATCAGGTTTACGCCATAAGATCACAGTAAGAGTACCTTTGCAACTGAATGGGGATCTTTCCAATATATAGTCATGCCCTTTGGCTTGAATAATTCACTTACCATCTTCTTGCGTGTAGTTGTAGCTGCCTTCAAGGAGTTCATCCATAATTTCCTTGAAGTGTAATTTGATGATTGGACTGTATTTGGGTTGTTGAAGAAGCATGCTTCAAATCTGCGGTTAATGTTGGATACCTATAGAAAATACCAGATCTCATTGAACTTGAAGAAATGCATATTTTGTGTGTCATTTGGGATACTGCTGGGACACATTGTCTACTAGCAAGGGTTGATGGTAGACCCTGCGTAGATCGCAGTGATTGTTAATCTGGTGACACCTAAGAATGTCAAACATTTGCGCTCAATATTGGGGCACACTGGCTATTATCGGAAGTTCATTCAGGGTTATGCGCTAATAACTGCGCCCATGGAGAAGTTTCTCAAGAAGGATGTGAAATTCTGCTGGGATGAGGAATTTCATAAGAGTTTTTAATTTTTGAAGGAAAAGATGGTCATTGCACCCATAGTAGTCTTTCCAAATTGGTCAAAGGTGTTCCATGTGCATGTTGACGCCTCTTGTACCGCGCTTAGAGCTATTTAGCACATCCAGGAGCTGGAGAGATTGATCACCCTATTTCATATGCTAGTCAAAAACTCTCAAGCACAGAACGGAATCATTCAACCATAGAAAGGGAAGGATTAGCGATGGTGTATGCACTACAAAAATTCTGTCACTACCTATGAGGATGCCATTTTGAGATGTTTAATGATCATTCTGCTTTAAATTACCTGGTCAATAAGCCTGTGTTGGGGGGGGGATCTGCAGGTGGTTGTTTCTATTTCAGGAGTATGACTTTGAGATCATTGTGAAACCAGGAATACTGAATGTTGGGTCGGACCATCTATCGCGCATTGAGATAGGTAAAGAACCTACAAACTTGGAGGATGGATTACCAAATGTGCACTTGTTTGCGATCAAGGTAGTTGATGAGTGTTTCCATGATATTAATCAGCTCTTTATTATTGGACACGCACATGAAGAATATACTATACAGCAGAGGAAATAGCTTGTGGTGCGCACAACAGACTTCACTATTATTGCTGGCCATTTGTATAAGATGGGTGCAGATGAAGTTCTATGAAGATATGTTTTGGAGTATGAGAAGCGTGCAATTTTAGATGAAGCCCATGGAGGGGTTGTCGGTGGTCATAATGCAAGGAAACCACATAGAATATTTTGCGAGCTTGGTTATGGTGACCCACATTACACAATGATGCCTATACGCATTTTCATGCATGTGATATATGCCAGAGGACCGGAAATTCATCGTGCAGATCTGAGATTCCCTTTCATCCACATATGTCACTACAAGCATTTAATAAATGGGCTATATAATTTGTTAGACCTATCAATCCTCCGGGAAAGAAGAGTGGTGCGCGTTATATAATCACTGCGACAAACTATGTAACTAGATGGGCTGAAGCTAAGCCTATGAAGGATTGTACGGAAGATATAGTTGCGCAGTTCATATTTGAGAATATTGTGACTCTCTTTGGATGTACTAATATTCTAATAAGTGATCAGGGTACACATTTTGTGAATGATACCATTGAAGCATTAACAGGCAAATTTCAAATGCATCATTATAAGAGCTCTCCCTATCATCCATAGGAAAATGGTGCGGTGGAAGCATTCAATAAGATACTGGAAACTGCTCTAACCAAGGTGTGCAATGCTAGCCAAAATGATTGGGATGAACGTGTACCCACAGTTCTCTAGGCATATCGAACCAAATGTAAGAAGTTGACTTGGAGGATACCTTTCAGGATGGTATATGGGCAAGAACCTGTGTTTCCGATGGAGTTCATTGTTCCTAGTCTGTGCATTGAAGCATTCACAAATATGGCAGAAGCAGATGCTATGGAGGAACAGTTGCCATAGTTAGTTGCACTGGAAGAAGATCGCTTTATTGCCAATTATCACCAGCACGTTTAGAAGGTGCGTGAGAAAGCATGGCATGATAGGCACATCAGGAAAAATGTGTTTAAGGAATATGATTTGGTCTTGTTGTATGACAGCAAGTTTTCGCGCCACCTAGGGAAGTTGAAGATGCATTGGCTAGGGCCATATATCATTAAGGAGATCATTGATGGAGGTGCAGTATGCCTGGCCACATTGAGCAAATAATACCTTACCGGGCATGTCAATGGAAATCGATTGAAGCCATACAAGTATGACCCTATGCGCACCAAATGACTATATGGCCGAAGTATCAGATCTGCATAGATAGGATGATGGATGCACAGGAAAGTGTGATGCGTGCGAGTTAGTTGCACGAGGAGGTTGACTGGGTCGTAGAGGTGCCAAAAGATAGTCGTTGGAGCAGTAAATCTAGAAAATACAGCTTTATTACCATTTATGGGAGTGTACAGGTTGCATTTAATGAAGGTATTTTGCCAGATTTGGGACCATTTTTTTCATTAATGGAGACATATTAATGCATAAGGGACCGTTAAAGACATGGAAAAAGTATAAATATGAACTATGGGGTCACAACAGTTCCCTTTTCATTTTGAGTGAATTGTCTGCAAGGAGCTCTTTGATTTCTACAAAATCTTCATTGTCTATGTATGGTTTGGATCCGGGATTCGAGGACGAGTTGCTTCGTAGGGGTTTTGGTTACATAATTATGCCCAGCTAACAACTACGTGACTCAGAGATGATCCTGCTACACTAGAGGTTCCTACTGCGCTGATTTCTGAAACACCTGTGCCCACAAAGCCTAAGAAGGGTTAAACATCTTGCCACTAAAGGGCCCACTACAGAGAAGTTGGTCATTGAAGTGTTGGCAATATGATTCTTATGGTTTCAAATGTTGTCCTTGATGGAAACTCTGTTGCAAATGCTGAAGTATATAACTTCTCGTAAAGCGTTGATGTTACAGGAAAAGTTCAAGTCCAGCAAAAGATGGTTAATATTTATAAATGAAGGTTCTATATGCAAGCTCTTTCAGGCCAAGTTGCGTATACACGCAGACAAGAACGATCCAAGTCGTTTATGCCTTTTGCGCTCTAAAAATGATAATACCAGGGGGCATTACCATGGTTTTAGCCCACAATATTGAGTGCGGTGTCATCTATATGATTCCGTCCAAGAATACCATCGGCACTTGTGTGGTTTTGGCTCATGGTATTGATAAAAGCTAAACCTGTATAAGGGGAAGAAGATCATAGTGCAAGGAGTGCATGTGTAAGAGTTTGAACTGAATACTTCTCTCTGAAGTATATCTACATGAAATGGGTTTTGTTTATTGTTAGATCTGAAATTATGATGCACCCATGGATACAATGATGGATCAAGATCTCTAGACCTAACATGACTATGTGTTGATTGATGAGATGTTTGGATATGTGACTTGGCACATGTCTGTTGAAGTAAAGTGAAGAAATATGGGTAGTTCTATAGATCTGAAACCTTTCAGAAGAATCAATATTTACAGATCTATACGCTAGGTTGTCACGGCGAAAGCGCATATACACGCGGGTTTGTTTCAGAGAAAGCGCGTATGGAAGTCAGGGTTGTCTGAAGCTTGATGGAGAGGTTATCTGTTTATTATTGTTATATTTCTGTGGTCTGTCAATGAAGTCTTCATGTAGATATGGTTTTTTTGAATATTGTATATGCTGCTAAGTTGAATATGTACAAATTTGATCAATGAGTGGTTAAATATGATTAATGATGCTAATTGAATAAGGGTTCTGCAAATCTAATTGAAAGCCTCATATCTATTTCTGTGATTGATCAAATTCTGGAAATTCAGTATTCACAGATCTATACACAGGTTGGTGTGCAGGAAAGCGCGTATATACGCTGGTTCAGTGAAGTGAAGTAGCTTATGCATTTAAGATAATGAATGATCAAAGTTGAAATTGATTCTGCATGTTGATTTTGAAATCTAGGTTTATTATTGTGCTCTGGTTATAGTAATCTCACTGTTATGTTTGAAGTTTGGGTTAAGTCTATTGATGTTGATATTTATGTTGAGTTGTGTTGCAGCTATTGGATCTGTTAGGGTCCTATAATAATAGGATTCATAATTTTGAATTGGCTTTGTTTAGTCTTGTAATATATACATACCTTTACTTTCTGCAAATTTTTTTCCCATATAAAAATAAAAAATGTAAAGAGGATGAAAGTCCTAAAAGAAAAACAAAAGGACAGAAAAAGAAAAAGAACAAAAAGAATAGAAAAAATGAACCCCAACAAAAAAGAGATAAAATAGACCATGAAAGTGATGCAAATTCAAATGCCACTATTTTTACTTTGCTTTGCAAAAACAAGATTGTGTGCAGCTTGTCAAGATGCCACAATCCATGAAGGTCAAACTACTTAATCTTGACCTTTCACGATTTAAATTTCATGCTGATAGATAGAGAATAAATATCTAGCCAAACTGTTTAACCTTGGTATATCAGTAGTTAGATAGAGAATAATAATGAGCTCAACATTTTAATCTGAGCCCTTGGAAGAAATAAGGATAGAATTAGTTAGTTTGATGTTAAAATAAAAATGAATAAGGGTTTGCAACCTCAAATGCACCCATGTAAATGAAGAAAAAATTTTAGAATAGCTAATGGGTAGGCAGAAGCAGTTTTCACAAGGCATGGATAGCGGAAAATTGATCATTTCATTTACTAACTTCCTTTCAAAATCATTCCCCTTGTAAAAATACCCTTTCCCCTTCATTTTAACCCTTTTCCCAAATAGTCACTCATTTTTCTTTACAGATCCCCTTTTCCTAAGTTAAAATGCAATTTTTTCTTGAGAAGAGTAAAAACCCTTTATTCACTTCCATTTTTATTCCAAAAACCCCAAAAATACAAATATCCTAAGTATAAATGATGTCGAGACCCACAGTGAAAATATCCATCCCCGATATAATTTTACGTGTTAAACTTAGTGATAATTCTGCACTTATTAACATTTAACATTATGTATTAGCTCCTATTATATACCTTTTATAAAACCTGTATTTTAATGAATTCCTTTATATATATTATTCCCAACCTATGGTTTAATTTCCCCACATGTGATATATTTCGGGCCCACTTATTATTACCCCACCTATTATAAAGTTCCACTTTCCCTAACCCCATTGGTTATATATTTTACCCTATCGCCTAACTTAAACTCCCAACCCCATACAAATAAAACCATAGTTTATATGCATATATAACATATCGCATCATATTATCCCGGGCCCCACGCCTATCTAATCCCCAATAATCCATCGCATCCTCCCAACCATTGGATCTTAAACGATCAGATCTGACAGCCCTTATCACCTATAGCATATTTGAAAGCATGATCTTTACCTACCCCAAGGCCTTGCGATATCTACGGTTTTCGGAGATCTACTCCTAGCTACGTGGCAACTTTTTATTCAATCACATCGATCCAAATTATACCGCCAACCACCTTTGGCCAGTGCGAAAACCATTCAGCGGTATTATTTCCCATTGTGGAAACCACCCTTCCCATTTGAATTAACCTCGTGCTTTAATGCTAATCAGTGTTGGTTAAAAAGACCATATAGCCGCCCTTTACAGTCTTTTCCACCATTTCTGTTATAGTTTTCCATAGAAGAGCTATTTCTGACCTAAAAAGTTGTTGCCGACCCTATTTTCAACATAATTCAACCATTTTCTGCTACAACTGTTGTAGAGCCAGTCCAAAACAGTATAAAGACCCCTAAAGCCTCAGAGAACCTTCGTTGCCTCAGAAACCCTCTGCAAGCTTTAAAAATCTTCATTTTATCCAGGTTTTCTTCAATGCTTAGGCCAAATACTTACAGCAAGAAAGTAATTTAATGATTGAACCTATTTAGAAGCATCTGCAGACTAAAATAAACCTCATGTTCCTTTCAATCCATTTTTTGCAGACCCTAGGTGTCTTTTTACAGAATTTCCTAGTCCTGAGATTGCTTTTAAATCACAGAGATTGAAAATTTGATCAATTAAACCTTTTCAGACCATAGATAAACCCTTGTTTCATCCTAAATCAATCTGCAAACTATAAATATCTTTCTGAGGTGCTCGTAGAGACCTAAATCAGTTTTTTCTAAGTCAAATATTAATCAATTAAGTAAAATCAAACAAACAATGGCTTCCAAAAACATTGTAACTGTAAATATCCTGCAACCTATGTGGAACACACTCCTTTAGTAGATAGGGACTTTAAAGTTAATGACACAGTCACTGAATTTAACCTTCTTGAGCTCCACTGCTAGAACCATGACAATCCATAGATCAGGCCGATGAGGTTTTCATTTGGGAGTCTAATCTGCCAAAATATGTTTTACCACAGACTTTCCAATGCCAAGAGGTCATCAGACTGTGTCAAAATTGTTATTTCCCTGATCAGAGAGCCATTGTAACCCCTGAAAAAAAAAAAAATTTACCATTGCAGTAGAGTCAATCAAACAAATGCTACAGATCCAACCTAGACCAGATGAAATCCCTTTGTCCATTGAGACTCTTACGCGGTTATACCTGAATCTGGACTTCCCCAAGAAGTTTTAGATATTTCAAACTTTCATGTCTACATCTGTAGAAACTCCAAGACAAATCCTCCTTACTCATCTGCAATCTTTTCTGAGAGGACCAGGCATATAATCACTATGTTTTGAGATGCAAAATTCAGAATATCCACAGTCTTCATTTTTAGTCTACGTTTCGAGTCTAAACCAAGACTCATCTTCAGGAAAAACCTACTAAGAAGAGAAGAGATTAGGGTAAATAAATAGAGGAAAGAAGGAAAAATGAGAGGTGAAAGAGCCGAACAGCTTCTAATATTTTAAAAGATTTTAATTAATTAATTATTTATTTATTTTGTTTTTTTAAACCTAATTTAATTATCTTGTTCGCTATAATGCTCCTCCCTACACACTATCACGCTTCCCTATATCCTCCCATTTTCATTTTTTCCTTTCCCCTCTCCATCCCATTACCCTGCTACCCATCTAAACTCTCCTAAAAAAACAAATACTCTAAAATCTCATCTTAAAACACCTATCTATACTTTTAATAAAAACTAACAAAATGAATTGATTTCCCTTAAATCTTATTACCCCTCCTTATTATATTAATCATGTCTAATATTATTAATATTAATTCTACATTATTACAAGCACTCTTAGTCTTTGCTAATAATGTTGTAGTTAATATTAATAATATGTACATATTAAAAATTAAAAATTAAAAAAATTCATGAAATACATTATAAATTTTTAATGAATTAATTTTTTAAAATCATATCTAATCATAATCTAGGTATATATTTATCCTTTTATTAACTAACTTAATAAATCTTTTTAAAATAACCAAAAATCATTTTTCTTCATTTCTTACAATTCTAGGTATTAATAACATTAAACATTTTTTATAATAAATTATAATTATTACTAATATTAATAAAATTATTAAATTAAAAATAAAAAAATTTAAATATGAAAAACAGATGGCACTATTACCAAAAAAAAATTTAAAAATTAATAGATAAAAACATAATAATTAAATTTGGTCATCATTATAAATAGAATTAAATTAGGTTTTAAAAAAAACAAAATAAATAAATAAACAATTAATTAATTAATTAAAATCTTTTAAAATATTAGAAGTTGGTCGGCTCTTTCACCTCTCATTTTTCCTTCTTTCCTCTATTTATTTACCCTAATCTCTTCTCTTCTTAGTAGGTTTGTCCTGAAGATGAGTCTTGGTTTAGACTTGAAACGTAGACTAAAAATGAAGACTGTGGATATTCCGAGTTTTGCATCTCAAAATCTACACCACAAAAACCTCCAAACAATCACTATGTTGTCCAGCATTCTGGGTTATTTCACAGATGAGCATGTTGATGCTGCAGTATCAGGTTTCCTATCTACTTTCATAGTTGGTCAGCCTCCTGCTACCATTTTTAATTTTTCCCAGTACCTTGCTGTCTCAATTCATGAACAGCTGGTCAAGATGCCTAAAGAAGGTGTTTTCAAATACTCATCTGTCTTATTCCACATGTTTTTGTACTTTCAGTCTGAAAATTTTGTCATTAACCTTCAAAAGCTTGATGTTTAATGTAACCCACAGTCAATCATCTTTTGGACTTCCTTGATAAGGAAAGACTCCATTGAGTTTACATATACAGATTTCATTGACTCCTTTATCCATCCTATTGTCAACATGCTGAACCGTAGCATGCAACCTAGAGTCAGTGAGGATATTAAAAAGGTCCTGCAGCTGTCATAGCATAGTAGGATAGGAGATTGGTACTTGTATCAGAACCATACAGAGATAAGGGTATATGGGTCAAATCTCTTACCATATAGATTGCCCAAATACCTCCCAATGAGGTTATTTTCCCTTGAGTACATGAGGCAGATCATTAATTCTGATGCAATCAATTTCCTAGCAACTAAAAAGAAAACACAGTTCAAGATAAAGAATCAGGTTGGCCCTTTCATTTGTAACAGTAGAGATGCAGGTCCAGAGGCTGAAAAGTATTTGCAGGAGTTTAAATTCAGTAAAAAAATTCTGTGGTATTATGATCCTCTAGGATTAATAAGCAAATTGAGAGTTAAATGCAAATTAACTCCTATGTACATGAGAAAAAAACCATACATAGAGAAATACTCCAATCATTCTGAATGGTTGGAGAAAAATTTGAAAGAGTTGGAGAAACCATCAGAAACAAGTGCAATCATGCAAACTCCAACCCAAGACGATAGAAATTCTAAAAGAGTCAGAGAGGAAGGATCATATTCAACACACACTACAACTGAAACTAAATTCAAACTAATGTACAGGAAGAAGCCAAAACTAAATCATGTAGAATAACAAATGGAAACTATTGTAATTGATACTAATGCAGTGGTGAAAGATAATGCTCCTCCTCCTGCAGTTTCTAAAAAGACACATCAACCTTCTACTTCAAACACTCAGCTGATTCAAAAACAACACAATGTTGAGGTATCATCTTCCAGTAAACCAAAAAATAAATAGATGGACATTATGCAGAAATAAAAAGAAATAAAGATCAAAATTAAGCCTTGAAAACTGATACATATAACCAATATTGGAAGCAGTCACCCAGTGATCAAAGCAGATTACTTTCTGCTTTTTACTACAAGACTAGGAAAATGCAGATGACATTCCTGCATCCAAAAGTCAAGCATCCCAAATCATCAGCTGATTATAAAAAATCACCATATGAATTTCAGGCAAAATATCTTCATCCAATTGACCAAATAGAATTTCACAAACAAGCTGGTGAAATTCTTTATTCAACCATGAGAAACAAGGCCATGAGTGTGCAGAAGTTGCAGAACACTCTAGGGAACATCAAAGATCAGTTAGAATTAGAGAAGGCATCCTTCCAGGCTAAGGATAATAGAATCAAATAACTGGAAGATTTGGTTATTGAGGTAGAATATGATCCTAAGAATGTGAAAGTTACAGATGAGCTAATAAAGAAGAAAAATGCAAACATGATGCATTAAAGAAGCAGCTTAAACTGCCTCCTACAGAACATCCTCAGGAAAAAGAAGTATTACAAGATACAAACCAAAAATATGAGATGATGAATCTCATCCTTCAATTAAATGCCCGAATCAAAGAAATGGAAATTGAAATGGACAAGTTACTCCAGGAAAAAGAGGCCAGAAAAGAAGCAACTCCTATCATTGTTATTCCTGTAGTCACTAATGTTGTTCCTTCTACATTGGCAGAATCATTGGATCCTTCAGTTCCAATGGCCACAGCACTTCCTATCACATCAACTACCACTTCAGTTGTTGAGTCATCTTCAGCAGTAGTACATCCTACATATGAGGCAAGTAAATTGGTAAAAGCAATGTAGGACATGTCTATCTAGAACAATGAAATCAACAGACTTAAATAACAGCTTAAAAGTCTGGATGATGAGAAGAATCTAGTACAAAATATGCACAATAATGAAGAACATAAAGCTAACAAGTTGAATGATAAATTGAAAAAAATATAAAAAAAAATATAACACTGAAAGAACCAATGGCACAAGCCAAGCAGCATCTATGGGCCAATGTCATTGAATCTGTCAATGATATTTGGCCATCTATTTAGGTTATTTATGAACAAAAGGATCTTATCAAATCAGCAAATGAGGCCATTCAAAAAATTAAAGAAGAACTTGGCAAGAAGCCAGAACAGGCTCTTGAAATCATCAAATTTCTTAATTCCAAGAATAAGCAGGAGTTAGAAGAGATTGGAATTAGTGACAGGACAGAAACCATCCTAGAAGTTAGGAAGGTAATTTCTAAAAAGAATTTGATGATACAGCTAGAAGAGAAATGCCAAAACATGGAGGTTTCCATCACAAAGTTCATGATGAAGTTTGATACTTTGAGACAAAAAGGCCTTCCAAATCCTCTGGTTATTCATGACAAATTAATGAAGCGGGATGATTATGATAAAAATATGAGAGAAGTGGCTAAGGAACAAGCTAATAATTCAGCCATGTAGGGAATTCCAACATGGAAAGTTCTCTACAAGAGTTTTGAAAATCTTTCTTACCTACAACATGAGGTAAAACACCTATTTGTCAACAAGCCTACATTTTCAAAATATACAGAAGCAGATGAAATAGTTAGAAGGATGAAGAAGATCAAATTACCAAAAGTTGAAGACTGGGAAAATTTCACTGATTTACTGTGAAGGTAAAACAGTAAGCAGAGCAGTCAAAAGGAAAACAAGGCAGGCAGTTTTACAGATTGTAGTAAAAATAGCAGTTATAGTCAAAGTGTATCAGAGTTTAAAGAGTATCATAGTTTAAAGAGCATCAGAGGTTAAAGTGTATCAGTGTTTAAAGAGTATCAGAGTTTAAAGAGTATCAGAGAGTAAAAAATTATCAGTAAAAGTCAAAGTGAAAATCAAATCAGAAATTACAGAGCAGAGATAAATATTGCCAGCGTAAAGGATACTCTACTGCAGCCTTCATTGAGCAAACAGTTAAGAGAGAAATTAGCAAAAATATCAAAGACAGCAATAGTAAATTCAATAAAAACAAGGACAGCTTGCATTAGTTAGATAGCTGTCACTATCTTCTTGCATGAAGATATCTATTTTCCATGAATAATCCCTAAGTTTGTTTTAGGATATTTTGTAAGAGTATTTGTATAAATACTTCACATTTTGAAGTATTGAGTGTAGATGAATTGCTGAACATTTCTATAATTGCTCTATTCTGGAACCTGAGGGTGATTGTACCAATTTCAAGTCAGCAGTTTGGATTAAGCAATAAAGAGATTATATTACAGGATTCATTTGTTGGGCCACTATAGTGAAGTACTTTCTACTTGTTCAATTGTTTCTTTCTGAAGTTTTTACCAATACTTGTATGTTTTTCTAAATCTAAATGATATAGCATGAATGTTATTACAGAACATGTTTAATTACACTCTATCTTGAATTATTTATCATTTACATGTTTTCTATTGATATCCAGATTAGGGAATTATTAATTTCTCCCTAGTTTCGATTGACCTTTCTCTTTTCACTCATTATCCGGATTTGAGAACCCTTAATTGCTCTCTTACCCCGATTGAAACCATTTTCACTATCTGCCTAAGGATTTGAAGTTACCCAACTATCTTGCCCTATGAATAATTCCCTTTAGAACCTTGATCCTGCTCTGTTGCTTGACACTTTGACTCCATTAGCCCAATGGTAAGCAGACCTACATCTATCCATCTAAGTAAGTGATTCAACCACCAAACCAAACCAAACCAAATCCAAAATCAAATCCCAAGTAATCCTACATGACTAGCCTAAAATCAACTAAAATCAACAAAGATAAATCATATAGAGAGAGCCCTCTCTGAGCATTAGGAAGGCTAGATCCTAAAGCTTAAAAGTAGGTTTGTGGTTACCTCTAATATCCTTTAAACCAAAATCAAACATCTCACAACCTTTTGAGAATTATTGGAGTGATAACACGATCCAGTGTGAAAATTTATAAAACGTGGTTTGTAGTGGGTCTGGGGTTGAAGCCTTCATTATGGAAGAAGAAGTTGCATGCCAATAGAAGCTAGTGTTATGACCAGGGGGTTGTAGCTCCCTTCCAGTAGTGGCTGGTAAACGAGATCAGGGGGTTGGAGCTTCCTTCCAGTAGTTGTTGGAGAATGAGAGAAGGTTGCAGCCTTCTACAGGTAGATGCATGTGTACTAATATGAGTCTACATCAAGACAATATTGTAAGCAGCCTTCTATATAATAAATATTGAAGACAGAGACGAAAGCAGCAGTGGTTTTCTCCCGAATTGGGTTTCCACTTTAAATCTTGGTGTTCATGTGTGATGCTCTTGTGTGACGATTCATTTGGTTATTACTGCACATATTTACTGCTATATTATATGATGCATAAATGATGGTCTGGGTTAAAGAATGATTCTGAATGTTTATATAAATAGTAAAGTTATTCGAGTATACGCTAGTTTCTATATGGAGATCCACATGCATACGCTAGTTGGGCTACTCAAAGTCGCATATAGAAATCAGTAAAGAGAAAAGTAAATTATTGTGATTATTGAAAATATCGATTCACCCACCCCCCCCCCCCCTCTCAGTATTTTTCCCGACATGAAGTGCAGGGTGTTGTTGCAGAGTCTAAAAATGGTGCTCCCTGTCAAATCTTTTGTCACTCTAGTCCAAGCCAAGATGAAGGAGAAAATACCACAGTGACTCGAGACGGGTCACATGTTTGTGTTGGGGGCCTGCTGGAGCAGGGTCTCCTGGGGTACATTTTTGGATATCTTTTTGTATAAGTTTTTCGCATTGCACAGATAGGTCAAGAGGCTTTGGGGCAGGTCAAAGTCCCTCTTTTATGTAAAAGGGTTTTAAGGGTAAACTGTGGGCCTCAAACCATGGTTTGAGACCATAGTATTTGAGGGCTAAGATAGATATAAATAGATATATCGAGTCTAAGGAAGTAGTGATAAGAATTCATGTTTTGATCTAAGTGTTTATGTGTTTGTGATATATTTTGTAAGGGTTTCAGTCTAGGTTGGGTAGAAAGGCTCCTGTTGGCTATGTGCGCGAAGATCTAGTCCTAGCTATGTGCAGACTTTGTTGGTTGTGTGCACAGAAGGGTAAATCATAAGGGAAAATCTGATGTATTGAAGTGCTTTGAATCTAATAAAAAGATTTTTTTGGCGAAGCAACTGTGTTGGGAATTGTGTTATCTGTTTATTGGCTCTGTTTTGAGATCACTTTACTTCTGTTATGTTTAAGTATATCTGCACGAGTACATCTGTTATTTATGCATGAATCTATATTGATGGTTGAATACATGTATAAATCGATTTAAGTTAAAACGCATTATATAGATCTCGATCTGGTTTTGTTATGATATATATGCGATGAAGTGATCTATGATTATGTTTTTGTGATCTGATAAGTATTATTCTGTATTTTCACACATCTATCTCCGATTTTTATAAGTTTTGAAATTAGTTTTGTTTAGGGCCACCACATTATTTTCTTCACCAGGGCGTGGAAACCTGGTTCGAGCGCCCCCCTCCCCCCCCCCCCACATACTGCTTCGGGTGATACTTTGATCTCCATAAGCAGGACATTGCCGAAGGGCCAGTAGTTGGAGGGTTTGTTGGTTGCACAATAAACTTTGAACCTTGGTCAGGACCCCTCAAGCCAACAATTTCTGCCACATCCACGGGTTTTCTTGGGCTGCGAATTCCACATTCCTCTTCGAGCTCGACAAAACAGGTATAGTAGAAGTAGCATTATTCCCCTCAGCTCCCAATCCTCACCAACGCAAACAATCACAAAGAAACTTAGCAGCAAGGACCATCAGGGAACACTACACCAGAAATTTCCCACAGTGAGCACACACAAACCATACCCTCTAAAAACCTTCATGTGATGCTTGTGTTTCCTCCCCTAGGCCCCCACAAGGTCTAGCACGATACCAGAGTGTGGAGATGAATGTCGGGCTCACTCATATTCCCTCCCCTTAACCTTTCACCAACCCCAAAATCGAACACACAGTTATTGTTCACACGAATAACCAACGTAATGACAATACTTCTCCCGTTGTATGCATTATGGTGAAGGGACCAGCAGGTTCGTCCCTTAGCCCTGCTCCACTTTTAATCGCACATGGGATTTCCCTCCACATGTTTCCCAGATCGCACCCCCCTCGAGGAAGAATTGATCTCCTCCACAATTCTTCCTAGATCCATAAGAAAAAAAAATTAGGTGGAGGGGGCCTAGTCTTGGTCAATTTCCTAGCCCTGAAGCTCACAACCCAAATTTGCTAGTTTTTCTGCAGCTTTATTTCCTTCACGATCAACATGCTCAGTTATCACGTAATCGAAGGAGGAGAGTATGGAGAGAATGTGTTCCCCTATTAGCTCCAAACTCCAACTCTTGATGACCCTTGACAAGGGAGAACCGTTAATTAGATGTTGGAGAATGGATATAGAGATCTGTGAGTCTCCAGTTACCTGCAGCTTCATGATGCCCATATATGTTGCTACCTGCAAGCCTCATTCCAAATCCAGATACTCAACCATGTTATTGGTGTGTGACCACAAGATGCAGCATGGAATCTAAGTGCCTACCCTCTGTCATTTTGAAGGATCCCCCTAAATCCAGTTGGGCTCGGGTTCACATTTGAATCCCCATCAAATTTAAGTTTAGCAAAGGCCTGTAGACGACAGTTGAACACTTATGAGGAGACACATTGACGCGCTAGCCCATGTGTGGGGCCTATAGAGGGCTCCCTCTAGATGTCAAATGCTATAAAAATAGCGTGCTCCTATCCTTATGCCTCCCAATCCTCTTCTGAACATGGCAAGATCGATATACTTTCCTTACGGTTGCGAATAATAGTGTGCCAAGCATTGACTAGGCGGAAATCTTTAGAGTGGGAGATGGCCTTGTTCCTGACTTTCCAGATGTTCCATAGAAAAAATCCTTGTGACAGAAACCATGCACAATTAATAATTAGATTCTTCAATAGGGTCCATGTCCACGTGTCCAGAGACTCTCGGAAAATTTTTACATACCTGTCAGTGATTATGAAGACCTCTGAGTGATATCTCCATACTTCCATTGTATTCGGGCATAAGTTCAGTAGGTGGTCAGTCGTTTCCTCCTCCACATGACATAAAGGGCTACAGGACAGGCCAAGAAATCCCTTCTTTCAAATTTTATCCCACATGAGAAGCTTACCTTGCCCGATCAGCCATAAGAAGAAGGATACTTTTGGCCAAAGGAAAGAATACTAAATCCTTTTGCATAGAGGGTTTAGCTCTAAGTCTCCCATTGAATATTTCAATGAGTATGTTGTTGAGCCCCAAAGATGTCCTTTTCTTTCACCAAATTTCACTTCATTTCCTCTGTCCTTTATCAATTATAGGCTTAAAAGACCAATAGGATTGATTAAAGTCACTTTAAGAATGCATACAATAACTGGCTTACTAAACTTTTTTGGTCTTGTTGTTGTAGTGATTTTTGACTAGACTTAGCTACAGAATGCAGCTATTCTGTAGCTAGTCGCATATTCCGCAGCTATCTTTATGTTCACACAGGTTACAGGTGTCACTTAAAGGAAAAACGCATATGGTTGAATTCCAGAACTCACCTACAACATTCCTTTCCCTCTACGAAGTCTGAGCAAAAATCTGCAAGTGGTTATGCATGTGAAGGAAACCAAAACTAAGAAGTAGACTTCTACCAGGACAAGGACTCTGCAGGTGTCTTCAGTAGAGTACGAGGCCTCAAAAGGAGTTCTAATTCAATTTTGATTGAAAAAGACACCTATCCCTATTTATTCTCAATGACAGTTATGTATTTTGTTTATAAAAATAACTTGGTGAACCGAGAGACAGTTAGCTAGTTGATGTTTTGTTGTTAAGTTGTCCAAGACTGTAATACTCTGTTTTTGAAGCGTTTTCCTTTAATGAAAGAATTACAACTTTAATACATGTTCTGAATCAATCTTGAGGATATTTGTGTGCCAATCCGATGGTAGAGGGCCCCTACTATCCGAAAGGCTTTGTGCATATTTTTTTAGATAAGTAACTTTAGCTCTGTTTCGTTCTTAATTTAAGCAGTTTTCTGAACTTCATGTTTTATGCTTACTTACATCGAATAGTGCAGTCAATCTTGTTCTCATGAATTGTTCCAAAATATCACTAACACTGAATGAGATAGAGCTGTAGTATTTTGAAGGCTAATTGTGTATTAGTTCAGTTCTGTTCATTGCATTTCAAGTTTTATTAGCTAGTTGTATTCTAGTTCTGTTAAATTCGACTTAAAGGCCTTCATTATTTACAAACTGCTCTTGTTCTTAGTCTCTTCTAACACATTATTATCATATGGACAAGAATTAGTAATATCATTTTGAGGGCTTGACTGTTTTTCAATTTCTCATAATTTTACAAACATCCTTTTTCCAAAGCTATTCCAAGAGATCTCTAACCCTTGAATGAGGCTTAATAGTAAAATTTTGAGTTGCAGAATGGGTCGATTTTAGTGTCATAAGTTAAATTAGCATAGATTTCCTTACTATGTTGCACATAATATTTTCTCAACGTGTTCCAACAAATTTCTAACTATAGATGAGATTTTCTCTGTGATATTGTAAGTTGTTGTTTACTTAAAAGAACCTCATTGCATCAAACTTATCCTTTTCTCAAGTTGTTCCAACATACCTTTAATGAAGTGAATTGGACTGAGTTAATGTTATGAGTTACTTTCCTTGTCAAGCTTTGCAATTGGTGAATTAGCATTTCTTGTTCTTAGGTTCCATACATAGTTTAGAGTAGATTTTGCTCTGTTTTAGTGTGACCAATAACTTCTCTTTGCCAACAATTTAGCTCTTTTTATCTTAGCACAAAAACACAAAACCAAAAACACTATAAAAACACTAAACACAACGAAGTAGGAAGAAGATACCTAGGCACATATAGTTCACTTCACTTCAACAGTTTACTAGCCCTGGTTGACAATTTATGACATCAATTTAGGAACACGAAGTTGAGCAGACATTTTGGCGTCGTTGACAGGGAAGTGTAACTAGGTAGCCTTGTTTCTTACCTCCCAAAAACAATGATATGCGTAGAGAAAGAGACTCAAGGGGTAGATTCATAAGAAGCAGAAGCTTGATTCCTAGAACACCACTTGTTCCACCAAGACCAAGAGGCAACACACCTCCAACTCAAACCCACATCCCATCCTATACTGATCACAGACTTCTAGAAGGCTTAAAATCAGATATTCCATCAGAGAGACCTTCCACTTCATCCATTGAATCTGTCCTAGAAGAAGATTCAAGAATCCCTGCTAGAGACATAAACTTTTCCACTTCCACAGGAGAATCAACCATGGCAGAAGAAGGGGGAGGAGGAGTCTTTAATGGATAACATACACTATTTGGAGAGGGTAGAGGTAGAGGTAGAGGTGCAGAAGGAGAAGGAGGTAGAGGTGAAGAAGGAGGCAGAGGAAGAGGTAGAAGGGAAATGGGAATCTCTTTTGGGTTTCCTATAGTAGATGAAGAAACCAATGCAACTATGAAAAACAGTTCACCCTCTGTCCTTCCAAAATTTTATGGACTCAAAAGTGAAGATCCTGAAACATTCCTATTTGAATTTGAAGTCCTATGTAGAACCTATGATTACTTACAAGATGCCCAAAAACTTAAACTATTCCCTTCAACATTGAAAGGAGCAGCATTAAAATGGTTTATGAGTTTGATCAACAGTTCTATTAGGACATGGAAAGACATGAAACAAGCATTTCTAGAGAGGTATTTGGATTACTGTATGCCAATAAACCATAAGGAGGAAGTGTTTAAAATGCTACAAAAAGAGGATGAAAATCTGGAAGATTTGTTGGAGAGGTTTAATTATAACATCAAGAGGGAAAAAATGGAAAACTTAGACCAAGATACTTTGAAGTCTCTCTTGTTGAAGACAATTAGGGATGAATGGTTAGATATCCTTAATATGATGGGAAAAGGGGATATATCTCAGCTCACATTACCTGAAATAGTTGAATTATGTATCAACCTTTCAAGAGGGAAATCTAAAACAGTAAAAGGACCAAGAGACCCTGATCTTGCAAGGGCAAGTAAGTCTGCTTCTGGGACAGTAAGTAGGGCAGAAATAGGACATATGCTTGATGAATTCAAATCTGAAATTTTAGGGAGTCTTAGTGAGAAAATAGACACCCTCAAGTTACAAAACAAGCAAAAAGCTGAATCTGATGCCTTAGCAATCTTATGTCCCAAATTTAGAAAGAAGCATGCCTTGAGAGAGTGCCCTTTGGATGAAAAAGTAGTAGAGACTTGTGTAATTTGTTCAGAAAAACATGAGACCAAGAGTTGTCCTTCACTTCTTGGTCTTAAAGCTGTCTTTCAAGAAGAAACCCCTACAAACTCCACAGAATCTCTCAATTTTGTCTCTAGAAGGCCTTGGCAAGGACCTCAAACACAAGGATTCCATGATCAGTTGTATAATCAACCCCCACCAAATTGGAATTCTTGGCAGCAACCTTGGCCCCAATTTCAAAATCAATCTCAAACTTGGGCACAAGGAGCACAAAATCCCTATGGAAGATACTCTCAGTACTATCAATACCCACCATCCTATCCACCATATCCACATTTCCCTCCTCAACAAAATTCTCAAAATCCACAACATCAAAATCCACCACTTCCATTACCATTTCCTCAGAAAACAAATCAGTTACCTACCCAACCCATACCAAACCCCAACAATAAAAATCCTCAGAACACATACATGATAGAAGGCCAACAGTTTCCAACCTATTTGATTACTCCTTTAGACCTTAATGATGTTCAACTTAGGTCTGAAAGAATACTTGAAAAGAGGAAACCTTCTGTAATCATACAAGAGCAAAAAAATTCTAAGGAATATTCTCTACGGGTAAATAGAAGTCTTGAAGAGAACACATCTTTTCAAGCCCCAAACATTGAAAAATCAAAACAAAAAGAACCAATAATTTCAACTCCTATATTAGAGCAGCCATCAACATCCACCTCTACACCTCCCTTTCCAGAAATATTACAAATTGATAAGGGTGTAGAAAAACAAATTATGGTGCCTAATTATGATTTCCTAGATGAGCTGAGAAATGTTTGTATTAAGATCCCATTATTACAAGCTATCAAGGAAATTCCAATTCTATCAAAAACAATAAAGGAGTTGAGCATGAAAAAAACAGGAAAAAGAATCAAAGAGACAAAGAAAATTCAACTGGTAGGAAAAATAGCAGATATCATGATGGGTAAGATTGACATTCCAAAGTATCTAGACCTAGGAAATTCAATTGTTAAAATACACATCAATGGAACTGAGATCCAAAACACACTTATTGATTTAGGAGCAGCAAGCAATATCATGAGTAGACAAATCATGGATAAACTAAAGCTTCCTAATCTTCTTTTTACACCCACATTATTACAATTAGCAGACAGATCTGTGATTAAACCTGATGGGGTAATAGAAGACATTCCATTGTCCCTAGATTCTTGGGAGTATCCTGTGGATTTTATGATCCTAACTCCTAAGAATAATCTAGGAGGACATCTTATTATATTAGGAAGACCTTGGTTAGCTACAGCTGATGCTTTCATTAGCTGTAGATCCGGTGATATGTACATCTCTGATGGTGGTTCAACCAAGAAATTTACTTTGTATCCTCCAGGAAAAACAATTACATAATTAGATGATACTCAATGGATTGAGGATGAAGAAGACATACAACCTCTCTTCACAATTTCAGAAATTAGTGAAGATAGCCAGATTCTAAATACCTTAGAAAATTTTGAATCCTCTTCGGAATAAAAACATGAAAAATTTCAAGAAGAATCCAACATTGAGTTTTTATCATCAAGACAGATGTATCTTTATTCCATGGATAAATTTGGCAGCTCTACAATTGAGATATTTCCAGGTAAAACTTTAAACATAAACAAGAACCTAGAGAAATCTCAACAAGAAAAGCTAGTCAAGATATTACAGAGACATTCTTCTGCATATGCATGGGAGTACACTGATATGAAAGGGATAAGCACTAAGACTTGCACTCATCACATCTACATAGAGGAAAATTGTAAACCAATCAGACAACCTCAGAGACGGATGAATCCAAATCTTAGGGAGATTGTTAAAGAAGAATTGCAGAAATTGTTAAATGTCAACTTTATCTATCCCATTTCAAATAGTCAGTGGGTTTCTCCTTTGGTAATTGTGCCAAAGAAAAATGGTAAATGGAGGGTATGTATTGACTACCGGGAATTAAACAAAGCTACTCTTAAAGATCATTTTTCCCTACCTTTCATAGATCAGGTGTTAGATACATTAGCTGGCAAAAAGTACTTCTCATTTTTAGATGGGTTTAGTGGTTATAATCAAATTCAAGTAGCACTTGAAGATCAAGACAAAACCACATTTACCTGTCCTTGGGGTACCTATGCTTACCGAGTATTGCCATTTGGACTATGAAATGCACCTGCAACATTTCAAAGGGCAGTACTAGGAATCTTTTCAGATCTAATACATGATTGTGTAGAGGTATATATGGATGATTTCACAGTCTATGGAAACACATTTGAAGAAGCCTTAGTAAACTTGGAAAAAGTTTTAAAGAGATGTAAAGAAGAAAATCTTTCACTAAGTCATGAGAAGTGTTTTATGATGTTTACTGAAGGAATTGTTTTAGGACATCACATTTCAGGGGATGGGATTAGAGTTGATGAGTCAAAAGTTGAAGTCATCTCTAACTTATCTATTCCAAGTTTTCAAAAAGATGTTAGGAGTTTTCTAGGATTTACAGGATATTATCGAAGGTTTATAGAAAACTTCACCAAGATAGCATCTCCACTTTTCAAATTACTTACCAAGGACTGTGAATTCAAGTGGAATCCTGATTGCTAGTTAGCCTTTGAGACCCTGAAAACAAAAATCTCTGAAATACCTATTTTAAGGGGACCTAACTGGAAATTACCTTTTCATATTTCAACAGATGCCTCGGATACAGCTTTAGGAGCAATATTGGGACAAAAAGACCCGATTCCTTATGCCATCTACTATACAAGTAAAAATTTGACTCCTTCAGAGTTAAATTATACTATATCTGAAAAAGATTTCTTAGTTGTTTTTCATGCCATAAATAAATTCAGACACTATATAACAGGCTATGAAACTTTTGTTCACACATATCACTCTGCAATTAAATATCTAATGAACAAATCAATTACTAATGGCAGTCATAAGATGGTTATTGCTTTTATAGGAATTCAACATTACCATTCTAGATAGGCCTGGGAAACAAAATACAGTAGCTGATTTCCTATCTAGATTCCAAAACATCAAAGATAATACTCTAGTTGAAGATCAATTCCCTGATGAATATCTTTTTGCAATTTCTTCTCAAACTCCTTGGTTTGCTGACATTGCTAATTATTTAGTTTCAGGGAAATTTGCTTAAATAATGAATGCAAGAGACAAAAGAAAGATCATTTATGACAGTGAAAAATATTCATGGGTTGCTAATGAGTTATACAAAACAGGTCCATATTTTATCATTAGGAAATGTGTTCGAGAAGATGAGATGCCTGAGATCCTCAAGGCATGTCATGATGAACCTTGTGGCAGACACTTTGCTGATAAAAGGACAGCTTATAAGGTCATTCATTTAGGATACTATTGGCCATCCCTTTTTAAAGATGCTAAAGAGTATGTCAAAAGGTGTGACAGCTGCCAAAGGGTAGGGAAACCTTCTCCTTCAGGTGAGATGCCATTGCAGCCTCAGGTACATATTGAACCTTTTGAGAAATGGGCTTAAGATTTTGTAGGACCTATTAGTCCTCCATCAAGACAAAAGAAATATATATTAGTTTGCACTGATTATGTTACCAAATGGGTAGAGGCCAAGCCATTACTTTCTGCTACTGAAGCATCTGTAGTTAATTTTCTTTTTGAAGATATTTTTACTCGTTTTGGTGTCCCAAGAGAAATTGTTACAGATCAAGGAGCTCAATTCACATCAAGGCTAGTGGAACAAATGATGGAGAGGTACAAAATCAGACACATAAAATATACTCCCTATCATCCACAAGAAAATGGTCAAGTGGAATCTACTAATAAGGTCATTGAAGGGATCCTAACAAAGACTGTTCATTTACATAGAAGAGATTGGGCAGACAGGCTTCCTGAAGCCTTGTGGGCCTATAGAACTACATGGAGAAGCACAGCAGGTCATACTCCTTATGAACTTGTTTATGGAAAACAAGTTTTGTTTCCCATAGAGTTTTAGATTCAAAATTTTAAAATGGCAGTCCAAATAGGACTTAATCTAACAGAAGCACAAAAGCATAGATTGGAGAAGATTAATGAATTGGATGAGATCAGACAATATGCAGTCCAGAGAAAAAATATAGTCCAGCATCAAAGGACTAGATGGCATGATAAGTACATTAAGGAAAATAAATTCAAAGAAGGTGACTGGGTCCTCTTGTTTGATTCAAAGTTCAAAGATTTTCAAGGTAAATTCCAAACACATTGGCTTGGGCCATATGAAATTGTGAAAATTTTTGACAATAAAATAAAAAAATCAGGGCAATAGATGAAGAAAAGGTCACTTTTCTTGTAAATGGTCATAGATTGAAGTTGTATCATAAGCCACTTTCAAGAGAAGAATTTGTCAAGAGATTCCAGGAGAACAGTGATGTGAAGTTAATGAAGAAGAATCCTTCTTCTTCATCAACTTAATTGAATTTTTTGAATTCAGATGAAAAAAATAAATTAATTAATTAATAAATAAAGTATAAACATGAAAACTAATCATTGATTAGCATGTTTATACAGAAAAGATAAAGTGAAAATATGAATCCTTCTGACACTTTAGCTTTTCAAATTTGTTCTTTTCCTGCAAGCAACTATCATAAAATCATAAGTGCAGGCCCATTCCACTTATGATCCATTTCACTCCATCATGTCTCACTTCATTCATATTTCATTCACTCCATTCATCCATACTTCATTCACTCCATTCCATGGTCCACCTCATTTTCATTTCATATTTTTAAATTTGATCTCTTTCTGCAATTGAGTATTACAAATCATAAGTTGCGGGCCACTTTTCATATTTCATTCCACTTTACATCTATGATCCATTTCATTCCATTATATTTCACTTCACTCATGCTCCATTCCACCATATTTCATGATCCAGTTTATTTCATTTCATACTACACTCCATCCATGTTTCAAATCATTTCATTTCATGTTTCAAAGCTTCTACATGTATATTCTGCAGCCAGCCAGACATTCTGAAACCGGATATCTTGTAGGAAACTATCCAGCAACCACTTGTTCAATAGAAAATTGATTCTGCACACCTATGTCAACAAGAAAAATAAAAGGGATTATGAAGATTGAGAGATTAATGATTTTCAAAGGAAGACAAAGCATATTAAAAACCACAAAAATCAAAAGAAGGGCTAAGGTAACTTGTGAAATTATTATGATAACAGATTATGAAAGTTATAGTATGGTTAAGTTATATGTATGTTTCATAAAGTTATTTTGATTATTCGTATTGATCAAGCCTATTAAGCCTATCGTAAAATTCATGGACAAATCCCTTCCATTCCGCCATATAAAATCATCATTTATTAAAAATTAATGGTTAGTACTTGAAGTGACATATTAGGTCACGTCACTAACCCGAAGTATTCAGTGATGATTTTGAAATTCTCACGAGATTTTTTTTTTTTTTCACGGTCTTTGAGTCCATGACAGCTCTCAAACTCATTTATTCGTGTAATTTACCCTCACCATATTTCACTCATTCCATAACCACTTCATGTCATTTTTCCGTAGCCAATTCCTGTCTGCAAAACAGAGAAGTCATCTTTGGGGTGAAAACAACCTTCTACATCCATTTTTACTGTGAATATGAGAGCAGTTACGGAGCAGTAAATTGAAGATTGAGAAAAGAAACCATGGGACTCATTGTAAGATCCGAACCAGTCGGAATAAAATACCTAGAGGGTTACCCACATATTAGAGAAATTTTACAGCAGGTGGGGTGGCTACAGTTTTTGGAAAAGTTCAGTGGATTCCATAAGGAGGTGACCAAGACATTTGCCTGGTCCTTCAACGAGTCAGAAGTTGAAATAGGTGATGTCAAATTCACTATCACAGAATCCTTCATTGCATAAGCAGTATAATTACCAAGGCAAGGTGAACGATGGTTCAAAAACAAGGAATTTCACAATGAGGCATGGAGGCAGATGCTCAAAACACCAGGTATGGATATCTCAGTTTTCAAGAAAGGCATTCCTAGTTCAGCCTTAAAGAATAAGTGGCGAAATATGTTGTGAATTCTGCAAAATTTTATAACTTGTGAAGGAAGGTTTGGCACCCTATATGTTTATCATATTCGACTTATGATGCATTTCCTAGATGAAGAAATCAATTTACCCTTTTTCTTACTCCATAGCCTAAAGAGGATGGCTTCTAATGTACAAAAAAGGGTTCAATTCTTAGAAACCACCTTGTATCACCATGGCCTAGTTAAAATCTTAATTGAGCATCATTTGAGAAAGGTGGGAGACAATTGGGATGAGTTCCTCTTGAGGAATCACTTTGAAGGCAAACTTGCAAGAAGAAGTAGGAGATGAAAAATTTCCAAATCTGTTAAAATTAAAACCGGTAAATCCATACAAGAAGACAGTGAGGAGATTATCTCTAAAAAATTGGCTGAAATTAAGAAACAGCTTAAAAAGGAGAAGATAATAAGAAATTATGCCAAGGAGAGAGGTGAGGGACCATCTAAATTAAGACGAAGTCATAGGCTTAGAGGCATATTAAAGAAAAAAGGGGTTAAACAAACGGGAATCATAGATATTGAGGATGAGGAGACACCAACTGATAGATCTCCTGAGTACCAGTACGAAGAGGATCTTGATAGAGGAACTCCGGAGGTAGACCCAGCACAACAACAAATCTATAATTATGTTGAGTCATTGGAAAAGAGAGCCTCAGAAAACAGAGGAAGAACTCCTAGCCCACAAGAATCTTCCATTGAAGTGCTGAGAAGGGATAAATATGAACTGGAAGTACTTAATAGTAAAAAATGAAAATGAAATCTTAAGGGAACAAGTCAAGCTTAAGAGTAACATGAATACAACTCTCTCTCTGCAAATGGAAAAATTGTACAAGTCTAGTGAGAAGCTGAAGAAGAAAAATAAAAAGTTGAGCAGGGCACTTATAAACCTGAGGTTCAAATTGGTCATAAGGAAGCCTAGGATGCCACTGAACATCAAGCAAAGCAGAAAAAGGAAGTTAGATGTCCTAGCAGAATTTTCAGAATACATGGATTAATTGCATGAGGACATGCAAAAGCTTTGCAGTGGGGGTATGTTGAGCCCCAAAGATGTCCTTTTATTTCACCAAATTTCACTTCATTTCCTCTGTCCTTTATCAATTATAGGCTTGAAAGATCAATAGGATTGATTAAAGTCACTTTAAGAATGCATACAATAACTGACTTACTAAACTTTTGTTGTCTTGTTGTTGTAGTGATTTTTTACTAGACTTAGCTACAGAATGCAGCTATTCTGTAGCTAGTCGCATATTCCGCAGCTATCTTTATGTTCACACAGGTTACAGGTGTCACTTAAAGGAAAAATGCATATGTTTGAATTCCAGAACTCACCTACATCATTCCTTGCCCTCTACGAAGTCTGAGCAAAAATCTGCAAGTGGTTATGCACGTGGGGGAAACCAAAACTAAGAAGTAGACTTCTACCAGGACAAGGACTCTGCAAGTGTCTTCAGCAAAGTACGAGGCCTCAACAAGAGTTCTAATTCAATTTTGATTGAAAAATACACCTATCCCTGTTTCTTCTCAATGAAAGTTATGTATTTTGTTTATAAAAATAACTTGGTGAACCGAGAGACAGTTAGCTAGTTGATTTTTTGTTGTTAAGTTGTCCAAGACTGTAATACTCTGTTTTTGAAGCGTTTTCCTTTAATGAAAGAAGTACAACTTTAATACATGATCTGAATCAATCTTGAGGAGATTTGTGTGCCAATCCGATGGTAGAGGGCCCCTACTGTCCGAAAGGCTTTGTGCATATTTTTTTAGATAAGTAACTTTAGCTCTGTTTCGTTCTTAATTTAAGCAGTTTTCTGAACTTCATGTTTTATGCTTACTTACATCGAATAGTGCAGTCAATCTTGTTCTCATGAATTGTTCCAAAATATCACTAACACTGAATGAGATAGAGCTGTAGTATTTTGAAGGATAATTGCGTATTAGTTCAGTTATGTTCATTGCATTTCAAGTTTTATTAGCTAGTTGTATTCTAGTTCTGTTAAATTCGACTTAAAGGCCTTCATTATTTACAAACTGCTCTTGTTCTTAGTCTCTTCTAACACATTATTATCATATGGACAAGAATTATTAATATCATTTTGAGGGCTTGACTTTCTTGCAATTTCTCATAATTTTACAAACATCCTTTTTCCAAAGTTATTCCAAGAGATCTCTAACCCTTGAATGAGGCTTACTAGTAACATTTTGAGTTGCAGAATGGGTTGATTTTAGTGTCATAAGTTAAATTAGCATAGAGTTTCTTACTATGTTGCATATAATATTTTCTCAACGTGTTCCAACAAATTTCTAACTATAGATGAGATTTTCTCTGTGATATTATAAGTTGTTGTTTACTTAAAATAACCTCATTGCATCAAACTTATCACTTTCTCAAGTTGTTCCAACATACCTCTAATGAAATGAATTGGACTGAGTTAATGTTATGAGTTACTTTCCTTGTCAAGCTTTGCAATTGGTGAATTAGCATTTCCTGTTCTTAGGTGCCATACATAGTTTAGAGTAGATTTTGCTCTGTTTTAGTGTGACCAATAACTTCTTTTTTCCAACAATTTAGCTATTTTTCTCTTCGCACAAAAACACAAAACCAAAAACACTAGAAAAACACTAAACACAACGAAGTAGGAAGAATATACCTAGGCACATATAGTGCACTTCACTTCAATAGTTTACTAGCCCTGGTTGACAATTTATGACATCAATTTAGGAACACTAAGTTGAACAGACATATGCCTCTTTGAGAGTGACCATGCCTCGCTACTTGTACCCCCATCATAATCTATCGGGTTCTTAATTATTCAAAATTAGCTATTGGTGGAGAATCAGATGAAGGGCCTCCCAATGAAAGGAGGGTCATGAGGAGGAAATTTTTTAGGGGGTTTCTACTTTCTCCACTTTGAATCTTGTGGCGGGTTAATCCAAAAGTCTTGAACTTTAGTGGCTCCAATCTGAGAGATAAATGCTTGGAGACTTGCAAACTCGAGGTTTTGATCTAGTCTGGGGTATTGCATCCAAAATTTAATCCCTAATTTAGATTTGCTTCCATTGCAGACTTCCCACAAACCATGTTGTCGAATAAACTCTTGTTGAACCTTGGCTTTGTTCCAAATCGAGGAGCCCAACGAGGTAAAGGTGATGGTGAAGGGAATTATGCCACCCCTCTACTTTGTATTTAGCTACCCAGATCTTTTTCCATAGCTCCTGTCCACCTTGGATCCATCACCACCACACCTTTGCATTGAGGATCAGGGATAATACCTCAGGATCTTTGAGCCCAAGGCCTCCTTGGATCTTCGGTTTACATAATTTATCCCAGGCCACCAGGGCCCATTTCTGGCCAATATGGGCCCCTAACCATCGAAATCGACGAAACATGGTTTTCATTTCTTTTTATATGCTATTAGGGGTCAAGAGATCCAATATTTGGTATAGCAAGATCGCCTATAGGATAGTATTTAACAACATCAATCTTACAGCTGAGTTCAAATCCTGAAAGGTCCAATTTGACAGTTTCTTGTCAATGCTGGAGAGAAATTCCTTCCAGATGGAGTTCTTCAAAGAGTTAGGTACCAGGGGGACACCGAGATATGTGCTTGGAAGATTCCCGATTCTGAAGCCCAACATTCTAGCAAGGTGAGATTGAACTCTGGGATGAGTGTTGAAGAAGAAGATGTCTAATTTCTCATCGTTTATGAAGGTGCCTGATGTTTTTTGCAAGGTTTCAAAAAATTTCTCCAATTGTTTTGCCTCTCCAATGATGGCTTCCCAAATAACATTTTATCATCCACAAACTATTGATAATTTATTGGAGGGATTGATTGAGAGATGTGGATGCCCGAGAGGGACCGGGAGTTGGATGTAGCCTAATGAGCCTACCCAACCCTTCTGCTGAAATAATGAATAAGGATGGGGAGATGGGGTCACCCTATCTGAGGATGGGGTCACCCTATCTGAGGCCTCATGAACCCCTAAAGGGGTGGGACAAGGTTCCATTCACAAGGATGGAATAGAATGGAGTTGATATCAAGTATTTGATCCACCCAATCCATGTTGGTGAGAAACCAAAGGTAGCTAGAATTGACAACAAAAAATCCCAATTCAAACGATCATAAGCTTTAGAAAGATCTAGTTTGATTATCATACCTGGAACTCGGGAGGATGCTAAGTAGTGAACCATGTCACGCACGGCCAAAATTCCATCCATGATATGCCTTCCTTCAACAAAACCAATCTGCCCCAGGCCAATGATAACTTGGAGCAGAGGTTTGAGCCTTCACACCATGATTCCTCAGAGGATATTGTAAATTAAAATGCATATAACTATGGGCTTGAACCTGTTGGGCTCCAAAACAACGCTTTTTTCGGGATGAGTTGAAGGAAAGTTGCATTCAGCCCTGACCATAGCCATTGGGATCATCTAGAGTATTCGAAAAGTTCTAGGATCTCTTCTCCAAAAAAAATCCATCTAGCCATGAATAAATCAGAGGTAAAGCCATAAGGACTAGGGGATTTGTTGGACGGGATAGCCCGAACCACCTCTTCAACTTCAGAAAGAGAGACTTCTCGCATAAGGGCTTCATTTTTCTCATCGGAAATTAAGCACGGAATATGTATTTTTGAGGTTGCTTCCCTTCTATCCACCTTTGTCTCAGTGAATAAAGAATGAAAGTGGTCGATCAGGGCCTCTGAGATTTCCTCATGTTGCACCAAACACCGGCCGTCAAGGTTGTTAAGAGAAAGTATGTGATTATGGTGGTGATATTGCATCATAGTTCGATGAAATTATTTCGTGTTTAGGTCTCCTTCCTTAAGACAATGAACTCGAGATTATTGTTTCCATAAAATTTCCCCTTGGTTCCTTCTCTGCTCTAAATCCATCAAGATATGCCACTCCATCTAGAATTATTTACTACTAAAGAGGTTTCATATCTTCCTCGAGGCGATGTTTCTCGTGATGTATGTTACCAAAATTAGATTTTTTCTAGTCCTTGAGTCTTCCCTTAAGTTCTTTGAGCTTGAGCTGGAATTTTTCCATTGTGTTTCAACCTTTGACCCTAGAAGTCCACCACCATTCTTCCATTTTGGTCATAAGATCTGGGTTTTCTGACCAGAAGGATTCAAAATAGAATATCCTATTCTGAGCGTCCATGCACAAATCTATCTCCAGACAGATCATCCAAAGGTCTGATCCCATGCATGGAAGGATCTCTGTCTAGAAAAACAAATCTTGTAGTAGAATATTCTTAGAGAGAAGAAAGTGATTTAACTTTGAGGTGATTTGGAATGCGCCGCCTCTTCGATTATTCCAAGTAAATGAACCATTTTTCAACACCAGGTATTCCATCCCCAGCTCTTGGATGGTTTCCTGAAAGGCCAGAGATATATGATCCAATATTCGTAGGCCTCGGTTTTTGTCGCTAAGCTCCTTAATGAGATTAAAGTCCACAGCCGCAAGAAAATTTGGATCCTCCAATATCTCCTTGAGGTTCCTCAATCCCTGTAGGAAACAGGATTTTTGGCCACGCATAGTGGGTCTGTAGACCCCTCTTTTCCAAACCTTCTTTATTGATCCAAGACATTCAAACTGGCCTGAGAGAGAGTGAGGGTTGGCCACCTAATTGCCAAAGGAAATAGATTTGGGATCCCAAAGGATGCCTATTCCTCCCGTACTGCCTCTTGCATCCAATCACATACAATGCCTTGAAGTATTTCCTTAGTTAATTTTGTTTTATGTAGAAAAGTTATATCAGGATTTTGTTTTTTAATTATTTCCTTGAGGTACCTCAACTTCCCTTTAGAGTTGAGGCCTCGAATATTCCATGAGACTAGCTTCATTGAGAAGGGGGAGGGAGATATTTTTGGTAGTACCTTTTCATGATGTTTGCTTGCCCTGATTTTACCAATATTTCCCCTACTTTTCGTATCACCTCCTGCGTCTTCTTCCCCTCTTCCTAGAACCCAAGTTGAGATCTAGCCACTGCGAGGGATGGTCTTCATCCCATGGTAGTAATTGAAATTGATTTTTAGGTTCTGTCAAATCTATGTGTTTCTCCCATTATTTGAAGATTTGATGGAACTAATCCAACTGATCTTGTGGGATTTCCATCGTGTCGTCCTTCGCCCAACTCCAAAGAAAATATACCAAGACTCTCTCATCTGAGTGTACTTTTTCCATCTTCACATCTTGTTATAGTGCTTGGAGAACCTGAGCAAGGACTTGGAGGACTTCCTTTCTATTCGATTGAGCTTCCGGGGACTTCCAATTGCTCAATTATTTTCTCTTTGCCGCTTCCAGATTATGTTCCAATCACATTATTCTGCAAGCCTGAGGGGTTGTCCCTGGAATTTCTGGTTGTTTCGTCTCTGTCAGCTCATTCGGTTGCGCTATGATGGAGAAATGATTACTCTGATGGTTTTGAGATGGAGGTTGTGAGGTCGAAGTTGAGCGACCTGCGACCATAATTGGGGTTTTATCAGAGTGGCTGGTGGATGCATGCATGTGCTTTGTCGGTCACGTCGGAGGGGGGACTTTATTCGGAGGGTGTTGTGTAGGTAAATCCCCTCTGCGGACAGAGGCGATCCCTCTAGCACTAGGGTGGGTCTAGCAGCAAGAGGACATGCTAATGCATCGATTGCTAGTTAATGAATGAAACTGAGTCGGGATATATATCCTACCTTGATTCCAATGCAGTTGTCGTAGTTGTGGCAGCAGCCTCCTAATCTTCGTCCACGGCACGTCGTGGTCCTTCAGCAATTGGTACTCAGGTGCCTCCACAAGGATTAGAGAACTAAAGCAGCATACGAAACAATAATTGCATTCATAACTAACTAATTGGTCAAGGAGAATTAAACGAATTGTGTAAGATTAATCACATCAACACAATACGGGAACCAAAACATCAGTCATGTATTAAATAAGAGAAAGAAATAGATTACAACGAAATGAGCCTTGACGTCGCAGCCTCCTTCAGCGAGTCCAGAAAAAATGCGTCTCGAGCATTCATCGGGGGATTTGGACGTGGCGAGGCAATAATCCTAGGCTCTCTCTCGACAAGGATCTCTCTCTGCTCTATCTCACACCAACTATATCAGATTGTTTCAGTTGTTCTCCAAAATGTTCAGCAATTCCTATTCAGCTAGTTGCATCTATGTGAGAGAGTTGTATTTATAGAAGGAGAGGAGCAGGTTGGGATCCTTCAAATGGTAGAAGGGAGGCCTTATCCCTTTGGGAGTTTTCTCAAAATTAGGGAACAAGAAGCCAAAGGAAGGTGCTCGACGTTATTCAGTCGAACAACCAATGCTAACTCGCTCACGAAGTGGTTAGCAATGGAGACTTCACTTCTATATTTAAAAAACTTTCCAAAAACAGCTCGATGTGGGCAGCCCATTGAGACAGAGTTCCAATGGGCATGGGGCCTAGTGCTAATTTCCCTTATTCGCGCAAGGCCATAACTGCCTGCTAGCGCCAACCCAAAATCACATGTTTTTTATGGTTTGTTCCAAGAATAGTCAACAGAAGAAATGTTCTTCTCATGGCAAGGGATGCAATGACACTTTTTGCAAGGCTTGACACTACATATAAGTCATAGAAATGGTCCTCCAATATGTGGGATGGGGATTGCAGGGATGGTGACAAAATTATGTGTAACAGATGCCCCCTAAATCATGAGTTCCGAGAGAGAGGGAGGAGTGAAATGCTTTACAAGAATGCGTTTGAACCAAACACTACTGTCGGAAGACCTGCAAGTACAATACAACTGATATCTTTGATACATGATCATGTGGCATGGGCGTAGCCATCCATAATAGAGTATGTATAAACTGAGATCTGAGGTATGGATGCAGCCATCCAGCAATAAGGATCAACATATAGACTTAGGTATGGTCGCAGCCATCCAATCAAAAGAGTCATGCATATAGGCATGATAAACCAAAATTTCCCGCAGCCTGGATCTTATCATACAAAACCCAGGGTCTTGCACTCCATCTCGACCCAAACAAGTACAAATTCAAGCATGTGAATATATGAGTTGAAGTCGAACATGCAAGAAAGTCACTTGATTACCAACCAATGATGTAAGTTGTTAAGAGGCACGAGAGAAACCACCAATAATGACAATGGCTCTCAAGGTAAAACTAGTACAATCCACATAATGTGAACAGTGATCTGGCGTCGAACACCCGTAGAATCACTCGATCGAAGGCCAATGATGTGGACTTGTCGTTGAATGCGAAGAACTTGTCATTGAGGCTTGCAAGCTCCAAGGTACCGGAAGGGAGTCTTTAGATCAACTTCCTGGATAATTAGTTGAAGTCGACAGGAAGTGACCTAGTTGAAGGAGGGCCATAATGTTTCCCACATCATCGACATGAGACAGAGGAACATGATGATAGTGAATCAGGACCAAAAATAGAATCAGAGGGAGGTTGAAAACTCCAAATGGAAACTTCTCTTGAACATATCAGCAACACGACTCCGGATTTCGCAATATTTGACATTAAGGGATCTGAGGTCATGGTGACATGGAAAAGAGCAGATGAGAGGCCAAAACAGATTACCCAAACCCATGGAGGAAAAAATGACAAAATGAAATGTCCTAAGCCCGACACGAATACAGATGAGTGTCATGTTCAAGAGCGACATACTGCCGACACGACTGAGAACTAGTTCCATTTTCCCCCACCATTTCTAGCGAGTACCCCAATTATTTTTGGAAAACAAGCTTGAAGGGGATAGCTTATGCTTGTCATGTAATTTTGTCCTTCAGAAAAATCCATCCTAGTACATTTTACGAGCCCTAGGAAGGAGGAACTCGGTGATGTCATGCTGATGGTTTCCGATGTCATTTAGGTTTTAACGAGTCTAACAAAGGAAGAAATCGGTGTCTTTTCATATTTAGAGAGTTTAAAAAGAAGCAGAAAAGAAAACTCCAGCAGTCCCTTTTCGTAGGTAGTCTCACAAATCCGAAAAGGTAGAAAATTGTCTTAGATAACCTCTTAGTCGCGATAGGCTAAGGTATTCATTTTTCGTAAATAATCTATCCCAGCCCGAAAAAGGGGTAAACGTATACTGTGTAGATATCATTTCACAGCCATTTAACAAGTTCAAAACGATAAGAGTCTCGACAATATTTTTAGTTTTCGAGAGTCAAAAAAGAGTTGAAAGATGACTCCAACGGTGACTTTTTCATGTTTTTACCAAGTACAAAAAAGTATAAAATACAACACTTTACTTCATCGTTGTCACGTTAAGGACCTGTCGTTGCACAAGAGACGCATGTAAAACCCATTGCTCAAAATAACATAGTGAAATAATCAAAAAACACGCTTTAAAACCTAATTAGGGTTCCGAAAATTTATAAAATGCCAAATATGGTAAAAAAGAAATTATTTTTCACTGTTACCTATTGTGAGCAATTTGTTACGCTTTTTTCACTACGATTTTGCGGTGCTGACAGCGGGTAATCCAGGTGACCAATCGTGAATCTGTCTATTCCAAGTAAGAACTCACATCTTTCCCTACATTTTGATTGTACTTTCATTACCTGAAACCCCGATTTTGTAGATCTATGGGGGTATTTTGAAAAAATTAGGGCGCGACGGTTGGCGTTGGTATCGGGCACAGACTCGTGCCAACCAGCCTAAAGATTGAACGGGGGCGCACCAACCGCGTTAGTCATTTTTAGCATGTAAATACAAACAAGAAAGCCCAATTTAACCATTCAAAATCTTTGGATTTAGCTAATGACAACCATATGGATGTTTTTGCAGGTGTGAAAAGACAAAATGGTGATCGAATGGAAAGAATGATAACATAATGAAGAAGACGAGGAAGCCATGGGCAATAGGAGATGCATGGAAGCTCTCAGAGATTGTGGGCACGGATTTCACTGGTGATGCAGATCTCCCACTCCCATAAGGAGAGGATTGGGATGAAGTACTGGGTAAGACTCATTTTTTATTTTGATGAGTATTATGATTTTTTTTGTTATGTATGTTCTGACATTAATCCATGTAATTGCAAATATTGACCCAGAAAGACCTGCAGGTATGTCCCTGATAGCACGGCGGATTCCTTGCGGCTTTGATGTGGCCCCTCATGGTGAGGGAGGAGAGGAGGAGGAATTCATACGCAACTTGGAGGGAATCTCCTGTGGTATCCCAAACTATGCGTTATTCGGTTATGTTCCTCGCGCGTACCAGAGACACACTACAGGGGTGTCAAACCGCGTTCACCACTTGTTGAGGCGGATTGTATGGGAAGTGACGTGTTATCATGAGTGTCACACCGAGTAGACACCTAGGTTTTATTTCCGCATATTTTTTGAGAGACATGATGTCTCGGATGTAACCGAAACACACATATTTTTTGAACTTACGATTCAAATGGATGCAAACACTCGAGATATATATATATATATATATATATATATATATATATATATATATATATATATTGGGATATATTTACCTGAATGGATTTTTTCGTGTGATGATGATTTTTTACAAATTACGCAAATGTCTATCTAATACAATGTTAGATATTGTATCAGTTAATGCATTCATTCGTCTAGGAATATGTTGATATGTAATGTAATCAAAATTTCTTTCCAGTAAACGAACATTCAAATACAACCTTAATAGGTGAGGGTTTCTAACAGAATAATGTCCATTAAGTTAAGAACAACAAGTTGTGAGTCTAGGTTAACAATCAATGTATGAATGTCGAGAGAAATGGCCTCGGTTAATATTTCAATAACAGCACTATATTCAGCGACATTGTTTGTGGTTCATCCTAGACAGATACCTTGAAGGTTTATCAACTCACCAGCAGGATCATAAATCACCCAGGTTGTTGAAGATAGGTTCCGGGTACTGCGGGAAGAACTATCTGTGAAAATGACATAAGGGGTAATAGACATCTGCACAATAAGAAATTACCCAATAAGCAGGAAAATTCTTGCAAAGCACACCAAGCCAAAATGTACAAAAATGAAAAGAACACCTATGTACAAAAAACATGCACGAATGACTCATGCATAGTATTTTTTAAGATACAACCCATTTCTGGGTTGATCCAGAGGATGACCTTCATAATCAATAAGCTCATAAGCCCCATTCCGCAAAAAATGTTTAACAATGTAGGGCCCATGCCACATGGGTTGAAATTTTCCTGCCCCCAACTTATCTTGAGCTTGGTCGTACAGGAGTACGAGGTCTCCTTCTATGAAGGAAGAAGGGGAAACTGACTAGTAAAAATGAGCTTTGACCCGCTTTTTTTGTGCTTCAATGACCAGAGCAGCAAAGCGGCGAGTTTCATCAAGCCTCTCCAAATAGATAATATGCTCCTCTTCTGGCGAAGTATTCGGCAGCAATTCAATAGCTAGTTTGAGCAAAGGTATTTCACATTCAATCGAAAGGGTAGCTTCCAAACCGTAGACAAGTTGGAATGGAGTGAATCCAGTCGCATCCTTCACTGAGGTTCGGTAAGACCAAAGAGTCGAAAACAACATGAGATGCTAGTTTTATTTGTGCATCCCAATCGTACGTTGAAGCATAGTGACGAGAATTTTGTTCACGACTTCAACCTAGACATTGGCCTAAGGGTAGTATGGCGTTGAGTTGTCGTGATGCAGACCCAACTTGGAAGTCAACTCCGCCACCATGTAATGCCGAAAATGGGAACCATGATCAATAATAATGGCTTGAGGGACACCAAACCTAGAAATGACATGATTTAATAGAAAGTTTTATGCTGTCTTACCGTCAACCGTAACTGTAAACATTGCTTCAGCCCATTTGGTGAAGTAGTCCACGTCTACGATGATATAAGCATGCCCCCTGGCTGAATGAGGGTTACACGTCATAAAATCAATGCCCCACTTCACAAAGGGACCAATGGTAATGATAGGGTGAAGATGGGAAGGCGGCGCGCGCATCTTGCGCTGATAGATCTAGAAATCATGGCACTTACGAACAGCAACGATGCAGTCTTCAAAGATGGTGGGCCATAAATACCAACATGAAGAATATTATGTGCAGTAGCATATCCAGAAATGTGACCACCACAGGCACCACTGTGACAGTCATTCGGGGCCTTTTCAACCTTCTCAAGAGTCAAACACCGGCGAAGAATGGAATCAACTCTGATGCGGTAGAGTGTATCTCTAACTATGCGATAGGGTTGTGATTGATGACAGATGCATCGATGAGCATCCTTTGTCAACTCATATCAGAAGGTATAAGTCTGAAGATATACGATGATATCACCATACCAAGGATCGAGTGTGCTAATCAGAAAAAGTGTTTTGTCCGGAATTCGTTCCTCGGAACCAAATAGAGCAGAATCGAAAGGGAGAGAGTAGATCAAATAGGAAAAGACCAATGAATTCTTTGAATTGGTAGTAGTGAACTCCAAATCTAACTCTTGGAGGATGAAAATCCACTTTGATTACTTTCCCCCAACAATTGACGAGTCAATATGTAAGTCATAGGGTTGCAATCAAAAATCACAGTCACTGTACACAACAGAATATAGTGACGAAAACGTTGAACAGCTTCAACAGTAGCCAACGCCAACTTCTCGACATGTGCATATCACGTCTCAGTATCAAGAAGGTTACGAGATATATATTAAATGACATGCTCATCACCATCATCATCGTCTTGTACCAAAACCATGGTAATCGTGCTAAATGCGGCGGCCAAATAGAGGGAGTAATCGCAATGATAATTTGGAGGACGCAACAGAGGATCATTGACGAGCAATGTCTTCAGTGCATTGAAATACTTCTGGGTGATCTCATCCCAGAGGAATAGGATGCCATGCTTCAATAATCCCGTAAATCCTTTAGCCACTTCGGCATAGTTAGGTATAAAACGGCGTAGAAAGTTAGCTTTCCCCTGCAGACTTTGCAACTGATGTAAGGAGGAAGGAGAGGGGAGATTAATGATAGCTTTGAATTTGAGTGGATCAAGATGAATCCCATCTTTGGAAACGATAAACCCTAAGATTCTACCGAAGTCAACATAGAATATGCACTTATGCAGATTAAGACGGATGTTATAATGTCGACAATGAGGAAAAATCTGACGGAGATGATCAGGATGGTCTTTACGTTTAGCTGAATGAGCCGAAAGGTCATCCAGATAAGGTTGAACAATGCGCTTGATATCGTGGAAAGCATATGACATTTCTCGTTGAAATGTAGCCCCAACATTTTTCAAACCAAAAGGGAGCTTTTTGTAGGCAAAAGTACCCCAAGGACAGATAAAGGCGGTCTTATGTTGATCAACTGGAGAAATGTTAATCTGGTTATACCCAGAAAACCTGTTCATAAGGCAAAAAATCTCACTCCCAGCACAGTCATCAATGATTTTATCAATAAAAGGAGTAGGATAATTATCCTTGGGGCAAGCACGATTAATGTCACGGTAATCAACACAGACATGAATGGTACCATGTTTCTTATCTACACGAACAATATTGGAAACCCATTTTTTCAAGGGAATCGGATAGATAAAACCATCTTGAAGAAGTTTTTCAAATTCTCCCTTAATAGTGGCAGCCTTTCTAGGGTGGACAAGACGAAGATGTTGGCGAACAGGCTTCTCACATGGATAGGTAGGAATCTCATGCACCACTATACTTGGATCGATGTTAGGAATCTCTTCATAAGACCATGTGAAAACGTCGTGAAACTCGCGGAAGAGACTAGTATAGACCTGAATCTCATCGGGAGAACATGTTACCGCAATATGGATGTTCTCGACAACCCTCGGTTTAATGGAGATGTCAATAGGCATTGTATGTGTGATGTTACTCAAGTTACCTTCTGCAAAGACTTCATGTGTCAATATAAGAATTTGAAGCGAAGGAGAAGGAACCTGAGAAGAAAACAACTCGAGACACATAGACATGGCCCCAAGGCCAGGCATGAATGAGGAATGATGATTACTATCATCCCAAGCAGGATCCTCGAGAGACATAGTTTCCACGATGGCCTCATCGGAGGGAAATATCTCTCTCAAGGGATCGGGCGAGTCCGAATTGCCGAGCCAAGGGGATTAAGAATAATTATCGAGAGACATGCCCAAAGGGGCATGATCAGGAGGCAGAGGATCCGAAGCTGAAATAAGTTCACAATAATCAATCTCGATCGGACTTAACAGCATCAAATCTCCAAATGAATCGATCTGCTCGGGTGAAGGGATGATCCATGGATTGTCGGACCTAGAGATCATATTAATCTGAACAGTGTTGGGTGGAGGAATAGGAAAAATACCCATGAGGGTAGGATCTTTGAAGAGACACGACCCTATGCTCTCGTAAGGCGTAGGAATTTGATCAACATATGAAATTTTGTTCTCAGAAGAAGAAGTAAAGAAAGATAACTGATCAACAGTAACAATATTTCCTTCGTGCAGAAATCGTGAAACATTAAAGAGAGTGGACGGAATGTACAGCGTGGCGTGAGTCCAACTGTGACTGAGGAGAAGATTGTAATTGAGCTTGGCGTCAACTACTTGAACCTCGATGTTGATTGTTTTCCCTTCTAGAGTAATTGGTAAACTAGTGAGAATACCAAGAGGTTTAGATTCTCTTCCATCAAACACTTCTAGAGAATTTGGAGATGAATTCCGAGCTAGAGAACCAATGGCTTTCCAGCAGGAAAATGACATGACGCACGTAGATGCACCCTCATCCACGACCGCACGATGAATATTCAGTTCATTAATCCCAACTTGGATGATGAGCACAAGTTGGTGAGGGAGATGTGGGATGAAATTCTCCAAGTTGAAAGTGATAAGGCTCAAATCAGCAGGATCAACCCCACCGATGGCAGATAACAAATATTTCTGTTGAGATGGACAACTCTGAAGTACTTCTAATGTAGACATCATAGATGGCACCTAAGCCAAATCCTCAACAATACTGTAATTTTGAGCATCACTGGCATTAGGATTGTAAGAAGACATATGGAGTACGCCTTTAGAAGGTGGTCATCCAACGGGCTCAGTACTAGGCCTTTCAATCTGAAGAGGTCCAGAAACAGGCAGAGGAGGAGGACCATCAGCGATCTCTTTCCCTGCTGCCTGATGCGGTTCGGTATAATCTTTCCACTGGGTAGCTATGGAAACGGATGCAGGACTGTGCATCATGAAAACCTGAAAGCCAAATGGGGCAGAGGATTGAGGTTTATCTACAACCTGAGTCTTTTGTGATGGAAATGGTTCTTTGAGAACAGCCAAAGTTCCTTGGGTGCCTTTGAGCAATCGAATCACTTCGGCTCATCGAGGAAAGTCCTTGGTGTAGTGCTCTTTGTCACAAATCAAGCAAAGATACTTTGGTTTACACTGTGAACCATCATCAGTAAGAGATTTCTGAGAATCTTGTTTCGGGGTATCGGCTTTGGCCTTACCTTTACCCTAATTTTTACCCTTGGAAGTCTTATCCGCCAAATTGGCCTAACCAGCATTCACTTCCGCGATTTTATCGGAATTTTGGGTCGGCCGAGAAGCAGTATCATTGGAAGGATTAGATTTTTGCTTCTCGGGATTTGGAGGAGAAGACTTCCAAGAAGTCTGAGACATGGAACTGATGATATCGTCGATGGATGGCGTCATCGGTGCTTTGGAAGTTCTAGGTCTAGGAGCATCAGGCAAGAGATCGTACAACGTTCCAGACTGAGAGTACACAAGATCAAGGTACTGGGCAGGGGCAATGGCTTGTTCCTCAGTGACGCATGCCCCCATAGAAATTTCCTTAGCAATCGGAGCTACGAAGGAGGTGGTAAACCAATCAGTTAGAAGTTGATCAGGGATTTCGAACTTGATCAACCGACGACGACGCCTCCATTCATGAATATGATCTGAGATATGAGTAGCTCGATCTTGCTTCAAGGATGTGAGGATGTGCGTCCCAGTTTCATACCAAATCGGTAACTAAAAGTGCATGAGAAACGCCATGGCTAAATAATTGAAATCTTGGAAGATACCACAAGATAACTTGATGTACCACTTGGCAGCGGCACCGATAAGAGTCCATTGGAAAAGACGGAGTCGGATAGAATCGTCAACCCAATAGTTAGAGGAACATCAAAGATGGTACGTCATAACATTCGCTTGGGGGTCTTCTCTGGACTTTCCCTAAAACTTGGGACAATCACCAGGAATTTTGGGTGGAACTGAAGGCCAATAAGGGTTATGAAGGATCAGATCATTCGTCAAATTTGACACATCAGGCAGCTCCAACGTAGCGAGAAAAGGTAGTTGAGGATTAAAAATCATTTTAGGTCTTGTTGGAAATATTTTCATTGATGGCAAAGGAGCAGAAAGGAGTATCACCATAGAGGCAAAAGAGCATCGATAGAAGCATAACCTAAAGCAGAGAGAATGTAACTAACAATGCAGCAAAGGCAACAGAGAAGCAGCAAAGGCATGCAGCAAGAGAAAGAATCCCAAGTCAGAGTCAATAGCGAATAGAATATCAAGCTCAGGAGAGATCAGCACACTTAGAATAAAGAACAAGCTTAGGAGGAGTAGCATGGAGGGACTGGTGTCACAGAGTGGGACAGCGTAAATAAACGGAAAATAGACTAAGGCAGAAGAATTCCAAGTGAGGTGAACGGATGGTCACGATTAGATCACAACAGCAAAGGCAAGAAATGAATGGATAAGATTCATCGCAAGATAAGCAGAGTAGAAACCAATCGGAAGTGCCAGCAGCAGCAAGGACTGTAGATCTGGGCAGATCAATGGTGACGATCACATCAGCAGAGATCAAAATCGCAAGTCACAAGGTAATTGTTTTAATTTGCGATGCGATGCGATCGCATATCACATATCGCATAATGTATGAGTTCGCACTGTATGGTAAATTATATGCAATAGCCGATATTGTGATATTGCGATAACCGATATTACGATGCAACATTACCATCGCATATTGCAATTGGGGCAGGAGAAAAATCGCACAAACACAGTGGTCACAAAAAATGTGAAGTGCGATATGATGACGTGGACCTGGCCCGCATATCACAAATTGCAAGATCGAAGGGGTGAAGATCGTAAGAGCAAGGTTGAATCGCCAAAATGTGAAATGTGATAAGAGTACCGGATGCGATGCAACTTCAAAGAAAAAGTCAAAAGGATTTCAAATCCGAAGGTATAAGGTTTCCCTTTGAGAAATCGCATCGGGGGTTGGAAGAGCTATGCATAGCAAGAAACACATGGGAACGTCGAAGTGCGAAGTGCGATAAATAGAACGGACGCGATGCAAACCGAAGCTGAAGCCTAAAATCTTTCAAGTCCAGAAGTATGTGATTTTCCCTTTGTAAATCACATCGGAGAGCAAAGGATCCATATAGCAAAGAACGATGGAAATACCGAAATGCAATAAAAAGTGGACGCGATATTATTGAGAGGTTAATAGTAATGTATTTCATGTCTGGGCTTAATGTATTTTGCGTTGTTTATGAAGAAAATAGTGGAAGCAGAGGTCGACTCGGGTAAAAAAAGAAAAGGTTGAACATGGCAAGGAAAGGCTTGCGTAGTTAGAAGGACCCGATCCCATGCAAAACAGTGTGATACAGTTACGGCTGTGAGTTAAGAGGGAAGGTCTAAACGCGAAGGCAGTACTCCGGAGTATAAGTGACCCAGCACAAAGAGAAGAGCATGGAATGATGCAGGTAAGATATGCAAGAGGCGGAGGCTATGTAAAACATAAAGGCATGGGTCAAGTCAGAAAAAGACGGTTGTGCAGAACAGTTAGAAATATAACAACAAGTAGAGAAGATAAAGGGATAGCAGGCAGAGAAGACAAAATAAACAGAAAAGAAAGAGGCTGAAAGGGTTGAATTGAAATAGTGTTGTAACTGCAAATGTAAATTCATTAATTATTTTTAGTGTATGTGATGCAAAGGCAAGTCTCCGTAGGCATAGGAAAAACTCCATGAGTGTTGTAATGATTATTTCTCATGTAATAACTTGAACTGAAGAATGAGGAATCGAATGGGTGGAAGGCATAGGGTCAGGCCTGTTCACTTCATATTCCCTGTAGAATGCAATCAGTCAGGAGTTATCTGTATAAGAGATGTAATATCAGTGGAAAGAGAGAGGTTAGAGAACTGCAGAATGGAGGAGAGAGGAAGAATAATGTAAGAGAGCTGCAGGAGCTTAGAGAGTGTAAGAAGAAGGAGGAGCAGATAGAGAAGATGTGAAGATTCAAAGATGATATAAGGCAGATATGAAGGCTAGAGGAAAGCGGTGAAGAAGGAACATAAAAGAGCTGATATCCAGGTAATCAGCATGTGTTTTCATTGTAGTGTGAGGAAGTTGCTGATTCCATAACAAGTTGTAGCTTGATAGATGTCCAGTTGTAGTTGGTTGAGGTAGGAGCCTCCTGTAGGTTGTAGCCTGCAGAAAATAGATGGGATTTGGAGCTTCCTTGCAAGTTGTAGGTTGCAGAATTGAGGTAGAGGCCTCCTGTATGTTGGTGTCTACAAAAATCTGTGGTGAGAGGGAGTTGGAGCTTGCCTTTGCATCACAATAATAATAAGATGTGGTTTTCTCCCTTATGGGTTTCCACTTATATCTGTTTTCTATTTGTATGATGATTATGTGTAGATATTATGTATTTAAATCTTCTTAATACTTGTTGCTCACTTATTAAGATTATGGTTTCATTATATAATAAGTTGATCATGAAATGGAGGTGCAAATAAGTTTAAAAGAAAGTTTTAAAAGTCCATGAATGTGTTAAACGGATTCACCCCCCACCCCCCCAGTTTAACTAAGGGTTCAACAATTGGTATCGGAGCTAGTTCCTTATGTATCAGTTTAACAATTGGAATGAGATCCTAGGTCCCAAAGATGGGTAGCCTAGAAGGATGTTCAACAAATAAAGCCCCTTTGTTTACTAGCAAAAATTATTCCTTCTGGAAAATAAGAATGAGGACATACATTATGTCTCTAGGAATAGAAGTTTGGGCTTCTGTGGAATTAGGATATACCCCAAAGGATTTTGACACCGAGAAATAAGCCAAACAAGATTTTATAGCCAATGCAAAAGCCATGAATGCACTCTTAAATGGTCTGTGTGAGGAAAAATCTATCAAATTAATGCACAACAAGACTGCCAAAGAAGCATTGGATACATTAGAAAGTATTCATGAGGGAGATAAAAAGGTGAAGGCTACCAAATTGCAAGTTATAGAGCCTAGTTTGAAAATATAAAAATGAATGAAGAAGAAGATGTTGCCTGCTTCTTCTTAAGGTTTGCTTTAATAGTGAACAATATGAAAGCTCTAGGAGAAACCATTAGAGAAAGTGTAATTGTACAAAAGATATTGAGGTCCTTACCATCCAAGTTTAATCCCAAGGTTTCTGCCATAGAAGAAACAGTTGACTGGGAAACATTGACCATGAACCAATTACTTGGAAACTTAACAGCCTATGAGATGAGACTTCCACAGAGGAATTCAAATGTGAGGGAGGCAGCCTTTAAGGCAGAGAAGTGCAAAGAAGAAAAGGAATATAAATGCTCATGCTCTGATGAAGAAGAGGCCAAATTTGTCAGAAGATTGGATAGAGGCTCAGGCAAGTATAAAGGTAAACTTCCATTTAAATGCTTTAACTATGGAAGAGTTGGGCACTATGCATCAAATTTTCCTTACAAGAAAACAAAGAATCAGACACAAGAGACAGAGAAAACCAAAACAAATAACTGGCAGAAAGGGAATATATTCAATAGAAAATCACTTTACGCTTAGCAAGATAGCAGTGCATCTGAAAACTCAGATGAATCCTCAAATGAAGAAGGAACCTCTGAATTTGTGTTGATGGCCAAGGAAGAGTCTGAAGGATTCCTTCTAGAATATGAGGAAGAAGGTGAGGTAGATCTTGAGGGGGAGATAAGAAGTGCCCTGGAGGAAATAGACAGACTTAAACTCAAGTGCAGAAAATAGAAAGACATTCTCCTCAAATATGTAAAAGAGGAACTAAATTCAGAAGACCTCATTCAATTGAAAGTAGAACTTGAAGAAGCAAAGAAGGTGGAAGAAACTCTACTAAAACAAATTAAGAATAAAATTTAGAAGTAAGAGAAATTGGAAGAAGAAGTAGTATGCCTGAGAAAAAAATTAGAAAACGCCCAAAGGGAATTATCAATGAACTCTCCATGAATGACAAGCTCTGAACAGTTGGATAAAATACTAAATGCTCAAAGATATTCTCTCATAAAGACTGGGATAGGTTACGAAGGAGAAACCAGCAAATCCAAGGTAGAAGATAACCATAATATCATCTTTGTAAAAGTTATACAGGATAATGAAGCAACTCAAAAGATTCCTACAGAAGTAGAAGCCAGCAAGAACATGACCTACAATGAAGTAAACAAAAACAAGAAGGAATCTCAAATAACAAAGAACAAAATCAATAAAAAGTCAGCTGGAAAAATCTCTTACACTCCTGAATATGGAAAATTCGGAAGTCGTCAAAGGAGATTCTTTCCTCCTAGGAGAAATGTCACTTGTTTTTCCTGCCACAAACTAGAACATATTGCTGCATATTGTCATACAAAGAGAATCGATTCCAACCAGCAAAGGATACAGAAAATGAGAAGACTACCTCAAGCAAACAAATGGATAGGAAAACCCTTCACAAGGTACACTAATCGTTTCCATGGGTATTGTTTTTATTGTAAGGGGTACGGCCATAAAGCCATCGAGTGAAGAGCGAATGGACAAAGACTAGTTTATGAAAACTCAAGGAGATTGATGAACAATGGAGAACTCACTCGTGTACATAATCCATTCGGAAACATAATCAAATGCTTTGACTACCATCAAATCGGGCGCAAGTGTCACAAATGTCCTCTCAGAGAACGTAGTCCATCTTCTCAGGAAAGGTACCAAACAGAAGGATGCATGCAGTGGAAAAAGAAGTTGAATAAGTGTGACCTAGCTCTAATAGCTCAAGATCAGAAAATCCAATGGTATTTAGACAGTGGATGTTCAAAGCATATGACTGGAGATCAAAGCAACTTTGTAACCTTTGATGAAAAGAAATCTGGGAATGTAACATTCGGTAATGATAAAGCAGGGAAAATAAAAAAAAAAGGCTCAATTAGTCTTAATAATGGAAGAATAAAGGCTCAAGATGTACTATTTGTGGATGGGCTAAAAGCCAATCTGCTAAGCGTCAGTCAAATGTGTGATAAAGGTTGTGAGGTCCTTTTTAGAGCCCAAGACTGTGAAGTAAGATCGAGCACCACAGGAAAGACCTTGATCAAAGGTGTTCGAACAGAAAGTAATGTCTATATAGTGAAAGAAGAGAATGAAGCATGCCACATAAGCAAACTCAATGAATCATGGTTATGGCATAAAAGATTGGGACACCTAAACTTTGACCACATCATTAGTCTGAGCAAGAAGAACGCAGTCAGAGACATGCCAACAATAAAGAAGCCTTCAAATACCATATGTAAATCCTGCCAACTGGGCAAGAAGACTCGCATATCTTTCAAGACCAAAGAGATACTATCTACAAGTTAGCCTCTTCAACTTGAACACATGGACTTGTGTGGACCTTCAAGAACTAAAGCACCAAGTGGAGAATCTTATTTCATGCTGATAATAGATGATTTTACCAGATTGACATGGGTAGCATTTCTCCAATATACATCGGAAGCGCTTGAGAAATTCAAAATATTCAAGGCATTGGCAGAAAATAAAACAGGATGCAAGCTAAAGTTCATCAGATCAGACAGAGGAGGTGAATTCACAAACTATGATTTTGCAGACCTATGCAATGAACATGGGATAAAACAACAGTTTACAATTTCCGGTACACCTCAATAGAATGGAGTGGCAGAGAGGCAAAACAAGTCAGTACAACAGATTTCGAGAGCCATGATGCAAGAAAGTAACATTCCCCAAACCTACTGGGAAGAAGCAGTACACACAGCTGTTCACATTCTTAACAAAGCACATTTAAGACCAAATTGTGACAAAACTCCTTACGAATTATGGCATCGTAAACTAGCATCAATCAAGCACTTTAGAGTCTTTGGAAGCAAGTGTCTCATAAAAATTAATGATGAAAACCTAGGAAAGTTTGATGCAAGAGCTGATGAAGGAATATTTTTAGGATATGCATCTAAGGGTAAGGGATACAGGTGCTACAACAAAATACTACACAAGATTGTGGAAAGCATTGATGTAATATTCGACAAAGAACTACCAAATAGAACAAGAAGCACAAGATGCGCCAATCCTCCAGATGATCTTGAAGATGAGAACCAAGATAATGATGAACTGAGCAAGATAACAGAAGATACTAAACTAAACTCAAAAGGTCCCTCAAGACACACTCAAAAGAACCATCCAAAAGATCAAATCATTAGGGACAAGAGTGTGGGAGTCCAAACTAGAAGACAGCTAGCTGAACAGATAGAAGTATGCCTAGACATGTTATCTCAAATAGAGCCAAATAAGTTCGAAGAAGCCAACAAAGACAAATATTGGGTAAATGCTATGAATGAAGAACTAGACCAGACTAAGAAGAACAATACCTGGGAGTTAATACCAAGACCCACTAGGAAAAATTTCATTGGCACAAAATGGATATTCAAGAATAAGATGAATGAACAAGGTCAGGTAATCAGAAATAAAGCCAGACTTGTATGCAAGGGATACTCTCAAATCGAAGGTCTTGATTATGATGAAACCTTTTCCCCTATAGCCAGAATGGAAGCAATCAGAATGTTTTTGGCCTTTGCATGCTATCATGATTTCAAGGTATATCAAATGGATGTGAAGTCTGCCTTCCTGAATGGAGATTTAGAGGAAGAAGTCTACATGGAATTATCATCTTATGGATGTCGCTAAAAAGTGTAGGCCAATAATAGCCAGCTCTGAGTATTTTGTTAGCAGTGGCTTTCCAGTTCAGGTGGCCTCCACACTCTCCTGCATGGAACTCCTGTTTAATCCTCTATGCTTCATTTTCAGGGAAACATTTAAGCAATAGACCATTTGCATTTTTCCAGTATAAACATTCATTCAGTGTGTAGTAGTTTCTAGCTTTTAGCTTTAGGAATCTAGCCTTAGTTTTTGATAGTTCAGGAGGGGCATTGAGGTTTGTGAGCACATACAGGATGTCAGAATACCAAGGAGAGTTTTTAAATTTCTCCTCAACAGTGGGATCAGGAAATCCTTCATGCTCATCCAAGGCATCTATCATGTTTATGTCAAGGGCTTGTAAATTTGATCAGTTTTGCTAAGCCTCCATTAGTTGAGCTAAGCCTTGTCCTTTGATCAGTTTTGGGGGTTTTATCTCCAGGTCATACTCTAAAATCATGGCAATCCATTTTCCCCTCTTCCCATCCGGATCTTGGGACAGAATGTCTTTCACCACTATGTTCGGCACGTAGGCTATGGTGTGAGAATGCAGTATGTACACCCTAAAGTCTTTTGAGGCCTTTACCAGGGCATAGGCCTATTTTTCCATTATGTTGTACTTCAAGGGTGCATCCCTCAGAGTTTTTCTGAAGAAAGAAATGGGTTGTTCCATTCCCTCTGGATTTTTCTGCAGCAGAACTACAGCCACTGTATGCTCGGAGGCAAATGAAAATATCAGGAAATCTTTTGAAAAATCTGGGTTGATTAGGACATGAGCCTGAGTGAGTGCAATTTTAACCGATTCAAAAGATTTTTTAGCCTCAACAGTCCACTTAACTCCTACACCTTTCTTCAGCATGTAAGTCATCTTCCTGAGGTGTTCCGCTAAGTTGGGGATAAACCTCCTTTAGAAGTTTATTTTCCCTATAAAGGACTATAACTCTTTAATGTTTCTCAGGTGTGTGATCTATAGTATTCCCTCAACTCTCTGTGGGTCTATCTTAATTCCCTTGTCAGATATGATATGGCCGAGAAGCTTCCCTTCCCGCAGCCCGACTACAGTCTTTTTGGGATTCAATGACAGACCGAACTTCCTACATTTTTCAAAAACCTTTCTCAGGTGTTTTAGGTGCTTCTCATCAGTCTTGGAGTAGACTATTATGTCATCCAGGTATATGAAAATGAAGTGCCCTATCTCGTCTGAAAAAGCTATGTCCATCGCTCGTTGGAAGGTCGCACCAGCATTCATCAGTCCAAAAGGCATTTTTACGTACATAAAAGTGCCCCATGGAGTGGTAAAAGCTATTTTGAGTTGATCTTCTGGGAGTACTAGAACTTGGTTGTAACCTGAAAAACCATCTAACAGGGAGATCCGCCTTGAGCCAACTACCCTCTGTAGGATATGTTCCATCTTTGGCAAGGGGTAATTGTCCTTAAGTGAGGCTCTGTTAAGGTTCCTGAAATCTATGCACACTCTAATCTCACATGTTTTCTTTCTCACAGCTACAAGGTTTGAGACCCAATCAAAGAACCTCACAGGAACTATTATTCTTGCTTCGTACATCTTCTTTATTTCCTTTTCTACTGCAGGCAATTGCTTTGGGCTTATTTTGCAAAGTTTCTTTCTGAAGGGTTTCTAGTTCTCTTTCAAAGGTATTTTGTGCTGTATGATGTTTGTGTCATAGGCCTTCAAGTCCTCGTAGCTCCAAGAAAACACATCAATGAATTCCTTGAACAAGTCGATATATTCCTTTTTCATATTTGCGGGTAAGGACTTAGCCAACTTAATCATTTTAGGCTTGTCTTCAGTGCCTATGTTGCATTCCTCAACGTCAGAGTCTAAGTGTTCAATAGAGGGCTTTTTCGCTACATCGTCGAAATCGAAAAGATCTTCTAAAGGTGCTAGACCTCGGGGTATGTTCTTATCTTTTGCCTGTAGCACCTCTATTTCCTCATTATTTGTGTTTTTACATTCTTCAATTGGATTTCCAATTTGTTCGTTTAAAGTGTTTGTTTCTACGTTACAGGGTGTTTCTTCCTTGTCTGAGGGCTCTTCACTAAGGCAGTTATCATTAGACTTAGAGTCTGAATCGGAAAATTCAAACTCGTTCCTGCCTATCAGGAAATCCTCAATCTGCTTATCTCCTTCAAAAACCTACCAATATCTCTCATTATCAGGTACTGTAGGTCTGAACTTCGTCTGAATGATGATTTTTTGGTCACTGGGAGGCTTGTGATATGAACTAGCTATACAAGCTAATCCATTTGCAATTACATTCCGACTCCTAGGAATAAACACTAGTTCATATTCCACAAAGGTTTTCAATAAATCCATAGCGTCATTCCTGTACGCTCTCGGCCTAGGGTGTTTCACTATGTATTCACCATTCACTTGTTTGATAATTAACTTAGAGTCTCCTTGAAAAGCTATCCTACGGGCTCCTAACTTTTTCAACAGATTCAAGCCTAGGATAAGAGCCTCATACTCTGCGATATTATTTGTACAATTGAAGTTCAGGTTGAAGGCATGACTCTCAGCATAGTCAGTTTCCGTGTTATGCAACCACCCTCCTGCACCTGCGGTTTTCTTGGTGCATGACCCACCGAAATTCATTTCCCATAAAGGTTCATTATTGGGCTGAGGATGGTTTCGTTCTTCGTGTGGTGTATGAGTTTGTGAGGAGTGACTAGCCAGCTGTTCACATTCTGTTTCTTGTTGACTCGGAGTTTCGTTTTCAGTGCACTATCCACAAATTTCGTCTTTGTTTTCTTCTGAGCTTAGAGAGGCCATTATGTTGAAATTTATGGGCTCTTCCCTATTGTTTATATCTCTGATTTCCAGCTCTGGCTCTTCCAAGGATTCATCATTACAAAGGATAAAGGAGTCCAGATCTGTGTGTACAGAGTACAGAGGAGAATTTTCAGGCTTTTCAAGGCTGCTGACCAGGAATTTCATTTGTGCCTCTCTATACAGTCTCCTAAGCTGGCTAAAGACGGGGATTGTGGCATATGCCCCATCCATCTGCATTGTACCTTGCATCTTGGCTCCCCATGACCTTGATAGCAACATGCCATACTTAGGTGGCACATCTACCACTACAAAATCCATAACCATACATTTTGCTGGAATCTGGGTCAATCTCACACACAGGTCTTTGATCAGGCCAAGACACTTTACCCTACTAGAATCGAATGAATATAGGTCTTTATAAGGGCAAGTTATTTCTAGGCCTAACCTTTCCATAACTACTTTAGGCATTAATTTGTGTGAGGCCCCAGAGTCATGCATTGCATTGTGGAGGATCTTGTCATGGATATTGAGACTGATATAAAAAGGAGGTATTACCCCTTCCTGAAACTTCCCTTCTATCTTTGGAGAAAACAGGAGAGCTGGTTGGATCATCACTCAGATTGACAATATCACTGTTTTCCCCTAGATTTAATGCTTTCAAAAATTTTCCTTTATATACATCTTGAGTGGCCAGCACAGAAAGTGGGACAGAGATTTTAATTTTTGCAATCTCATTCTCCAAATTGAAGAGGGATTGACTCTTTGCAATGTTCAATTCTGTCTTGTTAGCCGCTGCTTTAGTGGCAGGCTCAGTGTGCTGATTCTCACTATGTACAGGGTTAGGAACTGTTTTATCAGGAGCACTAGCTGCAGTGCTAGTGCTGCTAGTTGGTTGAATTTGTTTATCAGTGTTTTGGTTGTCTTTTTCTTTGTTCTTCCCAGAACTTTCAGCTGCTGATTTGTTACTTTCAGCATTTTCTTTAGAATTTTTCTCAGGCATTTTCCTGATGGTAGTCTCAGAAGCCTTTGGTTTGGAAGTGTTTAGGCTTCTTTTTTTTCTAAGTTCATATTTTTCTCTGACCTGCATGATGGCATTTTCAAATCCAAGCCTGTAATCCTCAGATTCTAATCTTTCCTCATCCCAACATAAGGGTGAGGTTTGATCTTCTTCTGTGGAACAGTTGTTGATTGAGTTATCTGTCTCAAACATATTTATCGTGTTTTCGTCAGACTCTTCTACAATCCCCTCATCCTCATCAAGGAATTTTTCTTGAAATGGGGGTATGACTTGCTGGTCTGAGTCCCTTTGTCTATTTGGAGCGGTATTGTTCCTCCTAAAGTTCTGGTTCTGGTTCTGGTTTCTGTTCTGGTTACCGACTGTGACAACCATTTTCTCCATCATTTGTTGTAGCTTTTCCATGTTTTTAGATAGACGGTCATAATTGGGGTCAAATGTGGAAGCTACATTGTCATCTCTATATGTTACCCTTTTCTCAGCCCTCATTCTTGCTCTCTTCTCAATCAGGTTAGCCTCAACACTCACTGCCCTTTTTTGCATGTCTTCTAATGTGTTGTAATCTCTCTCCCTAAGCTGATAGGCCATGTCAGCATCAAAGCCTTCAGGGTATTTCACCAAAGCCATACCTTGGGGAGGCTTCATGTGTGGAGGAAGAGCGTTCTAAACGCTATTAAACCTTGTAGAGTATTCATGGACACTCTCTCCTACATTCCTTTTCAGGTTCCTGTATTCTGTTAAGATTTGGAGAGGGTTGGCCTTAACTTCCCATTTATTTATGGAGGTCTGGTATAAGGAGGGTAGATCTTGGATGCTATTAGGAGATAGGCCCTTAAACCATTTCTTCACATCACCTCCTAAGCTATGGGCAAAGATTCTCATTTTGACTGTATCATCATCTATCTCCATGTAGTCGAAAGAATATTCCATCCTGTCTACATGGTGCTGAGCTGTGGTAGACTCTTTTGCAATGAAGTGTGGGATCTTTGATTGGTAATCATTGGGTAAGGGTACTAGAGGCTGAGGTAACACCAGAGGTGCATACCAGACTGCCATGATGATGTCTTGAAGAGGTAAAGGGTTGGCCTGAGCGGCTGGTATATGGATGACAGGGATACTAGGACCAGCAGAAGTCAGTTGAGCAGATCTAGGGTGGTAGAGCCCCAAGTTTTGAATGAAGTGAATATCAGGAGGTGTAGATGGAGGGGTCTCTCTCTCCCTAATGTGTTGACCACTATGAGATGGTGAACCGGGAAACTCAAACTCCAGCTAATATGGAACACTGAATGACCTAGTTCTTGGCAATCTTCTTGGTAGGTCTAGGTCCAGCTGAAGGTTTGATAGAGCTGTAGAGTCTTCTGGTGTAGAGTTAGCTCTATGGATGTGTCTGGAAATAGTTGGTCCTTTAGGTGTAGGAGATTTTCTGAGAATTCTCTCGGGGTTGTCAACTATTTCAGGTGGTTTTGGGTCAGGGTAAGCTCTTATGTGAATGGTTTTTGAAGCTGGAATGTTATTTTCCAACCAAGTAGCTTAACCCTACTTGTTACTTCTATTATGGCTGATGTTGTTGTGGACTCTAGTCTCCCAGTGGAGTCTTTGATTTTTAAGGAACTATGGAGTCGCCAGGTGGAAGGTTTAGGATGTTTTCTAGGAGGTACACTGTCCACCACAGTGCTTATGTAATGTCTCTTTTTACGGATATCCTTAAACACAACAAACTCTAACCAGAGATGTACTAGGAGGGCTTTTACCAGGTATGTCACCTCCGAAAGAGAGTGAGACCTGGAGGATAATCTGGCCCTTTCCAGACTCTGTCTAAGAGCGTGGGGAGAAACACAACAAGTGGTGCAGAAAGTGAATTGCAAGTGGAAATGTTTCACTGCCAACCTAACCAGATATTTTGGGCTTTCTGAGGCTCTTGTGATGTAGTAAGATGGAAAATACTCAGAAAGTACCCAGTGGAGTTGCCATTATGTTGGGGTTCCTATGTTTTGGCAAGTTGGCAATACCAAAAGATGAGACAACATCAGAACTACCTTCAGACCTCAGGATCTAGCCCTCCTAGGTCCAGAGAGGGATCTCTCTATATAGACAAAGTTTTTATGTCCTTTAAACTCTGGGTTAAGATATTATGCTAGTTATAGGCACGGGTTTGTTTGATTGATTGCTTGTTTGGTTGTTGGGAATAAGGAAAGAAGGGTTCAATGTGAGACAAGGATGTGCAAAGAGGGTTTTAGGCAAAGGGGAGATGATTTCAAAGAACACTCGAGACCATTGGGCAATGGAGTCAGGAAAGGGTTTACTTGCTATTCAATATGCAGGATTTCAGTTGGGCTAGTCATCTAAAGCATTGGATCTTAAAGATGATAGTGTGGCATGAAATAGAAAGAAAGAAGGTGAAAGGCAAGGAAACCTCCAAGGTGACCCTTCAGGAATCAAATCCAGGGACAGGACATGCCATTGGTCAACCTATGATCCGAAACCTAAAAGGTTAACTCTTCAGACAAGGAAACATAAAAGGTTTAAACAAAAAGGTGAAAACCTGAGATCAAAGAGAGACTTTGAACTCTCAATGCTTTGGTATCCAGCTTAAGGGAACTTAGAAAGTTTCAATTAATTGAAAATTATGCTAGTGAGACAGAGACAGAGTGCTAAACTCCCAGTATCTGGATTCATTTAATTAAAGCCTAACAAGAACAGATTCATTAATTCATACATCAGCTAGTAGTATATATGAACCACCACACTGGTTAAATTAGCTTGAAATCAATCCTCAAATAACACATACAGCAGAAAACATTGAAGGCAAGGAGAGCAGAAGCTTAGGGTACCATGCGAGGGTATATCCTAAACCAGATTTCTGATGCGTGCCAGAAGAAATGAAATATGATGAACTACAAAGGAAAACAAGGACAAAGATATAAAAACATCACCGCTGCTTTAAATCGGGATCCAAAGAAATGTGCTTTTCATATTAAAGAGCAACACCAGTCATGTACAACATTTCCAACAGCTTGATATTCAGTCTGAAAACATCTTTCTCAGCCTATCTTACAACTTTACACAGAGAACATGTCTCAGGAGAAACAACTTATAGTTCACAGATATCCGATCAACAACCCTTTACAATGTTTTCTCATGAGTTTTTATATCAGAAAGAGAGGTGGAGGAGGTATATGAAACACTAAATGAAACATTAAACAGAGTAGGAGCAGTGGGTCAAAACCCATTCTGTTTTAATGTCTATGCATCTAACTTTTGTACTCTTTGGATGAAAGAGTGGTCTTTGACAGGCTGAAATTTACTCTAGGTATGTCCTTGATGTATCCTCGGCTACAGTACTTGTGGTACTCTGGTGACTTAAACAAAGGTAGAACAATGATTCTGGGTCTGCATGCTGTGTAACAAATGCTCTGGTAGCATTAGGACTGTTTTCAGGGTAGAGATCTTCTCTGGAACACAGTATAGGATGAAAACAGTATGGGCACCTCGTCCTTTCATGGGAAAGAACATTCTGTTGAAGGTGACATTGGTATATCGTTTTTTGTGCTCTAGGACTTCTGCGTGATTCATGAGGTCTTCAGTCTGGTATTTCGCCTTTAAAACACTAAGTTAAGGCTTAACATCTTCGATAATGTGCATTAGAGATCCTTAATTTTGTACTGATACTCTTTGCCGCTTCATGACTGTCTCTGTCAGTGAAATCTGAGCTTTAATGGCTCTGGGAAGGTTTTACAGAGTTTAATTCTATTCTTTCAATGAAAATCATGTCATAACACCTTCCCAGGCTCTTCTTCATAATTTCAATCCCTGAAAATGGTCTTCCCTGTGTTATGTGCCACTGTAACAGTGACTGTGAACCATGGTGGTCGTTCACCACCCGTACCCTGCAAAACACACAAAATTGTTAAGAAATCCATGCTGGAGGGGGATGGGTGCCTTGAAGGCCTGCAGAATGGTGACGGAGCTATGGAGGAATGGTGAAGAATGCAGTGGAACGGTGAAAACAGACCAGACAATGCAAAAATGGTGGAAGACTAGACAGATGGAGGCTTAGTGGAGAAATGTGCGGGGACCGTTCGATCATGCATGGGGGCGATGATAGACGGCGGAAAATGAACGATCGAAGGGTTTTGGAACTCGGGCGAAATACAAAGAAATGGGAAAAAATGTCGCGAAGGTAGGTGACGTGGAGCTCTGGCAGTGGGACCTGGTCAATGGCGGGGGTGGTCAAACCTAGACCGTTCGATCTCAAGAGGAGATCAATGGCTGAAAGCGCACCAGAAGGCGACTGATGGTGGGCCAGGGGCCCTATTTGCTTTGGTTATCATCCGAGCATCTTTGGGGCGCGATTACCGTCAGATGGCTAGCCTAAGATCGGACGGTGCACATCAATATTGCACTCACTCCACATCCAAACTTTAATGCGCAATGAGGGTGGTTTTTCAATAGTGCTCAAGGCCACGTGTCGGCTGGTGAATGGCATCGCTGTCAAACGGAAAAAACCGCCTGCCTCTCAAAAGCGGTGCGATAAAAAATACCGGTCTTGAACAGGACGCGACTGCGGGGACCACCGGGGCAGATGATTTGCAGGCCGTCGATCTGCAGATCAGATCGACAGTTGATAAGCAATCGGAAGGGTGAACGGGGGAGAGCGGGTGCGACGAAGACTGTCGGATCTGCATAGATCGATGGCAGGTATTGCACCCAACCATGATCCGATAAGCACACTATGGGCTAGTGCCTGGTTTCAGCGCCTGGGTCATGTGGAGAAATGGTTTACAGGGGCTGGCCGAAAGGGGATAAGCCTGCATATGAAGAATATGGGTTTTTTGGCCTGTTTTCAATGCAAATTTGAGGCCGAAAAGGGATAACGGTAGAGAGGAAAGGGGTACTTGGCCAAACAAAGGATGTTTGTGAGGTTTTAAAGGGGAGATGGGAATGATTTAGAGGGTTTAGGAAGGGATCTTGGGGGGCTAAAGGGAGGCTTTGCAAAAAGGGAAAAAAGGGTTGAAATGGGAATTTCCGCAAGGATACAAGGGGCAAATGAAAGCCCTTTTTTAGCACAATTTCGTACAGTTAGTGAGGCTCTTTTTAAAGGAAATGGACAAAGGCACAAGGAGGCTTCAAGGATGATGTATTTTTAAGGGGAATGCATTCCTTGAAAGCTCAAACAAAAACATATCCCCCTGTTTGCTTGTCAAAAAATTCATAGGGGGCTAACAGTGGCTCCACATGGGGATGCCTTCTTCTTGAAGGAGTCAAGAATTCAGAGAATGATCTTTTGTGTAGGCCAGATGCCTTCTGCTTGTACCATCCATTTTCTTTCTTGGACCTGCTGCCACAAAACATGAAGACATCATATCAGCAGTAAAATTATCCCAAACAACTACCTACCCAGACTATAGTCCTATCATTTTCTTCAGGGTGCATTTGGACTAGCAGACCCTTTACAACATCAATTTTTTTCAATCAGGAAAATAAACCTATTCTATTTCTACCCTTATTACTCCATGAGACCAGATTATACTGTTGGCCTCACATGTTTCTCTACCTAATCTAATATCTGCTGGGATTAAATTGTCCAGCAGATTTCTTATCTACATTCTACAACAGAAATTTAAAACAGTCAAAATAGGATTAGACAGTCTAGTTTGTTGTGGATCCAAGGCATAAAGATAGTTGCACATGGACTGAAATTGCAGAAATTTGAAAACCAAAATCTTGAAGGCTTGAAATCCTGAACTTTGAAGCATCCTTCCTTGCTTTGTGACTCAAGTTTTGAGCTTGTTAGGGTCACTTTCTCTTCTTCATTTCAGCTCTGGTCTTGGGCTTGTTAGAGTTGATTCTTCTTTATTCTTTGCTGGTCTAGATTTTGGGCATGTTAGGACCAGCTGTCTTTATTTCCTTTCGGCTCAGGTTTTGATCATGTTGGAGCCAATCTTTCTTCTTTAGAGGTTCATGTTTTGAGCATGTCTGAACCTTTCTTCTCTCTTTTTTGAAACATTTTCTCTTTTCTTGAAAACATAACACAGCAATGGTATTTACAATGGAAATGGAAACTGGAAATCGGAAATCAGCAGTAGTAGTGTTTGAGCATCCTGCCATTAACAGGACCCCCAAACAGCTCTGTACCATCTAGCTCTTGCAGAAAAAAGGCATTGGGACCAATAGTGGCCTGGATGATGTATGGACCCTGCCACAAACTGTCAAATTTGTCGTGCTTTCCTTTATCTTCTCTTCTTGAATCCCACTTCAGAACTTTATCTCCAATTTTGAATTCATAAGCCTTGGTTCTCTTATCGAACAACTTCTTTATATTTTCCTGAACTTTCAGGGCTTTGTTATATACCTCTTCCCTTGTTTGCTGGAGATGAATCGTTTGGTTTATCCTCCTTACCATGTTGTCTTCTTCTGTTTGAATCTCTTGGACAAGTTTAATCACTGGTACCCCAAGGCTAGTAGGAAACACTGCTTTTGTTCCATAGACAAGCCGATAAGGTGACATGCCAATGGATTTCTTTATTGTAATCCTGTCAACCCACAAAGCATACACTAACTTGTTATGCCATGACTTTTTGTTCTCTTCCAGCAGCTTTTTGATGATGGTCACCAAGCTCTTGTTTGATGATTCAGCTAACCCATTACCTTGTGGGTAATATGCAGTTGAATGACCAAGTGCTATTTGGTACCTGTGACAAAAATCAATTATTTTCTTGGATCCAAAAGCAGCTGCATTATCAGTGATTATTTTTCTTGGGCAACCAAACCGAGAGAGGATGTGGTCTTCTAGGAACTTAATAATAATAGAATATGTGGCATTCCTAGAAGGTATGGCCTCTATCCACTTAGTGAAGTAGTCTGTGGCTGTAAGGATCCACTTGTGTTGTGCAGAAGAAGCAGGGTATATTTCTCCTATGAAATCTAGGTTCCATTGCATAAAGGGACCTTCAACAGTGATGGGTTGTAAAGGTAGATGGAGGAGCTTTCTTTTGCCTTCAAAAATCTGGAATTTATGGCAGGCAATTATCATCTTATGGATGTCGCTAAAAAGTGTAAGCCAATAATAGCCAGCTCTGAGTATTTTGTTAGTAGTGGCTTTCCAGTTCAGGTGGCCTCCACACTCTCCTGCATGGAACTCCTGTTTAATCCTCTCTGCTTCATTTTCTGGCAAACATTTAAGCAATAGACCATTTTCATTTTTCCAGTATAAACATTCATTCAGTATGAAGTAGTTTCTGGATTTTAGCTTTAGGAATCTGGCCTTAGTTTTTGATAGTTCAGGAGGGGCATTGAGGTTTGTGAGCACATACAGGATGTCAGAATACCAATGAGAGTTTTGAAATTGCTCCTCGACAATGGGATCAAGAAATCCTTCATGCTCATCCAAGGCATCTATCATGTTTATGTCAAGGGCTTGTAAATTTGATTCAGCCATTAGTTGAGCTAAGCCTTGACCTTTGATCAGTTTTGTGGGTTTTATCTCCAGGTCATACTCTAAAATCACGGCAATCCATTTTCCCCTCTTCCCATTCGGGTCTTGGGACAGAATGTCTTTCACCACTATGTTCGGCACGTAGGCTATGGTGTGAGAATGCAGTATGTACACCCTAAAGTCTTTCAAGGCCTTTACCAGGGCATAGGCCTATTTTTCCATTATGTTGTACTTCAAGGGTGCATCCCTTAGAGCTTTGCTAAAGAAAGCAATGGGATGTTCCATTCCCTCTGGATTTTTCTGCAACAAAACTGCAGCCACTGTATGCTTGGAGGCAAATTAAAATATCAGGAAATCTTTTGAAAAATCTGGGCTGATTAGGACAGGAGCCCGAGTGAGTGCAAGTTTAACCGATTCAAAATATTTTTTAGCCTCAACAGTCCACTTAACTCCTACACCTTTCTTCAGCATGTAAGTCATCTTCCTGAGGTGTTCCGCTAACTTGGGGATAAACCTCCTTAAGAAGTTGATTTTCCCTATAAAATACTGTAACTCTTTAATGTTTCTCGAGTGTGTGATCTGTAGTATTCCCTCAACTCTCTGTGGGTCTATCTTAATTCCCTTCTCGGATATGATATGGCCGAGAAGCTTCCCTTCCCGCAGCCCGAATACAGTCTTTTTGGGATTCAATGACGGACCGAACTTCCTACATGTTTCAAAAACCTTTCTCAGGTGTTTTAGGTGCTCCTCATCAGTCTTGGAGTAGACTATTATGTCATCCAGGTAGATGACAATGAAGTGTCCTATCTCATCTGAAAAAACTATGTCCATCGCTCGTTGGAAGGTCGCACCAGCGTTCATCAGTCCAAAAGGCATTTTTACGTACATAAAAGTGCCCCATGGAGTGGTAAAATCTGTTTTGAGTTGACCTTATAAGAGTAATAGAACTTGGTTCTAACCTGAAAAACCATCTAACAGGGAGATCCACCTTGAGCCAACTACCCTCTGCAGGATATGTTCCATCTTTGGCAAGGGGTTTGTCCTTAAGTGAGGCTCTGTTAAGGTTCCTGAAATCTATGCACAGTCTGAACTCACCTGTTTTCTTTCTCACAGCTACAAGGTTTGAGACCCAATCAGAGAACCTCACAGGAACTATTATTCTTGCTTCGTACATCTTCTTTATTTCCTTTTCTACTGCAGGCAATTGCTTTGGGTTTATTCTGCGAAGTTTCTGTCTGAAGGGTTTCTGGTTCTCTTTCAAAGGTATTTTGTGTTGTATGATGTTTGTGTCATAGGCCTTCAAGTCCTCGTAGCTCCAAGAAAACACATCAATGAATTCCTTGAACAAGTCGATATATTCCTTTTTCATGTTTGCGGGTAAGGACTTAGCCAACTTAATCATTTTAGGCTTGTCTTCAGTGCCTATGTTGCATTCCTCAACGTCAGAGTCTAAGTGTTCAATAGTGGGATTTTTCGCTACATTGTCGAAATCGAAAAGATCTTATAAAGGTGCCAAACCTCAGGGTATGTTCTTATATTTTGCCTGTGGCACCTCTATTTCCTCATTATCTCTGTTTTTACATTCTTCGATTGGATTTCCAATTTTTTCGTTTAAAGTGTTTATTTCTATGTTACAGGGTGTTTCTTCCTCGTCTGAGGGCTCTTCACTAAGGAAGTTATCATTGGACTTAGATTCTAAATCAGAAAATTCAAACTCATTCCTGCCTATCATAAAATCCTCAATCTGCTTATCTCCTTCAAAAACCTACCAATATTTCTCATTATCAGGTACTGTAGGTCTGAACTTCGTCTGAATGATGATTTGTTGGTCACTGGGAGGCTTGTGATATGAACTAGTTATACAAGCTAATCCATTTGCAATTACATTCCGACTCCTAGGAATAAACATTAGTTCATATTCCACAAAGGTTTTCAATAAATCCATAGCGTCATTCCTGTATGCTCTCAGCCTAGGGTGTTTCACTGCATATTCACCATTCACTTGTTTGATAATTAACTCAGATTCTCCTTGAACAACTATCCTACGGGCTCCTAACTTTTTCAACAGATTCAAGCCTAGGATGAGAGCCTCATACTCTGTGATATTATTTGTACATTTGAAGTTCAGGTTGAAGGCATGACTCTCAGCATAGTTAGTTTCCATGTTATGCAACCACACTCCCGCCCCTGCGGTTTTCTTGGTGCATGACCCATCGAAATTCATTTCCCATAAAGGTTCATTCTTGAGTTGAGGATGGTTTCGTTCTTCATGTGGTGTATGAGTTTGTGAGGGGTGACTAGCCAGCTGTTCACATTCTGTTTCTTGTTGACTCGTAGTTTCGTTTTCAGTGCACTATCCACAAATTTCATCTTTGTTTTCTTCAGAGGTTAGAGAGGCCATTATGTTAAAATATATGGGCTCTTCCCTACTATTTATATCTCTTCTTTCCAGCTCTGGCTCTTCCAAGGATTCATCATTACAAAGGATAAAGGAGTCCAGATCTGTGTGTACAAAGTACAGAGGAGAATTTTCAGGCTTTTCAAGGCTGCTGACCATGAATTTCATTTGTGCCTCTCTATACAGTCTCCTAAGTTGGCTAAAGACAGGGATTGTGGCATACGCCCCATCCATCTGCATTGTACCTTGCAGCTTGGCTCCCCATGACCTTGATAGCAACATGCCATACTTAGGTGGCACATCTGCCACTACAACATCCATAACCATAAATTTTGCTGGAATCTGGGTCAAGCTCACACACAGGTCTTTGATCAGGCCAAGACACTTTACCCTGCTAGAATCGAATGAATATATGTCTTTATAAGGGCAAGTTATCTCTAGGCATAACCTTTCCATAACTACTTTAGGCATTAAGTTGTGTGAGGCCCCAGAGTCATGCATTGCATTTTGGAGGATCTTGTCATGGATATTGAGACTGATATAAAAAGGAGGTATCACCCCTTCCTGAAACTTCCCTTCTATCTTTGGATCAAACATGAGAGCTGGTTGACCATCACTCAGATTGACAGTATCATTGTTTTCCCCTAGATTTAAAGCTTTCAAAATTTGGCCTTTATATACATCTTGAGTGGCCAGCTCAGAAAGTGGGACAGAGATTTTAATTTTTGCAATCTCATTCTCCAAATTGAAGAGGGATTGACTCTTTGCAATGTTCAATTCTATCTCCTTAGCCGTTGCTTTAGTGGTAGGCTCAATGTGCTGATTTTCACTATGTACAGGGTTAGTAACAGTTTTATCAGGAGCACTAGCTACAGTGCTAGTGCTGCTAGTTGTTTGACTTTGTTTATCAGTGTTTTGGTTGTCTTTTTCTTTGTTCTTCCCAGAAATTTCAGCTGTTGATTTGTTACTTTCAGCATTTGCTTTAGAATTTTTCTCAGGCCTTTTCCTGATGGTAGTCTCAGAAGCCTTTGGTTTGGAAGTGTCTAGGATTTTTTTTCTTCTAAGTTCATATTGTTCTCTGACCTGCATGATGTCATTTTCAAATCCAAGCCTGTAATCCTTAGATTCTAATCTTTCCTCTTCCCAACATGAGGGTGAGGGTTGATCTTCTTCTGTGGAAAAGTTGTGGATTGAGTTATCTGTCTCAAACATATTTATCGTGTTTTCCTTAGACTCCTCTACAATCCCCTCATCCTCATCAAGGAAGTTTTCTTGAAATGGGGGTATGACTTGCTGGTCTGAGTCCCTTTGTCTATTTGGAGCGGTATTGTTCCTCCTAAAGTTCTGGTTCTGGTTCTAGTTTCTGTTCTGGTTACCGACTGTGACAACCATTTTCTCCATCATTTGCTGTATCTTTTCCATTTTTTTAGATATACGGTCATAATTGGGGTCAGACGTGGAAGCTACATTGTCATCTCTATATGTTACCCTTTTATCAGCCCTCATTCTTGCTCTCTTCTCAATCAGGTTAGCCTCAACACTCACTGCCCCTTTCTGTATGTCTTCTAATGTGTTGTAATCTCTCTCCCTAAGCTGATAGGTCATGTCAACATCAAAGCCTTCAGGGTATTTCACCAAAGCCATACCTTGGGGAGGCTTCATATGTGGAGGAAGAGCATTGTAAATGCTATTAAACCTTGTAGAGTATTCATGGACACTCTCTCCTACATTCCTTTTCAGGTTCTTGTATTCTGCTAAGATTTGGAGAGGGTTGGCCTTAACTTCCCATTTATTTATGAAGGTCTGGTATAATGAGGGTAGATCTTGGATGCTATTAGCAGGTAGGCCCTTAAACCATTTCTTCACATCACCTCCTAAGCTCTGGGCAAAGATTCTCATTTTGACTGTATCATCATCTATCTCCATGTAGTCAAAAGAATCTTCCATCCTGTCTACATGATGTTAAGCTGTGCTAGACTCTTTTGCAGTGAAGTGTGGGATATTTGATTGGTAATCATTGGGTAATGGTACTAGAGGCTGAGGTAACACCAGAGGTGCATACTAGGCTACCATGATGATGTTATGAGAAGGTAAAGGGTTGGCTTGAGCGGCTGGTATATGGACGACAGGGATACTAGGACCAGCGGAAGTCAGCTGAGCAGATCTAGGGTGGTAGAGCCCCAAGTTTTGAATGAAGTGAATATCAGGAGGTGTAGATGGATGGGTCTCTCTCTCCCTAATGTGTTGACCACTATGAGATGGTGAACCGGGAAACTCAAACTCTAGCTGATCTAGAACACTGAATGACCTAGTTCTTGGCAATCTGCTTGGTATGTCTAGGTCCAAATGAAGGTCTGATAGAGCTGTAAAGTCTTCTGGTGCAGAGTTAGCTCTATGGATGTGTCTGGAAATAGTTGGTCCTTTAGGTGTATTAGATTTTATGAGAATGCTCTTGGGGTTGTCAACTATTTCAGGTGGTTTTGGGTCAGGGTAAGCTCTTGTGTGAATGGTTCTTGAAGCCAGAATGCTATTTTCCAACCAAGTAGCTTAACCCTACTTGTTACTTATGTTATGTCTGATGTTGTTGTGGACTCTGGTCTCCCAGTGGAGTCTTATGTGAACCAAGATGATCAGCAGGCCTACTGGTCACCAGTGGAGTCTTTGATTTTTAAGGAACTATGGAGTCACCAGGTGGAAGGTTTAGGATGTTTTCTAGGAGGTACACTGTCCACCACAGTGCTTATGTAATGTCCCTTCTTACGAATATCCTTAAACACAGCAAACTCTAACCAGAGATGGACTGGGAGGGCTTTTACCAGGTATGTCACCTCCGAAAGAGAGTGAGACCTGGAGGCTAATCTGGCCCTTTCCAAACTCTGTCTAAGAGCATGGGGAGAAACACAACAAGTGGTGCAGAAATTGAATTTCAAGTGGAAGTGTTTCACTGCCAACCTAACCAGATATTTTGGGCTTTCTGAGGCTCTTATGATGTAGTAAGATGGAAAATACTCAGAAAGTCCCCAGTGGAGTCTCCATTATGTTGGGGTTCCCATGTTTTGGCAAGTTGGCAATACCAAAAGATGAGACAACATCAGAACCACTTTCAGACCTCAGGATCTAACCCTCCTGGGTCCAGAGAGGGATCTCTCTATATAGACAAAGGTTTTATGTCCTTTAAACTATGGGTTAAGATATTAGGCTAGTTATAGGCACGGGTTTGTTTGATTGATTGATTGTTTGGTTGCTGGGAATAAGGAAAGAAGGGTTCAATGTGAGACAAGGATGTGCAAAGAGGGTTTTAGGCAAAGGGGAGATGATTTCAAAGAACACTCAAAACCATTGGGCAATGGAGTCAGGAAAGGGTTTACTTGCTATTCAATATGCGGGCTTTCATTTGGGCTAGTCATCTAAATCATTGGATCTTAAAGATGATAGTGTGGCATGAAATGGCAAGAAAGAAGATGAAAGGCAAGGAAACCTCCAAGGTGACCCTTTAGGAATCAAATCCAAGGATAGGACATGCCATTGGTTAGCCTGTGATCCGAAACCTAAAAGGTTAACTCTTTTGACAAGGAAACATAAAAGGTTTAAACACAAAGGTGAAAACCTGAGATCAGAGAGAGACTTTGAACTCTCAATGCTTTGGTATCTAGCTTAAGGGAACTTAGAAAGTTTCAATTAATTGAAAATGATCCTAGTGAGACAGAGACAGAGTGCTAAACTCCTAGTATCCCGATTCATTTAATTAAAGCCTAAAAAGAACATCTAAGAACATATTCATTAATTCATACATCAGCTAGTAGTATATATGAACCACCACACTGGTTAAATTAGCTTGAAATCAATCCTCAGATAACAAATAGAGCAGAAAAAATTGAAGGCAGGGAGAGCAGAAGCTTAGGGTACCATGAGAGGGTATATCCTAAACCAGATTTCTGATGTGTGCCAGAAGAAATGAAATATGTGAACTACAAAGGAAAACAAGGACAAAGATAGAAAAACATCACCGCTGCTTTAAATCAGGATCCAAAGAAATGTGCTTGTCATATTAAAGAGCAACACCAGTCATGTACAACATTGCCAACAACTTGATATTCAATCTGAAAACATCTTCCTCGGCCTATCTTACAACTTTACACAGAGAACATGTCTCAAGAGAAACAGCTTACGGTTCACAGATATCTAATCAACAACACTTTACAATGTTTTCTCATGAGTTTTTATATCAGAAAGAGAGGCAGAGGAGGTAGATGAAACATTAAACAGAGTAGGAGCAGTGGGTCGAAACCCATTCTGTTTTAATGTCTATGCATCGAACTTCTGTACTCTTTGATGAAAGAGTGGTCTTTGATAGGCTAAAATTTACTCCAGGTATGTCCTTGATGTATCCTCGGGTGCAGTACTTGTGGTACTCTGGTGACTGAAACAAAGGTAGAACAATGATTTTGGGGTCTGCCATGTTGTGTAAAAAATTCTCTGGTAGCATTAGGACTGTTGTCACGGTAGATATCTTCTCTGGAACACGGTATAGGATGAAAACAGTATGGGCACCTCATCCTTTCATGGGAAAGAACATTCTGCTGATGGTGACATTGGTATATCGTTTTTTGTGCCCTAGGCCTTCTGCGTGATTCATGAGGTCTTCAGTCTGGTATTTTTCCTTTAAAACACTGAGTTAAGGCTTAACATCTTCGATAATGTGCATTAGAAATCCTTAATTTTATACTGATACTCTTTGCCGCTTCATGACTGTCTCTGTCAGTGAAATCTGAGCTTTAATGGCTCTGGGAAGGTTTTACATAGTTTAATTATGTTCTTTCAATGAAAATCATGTCATAACACCTTCCCAGGCTCTTCTTCATAATTTCAATCCCTGAAATTGGTCTTCCCTATGTTCTGTGCCACTGTAACAGTGACTGTGAACCATGGCGGTCGTTCACTGCCCGTACCCTGCAAAACACAAAAAATTGTTAAGAAATCCATGATGGAGGGGGATGGGTGCCTTGAAGGCCTGCGGAATGGTGACGGAGCTGTGGAGGAATGGTGAAGAATGCAGTGGAATGGTGAAAACAGACCAGACATTGAAAAAATGGTGGAAGACTAGACAGATGGAGGCTTAGTGGAGAAATGTGCGGGGACCGTTCGATCATGCATGGGGGCGATGATAGATGGCGGAAAATGAACGATGGAAGGGTTTTGGAACTCAGGAGAAATACAAAGAAATGGGAAAAAATTCCGCGAAGGCAAGTGACATGGAGCTTTGGCGGTGGGACTCGGTCAATGGCGGCGGTGGTCAAACCTAGACCGCTCGATCTCAGGAGGAGATCAACGGATGAAAGCGCACCGGAAGGCGACTGATGGTGGGCCAGGGGCCCTGTTTTCTTTGGTTATCATCCGAGCATATTTGGGGCGCGATTACCTTCGGATGGCCAGCCTCAGATCGGATGGTGCGCATCAATATCGCACTCACTCCACATTCGAACTTTGATGCGCGATAAGGGCGGTTTTTCAATAGTGCTCAAGGCCACGTGTCGACCGGTGAATGGCATCGCTATCAAACGGAAAAAACTGCCTGCCTCTCAAAAGCGGTGCAATGAAAATTATCGGTCTTGAACAGGACGCGACCGCGGGGACCACCGGGGCAGATGATTTGCGGGTCGTCAATCTGCAAATTAGATCGACGGTTGATAAGCGATCGGAAGGGTGAATGGGGGAGAGCGAGTGCGACGAAGACCGTCGAATCTATATAGATCGACGGCAGGTATTGCACCTGACCATGATCCGATACGCACACTACGGGCTAGCGCCCAGGTCATGTGGAGAAATGGTTTACTGGGGCTGTCCGAAAGGGGCTAAGCCTTCATATGAAGAATATGGGTTTTTTGGCCTGTTTTCAATGCAATTTGAGGCCGAAAAGGGATAACGGTAGAGATGAAAGGGGTACTTGGCCAAACAAAGGATGTTTGCGAGGTTTTAAAGGGGAGATGGGAATGATTTAGAGGGTTTAGGAAGGGATATTGGGGGGATAAAGGGAGGCTTTGCAAAAAGGGAAAAAAGGGTTGAAATGGGAATTTCCGCAGGGATACAAGTGGCAAATGAAAGCCCTTTTTTAGCACAATTTTGTACAGTCAGTGAGGCTCTTTTAAAGGAAATGGACAAAGGCACAAGGAGGCTTCAAGGATGATGTATTTTCAAGGGAAATGCATTCCTTGAAGGCTCAAACAACAACTTAGCCCCCTGTTTGCTTGTCAAAAAATTCATAGGGGGCTAACAAGTGTAAACAAACGGAAAATAGACTAAGGCAGAAGAATTCCAAGTGAAGTGAACGAACAGTCACGATTAGATCGCAACAGCAAAGGCAAGAAATGAATGGATAAAATTCATCGCAAGATAAGCAGGGTAGAAACCAATTGAAGTGCCAGCAGCAGCAAGGACCATAGATCTGGGTAGATCAATGATGACAATCACATCGGTGGAGATCAAAATCACAAGTCACAAGGTAATTATTTTAATTTTCGATGCGATGCGATGCGATCGCATATCGCATAAGGTATGAGTTCACACGGTATGGTAAATTATATCCGATAGCCGATATTGCGATAGCCAATATTGCGATGCGATATTACCATCGCATATAGCAATCGGGGTAGGAGAAAAATTGCACAAACACAGTGGTCACAGAAAATGCGAAGTGCAATATGATGACGTGGAGATGACGTGGACCTAGCCCGCATATCACAAATCGAAAGATCGGAGGGGTGAAGATCGTAAGAGTAAGGTTGAATCGGCAAAATGCGAAATGCGATAAGAGTACCGGATGCGATGCAACTTAAAATAAAAAGTCAAAAGGATTTCAAATCTGAAGGTATAAGGTTTCCCTTTGAGAAATCGCATCGGGGGTTGGAAGAGAAGAGATATGCATAGCAAGAAACACATGGGAATGCCGAAGTGCAAAGTGCGATAAAGAGAACGGACGCGATGCAGATCGAAGCTGAAGCCTAAAATTTTTTAAGTCCGGAAGTATGTGATTTTCCCTTTGTAAATCGCATCGGAGAGCAAAGGATCCATATAGTAAAGAACAATGGAAATATTGAAATGTGATAAAAAGTGGATGCGATATTTTTGAGAGGTAAATAGTAATGTATTTCATGTCCACGCTTAATGTATTCTACGTTGTTTATGAAGAAAATAGTGGAAGCAGAGGTCAACTCGGGTAACAAAAGAAAAGGTTGAACACGGCAAGGAAAGGCTCGTGTAGTTAAAAGGACCTGATCCCGTGCAGAACAGTGTGATGCAGTTGCAACTGTGAGTTAAGAGGGAAGGTCTAAATGCGAAGGCAGTACTCGGGAGTATAAGTGACCCAGCACAAAGAGAAGAGCATGGAACGATGTAGGTAAGATATGCAAGAGGCAGAGGCTGTGTAAAACGTAAAGGCATGGGTCAAGTCAGAAAAAGACGATTGTGCAGAACAGTTAGAAATATGACAGCAGGTAAAGAAGATAAAGGGACAGCAAGTAGAGAAGACAAAATAAACGAAAAATCAAGAGGTTGAAAGGGTTGAATTGAAATAGTGTTGTAACTGCAAATGTAAATTCATTAATTATTTTTATCGTATGTGATGCAAAGGCAAGTCTCTGTAGGCATAGGAAAAACTCCATGAGTGTTGTAAGGATTATTTCTCATGTAATAACTTGAACTGAAGAATGAGGAATCGAATGGGTGGAAGGCATAGGGTCAGGCCTATTCACTTCATTTTCCCTGTAGAATGCAATCAGTCAGGAGTTATCTATATAAGAGATGTAATATCAGTGGAAAGAGAGAGGTTAGAGAACTGCAGAATGGATGAGAGAGGAAGAAGAATGTAAGAGAGCTGCAGGATGTTAGAGAGTGTAAGAAGAAGGAGGAGCAGATAGAGAAGTTGTGAAGATTCAAAGATGATATATCGCAGATATGACGGCTGGAGGACAGCAGTGAAAAAGGAACAGAAAGAGCTGATATCCAAGTAATCAGCATGTGTTTTCATTGTAGTGTGAGGAAGTTGGTGCTTCCATATCAAGTTGTAGCTTGATATATGTCCAGTTGTAGCTGGCTAAGGTAGGAGCCTCCTGTAGGTTGTAGCCTGCAAAAAATAAATGGGATTTGGAGCTTCCTTGCAAGTTGTAGCTTGCAGAATTGAGGTAGAGGCCTCCTGTAGGTTGGTGTCTACAAAAATCTGTGGTGAGAGGGAGTTGGAGCTTGCCTTTGCATCACAACAATAATAAGATGTGGCTTTCTCCCTTATGGGTTTCCACTTATATATGTTTTCTATGTGTATGATGATTATGTGTAGATATTCTGTATTTAAATCTGCTTAATACTTGCTTCTCACTTATTAAGATTGTGGTTTCATTATATAATAAGTTGATCATGAAATGGAGGTGTAAATAAGTTTAAAAGAAAGTTTTAAAATTCCATGAATGTGTTAAACTAATTCACCCCCCCCCCCCTCTCAGTTTAACTAATGGTTCAACAGGTCTTTAATAAAGACCAATGTTAGAATTCCACCTAGGTTGAGAGCAATTCTTCCCCCATATGTTTTGTCACGAAGGATTCTAACCATAGTGGTTATAATCCTGATAGATCTGTCCATACTGGAGTTGAGGACCGGGATACTAATTCTGAGCATACCATTGGTGTTATAGGTCAATTTGGGCACCATTCCCAATGACATGGTTAACTGGGCATCATCTCTAGGACCAATGTATAGGGTCTATCATCCCCTAATATTTCAATTGATATAGGCCCTAAGACAAAGAACTAGAACTTCAATCAAGGACTTTCATCTGCAAAGGTTTCCAAGGTTTGAAGTTTATAATATATCATATGAGAGCTCATCAACGTTGCCTCTAAAGGGACTAAGTGTGATGCATATGCAGGTAGCCCCATGCAAGGTTGATCTGCAAAGCACTTCCTGACATCTATGGGTGCGTTGGTCACATTGGGAGCGAAATTCTCATTGTTCCGAAATCTCCACTTGGCTAGTGCCTTCTAGAAGAGTTCACATGTGTCCATTTGACATCTACAATATTGGGAACATGTCTTGCCTATTATTCGAAATTCATTGATTGTACAAACTACCTCAGCCACTCTATAAATTGAGCACAGATCTTAGTGTTTGATAAGGAAGAATTTGTGTAGAGAAATTCTGGTGGATTTTACATTGAGGAGATTGATTTGAATGACAATTTGCTGGAGATATCTGCATTGCGATGAGGTTGGGATGTTGCTGGATATGGTGACACAAAATATGTCATTTGGTTGTAACCTCCCCTTATATCATTAATAAAGAATACATCTTACTTTTCCCTATATGCATCTGTATTGGCTTTGATTTTGCATATTGCAAGATCTTAGTTGATGTATATGGTTTATTTTTTATTGATTTATCAAACTAACTTGAATAGACATTTGTATTATTGCTATCTTCTATTGTTTATTGTTCATTCTTGTAGAAAATATTTTGCACAGTCGGCTGGAATTTGAAGCTACAACGGAAGCGACAGAAGGAATCATTTGGAAGCGCTTGGATTCCAAGTAAGCATCTAATCCATTCTATGTGTTTTTTCTTAGTTAGGAAAAGTAGTGGTACAGTCTTTAACATGTTGTTCTAGGTTTGCACATGTCTAGGGAAGCATGTTTTATCCGTAATTCACAATTCTGTCCAACAAATTGGCGACTCCACTGGGGAAATTACTCTTTATCCTAGGTGTTTTAATCTCTGATTTTCTCTGTTTATTCACCCAGTAGTTGTTACTCACAAATATTAGGCTTTTTAAGATCCAAATTTGCAAAAGAAGTGTGTTAAATAGCTGTTTTTTTCCTTTGACACTGCGTGCAATGCACTCTTGGACAAGACACAGTGCTTTGCATAGCACTGTCTCCCTTTCAGGCCTGCGTTGCAAAGCATTGTCTCTCTTTAGAGACTACGTTGCCTCCTGAAGCCATCCAAATTCCCTTGAATTTGTCTTTGCAGTTTGTTTCAGTTTGTTTGCTTATGTGTTTTGAAAAGCCTGAGCCTCATATTGACCAATGAATTCATCTATCTCTTCCTCCTTTGAAAGAAAATTTGTTCAATGTTTGTTTAAAGCATTTTTCTTTATCACTGGCAAGTTAATTTCAAATTATTTTTATTGTCGCATTAGATCCATTTGCTTTTGAAAAAGGAAATTATCGTAAAATCTTCGTTTCCCGATAAGAGAAATTGTATTTTTATTCCTTATTTTTCCTTCAAAAGAGAAATTGTTGTTTGCATTCCTCATTTCTCAAAAGCAAAAGGCATTTAATTATGTTGATTTAGTGCACTTATTTTATGTTCTGCATTCATAACATTAAAGGAACTGAAAAGAAATATTTGCATTTGCATGTATTGGTTTGTGTGTTTTGCAAAAAGGAACAATTAGGAAATCTGCATTTAGTTTGTGTTTTCTGATTTGTTTGCTCGCAAATTGATTGCTCTTTCCCTATAGTAGCTAGGATTTTCATTGAAAAGCCAAAAGTGAAAGATTGCTTATCATTCTTAGTTTAATTTTAGGAATTTTCCAATACATCATCGCGGTGAACCTTTGAAAGGCAAATTGTTAAGCAAGATCAACATAAAATTAATCTTAGTTTACCTAACAAAGCATTGGAACCATAACGATAACATTTAGAAGGTCTAGGCTAGAGACGTGTTACAGCGTCGTAAAACATAGCAGTTGTTGTTAACTTGTCTACGATACATTCCGAGTGTGATACCTCACTCCATGTATGTAAGTATATCGTAGCTCATCCACGTACTTTCGGGTATATCGGGCGGTGTTACAATACGATAAGTATAAAGGGGTGCTTTCACTGTGCAGTTTCGCATCAGACAACGCTAATACGGACTTGGGCCTCCACGTACCTTTAGGTATATTTGGGAGGAAAACTTTTAGGTGTTATCCATCCATAGTGAACCGATTCGGCCGCCTTGTAAATTGTGATACACCGAACACAACATTCGAGGAGATTTCATGCCCGTACTTCTTGGTTCGCTAGGAGGTAATCTGCAGTTCACAGTTTCTTGGTAAACCCTTATGCCTAGTATTACCCCTTTATTTTGTTTATTTGTTTTTTATTAAAATAAATCAGTAATCATGGAAGAAAAAAATCCTTTCCCCCATCGTTCACGTAGACTAGCGCTAAAACCACTTTTACCACCAGAAGTTACTTCTGGTAGGCGAAGCTGATCATGATTTGTCGAATCAAGTACAATTTGTACCTCTAGTGAAACATCATTTTCCCATAAACCATAGTTAGCTCAAATTGTTTATACACATCCTGGTTCATCTACTGTTGTCGAAATGGAGTCTTCATAGCTACTCGTGGTCATGATCCATCCAATCAGTGAGACCATACCTCCTGGACCCGATGTTGTTCAACCAGAAATTGATCCAGATCTTGTCTCTTCTTTACTAGAACATCTGAATCCTGAAGTCGTACAACCGGAAGTTGTTCCTACTTTGGTCATCCCACAAATTTATGTAGCTATTGAATCTCCCATATCACATAGTCAACCACCTGAAATATACTTTGGGCCTGACGGTGAAATACTTCCCCCTGGTTTAATTGTGATTGAAGAAATCCCACAAGACGATACACCTTTAACTCCAACCCATTTTGGGGAGGACCTTTACCTATACGAGTCTTTTTCTCAATCGACACCTCTGCTTTTGTTGATCATGTTCATTTTAAAACTCTCGTCGATTCAAAAGGGTATACATTTGGTCAAGTAACCATGTCTGAACCAACATCTTCGGTTGGGCCATCTATTCCAATTACGTCAACTCCCACCCTAGCTACCCCGTCGATGTTTAGCACTTCAGCAGAGTCATATTTTTATGGTGGCCCTTTGGTCCCATCAGGTTATAAATCATTATCTGGAATTTTCTCTGGTGCATCTTCAAATCCATGGACTTTACCAATGTCATCATCTATTATTTTAACTGGTAATCCTATAGTAAGTATTGAACGACTTGATTCATTATACACATCTTTAGGGCAATATCAAGCCGGTCCTTGTGGGTCTATTCCTTCATGTACCATATCAACTGGACTCCCAGCATTCGGAGAGAAATATTTTTCGTCTTATTATCCTCCTCATGTTGGGGGGCAACCTTTGGTCACCCAATATGACAGTACTTCGTCACTTTTTTGGTCAACCTAATATTTAAATGCATGTTTTCAATGGCATCTCACTCTGCCTATCCAACCAGAAACGGTTATACAATCATATCAACCAATTCAACCTATTACACCCACATCATTACCACTTGTTAATACATCTTTACCCTTGTTACAGAATCAAAATTTTGTATAACCTTATCAAGCGGGTCCTTCAACTCAATATCCTCAAATATTGGGTCCACGGACTTCAAATCCTTCGGTTAATTTACAACAACCTGTATTCAGAATCATTTATTCACAAGCTTTTTTACCATTTTATGGGATGTCACAACCGCAACTTGGTTATACCTATCAACCGAATCCAATTTATCCTAATTTGGGTTATAACATTGGTGGACAGACCCCTTAGCAGCCACAGGTGCAAATGCCTCAAACTTCATTTCAACAAGTATCATATCTAGGTTTTGGTCAACATAATCCTCAGGCGTTTTCCTTTCAAAACAACCCCTATCTGGGTTACCAGCAGCAGATTCCTTATGCTGGTGCTCAAAGGCCTATTGCTCAAGCAATTTCATCTTACCCTGGTTATGCTCAACCTGACCTTAATTGACAATTTCCCTTTGTGAAACTTTAGAGTTACCAGATTTAAATTGGCTAACTAATGATCCAATTAATTATGCTCCTTGGTGGCTGGTGATACCTCACAAATTACCCTCGGATATTCCTAAGTTCAATGGAAACCCTGGAGAAGATCCGTCGACTCATGTCATGACTTATCATTTATGGTGCTAATCAAACTCCCCGAATGATGATTCTGTTCGACTACGTCTTTTCCAATGTACGCTCACAGGTCCGATTGCAAAATGGTACATTGAATTACCTAGAGCTTCTTTTGATAATTTCACAGCCCTAGCTACTGTCTTTTTGACTCATTTCCAGTTACCCATCAAATATGAAACTGGAACGGAACTCTTGACCAATTTCAAACAGACAAATGCTACTCACATCTCTGATCATATTCATGAGTGGCTTCATCGTCGTTGAATGGTTAAAACCTTTGTTCTGGATCAGCTCCTTGCTGAATGGTTCATTAAGTCCCTATTACCATCTATAACTGAGGATGTGGCTAAAGGTGGCGTTGTCACAGAAGAGCAAGTTATCGCTCATGCCCAGTATTTAGACTTGATTTATAGTCAGTCTCTAACGCTCTGTGAAAAATTCCTAATGCGTCGAGATCTAATTTTGATGTTCCTCCTCAATTAAATGACTCTCATGCTAGAGATGGCTTGATAGGAATTGCAAGCACACATCATGCTATTGCATATGATCCTACTCCTACTTCCGAAATTAATGACGTGTCATTTGACAAAGGCAAAAGTGACAAGCAACCCGGAAGTAAGAAAAAGGGGAAATCTAAGAAAAACCAAACTTCTAACCCGCAGGAAAGATCATCTGATCAATCGTCTGGACCTCAGAAATCTCGTTATCCATGCATAATCTGTAATGAGGAACACTTTGTTAGGGATTGTCCTCACCGCGCTAAAGTCTCAAAAATCATCAAGACTTCCCATGCGTCAGCTATGTTGACAGACCCATTTCCAAATCCGGACACAAACATGGTTGCTACGGATCCAGCTCCTAGTTCCCAAGTGTTAATGTTATCTGTCACAAAACATTCAACAGATATTTTGGTGTCGACACGTAATAAAGATTATGGTAGTTAGGCCACTGATCAACCTACTACCTCGACAATGAACCCATCTACAGAATTAGTACCGCCTACTGTTATTCCTGAATTGACAATCAAGCCACCAAAGGGAGTAATTCATAAATCGACATCTAATCCTCGAGCAAGATCCGCACAAAATTAAAATATAGTTGAAGATTTGGCTCAATCCCCTTCAGCTATGTCTACTCTTGAGGTATTACAAAATTGTTCCTCCCAAAAATAGGATTTATTGTTGGCTATTGCTGGAATTGATCTGACTGATTCTAATCTTGTTGTATTTAATCATACAGGCTATGTGCCGCAATTACCAATAGAATTGGCATTCTCCATACAGGTAAATGTTCTCAATCACCTTTTTCATCACACTATTATTGATGAGGGAGCATCTACATGCATTATGTCTCTAAATTGTTGTAAGTCACTTGGCTCGCCACACTTATCACAATCATCAACGACATTGAAGGCATTTAATGGACGTACATATAAACCTTGTGGTATTATTAATAACCTGCATGTTGAACTAGGGGGGGAAACAGTGAATATTGATGTTGAGGTTGTTGACATACCCTTGACTATAATATTTTACTTGGAAGGCCATGGGTATATGCAATGAATGTAGGTGTTTCTGCATATTTTAGAATGATTTCCTCTCCACATAAAGGTACAATCACAGTCATTAATCAACTATCCTTCTTTTCCTCTGCTTCACGGGTAACTGGAAGCATTCCATTCGTTCACATACCCCAACTAGAACTTTAGAACATTGGTGTAGGACTCTTAAAGTATTCCACTCTTATGGGAACCTTTGCATTACCGTCGCCTGCGACGTCAGCGGAAATTTCAACTATAGAGACCTACTACATGATCTCTTCCACTATATCTGACTTAAGGGAGAGTACGGGTGATTCTGATATTTATATGTTGGATGAGTTTCTGCCACCCATCCCTATAGAGCTGGCATAGAAATCAATTTATCTGGCTTGGGTGACAAATCCGAAATCAGCGTCGCCAAGTGTTTGGGTTGATCGTTCCTTACATTTTGGTACTCCGTCTGATCCATTTTCATCAATGTTCTTGATAGATGAGAATATTTTGGAAGCCATGATGTCAGAAGGAGAACCATGGGAAGATTATCATCATCGTTCCCATATTCCTGATTATGAAGAAAATAATCTTAGTGAACTATATCACCCATCCATCAAAAATTTCTTTTCGAATTCTTTACCCATTAATGCAATCGATTCCGAGCGAAATCTGTCAAATATTGAAGAAACCATTTCTATCGATATTTCGACCAAACCTAGCATTGTAGAAAATATTCATGTTGGTGTATCTTGTTCTCCATCAGAACTCGAATCATATCACTCTCTCTTTTGTGAATTTTGTGATGTACTCACTTGGTCTTATGAGGAAATTCCAGGCATAGATACTAGTAAAGTTGAACACACTATTAATATGTATCCTGATGTCAAACCGGTGCGTCAATGGCTTCGTCCTGTTCATCCAAAGAAAGTCGCTGCCATCAAAGAAAAAATTGAAAAAAAATTGTGTGCTAGTTTCATATACCCTGTTTCGCTAATTGAGTGAGTTTCCAATATCGTTCCTGTAATGAAAAAGCAAGGAACCATTAGAGTGTGCGTCAATTATCGGGATGTCAATCTTGCTTGTCCAAAAGACAACTATCCTACTCCCTTTATCTACCAGATTATTGACGATTGTGCTGGATGCAAAATATTTTCGTTCATGGATGGATTTTCCGGTTACAATCAAATTAATATCCGCCCAGATGATCAACATAAGACAGCATTCATCTGTCCCTGGGGCACATTTTCTTATAGGAAACTACCATTTGGTTTAAATAACGTTGGGGAAACTTTTCAGAGAGAAATGGATTATGCTTCAATGACATCAAGCACATTGTTCAACCATATCTAGATTATTTACCAGCGCATTCACGAAATTAGAATGATCACCCGATGCATTTGAGAGCCATTTTCTTACGTTGACAACACTACAAAATATGCCTCAATCCACATAAATGTGTGTTTTGTGTTGGTTCTGTTCGATTGCTTGGATTCGTAGTCTCAAAAGAAGGAATTTGAATCGACCCATTGAAGGTTCAGGCCATTCTTGATTTTCCTGCGCCATCAAACTTACTTCAGATACAAAAACTTCAAGGAAAGGCTAACTTCCTAAGAAGGTTCATTCCAAACTACGCCAAAATGGCTAAAGGATTTACTCGACTATTGAAAAAAATGGTTCCCTTCTATTGGGACCACATTGTGCAAGCTTCTTTTGATGTTATCAAGGACACTCTTGTCCGAGCGTCATTAATGTATCCCCCTAATTATCAAAATGATTATTTCCTATATATCGTCGCGACTGAAACGACCATTGCTATGGTATTGGTCCAAGTAGAAAATGGAATTGAACATCCAATATTTTATTTGAGTCGTAATCTCAATGATACGGAAGTTAAATATTCATACGTAGAAAATCTTGCCTTAACAGTTGTTCAAGTTGTCCAAATATTTCGCCATTATATCCTACTCCGAAAAACCACTATAGTTTCGGATTGCAACCCCATGACTTAAATATTATCACGTCAATTGCTAGGGGAAAAATATTCAAAATGGATTTTCATTTTGCAGGAATTTGATTTGGAATTCATCAAATCCAAGTCAAATAAGTCTTTAGTTTTGGCTGAGCTTCTTTGTGACCTTCCCTTTGATAGTACTGCAACTACGTCAGAACCATCAATTCCTGACGAGTCTCTGTTTCTAATCGGATCATCTGATCCTTGGTATGGGGATTTCATCATTTATCTCCAAACCCAAACTTTTTGACCTGATACCTCTCGCTCTGAATAGCAACGTATTCGATACCAAGCCAAATATTATCTTTTCGTTGGTGATACACTTTATCGTCGTGGTGTCGATACCATTTTAAGGAGGTGCCTCACTCATGAGGAGGCTGAAAAAGTATTAAATGATTGTCATGATGGGGCATGTGGTGGAAATTTATCTGGTTATGCTACCACGTAGAAAATACTCTGCGCCAGTTACTATTGGCCTACTATTTTTTGAGACTACATCCTTACAGTCAGAAGTTGTCGTGCATGCCAGATTTTTTATCGTAAAATCCGCAAACTGCCAGCGCCAATGCATCTTGTTGTCTCTGTGGGACCATTTTCGAAATGGGGTATTGAATTCATGACCTGTAACTCTCATTCGTCTGGAGGGCACAGTTATATTATTTTCGCAGTCGACTATTTTACCAAATGGGCCAAAGCGATGCCTACATTCAACAACACGGGACAGACAGTTGTATTGTTTTTCTTTAATCATATTATTGCTCGGTTTGGAGTCCCACAGGCTATAGTTACAAATCATGGGAAGCATTTTCGCAACCACATGATGTCTAAATTGACTGCCAAGTTAGGATTGTCACATGATAATTCTACTCCTTATTATCCACAATCAAATGGACAAGTTGAAGCTATCAACAAATTATTAAATGTATGCTTCAACGAATGATAAGAGTTCGTAAAAGAAACTGGCATTTGATCCTGTACTCCACCTTGTGGGCGTATCGAACCTCTGTGAGAAACGCAACTGGCTTTACTCCTTTTAAATTGGTGTATGGTCTGGAAGCTATCTTACCAATCCAATGTGAAATACCGTCGTTAAAACTCACGATCGACTTGTTACCTGACACCTCAGAAGAAGAAGCGCGTCTCCTTAACCTCATCCATCTTGATGAAACGCGTCGTGAAGCCTAATTGGCCAATGAAGCACATAAGGGACGTATAAAGGCGCAATATGACAAAAATGTCTAGCCTCGCATTTTCTCAAAGGGCGACTTGGTCCTTCTTTACGATCAAGAAGCTGATGTAATAGGTACATGAAAATTTGAGCCATTATGGCATGGCCCCTATATTGTCAAAAGAGTTCTTCCTAAGGACACCTATGAGTTGGTTGATTACGATGGAATTTCGTTGGCGCAGTCTAGAAATGGGTTGTATTTGAAACGTTACTATGCTTAATCATAAGCATAGTAATTTTTTGTATTATATTGTATATATATGTTGTTGATTTTCATTCACTGTCTTAAATTGTTTTTAGAGTTTTCTTGACGTTAGTAATCCGCTTCACATTTCATCGCAGACATCTGAATCTTCGAAACCCTTTGGGATATGTTTATGGTGCCAGTTGTAGTATGCAGAATTTATCCTCTGCAGCGTGAGCCATTTTCGCTCCAAACGGTGAGTTAGTGAGTTTTCAAGGGATTTGTATTGGTAGATCGACGAACAATATCGTTGAGTATAGCATGTTGATCAAACTTCTCTCTGATGCCATTTCATTTAGTATTAACGATATCATCATAAGGTTAGACTCACAACTTGTGGTATTACAACTTACTAGTGTTTATACTGTTAGAAATCCAACATTGCATAGATTGTTCCTTAGATTTCGAATTTTCGAAAGACACTTTGATTTTACTCAATATCAACATATTTCCAGAAATTTAAACACATTGAATGATTCATTAGCTAATTAGGTTTTAGACAGACATTTGCAACATATGTAAAGAAAACATTCACATCATTGAATAAGATTGCACAATAAACATAGGAAAACACTGAAATCATATAGATAGATAGTTATAGGTTTTTACAAAATTTGTGCCCAAGGCACATTGGTCATCTGACCTCAAAATGTATGCCAAATGTCACAAGTAAACTAGTGGTGCTCATGGTAACATGCTATATGTTGGGGTTCCCATGTTTTGGCCAGATTGGCAAGACCAAAAGATGAGACAACATCAGAACCACTTTGGGACCTTAGGATCTAGCCCTCCTAGGTCCAGAGAGGGATCTCTCTATACAAGTCAAAGGATATGTATTTGAAGCTCGAGATGAGGTGTTAGGCTAGGTATGAAGCACAAAGGGGGTTTCAAATGATTTGGTTGGTTGGTTGCTGGGTTGGTCATGATATCATAGACTGAGAAAGTAATGGGAGAAAAGGAACAAAGCAGCAGGAAGCTTCAGCAAAGGGGATAGGTCAAGAAAGTGCCATCCATTGGGCTATGGAGTCATGAAAGGAAATTACATGAAACAACTAGCCAAGGCTTCCACAGGGCAATTCATCTACACTAAAGGATCTTTTAGATAGATGATGGGATGGAACATTAAGGATTGAAGTTGAGAGAAGGAAAACAACCAATTTTCTGTCTATAGATCAGGTCAGAGGTCATTTAACTCTAGACCTGCTTGGACATACTCAGAGGCAGCTCTCAAAGAGGGACAAAGGGGCTGCTTATAGATCGGACCAGAGGTCATTTAACTCCAGGTCTGCTTTAGCAACTCCAAGGGGAAAACAGAGATAAGATTAACAAAGGGATCTTAGAAAGGCCAGCTAGTCGCGCAAGGATCCTAGTGGACAGGGCTAACTCTAATCCCCAGTGTTCCCAAACCTTCCAGCTTAAACCTCAACAAGAACATCTAAGAACTGATCCATCCAATTCATACATCAGAGAGTAGGCAATGACATCCACTACACTGGTTAAATTGACTGAAAGAAATCCTTAGATAACACATTTCAGAAGAGAAACATTAAAAGTAGGGAGAGCAAGAACATAGGGCACCTATCAAGGGTGAATCCTATGTTACACTTCTGTTGCCTACCAGAAGAACATGAAACAGTATGAAAATGTAAATAACAGAGTTAAGAAAGACATCACCAATAGTAATAGACCAGGATCCTGTGAAATGTGCTTTGATTAATTGATGCAAAACCAGTCATGTACAATAAGCTCAATGGCTAATACAATCCAAACTTCCTCCTCCCAGCCTATTACATACAAACTACTCTGTAACTCCCTCCCAAGACTGTTCTAACAGTCAAATTGAATCCCTCTAACAACAACAGCCGAACAACTGAACAACAACAACCTTTTCAATGTGTTCTTCTGGATTCTTATAGGAAAAAGCAGAGCAGAAGATGGTAGTTGAAGAATTAAATGAAGAATTAACGCTCAGAAGAGGAGGAAGGCCGCAACCCATTTTGCTTTAAATCTGTGCAATTACTTCTGGTACTCTGGCTGCAGAACTACTGCCATTCTCTGTTGACTGGACAAACTGGTGAAATAATGATGCTAGGGTATCCATATTGTGCAACAAATGCTTCTTGATGATGTAGGATTGCTGAAAGGGCGTAGATCTTCATTCGAGGCACAATGTAGACTGAAAAATGATATGTACCATGTCCTTTCATGGGAGAACGCTCTGCTGATATGGAAAACCTGATAATATTATCTCTCTGTGCATAGGGCCGTCCAAGATATCCACGGGGTCTTCCAAATTGTACTTTTTCCTTCTAAAAGTCCCTGCAGAAGTCTCCTATTTCTTTACTCGAGCTCTCTACTGTTCCTGTGCTGTCTTCTGTCTGTGAATTTCGAGCTTCAATGGCGCCGGAGGGTTGGTAGAGTTTTAAAATCTATCCTTTGATGAATTAATGGTGCAAGCAACCCTCCAGACGCTTCCTGTAACATTAAGCTCTGAATATAACCTCTGCACCTAGTCTTCATTGATCCCTCTGTCACTATGATAGAGATCGCGCATCATGGCGGTCATTTACTGTTGAAAACCCTGCAACAACCCAATATCTGTGAAGAAAACAATGGATGGGCAATGGATGATGTGGAAGGATGGAGGAGATGGCCATGCAGGAGTGATGGAGGTGAAACTTGCAGAGGAAACGGTGAGAATCGCTCTGGTGGGGGTTGATGGTCTGCAGAGCGAATATACGTGGAAAACAAACGAAAACACATTAAAAAAAAACAGGAAACGAACCGATTATACGTAACGTAAAGGGCGCATGTACGGAGGGTGCACGTGGGGTGACGTGGTGTACGGTGAAGACACGTGGACGGATGGTGTGGAGGCCGGGGTGACAATGGAATGGTCAACAACAGGCAGACGGATCTAGACCGTTGATTGTGGCGGAGATCATCGGCGGAGAACGACGGACGGCAGGCCATGACATGAGCTATTGCGCATGCAGTTTCATTAGACTTCGTGCATCTTGAGCGGGTGATGGCCGTTGGATGGCCCGTCCCAGATCGAACGGTCTACAACGATTTTGCTGGGCGTCCGTGTCTGAAGGATAATGCGCAGGGGATGGAGTTAACGAGCGGGAAAGGTGGTTTCAAAATCGTACAGGAGGACAGGTGGTGAAAGGTGAGTGGAATCGCTGGCCTCGGGGGAAAAACCACCAAGCGCGCGAGGGTGGTGCGGAATAAACCGGAGGTTTGTGAACAGTGCAGCGGGGACCACAGGGTGGATGGGCTCTGCTCCGTCGATCTGTCGGGCGAATGGACGGCGGAGATGCGATCTAGGATTTGAACGTGGAAAACGACGGAGGCAGCGGGGTCAACGAGGATCGTCTGATCAATCAAGATTAATGGTCAGGAACGCCCCTGAAATGAATGGACCGTGAGCCGTTGATCTGTGGGATAAAAACGGACGGTGGGGATGGACTGCGGGTGGCCAAGGTGTATGGGCATGGGAATTTTGGAGCGACCCCCCGTAGTGAATAACAACCGTTGATTTGAGTCGTCCCATATCCCGAGGAGTCAACTGCGGGGGCTCCATGGTTTGACTCTACGGACAGAGAAAAACCCCCGCAGGGAAAAAACCTTGGTCACGACGCCAGGCTATATGGAGCGGAAAGGCGCTGGGCTAGCGGAGAAGGGGGCTTAGGCCTATTATAAGATTGGAAGTGGGTTTTTAACCCCTTTCTAATGTATTTTGAGGCCCAAAGGGTAACGATAGGGAGATGGAGGGGGAAAATGGGAAACAAAGGGTGTAGGGATTTTTAGAGGGGATTTAGGGGGGTTAATAGGGGGGAAATAGAGGGGAGTAGAGACACTTTGACAGAAGGAGAAAAAAGGGAAAAGTGACATTTTGCAGGGGTACAAGAGGTAGATGAAGGCTTTGAGCTAGGGAAACAACAGAGGGGATTTGTATAAGGCAAAGCACATAGAGACCTCAAGGATGATGTGTCTTCAAGGGAGATGCATTCCTTGAAGGTCTCCAAAATGACATAGCCCCCCAGCTTGCTTGTCAAGAATTTCATAGGGGGGGCTAACAGTGGCTCCACATGGGGATGGCTTCTTCTTGAAGGAGGCAAGACACCAGAAATGATCTTTGGAGTAGGCCAGTTGCCTGCTGCTTGGCACATCCCTTTCTTTGATCAGCTGCCACAATATGAACATGTTACATCAGCAGAAACATTCTTCCCAATCAGTCTACCTACCCACACTACAATCCTAGCATTTTTTTCTTTCCTTAGGGTGCATTTGAGCTAGCAAACCCTTTACATCATTTTATTTGCAAACAAGAAAACAAACCTATTCTACTTCTACCCTTATTGCTCCATGAGACTAGATTAGACTGTTGGTCTCACATGTTTCTCTACCTACACTACTACCTGCTAGGATTAAACTTTCTAGCAGGTTTCTTCTCTACATTTTAAGACAGAAATTGAAACAACTAACTACCTGCTCATAGGCTGAGCTTTATTGAGCTTTTCCTACCTACCCTACTCTACTGAAATATTTACAAGTCTAGCTTACAAAAATTATCTTCCAATGTAACCAGTCCATCAAATGATCCCATGGTTGGTCCTTCTTGCTCAATTCCTTGAGCATGCTGGATAGGAAGGGCAACTCCCACTCTTTTGGTTCAATAACAGCAGCTTTGAAAAATTTTCCTTCTGTTTGCAACATGCTGCTCAAGAAGACCTTTGATCCTTCTTTAAATGTATGCAGGAAGTGTGCATAAGGATCATGAAAAGATACCTGGCTATGAGTATCTAGCAGGCAGGCTTCAACCAGGATCTCTTCTTCTTCCATTGGGTCAAGGATAAGACTCTCTTGAAGAAGAGAATTGTCTTCATCTTCTGAACTAGAGGACTCATCATATATGGCAGTGTTGTCCTCCTAGAGCTCTGATATATTTTTCTCTGAGGTGCTGAGCTATGTGAGAAGATCTATGTATTCTTGAGCAGGGGTGTACTCCTTTGCTTCCTCTTTTTCAAGAGAAGGCTCCTTGCTTTCATTCTGCTCAAGAGTCTCTTCTTTGCTTTCCTCCTCATCTTCTGAAAAGACAAGCGGCTGGTTTCCAATCTCACTGATGATGTGTGGTAGAGCAGAATGAAGATTCATAGAATCTTCATCTGCTATTATACTATCATAGCTCTCCCCATCAGTATCATAGATAGGCTGACTGTTTCATTACTTCTCTGGAGCCGTTGGTCCTGATCTTCCTCCCATGGATCTAAGGATGATGGTCCTGCAAGCTCAGCTTCTCTTTGAAAGCAATCACCATCAAACGGATCATAAAAAGGAAAATCATAATTGTAAGTAATGTCACCCTCCAAACCTATCGGATTATCAGCAGGTCTTTCTTCATTCTGATCCACAGAGGAGTCTTCTGAATCTGAATCATCAAACTCATAATATGAATGGGCAAGAGTGTGCGTTCTATAGAAGGTCTCGGAGGTGGACTGTTGTTTTAATATCCGCTCTATCTCTTCTTCTGTCAAAAGAGGGGTTTCATGGAGAGAAGCACAACAGTCCTCTTTCTCTCGTATTAGCTGATTTGGAGGCTGGATGTTTTCTTGAGCCTCATCTTCCATATCAGGTTCTGCCTCTTTTATGTGGTCTCGTGTTTCTTCAAGGCAGATTTCCCTATCAGCCTTTGCTAAAAGGTCCTGATATTCTTTGATCAGCGTAACACAAGGCATAGGTAAGCAATCAGGCAATTCTTGATTACCTTCCTCCTCATCTTCTATAGATTCTTGAACATCAAACATGTCCTCCTCGTGGTCTAGGTCTTGAGTTTGCTCTTGCTCTGGAGAAGGCATAGGCTGTTCTAAATAATCATCATTTGCATTCATATTAGTCATATGCGTTTCCAGCACTTTACCAAACATTTCGGTTATTTCACATAATTTATCATACAAAGCATCATACTTTGTATCTCTGTCCATGTTTGGATCTATACTTATGCAAAGAAGGCTACTGCTTCTTCTCAACCAGTTCAGTGTCCTTCACCAGTGGAGTGATTTGGTCTTTGGATCATAGGGAGTGTGGAGTCGCCAGGTGGATGAATTTGTCTGTTTGAAGCAGGCTGATGTCCACCACCAGCAATTAGGTAATGTCACCTTTCAGGAATAACCTCAAAACACAACAAAATCCAACCAGAGATTGACTGGGAGGGAATTTACCAGATATGTCACCTCCGAAGAGGGTGAGATCTGGAGGCTACCTGGCCCTTCCCAGGCTCTGTCTAAGAGTATGAGGCACACAACGAATGGAGGTTGATTCAAGAAAGGGATGACTTTCTTCCAATCTAACCAGATATTTGTGGGTTTGAATGCCTAGGGATGTTCAAAGTGTAATGCACTCAAACTTTAGCAGTTCTTGACTCTCAGATTCGTCCCCAGCAGAGTCGCCATTATGTTGGATTTCCCATGTTTTGGCCAGATTGGCAAGACCAAAAGATGAGACAACATCAGAACCACTTTTGGGCCCTAGGATCTAGCCCTCCTGGACCCGTAGAGGGATATCTCCAATAAAGAAAAGAATGATGTATCTTTGAGAGCTCAAAATGAGATGTTAGGCTAGGTATGAAGCACAGAGGGGGGTTTAAAATGATTTGGTTGGTTGGTTGCTGGGTTGGTTAGGAGATCATAAACTGAGAAGGTAATGGGAGAAAGGAACAAGGCAGCAGGATTTTTAGCGAAGGGGATAGGCCAAGAAAGTGTCATCCATTGGGCTATGGAGTCATGAAAGGAAATTACATGCAACAACTAGCCAAGGCTTCCAGAGGGCAATTCATCTACACTAAAGGATCTTTTTAGATAGATGATGGAATGGAACATTAAGGGGAGAAGGTGAAAGAAGGAAAACAACCCATTTTCTGAATATAGATCAGGTTAGAGGTCATTTAACTCCAGACCTGCTTGGACATACTCAGAGGCAGCTCTCAAAGAGGGACAAAGGGGCTGCTTATAGATCGGACCAGAGGTCATTTAACTCCAGGTCTGCTTTAGCAACTCCAAGGGGAAAACAGAGATAAGATTAACAAAGGGATCTTAGAAAGGCCAGCTAGTCGTGCAAGGATCCTAGTGGACAGGGCTAACTCTAATCCCCGGTGTTCCCAAACCTTCCAGCTTAAACCTCAACAAGAACATCTAAGAACTGATCCATCCAATTCATACATCAGAGAGTACGCAATGACATCCACTACGCTGGTTAAATTGACTGAAATAAATCCTTAAATGACACATTTCAGAAGAGAAACATTAAAATTAGGGAGAGCAGGAACATAGGGCACAGGAACTGGGTGGAAGAGACATCGATTGAGGGGAAGGTTGACTAGAGACATACACGAAATTTTTTGGGAAAAGTTGATATTCTCCAATAGAAACATGAAGCCCTTCATTGTCGACAAGACTTGAAGAATCATATTTGACGAGGCTCTAAGATCATTGAAAAGATGACAAGGACTAGGAGGTAAAGCAATGTCCAATAGAGGCAATCCCAAAGTAAAATGGGGGAATTCTTCTTCGCTCCCAAAACTAGACCAAGCACCCTGAGGTGGCCAATTGAAATCATTCGATCCTTCAGGGGGAGACCAGGTAGTGAGAGGCAAGATACTCGGGAGGATAGGCTGCAAATATTCGACGGACCTAGTGGACTAAGGTGTTTCCAAAGAAACGTTAGGAAAATGACTACCACTGGGAGGCAATGAAGAAGACAACGAAGCTGGTGGTTCTTCCACTGTGACAATGTTTCAAAACAGGAAGAAAACGAGATATCCTATTCGAGGCTTCAAGATCAAACACTAAAGAACTACTAAAAACAAGACAAACAAATATATTTAATGGGCATGTGATCGTAGGCAGTTAATTTTATGACATTGAAACAGAACTTTGTTGTTTCATGTTTTAAGAGTCGGGAAATAGGAAAAAGATGACTCTAGTCACTTTCAGATTGAACGAGCATGAAAGGACAAGTGCTCGATGATGTTTTCACTTTTAGAGAGTCACGAAAAGACCAAAATTACTACTCAAGTAATCTAACCAAGAGGGTGTACTAAGTTTCCATGAACTGCCATATACACCTTGGTGATAAAATGAAAGAGAAATGACCAAGGACTTGACGTACGTGCAAGTAGTCTCCCTGAATCTTGTGTTTGGTGTATCACAGCTATAGGGCGGTAGAATCGAATTCCTATGGATAAAGGATTGCAACCTATGAGGGTCTCCCTTTATATACACGACAGTACGGGGAGCACAATTTCGTACTAATGTTTTCTAATGCCAGGTGGCGAACGACAGCTACTAGGTTTGACGACATCGAAACAGGTCACTAGCCTAGACCTCTAAAATATGTGCGTTAGGTTTCAATTCTTCCTTAGGTTGGTTGAATTCATTTTAAGGTTGATCTTGAATTAATTTTTTGATTTCAAGGCCTTACCGAATGTGATCTCGAATTCCTAAATGCATACTACATGCAAAAGAACATCATTTCCATTCGATGAATGCTAGCTAAGAGAAGGATAGGAACCTATAACAAAGTAGCAACCAATTGAAACATAAGAATAATTTCACTAATGCATCTAATACAACCAAATGATAAAATGAAAAACTCTTTCCTAGTTCACTAAGAGCTAGTTATGCAAAAGAACATTTACATTTTCAATTTAAGCGAAAGAATGCAATTTTTTGTTTTTTAGATGAATAAAGCACACAATGCACTGTTACACTAAAAAGAAAAACAAACACTAGTTTTGAACACTACGAATGTAAATATCTAAAACGAATAAATAAAATGAAATACAAACATAAAACACACTCAAAACAAGGATGCACTCTTCCAAGCAAATGAAGGGCTTTCAAAACGATCCAATGAGCAATGTAATCTATGCTCGAAGTGACGAAATGGAGATTCAAATGAAAACAAAAGTGATCATCCAACAAACCAAAGACACAAAGAATCGAGAAAGACTAACACAATCAGTTAACAAATTGAAATGACAAAGATCAAAGTGACTCGAACTAAACTCAGAAGGCTCAGTGAGGAGAGGGTCAAATAAATAGCACAAGGCACCTAGAAACCCTAGGGCTAAAAACTCCACTAACAAGATGATGGACAAACAGCTGAGAAGACCGAGACTACAAAGTCAAAAAAATCTCAATAGACCAATTGCAAGGCAAAAAACCAAACCAGAGCCAAGAAACACAGACAAAAACTCATAAAGAAGGTCAAATCAAATCCTATAGGATTCAGTGCGACTGTTTAGCAGTAATCCATGCTAAACAGGGGTTGGAACACCTGTAACAAAAGCAACATGCGCCAATCGGCGCGACTATTCAAGGAAAAACCACGCTAAGCTAGAAAACCATGGGATAAAATAAAACCACTGAGTAGAGGTCAAACTTGACACTCTAGAACTAAACATGATGGTTTAAAATAGTCGGGCAAGTCAAGAAAAGTAGAAAAATGATTAAACGACCAAAGTCGACTTGACAAGCCAAATGCTCGACAAACAACGAGACGACAAACACACACTGATCCGCAGTGGAGTCACCAACTTGTTGTGTAGGTAAATCCCCTCTTCGGACATAGGCGATCCCTCTAGCCCTAGGGTGGGTCTAGCAGCAAGAGGACATGCTAATGCATAGATTCCTATTTAATGAATGAAACTGAGTCAGGATAGATATCCTACCTTGATTCCAACGCAGTTGTCGTAGCTGTGGCAGCAGTGTCCTAATCTTCGTCCATGACAAGTCATGGTCCTTCAGTAATGGTACTCAGGCACCTGCACAAGTATCAGAGAACGAAATAAACATATGAAACAATAATTGCATTCTTAACTAACTAATTGGTCAAGGAGAATTAAACGAATTGCATAATATTAATCACATCAACACAAGACAAGAACCAAAACATCAGTCATGTATTAAGTAAGAGAAATAAAGAGATTACAACCAAATGAGCCTTGACACCGCAGCCTCCTTCAGTGGGTCCAATCAAAATGTGTCTCGAGCATTCGTCAAGGGATTTGGACATGGCGAGGCAATAAGCCTAGGCTCTCTCTCAACAAGGGTCTCTCTCTGCTCTATCTCACACCAGCTATATCAGATTTTTTCAGCTGTTCTCCAAAATGTTCAGCAATTCCTATTCATCTAGTTGCATCTATGTGAGAGATATGTATTTATAGAAGGAGAGGAGGAGGTTGGGATCCCTCAAATGGTGGAAGGGAGGCCTTATCCCTTTGGGAGGTTGCTCACTAGTAGGGAACAAGAAGACAAAGGAAGGTGCTCGATGTTATTCAGTCGAACAACCCATGCTGACTCGCTCACGAAGTGGTTAGAAATGGAGACTTCGCTTATATATTTAAAAAAAATTCCAAAAATAGCTCGGCGTGGGTAGCACACTAAGACAGAGCGCTAATGGGTGCGGGGCGCAATGCTAATTTCCCTTATTTCCACGAGGCCATAACTGCCAGCCAGCGCCAACCCAAAATAATGTGTTTTTGATGGTCTGTTCTAGGAATAGTCAACAAAGGAAATGTTCTTCTCATGGAAAAGGATGCAATGACACTTTTTTCAAGGCATGAAACTACATATAAGTCACATAAATGGTCCTCTAATGCGCGGGATGGGGATTGTAGGGACAGTGACAAAATTTTGTGTAACAGAGGGGGACGTCGATGTTGGACCTCCTGGAAGCCATCTGGACCAGGGGTCGGAGTTGTAGTCTGGGCTTAGTATGGACAGACACAGTACAAATGACTATATTTGTGACATAAGCGGCACTTGAATGGCACATGTTCATAGTCCAATGGTTGGGACCATGTCTCATCCTGATATTCAATTTCTACAGATTATGGGAGGTGTTGAGAGACATTCATATACACATAAATGCGAGTGTATGATGAGAATATTTTGCGTCATGTGATTTCATAGACTTGCACAAAGTTTCTTATAGAATTTCCTATAACTTCCCGGATATCCAGCTCACAAAATTCCTCTGGGAGGGAATAGAGACAAACCTAGATTGGTGCAGCGAGGAACTGTTCCTTGTTAGGGTTATAGTAGGGTTCCCAGTGTCTCATGAATAGGCCTGTGTTGTTCATGAAATAAGGGTCATTCTCTAGAATTTTTTTCCTATCCTCCAGGTACTCGAATATTATGGTGAAGAATCCCTTGGCCTTGGGGCAGAAGTCAAAGGGAGCTTTGGGTTACCATTTTAACTAGATCCAACGGAGGATGTCAGCTTCCTGCAGCCAAATACCCATAAAAATGCATGATTACATGGTCCTGCATAAACTCGCAGGATTGTTCCAGGAAATTATCGGAATGACCACCTTTGGCTTCTTATTTTCTTTCAGCAAGCAATGGCCCTTCATTCGCGCCCGTCATTGTGCCCCTAGCGCTGGCGTCTCTTCCTAGCTACTCTTGTTCGGACCAAAGGGCGAGGAATTTGACGGCGACCTAGAAGCTCCCGTAAGGATCTATTTGAATGAAGGGGGAAATCCCCCCCACCTAGAGACCCCATTTGTGGGGCACCCAGCTTAGCATGCATCAAATAAGTGTAATATCCCCAAATGGGAACACTTAGCAACACCTGTTGGAATAACGCACTTTTCATAATTATGTCCACTAAAATGAGTTTGTAGCCCTTAGTCCTTTAGATCTGGAGATCTAGCATCTAAATCCAAAATGGGAGCAAAAACAAATCAAACTAGGTGAGGTAAACAGACCTCCCAGACCTAGTATAGCTGAAAAACACCCAAGAATGGGGCTGCAGCAATATGCAACAATACTGCAGGAAAATAACGCAGTTTTTGAGAGAAATAATAGGAGACCAACAAGAAGAATCAAATTTCACATATACAGCAATAAATCAGATCCATAATGAGGCCCTTACAATGTACAACAAAATGTAGAAGACAAGAATAGAAGAAATTCCTCAAGAAAGAGGGTTGCAACACATGTACTGACTGAAAAATGGCTTGACAACATTATTTTTATTAGCTACAGCAGCTGTATATTACACTCCAAATCTAGAGTATATCTATGCACAAAGGATCATATCTATTTCAGATCTATACACTAGAAAATCTCATTTACAAGATCCCCTTGGGGTTTTGATCAAAACATGCAACACAATGAGTAGATCTGAGATCTAAAGTAGCAGATCTGCAGTAGTATTCAAAAAACTTCTGAAGATGAATACAATAGAAGCATATCAGATCTGTACAAAACATGGATCATAAATCTAATCCATGGATCACCATAGTGAAGGGAAAAGCCCCAGCACCAGAGATCTCTCTTCAAAAAGTGTGTCAAAACACCCTGCAACTTCCTTCTTGCAAATAACGCAGTCCAAGAAGGGAAATTGTGTTGTAGGTTGAAGCACTAGATTGGCCTGATGCCAAGATATGAAAATGAAGCTCCAAAGGTTCATAACTCTCTTTCCAATGGGATGGAATACTTTTCCAATGAAAAGAGGCCCTGGAATGCCCTAGATCTGAGTAGATCTAGCCTCCACTTGTTGCAGCTTACAAGGACAACCAAACCCTCAACAGGATCTGTGTTGTAGTTGGAAGATGAGCTTGGCCAAATGCCTGATAGTGGATGAGATCAGTAAGACTCTTCCAAGAGCTCCTTAATGGAAGAGGTGGGATTATCGAATAGGAACACCCTAGTGCTAAACAACACTATCCTCAGCTAAACAGCAGAGAGATATATGTCTAAAAAGACAATATATTCATAAATATACATAGTCAACAACCTTCTTCTATTGTCCTCCTCTTCCTTTTATAGGATGAAAGTCTTGTCAAACCCTAAACCATCTCAATGATTTAGCTGCATTCACATGGGAAGCCTCCAACTAAAACTACGTTGTGCCTCTAGGATATTCACTATATCTAGATAGCGGTTGTTGATTTGGTCCTGGTTGACTTGGTCAAGTGCTCCAATCTCTTTCACACCTAAGTGTGCTTATGTAAATAGCCTAGATTTTTCCATGTTCACATGTGGCATTGATTTATTTTACTGATTAGGAGTTTATTGATCCTCCTTTTACTTTTATTCATGAAATAGAAAATTGAAACAAAATTGTATATTCCCATTTAGCTTGGGCTAATTGGGAATATAACAGTCCTCCCCTCCAAAAGGTTGCTTGTCCTCAAGCAACTAATAGGGTGAGTGCTGCAACACTTCTCCTTCTCCATTGGTGACACCATCAAAGATCAAGCTCTCCTCACAAGCTAGGTGTTCACCAATCCAAGCCTCCATGAATTTTTCCTCCAAAGTCATCATGAGATCCACAAGGAGTCAAGAACTCAACAGAAACAAACATGGTTGGTCCAATACTCTCTCTGAAGCATTTAGCATAAGGTACATAGAGAGTTTCCATCCCATGTGGTACATACAAACTGCCCATCCTCCCTCCATACAATCCCATGAAAAGTACAACTATATCATTCAAGTATGGAAGCATAATTACATATACACAAACAGAAATTTGAGCATGAGGAGGTGGGTCATAGTCCCACATATGGTGCCAGCGCAGTGCATCTCCTGCCCGCATCAGATCAAGGTATGGTAATTGGTTTCCCCACCACTTACTTGTTGCACAGGTTATCTCACCATGGCTAAAAATGTAAGATATGTTTGGTGCCTTTGGGAAGCACCCATCATGAAAAAGAATCTCCCTTTGCACAACAAGGGAGTGGCCAAATTCAGAAATTGCAGTGGCCCAATGTTTTCCATGGGATTTACATGATACAGCACTCCTCTTAGGAGTCATGGCTTGCAAAAACATGGTGAAATAATGTGTCAAATCAGAAAATGAAGCTTGCATTACATGATCAAAATTTTCACCATCAATGTTTCTTCTATACATGGAATTGTGCACAAATTTTTCTCCCTTTTAAAGAGAAGGAAGAAATGACTGAAATTACTCTTGCATAGAGTCCTTGGGCTGCCCCAACTCCACATAGCTCTTGCATTCTAAAAAATTCTGATGTATCTCCCCTCCAAAGCCTTCCCATTCAAAGCATCTCATGATAATGTTGTAGATCTTCATAGAATAGGTAGGGCTAAAACAGAACTCTTTGAAGGCCCTTTGTAGCATCCTCTCATTGAGCTTGGAGGCTCTAGGTAAGAAGATACTATCATGATGATAGATGACTCCTTCATGGACTAGATAGCCCTCTTCATGCAACTGGTCATCAAGCATCATACAAGTGTGGAGATCTTTGGAATAATCCACCAACAGCTGGGATTTCCAATATAGTTCTACACTCCCCAAAAAATACAGTGTTGATGATGCATCAATAGGAATGCCTGCCATGTTTCTGATCTCTTATTTGACATTTCTTATGCCAAAGGTACAAGTATGAAGGACATTCCTTCCCTTCTTCTCCTCCAACAGCGTAGAATCAGAAATGAAGGAGGGTGAGGATGATGAGAGAGGAAAATATCCCTCCTTCTTGTGCTTTCCCAAGCCTTCCAGTGTTGTAGTTGTGTATTATAATGCTCCCATAACTCCTGGATCTGATTTTGGAGCATCAAGTAGTGAGATATCTCTCACCAAAACTGAATCAAGTGGCCTCCTAGGTGGCTTGCCACTAGATAAGAGTGTCCCTTGCAGAAATCTCATGAACATGAGAGAAGGGACAGTGAGGTCCTTGCTTCCACTGTGTAAATCCATCTCTATTTTTCTATGTGGAAGTGTTGTGTGAGGGGTAAGTATGCATGCCTTTGATTATTTGAAGTGCACCACTCTTCTTGTCCACCCATTCCATTTGTAAAGCCTCCCAATCAGTGGTGACTTTCCCCAATGTAATCAACCACTGAACACCCAAAATAACATTAGTGTCTGGTATGTCAACTACAAAGAAGTGATCCACCAAAGTATAGGATCCCATGGTGACTGAAAATGATGGAACATAATGCATGCATTTCATTGTTCTATCTCCTGGGACCAAAACAGAGAATCCCTCAAAAGTATCATTAGGTATTGCCCTCCTTTGCACAAGATGGGCATCAATGAAATTGTGGGTAGCCCCACTGTCAATCAATACGGAAACCCTCTGATTCATGATTGACCCTTGAACTCTTAAGGTCAAGTACTTAGGTACTCCCCTCAAGGATACAATAGTTCCTCCAATAGGATAAAATGATCCATTCTCATCTCCTAAAGGTGTTGGATCTCCTCCAACATTGTCAGCGCTGTGAGCCCTCCTTGGCTCATCATCTTCATCTTCTTCAAGATCTGAGAAGACCTCTATATAATGTGCTTTACCAGCAGCACATCTATGTCCAAGTACCCATGGTTCTTGGCAAGTGAAGCATAGCTTCCTCCTTCTTAGATCTTTCCGGGCTTCATCATCAAGAGCCTTCTTGTATGAGCTCTCCTTTAAAGGAGCAGCTTTTTGTTCCTTTCCTTTAGAAGGAAAAGAGGGCTTATTCTGAAATTTTTCCTTTGCATTTGGTAAGGCATATTGAAGGTCTCTAGCCCTCTCAATGGCATCATGCAAGGTAATGGGCTTGATAGATTTAACCAACCCATGCAGAGGTTCATCCAAGCCATCGATGAACATGTACACCCTCCTTGTTGCAGACAGATCAGGAACCATAACAGATAATCTCGAAAATTCAGAGATATAAGACTTTGCATTACCTGACTGCTTCAACTTTGCAAGGCTCATGAAAGGTGCTTCTGGATCCTTTCTGTCAAACCTCTCCACCAGTCTTCTAGTAAACTCATAATAGGCAGTCACATTGGCATGGCCCAATGTTGACAACCCATGGAACCACCAGTTGTGTGCTTCACCTTCAAAGTGCAGTGTTGTAAGCTTGATAGCTTCCATCTCAGGGAATTTTTTCAACTAAAAGTAGATATCCAACTTTTCTACCCATGCTTTGGCAGAACTAATGGATGACCCATCAAACTTGGGTAAAAAGAATCTGCCCATAAAGTGATGTTGATCATGATTCTGTGTGAATCCACCATTTCTGTATTGATGCCTTGGTCTTCTCTTGTCCTTGAGGTGAAAAAACTCTTGAAAACTCAAGTGGTCCTTGAATCTCTAATTCTGAGACTCATATTCTTCAAATTAGTCTTCAAGGGATGCTTGCTCATGAGGCCCTTCAATCTCCACAGCCAGAAAAGTAGGCATAGTAGAGCGTTGTGGAGCTTGTGGTTGGTTCACCGGTTGATCATTATAGTGGTGAGGCATGCCAGAGCTTTCTCCAGGATGAAATCTCCTAGGATATTCCTTGATCATGTCCAATCTCATCTCTTTGATCTCTCTAGAAAGATCTTGCATGGCTTTCAGAAGGGTTTTTGCAAACTCCTTCCCATCTTCATCACTTCCAGATTCAGGGGCTTTTCCCTTGTCTTTATCATCATTGGTGTAATCAAACTTCTTCTGTCTTCTTCTTAGGTACCTCTTCTCTCTGTCAGTGAGTTTCCCATCTTCTTCTGAAGACATCTTGGCTCTTCAAGAAAGCAAATCACAGGTTGTGCCAAGATGATGCTCTGATACCACTGTAATATCCCCAAATGGGAACACTCAACAATACCTGCTAGAATAACGCACTTTTAGAAGTATGTGCACTTAAATCTGGATATCTAAAATCTAAATCCAAAATGGGAGCAAAAACAAACCTCCCACACCTAGTATAGCTGAAAAACACCCAAGAATGGGGCTGCAGCAATATGCAACAATACTGCAGTAAAATAATGCAGTTTTTTAGAGCAATAGCAGGAGACCAACAAGAAGGATCAATTTTCACATATACAGAAATAAATCATATCCATAATGAAGCCCTTACAATGTACAACAGAATGTAGAAGACAAGAATAGAAGAAATTCCTCAAGAAAGAGGGCTACAACACATGTATTGACTGAAAAATGGCTTGACAGCATTATTTTTATTAGCTACAACAGCTGTATATTACACTCCAGATATAGAGCAGATATGTGCACAAAATCTCATATCTATTTCAGATATGTACACTAGAAAAGCTCCTTTACAAGATCCCCTTGGGGTTTTGATCAAAACATGCAACATAGTGAGTAGATCTGAGATCTAAAGTAGCAGATCTACAGTAGTATTCAAAAATTTCTGAAGATGAATACAATAGAAGCATATCAGATCTGTACAGAACATGGATCAGAAATCTAATCCATGGATCACCATAGTGAAGGTCAGAACCCCAACACCAGAGATCTCTCCTCAAAAAGTGTGTCAAAACACCCTGCAACTTCCTTCTTACAAATAACGCAGTCCTGGAAGGGAAACTGCGTTGTAGGTTGAAGCAATGGATTGGCCTGATGCCAAGATCTAAAAATTCAGCTCCAAAGGTTCAAAACTCTCTTGCCAATGGGATGGAATACTTTCACAGTGAAAAGAGGCCCTGGAGTGGCCTATACCTGAGCGGATCTAGCCTCCACTTGTTGCAGCTTACAAGGACAACCAAACCCTCAACAGGATCTGCGTTATAGTTGGAAGATGAGCTTGGAAAAATTCCTGATAGTGGATGAGATCAGCAAGACTCTTCCAAGAGCTCCTCAATGGAAGAGGTGGGATTCCCGAACAGGAACATCCTAGTGCTAAACAGCACTATCCTCAGCTAAACAGCAGAGAATTATATATGTCTAAACAGACAATATATTCAGAAATATACACATTCAACAACCTTCTTATATTGTCCTCCTCTTCATTTTATAGGACGAAAGTCTTGTCAAACCCTAAACTATCTCAATGATTTAGCTGCATTCACATGAGAAGCCTCCAACTAAAACTGCGTTGTGCCTCTAGGAGATTCACTGTATCTAGACAGCGCTTGTTGATTTGGTCCTGGTTGACTTGGTCAAGTGCTCCAATCTCTTTCACACCTAAGTGTGCTTATGTAAATAGCCCAGATTTTTCCATGTTCACATGTGGCATTGACATATTTTGCTGATTAGGAGTTTTATTGATCCTCCTTTACACTTTTATTCATGAAACATAAAATTGAAACAAAATTGTATATTCCCATTTAGCTTGGGCTAATTCGGAATTTTACAATAAGACAGCACCTGCAATTGAGGTGCGACGATGAGGAAGCATTAGGAAGATTCAGGGTTTCATAGAAAGCCCTAGCGCGATGTTACTGCGGAGTGGAGCAGCATGGTCCTTGTATTCCTTTCCATCACTACGTTGTTAATATATATATATATATACAATTGTTATTAGTTGTTTTTTTTTTTTTGTAAATCATGATGCATTGCTTCATATTCTTTGAACAAGCGTTATTGAAAGAAAAAAATGTGTAATTGATATGAGAAATACAAAATATAAAGCCATGGATACAAATAGCTAATTTAAACTATTTTATCTAGGTGTTTTATGTAAATAGATCATGCACTAGTTTATTGCCTTCATAATGTCCATAATAGACCTTTAAAATATATATTTTTAGAATTTGATAAAGTTATTCCTATATTAACTAAGAAATATTTGGTTCTCCATGTACTTTTTATTTTTATATATAAAGGATCGTAGTAATTAAGATGTTGTGGGCATCTCTGCAAATCTGAATTTGGTTTGAATTTTAAATTGCTAAATAATGTTATGTAGGAAAGACAATATTCAAAAGTTAAAAGTTATTTTTTTAAAAACTTTAAATGAACTTTATTCTTGTCCGTTTATTTGGGGTTAAATTACACATTACTTATGTCTAGGTGGCATGTAACTTTTTTAGAAACTATTAAATTATGAAGTAATGTTAATATTTTTATGAACTTATTGAATTATGAAGTAATGTTAGTGTTTTAATGTAGAGGTTATGTGTTTTTTTTTTCTCTATTTCTTTAGAATAAGTGAAAAGTAGTAACAGATAAATGAGAACTAGGAGGAATTAAATAAACTTATAACGTTTTTTATTTGCAATGGTGGTATTTGAGAGCATTTAATGTCTGAATAATTAAATATAGTTATTGTTGAAAATGCAACAAGATGATGGAGCTTAGTGAAATGAAGTCGCCTTCACTAAGTGGGCCCGCAGGCAAATTCTGGCGCAAAGTCTATTTTTAGACTATGTCTATTTTTAGACATATGGAGCATGGTTCGGGGATTCCAGTTTGAGATTCTTGGAGCATTTGTCATGTTGGTAAAAATAGATGAGACTCTATTTTTGAGGTCAAAGAGGTCGAAGTCTATTTTTAGACTGCCTCTCCTTAAAACAGGGAAGTCAAATAGTATTTACCCTTAATAATATTTAGACTATAAACAGCAGTTTACTCTCTTGGAGCACTTCAGTTCGAGCTACAGAAGTGGCTCATGCATCTGACAGAGGAATCACGTGGTTCCCAGGGGTTTGATGGCATCATGCATGGTTGACTTCAGTTGGACTTCAGTGGCAGAAGTTTGGAGGAGTTAATGAGACAGCTAGTGGAGTTGTGTTCTGTTTATTTTAGTTGAAGTGATTGAGATTAGTTTAACTAGCTAATCAATTAGTTATGAGTGGAGTGAATTAAATATTATTTAATTCATTAATTAGTAACTCATTATTCAACTCAAGAACACATCAGTTCACTACAGTGTATGATCAGTTCAGTGGAGACGAGTGAAAGAGGTAGATGAAAGGGTGGAGTTAGCTATCAGTTGTGACTATACTGTTGCTATTTGCAACACACAGATAGGTGGAGTAAGCCCATGAGGATTGCGCAGTTGAGGCTGGTGGTTTATCTATATAAAGAGGCCATCCCATAGCATTGAAACACGAAATAGAGGCAAGGCAATTGGCGGGGAGTTTTGAACCAGTAACCTGTTCAAAACTGAGCTAGATTGTGAGTAACTGTATGAGAAATTACTGAGTACTTGTGAGGAGTATTATACTGAGTTTGTTACTTGATTTCTCCATTATAATATACACAATAGCTGCGGGGTTTTCAGCTATAAGCTTTCCCCATACATACTGTGTTAATGTGTATGATGATTTGATGTGTTATCGCTTGATTTTATTTCCGCATGTTTGATGATCTGAGTGGAAGAGATTATGTGTTGCATATAAATTCGAATTGTATGTGATCGGGATAGTCTCGGTGGATAATTAATCATTATTCAGCAAATTTCTACATGGTATCGGAGCTATTGAAGCGGAGATTGATCATCACAGTGATTACAAACTTATTTCGGTAGACAGAGTCTGCATGCGGGCCAGGTAGCCTCCGGATTCATCTTTCTTCGGAAAGTGAAAGGTCTGGTAAACGCCCCTTGCAGTCGATCTCTGTGCTAGAAATAATTTGTTCTCACAATCTAGAGCGGTTGAGCTTTGAGGTGGAATTCGAAGTTTTGCAGCAGTTTTGTTTTCTTGGTGCCAGTGTTGAAAATGTCTTTCAACGGTTTGCGACTCGAATATGCTCTTGAAGGGAGTTCGAATTATGTTGCATGGAAGGATCGCATGGAGGCAGTATTAGAAGATAATGGTCTGAAGGAGTTCGTAGATACGGATGTCCAAAAGCCCACTGATCCTACTGAAGTCGAAGCATGGCAAAAGAAGATGGCGAAATGTCGAAGGATCCTGTTGGAGGGCGTCGAGGATCATATTGTATCCAGCCTGCATGGAAAGGCTTCTCCATATTTAATGTGGAAAGCTTTGACGGATCTATTCCAGAGTAAGAGCGACCAAAGGAAGTTGGTGCTCAAAGATAAGCTCAGAAACATCAAGATGGAGAAAGGTGACAGTATCGCCAAATACCTCACGAAGTTCACTCAATGCAGAGATGAGCTGGGAAGTGTGGGGGTGACTGTCGAAGATGAGGACATGGTCGACCTGGCTCTCCTTGGTCTTTCGAAGGCTTGGCACTCATATCAAGATAGTGTCAATGGTCGGGAGAAGCTGCCGGGATGGGAGCGCCTTTGGGCGGATCTCATGTAGGAGGAGATAAGGAGGACTACTCGAGATGGATCTTCATCAAAGGGAGCTGATGAAGAAAACTGCGCTTTGATGTCCAAAGCTAAGAAAGGGAAGGGTAAGAAAACCTCTCATTCTGGAGCTAAGGGCAAGAAGCAGGATATGGCGAAAGTGAAGTGTTTTCATTGCCATGATCACGGACATTATGCTACCAATTGTCCAAAGAAGAAGAAGAACAAGCAAGCGGGAAGATCTGCAGATGGAGAAGCTTTGGCTTCACAGTTCGAGCTTGACTTTTCACTGATCACATGCTTGGTTTCAAGTGTGTTGGGATCGGTATGGTTCTTGGACAGAGGTGCGTCATTTCATATGACGGGAGATCGGGATTTGTTCTCAGATCTGGAGGACAAATATTTGGGTGTGCACATCGAGATGGGCGATGATGGTAGATACAGTGCGACTGGTATCGGTACCATATCCTTTCGGAGGGAGTCTGGTAAGCCCTTTGTATTGAAGGATGTCATGCATGTACCTGGATTGAAGAAGAACCTGATTTTAGTAGCGATGTTGGAGGATAAGGGGTATGATGTGGTCTTCAGCGAAGGAAAAGCCTTCCTGCGCAGTAAGACTACTGGAGAGACCCGAAAGATAGGGGTTCGGACCAAGAACCTTTATCAGTTGCAGGTAGATGGCTGCGCAGCTATGGCATGCAAGGCGGGAGAAGTGGTGAGCCGGGATGATGAGGGCGAACTGTGGCACAGGAAATTGGGCCACATTCACCATGGAGCTTTGAAGATTCTGCAGTAGATTTCTACTGGGCTTCCTAAGGGCACCCTTGCGCAGTCAGATCAGTGCAAGGGGTGTACTTTAGGGAAGTATGTGAAAGCCACCTTTCACGAGAAGGATAGTCGCGCCACGACGATCCTTGAGAGAGTTCACACAAACGTGTGTGGTCCTTTCTCAGTTGCTTCGACAACAAAGCACAGGTATTATGTGATCTTTGTTGATGATTTCTCTCGAAAGTGCTGGATCTTCTTCATGCAGAAGAAGAGCGATACATTCGCGAAGTTCTGTGAGTTTAAAGCACTGGTCGAGAAAGAGTCGGGGAAGAAGGTGATTTCTCTAAGGAGTGATAACGGTGGTGAATTCATCTCGGCTGAATTCAAGGAGTTCTGCAGTGCAGAAGGGATTCGGAGAGAGCTCATCGCACCCCATAACCCACAGCAGAACGGGGTGGCTGAGCGGAAGAACAGAACGATCGTGGGTGCTGCACGGGCGATGTTGCATGATCGGGGCCTACCCCTTCACTTGTGGGCTGAGGCATGCAATACAGCAGTGTATGTGCAGAACCGTTGTCCTCACAAGGTTCTTGGCATGAGTACACGAGAGGAGGCTTATTCTGGCAAGAGGCCTGATATTTCCCATTTGCGGATTTTCGGATCTCCTGTCTACATGCATGTGACGAAGGATGCGAGAAGGAAGATGGATCCAACTGCTGAAGTTGGAATATTTGTGGGGTACACTGATACACCTCACAACTATCGGGTGTATGTGCCAGACAGTCGCAAGACTGTTGTGCGACGGGATATAAAATTTCGGGAGGAGAAAGCCATGCAGTGTTCGCTTGAGAGGGAGCTACACTTGCATGCAGATGAGGAGCTGTTAGTTCCTAAGGAGGAGCTTCCGGATGTGGATCAGCCACAAGAGGAAGTTCAGGAGGTGGAAGAAACCACCCATGCGGCGCCAACCATCAGAGGGCGCATGCGCACTACAGAAGCTGAGCGACTGGCTCGAGATGCAGAGAAGGTTGTAGGACCACCTACAGCACAGCGCAGACAGAGGCAGTCACCAGATCGGTACAATGGATACATGGCTCTTGTGAGTCAATGTGTTGTGACGGAGCCATCCTCTTTTGAGGAAGCTGTGGAGGAACCCGCATGGGTTGATGCCATGATCGAAGAATATGATTCGATCATTAGGAACAGTGCATGGGAGATTGTCCCAAGACCGGTCGGGAAATCAGTGGTGGGTTTGCGATGGATCTACAAAGTGAAGCAGGCGGCTGACGGGAGTGTGGAGAAGTACAAGGCGAGATTTGTCGGCCGTGGCTTTTCACGGATCGAGGGGATTGACTATGAGGAGACCTTTGCACCTGTCGCAAGGTACTCTTCCATACGGACGATCCTTGCTCTCTCAGCGCAGATGGGGTGGCACATTCATGGATGGACCATGAAGGCGCGATTCTCCCGATGAGTCATGGAGGAAGGAGGATCTTGCTTCGGCGGAGGTAGTGGATGCCCCTGTCTATCGACAGTTGGTGGGGTCGCTTATGTATCTGGTCAATACACGACCCGATATATGCTATGCAGTTAACCAGCTTTCGCAAGCTATGGTTAAGCCTACCAAGCTCTTTTGGAAGGCGGGCAAGAATGTATTGCGCTATGTTAGAGGCACATCGGGATATGGTCTATGGTACAGACAGGAGGATGGAGCGAAGCTTTCTGGCTTCACTGATGCAGATTGGGCAGGGAGTCCAACGGACCGGAAGAGCACATTTGGAGGAGTTTTCAGCATTGGGTCGACAGCAGTTTCCTGGTACAGCAGGAAGCAGAGATCCGTGGCACTCAGTTCAGCAGAGGCCGAGTACATGGCAGCTAGCTTTGCTGCATGTGAGGCTATTTGGATGAGGAAGATCCTCGCAGGTTTGTTCAGGTTGCATTTGGAGCCTACGGTGATCTACTGTGATAACCAGAGCTGCATCAAGCTCTCGGCTAATCCAGTTTTTCATGATAGGTCCAAACATATCGACATCAGGTACCATCACATCAGAGATTGTGTTCAGCGGAGGATCATGATGCTTTCACATGTTCCCACGGAGGATCAGGATGCCGACATCCTGACGAAGGCGCTCACCAGGAGCAAGTTCGAATTCCACAGAGGCAGGATAGGGGTTGCAGATAATCCATATCTTGCTGAGAGGGAGTGTTGAAAATGCAGCAAGATGATGGAGCTTAGTGAAATGAAATCGCCTTCACTAAGTGGGCCCGCAGGCAAATTCTGGCGCAAAATCTATTTTTAGACTATGTCTATTTTTAGACATATGGAGCATGGTTCGGGGATTCCAGTTTGAGATTCTTGAAGTATGTGTCATGTTGGTAAAAATATATGAGACTATTTTTTAGGTCAAAGAGGTCGAAGTCTATTTTTAGACTGCCTCTCCTTAAAACAGGGAAGTCAAATATTATTTACCCTTAATAATATTTAGACTATAAATAGCAGTTTACTCTCTTGGAGCACTTCAGTTCGAGCTACAGAAGTGGCTCATGCATCTGACAGAGGAATCACCTGGTTCCCAAGGGTTTGATGGCATCATGCATGGTTGACTTCAGTTGGACTTCAGTGGCAGAAGTTTGGAGGAGTTAATGAGACAGACAGTGGAGTTGTGTTCTGTTTATTTTAGTTGAACTGATTGAGATTAGTTTAACTAGCTAATCAATTAGTTATGAGTGGAGTGAATTAAATATTATTTAATTCATTAATTAGTAACTCATTATTCAACTCAAGAACACATCAGCTCACTACAGTGCATGATCAGTTCAGTGGAGACCAGTGAAAGAGGTAGATGAAAGGGTGGAGTTAGCTATCAGTTGTGACTATACTGTTGCTATTTGCAACACACAGATAGGTGGAGTAAGCCCATGAGGATTGCGCAGTTGAGGCTGGTGGTTTATCTATATAAAGAGGCCATCCCATAGCATTGAAACACGAAATAGAGGCAAGGCAATTGGCAGTGAGTTTTGAACCAGTAACCTATTCAAAACTGAGCTAGATTGTGAGTAACTGTATGAGAAAGTACTGAGTACTTGTGAGGAGTATTGTACTGAGTTTGTTACTTGATTTCTCCATTATAATATACACAATAGCTGCGGGGTTTTCAGCTATAAGCTTTCCCCATACATACTGTGTTAATGTGTATGATGATTTGATGTGTTATCGCTTGATTTTATTTCCGCATGTTTGATGATCTGAGTGGAAGAGATTATGTGTTGCATATAAATTCGAATTGTATGTGATCAGGATAGTCTCGGTGGATAGTTAATCATTATTCAGCAAATTTCTACAGTTATAAGGTGTTTTTAATAGTTTAAGATATCTAGATTTGACTTTCTTTGTTGTTTGATGTTTGGTGTGGTTAGAAGTTCAATGTCTAATTTGTTTACATTTGAACATTTTCAATTAACAAAATTAATTTTTAGAACAATTTTCCCTTGTATTATTTATTGTGGTTGATACTAAAAAAAAAAATAGAGAGTATCGTCAGTTAGATTCTTCAAACAGTACTTGACTTGATGAAATTGTTCAGAGTAGGGTCCCCTGGGGTAAAGCAATTTTGAGTATTTTTGGTTAATTTTTTTTTTGTACACATTGCACGCAGATGTCAAGGGACTTTGCGGTAGGTTAAAGTCCCTTAATTATTGTAACAGGTAAAAGGGAAATCCATGAGTCTCAAACCATGGTTTGAGACCATTGTATGTGCACGTTTGGAAAGATATAAATATGCAAGAGTCGAGTCGAGTAAGATATATCAGTAGATCAATAAATGTTTATGCTTATGAATGTTTTGATCTAAGTTTTGGGGTTGATCTGGGTAGAAAGGCTCATGTTGGTTGTGTACGCAGAGACCTAGTCCTGAGCTATGTGCACGAACTATGTTGTTGTGTGCACAGATGGAAATATTGTACTGAATTGAAGATCTCTTAAAAAAGAAGGCAATTTTGACGAATTCATACTTTTATATGATTTCGGTGGTTAATTGTCTTAGATTTGTTATGTGCGCTATCTGTTGCTTACTAAAATTCTAGATCTGGATCTGTGTTATTGAATGTGTATTTACTTTAGTAAATAATATATCGAATTCGATTGCATCGATGCACAAGTATTATTCCTCTTTAACTGTTAGATTTTAATTGAGCATAGTAATTTGTTTTGCGCAAGTCTATATTGAATTAAGGGTTAATTCTTCAATGATCTGTGAATATGCAAGGTTTAAGTCTATTTATTATTATCTATTTACACGAAACTGCTTTACTGTATAAGGGTTTATCTGCAAGTATATCTGGTTCCTGCGAAGGGTTAGATCTAATTGAAATATAATTTGTTACTCATATTTGTTAAGGGTTTTATCCGCGCTTAGACCTGGTTTCTTGGGAAGTTTCACGTGGGAAGATAAGCATTAATTAAGGGTAAAACACACATAAAATTCTCCCTCGGGGTGTGGAAACCTGGTTCCAACACCCCCATACTTCTTCAGGTGAGATTAATTTGGTCTGCGCAAGCATATCATTATCGAAAGGGCCAGTAGTTGGAGGGGTTTGTTGGTTGCGCAGAATACTCTGAACCTAGGTCAGGACCCCTTAAGCCAAAAAATGGTTATGTTTCTGGGACCAGGATCATTTTGAGGGATATTTAATGTTGTGGCACCTGACGCAGAAATAACTACAAGATTGTCTCGACAAGAAGGTGCGCGAATTTGCAATCCAAGAAAACCAAAACCCTAATTTTTGTGTTGAGGATTAGGAGCAAAGGTATATCTACACAGAGGTCCATGAAATTTTCTTTGCTTCCCTTATGATTGAGTTACATGAGTGGCTATGTTGGTTGAATGAATTTTAGACCTATGCAAAGGACGACGCAATCACAAGTTGGACACCTAACCTGGTTTAGCAGTTGGAGAAATCTAAAAATAAAATTACCCGCGTAGTAGATTATTGGATTAATAGTGTCCTAAGTGGATTTGTGACTGAATTTTATATTGATACTTTTTTATTGTATTCTGAAGCTGAAAGAATATTTTTCAAGGGCCCTAGAGGTAAGTTTTTGTGCTCACTGAAATTATGGATTAAAATGCTTTTATGTGAAAATGGTACTATGTCAAACCCCATTAAGTGAATGTCCCAAAGAGGCCTGACTACACACAGTGGAAGAACTTACAGAGTAGATCTAGAATGTTGTTTTGTTTATAGCACACTCAGGGGTAAATCTGACAGTGACGAGTAGTCTGAAACAAGTAGCTCTGGTGAATCTGCGCACTCAGAAGAAGAGGGATTGCAATATCGAGATATTCTTGTGTCGTTGGCCTTAGCTTAGATCCCATCCGCTTCACTCCCAAATTCACCTCACTCTAAAAATACATCCACTCCACCTCCACCTCCAGAAGGCGACATGGCTACTTCCATCAAGGTGTAGAATTTAAAGGGCTTTGGAAACTAAGACGTTGACCAATTTTGGTTCATCGCAGATGTTGTATGGACAGTGCAGCAGATTAATAATGATAATGTTAATAAAGCACAACTGACTACCGCATTTCAAGAAAGCGTGCTAGATTGGTACATGAGGTATATGGAAATCAATCCTAATGCCACGATTGATGAGCTTAAGACCGCATTGAAGGAGCAGTTCAAACAGCCTAAATATTTTCTCTCAATGCGTGACTAAATTAAAAGTGATCCACCAAGAAGTGAATGAATCTGTATGGGAGGCAGATCAATGATTGAAGCGCACCATTAGAGATAAAGGATTTACTATCGATGACATGCAGCACAAATAATGCTTCATTGCTATGTTACTGTTGCATCTGTGCCAGTCTTTAAACCAACAGAAGATTGCAACACAGACTGAAGTTGTGGAGGTTTCCATGAAGCTAAAAGCCTCACATGTACCCGCCACATAGGTGGGGGCTCAGAAAATCCAAATACAGTTAGCCACATTTCACTTAGAGATACAAACGTTACGAAAGGAGAAGGAAAAGGATGTGTGCACAGGAGTATGGTGCACACGATGTAAAGTTGAGGGACATCACAGAGATCATTTTCCTGTATATACTAACTATCTAGCGGTTGGAGGACCAAGTCCAATAAAGAATGGGGCAGGGCCTAGTGAGTTTCCCAAACTATGGTGCGTGATTTTCCAAACAAACAAACTGCATATGACAAACTTATGCCCTAGGATTGGTAAATATATTCCGGAGCTACAGCAACCTTTCTGCACATTTGATTGATCTATGGGACATGATGACAAGAATTGTTGCGGCTTCGATCTGATGCTTGATCAGGATGCTTCATACATATTGCATGCTAAGGGTAGAGGACTAGATTTGCCTGCATCACCATCTGGACGCAGTGGATTTCCACGCAGAGGACGAGGAAGGGGATAGCTCATTTGTTATAACTTTGGATAAGTTGGCCATTATGCGCGCGACAACCCGACCCCAACACAACAATCTTGCAGATATTGTAGGTAGTTTGATCATGTTCTTGAAGATTTCCCTGTACTATTTCCAAAATGTAGGAGAAGAAACTGCAAACACCTAAGCATAATGTTCAAATGATTAGAGCAGAATCGCGCACTAAAGACCCTAGCATAAATATTGTAACCAAAAGCGGCATAGAAAATGGAGAAGATAAAGCAGAAGATAAGAGATTTGTCAGTGATGTTTGGGTCTGGCGAGCTCCTGAGAAAAAGGAAGGATTCAACCTACAAAGGGAAAAGGAAACCTTTGTCACAACAAAGAAGGACATCGTGGTTCCTTACACATCCAAAGTAGCAATCAAACCTACCATGGATACCGACAAAGGGGTTGAGCCTGCAGATATGAAACTATTTTTGTAGGCCTGTATCAAGCTTCTGCACAATAAGGTAATTGAGAACCTTCAAGATTTAATTAATATTTGCGCCAAAAAAGAACGACCCCAAATGGAGAAAAAGGCTCTCAATAAGATCTACAAGAAGAAAAGAATAATTGGTCGAGAGATGCGCTTGACTGCTCAGATAAGAGAATTTCAGATGGGCCAGGTCATTTTGGATCTGGGCTATGATGCAAGTGTGATTCCAAAGCAGACTTGGGAGAAAATGGGAGAACCCAAGTTGGAATGGTCTACAATACAGTTGCGCATGGCGAATCAGCAGAAGATTACCCCAATGGGTAGGCTTTCTAGGTTATAGTTGATATTGAAGGAGTTAAGGCGCTAGCTGATTTTGAAGTTATTCAGATTGTTGATGGTAAAGATCCATAGCCCGCGCTGTTGTGTTTGGATTGGGTCATTGACATGGACGCTATCATCAATCTCAAGTGCAGATGTATGGTTTTTGAAAACAATGGAACCAGGGTTGTGGTCTCGCTGAATCCAGCAGAAGGAGAAAGATATACAAAACCAATACTCACAGAAGAGGACGTTGATCATATCTACAAACTAACTACGCGAGATGAATATTGGATAAATCCCACAAGAGATGGTTGGCTTAGTTGGGATAGAGATATTTCATGCCACTCAGACTCAGGTGAGGAATTGGACAATTGGCAGAACCGCTTGCATGAAGTATCTACACTGCATTACAACCAAGTCACCAAATCTCTATGGTGCATATCCTCTAAGGTGTAGGAACTACCTTCTTATGATGGTAAAGGTAGTGTCACTTGTTTCTTAGATCAGTTCAAAAATGTTGTTCCAGAGGCAAAATGGTTCCATGCGCTTGACTTAGCTCTGCGTTCAACTCCAACACACTGGTGGGAGACACACAAGGACAACTTGGGGATAAGAGCCACAGCCAGGTTCGTTGAATACATTAGTCCATACTTTAAGTCATATTCTTATGAATTGGTACCTAGAGGTTGAACTGCAATAAGGAATGATGAAATGGGTTGCGCGACGAGAAATATTTGTGTTAGAATTCAGTTTTGAGATTGGATTCACATGCATGAGTACTTCCTTAGACATGATTCAAGATGTGGTCTTTGACACAACAAAGACACCAGAAGTGCGAGCCATACCAACATGGGATACGCAGATGAAGGATATCGTTGACTGTTGGAATGTGACTATTGAAGATAATGAGGAAGACCCCAGAAACATCAATATCCTTGAGTCTGAAGTTCAGTGCGCAGTTTTTGGGCCGCTGCTTGAAGTGCCAGATGTGATTGAACCCATGAAAATTAGGCAAGTCAAAATCGGAACAAAAGAGCAACCTAATATTGCCAAAATTGGGGATTATTAGGACGAAGATACACTAGCTAATGTTGCAGAGCTGCTTGCTGAATATCAAGACTTATTTCCCACAAATTTTTCCAAGTTGAAA